>OY743225.1:120806817-121406817 GCA_963555765.1 Orthonevra nobilis | reverse complement strand
TCAAAAAACAAAACAAAAACATGTTATTGATGCGGGATGCTTTATGTATTTTAATATGGAATACAGTATTGTCTAATATACGTGATTTTTTGAAAATATAATTCTTGTCATCGAAGTTATTTCCAAGATTTAGCCGAAAAATTGCATTTACATATTTATAGTACTGAATACATTTACTCTTACTAAAGTTTATAAACAAAAATTTTTGCTAACAAATATGCATAATGCATCATGTAACCCAAAGCATGTCACCAGCGGTCTATCAAAGGATGCATTTATGTATGTACAAATTTTCCGTTTGGGAGAAGCCAAATAAATACACAAATGATGCATACATATGTAGCTATATGCAACAATATATTTTCCCGCCATAAAAATCTCTACATCGAAAATCACCCTCGATTTTACTATACAAAAGCAACAGTAAGCCAGCCAGTAACAACGCAAAAACTGCAACAACCCTCATTTCAAAATACAGCTCTGCAGTACTGCAAATTTGAAATACTAGCAAAGACACGAGAAGCGCAGGTATCCCGCTTGGATTTGGATTTTGAAGAAAACAGAAAAAAAAACGAAAACGAATCCTTTATATTAAAAATAAACGCGCCTCAAAAATACACACTCACTTATCGAACGGAAGGACAACCAAACGAAAAAATAAACCTAAAATGACGACAGCGACTATAACACACCAGCAATCTTGCCAATCCATTTTCATTTCGTTGTCCGTCATTGAATTTTTTTTCACAACAGGGAAAAAAAACTCCCTGATTGAAAAAAGGGACTGATGAAGTGAAAAAAAGGAATGAAACCAAATGCAGTTGGAAGAAGGAAGGAATTTGAATAAGAAGAGGCGAACTTTTTTTCTTTGCCTTCGCATTTATTATTTTTCTAAATATTTGGTACAGTCTCATTACAGTACTTGCAGTACAAAATGTTTTAAATACATACACTAACGGTAAGGAAACGTCTTCTTCATTAAGAAATGATAATTCGAAACAAGAAGACGACTACAAATGACAAAGGGGTTGGAAAATGTGATTTATTGAATTCATTCCACCCTGTAATTCCTATTAATATTTCCTTGTTGCACTTTTGATCGGTTTCCAGGATTAGAATTATATCTGAAAAAAGGGGTGGTGGTATCACTTGATGCTTCTACTGTAAGACAGTGTTGCTGAATGGGTTACTTAGTTTCGTACTTTCTACTACCTTTTCTTGAAAAGGTTTGTTTTATTTTTCATACTAAAAGTGTGGTCGTTCAACTTTAAATTTTGAGAACGATTTGATGCGTATGATTCATTGGCTCGTTTCTTTTGAGCATTTCTAACTTCTAACGAATTATATAGTTAAATCGATATCTCAGTGGATTATCGATTACATCTTCATTATGGCACGTAGCTTGATCTTAATGTTGCATATGCGTCATGTGAAATGCATCCACAGTACAATATTTTTTATCAATACAAAATCAAACGACCTCCCTTTACTTAAATTGTATATCCTAAGCATGCTGGCGTTTGCGCAAAATGGTGGCGCCTTCCTACTTGTAGCATTTGTAAACTACGAAAAACTTTTGAACGCGCGTTTTGCTTACAATGAAATGAAATACGAACCCAAAAATCTTTCGCCACAAACATCAGCGTTCACTTAATTCCACCCCCTGACCGTTGAAGTGGTTGTACTGCATCATTTTCGAAATCAAAATCCATTTTTAGATGCAAGCAAGCGAAATCGAAATAGATTTACATTTGTGGCAATTTGCAAAACCATAGGAGATGAAATCTTTGGCCACTTTCTGCGGTTCAGGCAACATACATATATGTGCTACCCTCTTTGGCCTATTCAAACATATGACCAGAGAATTGTGTGGGGGTGTTAAGTTATGACAAAACAGTTGGCGGTCTGTTGAAATGACAGTTGTTGTCATTGAATTTGGATATGAATTTAACAGGAATGGCTTGGAGGTAAATTAAGGGTTGATTTAATTAATAAAGCATTCCTTATTCATTCTGGTCTAGTTCTTTTTATATGTTTTATTACCAGTACGATTACCGATTCCTTATTGAACTACAAATTGGCATAACAAAAATCAGATAAGATATATTCTGGTTGCATTTATAAGGCTCTTGGTTCTTATCAGCAATTTTTTTTTTCATTTTTCTCAAGAGTAAAACACAACACGCGTCGATTTTGATTTCGATTCAAAACCGCAAAACATACAAGATATCTTATACCACAATAATTAGTTCCAAAGCGTTGATTCGTTGAAGTGGTAATTTGGCTTTTATAAGTCGATTAAACTGATCAAATTGTGAGATTTGTTTGCATCGTTGTGACTGTAAACAGATACATACTCGTACTTGAACAGTTTTGTGTCTCTTTTGACGTGCGCACAGGTTTCCTTCTAAATTGATTATCAGCTGATGATAAGCCACACTGAGGTGATATGAGCTCAATTCTTTAGAAATTACAAGAATTGTTTTTTTCTTTTTTTTCAAGCACGGGCTGACAGTTACAAAGACTTTTATTTGAAATAATGATGCCGTGTGGCGTCGAATAGATAGAAAAGTACGTCTGTATATTATTGGCGTTAAGATTCTAACGCAATAGACATTAATATCATCGAGAGAATAGATTGAACAAAACATTCTTAATTGAATAATTTGAATGTGTTGCTATCTAATCAGAATGATAACACAGAATGATATTAGTCGCCGCGCATTCGGGAGGAGCAATACAAAGATGGGGTTTTCCATCAATAATAATAATTTCAAAGCATTCCAAGTGACTTTTGATTTATTTTTTTGACGACAAACACCACTTCACATGTGGAATGTGTTTTTATCGAATGATTATTTTTAAAACGTTTTCTTGTTTGAAAATCGGTGAAATTGGCAGAAACACTTTGTTGCTGTAATAACTGGTTTCAACTGTGTTATCAATACTGAAAGCGATTTTGGGACAGAGTCTCAACTACCAGTACATTCTTGCTAGGCGATGATAACAAACAATTTGGCGATATTTATATAATGAATTCTCGTATTGTATTGTGCTAGGCATTGTCATTTGGACTTCGTTACGAAAGAGAAAAAAAAAAACATTGAAAATGCTCTCATTTATTTGACTTGATATTGTTTTATTTATTTGATTTGCTGACGTAAATCAGATGTTTTACTTTTTGTCGGTGATATTATTGTTCTTTGTGTTTATATGTTTTTGCAGAACATGGAATTTCAGGTAGAACTAGCCAACAGCTTCACAGATTTTTTTGGCAGCCATTTAATTCTATGCCAATTTTGATGGATTAGGACCGATATGATATATCATTACATTCAAGCTCAGAGCATATATCTGTGTGAGCCACAAAACGCAGAGATTCAAAATGTATCATCCAATCGGACTTTAACTTTTGCAAATTGCAGCGAATGTCAGTTTTCTTTTGACACTTGTGAAATAAAGAAGGTCAACTACTCGCGGAATAACTGCGACTATTTTTTTATGAAATTTTTCTTCATTGAGTGCTTTTGGGCCACCCTGTATAAAAGGCTCTTCGTTTTTGCTTACTGTTTGACTTCATGCCAAAATGGTAAACTCACGTCAGGAGTTTACTGTGGCAACGTTTAAACCGCCTTAGAAGTTAAAGGCTCGGTCTTAAAACTGCTTTCGTAACTACGAAAATTTTCAAAAGCCATTTCAGTGTAGCCAATGCTTTCATAAAAAATATGAACGAGTTCGCTAAATCACATAAATTCTGCACTTTAAAATGATATTGAAAGGATATAAAGCTTCTGCATTCATTTTCAAGTCAACCGAAAAACTGAATAACTTGTCTTTACATATGCTGAAGGAAAGTCCATTTATTTGTTTCCGTGACTTACGTTGAATTTTTAAGTAATACTTTCTTGAAATTTGAGATATCGTTTCATATCGATGTTTTGTCATGTACATCTATGTATGTAGTTTCTAAACTTGACTAGCATCGATTATACATTACTTTGGCATTTTGTTTACAAGGCGGTATTCCCCCGCTTTATAACTTCCGAGTTTCTATTTGTGTTTTTTTCGTTTCTAAGAATCCTGGCAAACTAGTAGGTATTGGACCTAATTTTTGTTTTGTTTTCTTATTCTTTGATTTCCATTCTTTGCGGCATTGTAGAGTTGATGATTCATACTCGGGTATTTCAATTTCTTGACGAAGATAACGATTCAAGTTTAAATTTGTATCGTTATGTAAGGGATACGTTACAATCTAAAGCAGATAAGCTCACGACCTTGTTGAAACTTCTATTTTGAATTCAATTACAATTATAACCATGTAATTGGAGCTTGTAATATAGATACATTTCATAGTTTTGATAGTACAAAAAAAAACAATAACTTGCAGTTTTCCGTTTTTAAAAGATAAAATGATGATGAGATTTCTTTTAATTGATTTCATAAATTTTATTACATTTAACAGTACTGAACAAAACTGAAAATCATTGCTTAAAGCAAGGAAATTTTTAAACCAATCCATGAGATCGGATGGCAGCACTAATGACCAGGAATGTCATGAGGTATAAAATATTTTAGTGCGTAAAGTTTTATAGATCAAAAATCCTAATATAATACGATAATATTCACTATGAATAATGTACCAAAATAATTATCAAGTGCTAAAATGTATCTGATGTATAGTAGGTACGCATTTTTATGACCTTTTGATAAATAACAGATTTAAGTGATAACTCGGGTTAATTAAAATATGTTTCCAATCCACAAAAGTTAAAATTTATAAAAAAATGTTTGTTGACCAATTCATGTTTAGTAAAATAAATCCTCCTAATAATGTACTACGAGTTCATTTCGTTCATAATATCTCATTATTATTTTAATCCGTAAAATTTTCAAAATGAAATTACAAATTCAATTAAAATAAATATATATGTACATATTAATGAGTACAATACCCACCCTCTCACTTTGTTTTTTGTCGCTTTTATGAGCATTTTTTCTGTCTTTAAAAATCTAATTTAGTTACGTCAAGTTTTGGGGTGGCACGTGTGACGAAATTGATTCAACACTCTTCGAATACTAAATACACAACAAGGTGATACTCTATTTCTGACATTTATGTACCTTTGTAGAAGTCCTTTCGACGTTTTGTATTGTAATAGGGGTTTCGAGGATATTCTGTTTTCCTAACAACCTACTACACAGCAACCACCACCCCACTAACACTATCACACAACTATCGCCCGGTGGAAAAGTCAAATAAAAATAACACACCGACAACGACGAGGGTGAAAACTCGAAATCTATGAAAATTGCACTCTGCTTGGTGGTGTGTTAGCTGTTAAGTGAGCGCTGAACGCGCTTACGCGAATAGAGATGTCGCCCTGGTGTAGCGCCATGTTATTATTAAATTTATTTTTACATTTTGCCAACGAATGGGGTGGTTTTTGTTTTCTGGCTTAATGACAGATGATTAAGCGTGGATGATGATGATAAGTGAATGCGCGCCTGTTTTTGCGAGTGGGCTTTCAATAATTCAATATTATAGCCAACAGTAAAATATTTCGCTGGTCTTGTGTGAAACGCACTGACGTTGTAATGCAATTAACATTTATTGAAATGTGACATTTGTTGTAATCGTGTTAGTATTGAATTTGGCATGGGTGTTGCTGAGTAGTATTTTAGAATGGAATTTATTTTTGAAGAGCGAGTTTTCAGTTACAACAGGAGGATTCAAGAATCAATTTAATGACAATGGTTGCAATTAATATTTCATCAAAAACAATGTTTTATTTTTTTTACGGGTCCCCTAATGTATGTAATTTTTGAAAGTTATTTTGTATGTAATAATAGACTTATATTTTGCTTACAAATTTCATGTTCTGGATGACAGAATAGAAGAAACAGAAGACTCTGTGAGTAAAAGTATACCAGAAAATTAGAAGCTTTTAACGATTGAGCCTTGATTGTTTTCCCAAAACTAGTGCAACTGGCCCTTTTCGTTCAAGCGTTGTAGCATTGGTCGTGATCAGTGAGCGACTATGTCTTTGAAATATGAACGACATTGATAAGGATGAACTTTGTTTACACCAAGATGGCGCTACATGGCATACATTTCTTGAATTTCTTATTTTGACATAAAACATAGTTTTGGCATTGAGCTTAAGTTGTTTTCTTAGCTTAAATTTGATGCCCTTTGTGGCATTATAGAGAAAATTTATGTTGTTCAGAACCGGGCAAAAAGTGTAGGTACGATTGACACTAACATATATAAATTGTTCACCACAACATTTAGGAATGAAATTTTATAACTATATTATTTGATTAAAAAAGAAGGGTTCGAGAGTATGGCAAATTCTCTCTTCTATTTCTGGCATCCTTTCCTACCTACACTTAGTTTTGGACGGTATAGTGAAAAATCAAATTCCCCTTAATGTCCGTTTTCTAAGAAGCTGTCATTTACGTATAGTCATACAAAAAGCAGGCGAACACGTGCACGATTCAAACTGGGATTTCCCATAAAACCGGACACTTTTTGAGCGGACACCTGTTCGAAGACTCTACCTGTTACTCGTTTCCTTTCTTTCACGAATATTTTAGGAAAGAAAGAACACTTCCATCACTAAATGCGGAGCAAAATTCATCCATAAAATGTATAAATGCAGATTCTTTCATTTTACATTTTCTTCCACATTTGTGTTGCTTTACTTTGTTTCTATTTTTGGTAAAAATTCACAAAACGTCCAGCATTTTTGGACAAACGGCAACACAAAGGAATCGAAAAGAATAGGAATGTTTTCGTACATGCAGTCTCATTATAGGTAATCAAAGATTGGGGTAGGTAGACCTTATATATACCCAAGAGGTGTCCTTTTCATATGCCTACACAACAATACACATACGTGTATTTTCGGTTTTAGGTAGCCAAATTGTGAAATATCCTTTTCTCTTGTACATAGCGATGAGGTTTTAACGAGGCCTACATCGAAGATGAAAAGACGTGCCGCAATTGAGTGTAGTTTAACGTTCAACAGAATAATGGACACTTTTTAAGAAAAAATAAATCAACGCTTGGATGCAGTGTGTACCAAATACTTTTCTGATTTTTTGTTTTTTCATTCAATTGAATTCCATGGAAGGAAGGTTATGTGGAATGTTGAGCAATTCATAAATGTATTCGTTTTGCAGATGCCATACTGACAGTAGTTGATGCAGTAGGAAAATATCAAATTTATCAGATGATCAATGTGACAGTTTTGGTATGAGCTTGACAGTTTAAACACCATGCTGTGCGGTTAGATGTTGGAATAATTTTGACACACTTTCACACAGTGGCATGTGTCAGAAGAGTAAATCAACCACAATAGAACTGGGCAAAGTTATTGAACACAGTATGACAGTAATTTAAACTGCTGAGACACAGTTGAGGTCAATCGAGCATTGTGGTGGGTGGTGACTCTGCAAGAAACCACAGAATGGTATCAACAAAAAAAATTGAGTAGTAGATTACCAAGTGGATTCAAACTATGAATATTTAAGTATATGGCGATTCGTTGAAATATGTGACAATGACAATTGAAGATATTTTATTGAAACCATTGCCAACAGTTATTTGCAATACGTTGATCATTCTTTCGATTAAAACTAAAATAATAAATTATTTGTTTATTTATTTTCCTACGGTTCGCCGTGTGGTGTGTTTAGTTTTGTCAACGATATGAACAATGTCGGAGTGTCATATTTCTATGGAATTTTTCAAAAACGATATACAATATCACGATGACGGTTGTGACAGAAAAAAAAAGAAAATACAAATAGATCTCAATGTCGATTGCAGTGATTTTGAGCTTACTTTATAAAAGCGAGTTAAATGGATCAAAGAAGAAAGTGCGAATATGGCGAGAGAAGGAATACTTATTTAAACGAGTAGAAAGATCTGGAATTAATGATGAATATTTGTTTGGCAATACATTTTTGAAACTTGACAAATATTAAAGAACTTGTCTGCTTTGGTTGGCAAGTTGAATTAAGTTTTCTGTTACCTTAAAATATATGTATAAGTTTTTCACTATCAAGCTGTCAATATTAGCCAAGGGAGCTGATTTATGAAATTTTTCTTGGGACATGTCTACACTTTTCCACACATTTTTTTTTTAATTGCAATTCTTTCACACTATTCAAAATCTACAGTTGAAATAAACTGACTTTCAATGAAACCAACAATACTCAACCTAAATTTCATCATCACCTTAACAGTATTTACTTTACTTCCCTCCTCAAAGTCAAGCTAATTTCAAAAGATTGTGAACAAGTGATGAATCCCATGAGCACACAAATAAAAAAAAAAATTAAAATACTTTAAGGTCAACATTTTGTAAACATTATTGTCTGGGTTTAAGTAGATAGATACTATCGGCTATTTAAATATCCACAACAACAAAAAACACACACGAAGCACAAAACAAAATTGTATGGAAGAACTATATTAGAGAGAAGAAAAAAAAAGAAGATATAAAGCATTTTTTAACACTGACATCAATTGAAAAAAAATTTAAGTAAATGAGAAAATAAAAAACAAATCTTTTATTCATGTTTAAAAAAATAATCATGTATATGTACACATCTATTTAAAACTTTGAATTTCAATTGATATTTTACCTAGTATGTGCCAAATACTATTGCTCGTTATTATTTATTGAAATTTAAATAGATTTATTTTATTTTTAAGTTTTATATATTCCAAGAGTTGTTGAAAATTTAAACAAATTTATACAAATTATTTTTGCACTGGAAAATAACACTATTTTGATAAACTTCTTAATTTTGTTGTTTAATATTTTCTTTTACTTCACAAATTTCCTTTTTATTTATGTCACTGTTAAGTTATGTGTTAAAACTTTTTTTTATTGTTGGGAGACTTACTTCTTTAAATTTCGCTTCGATTGTTGTTTCGAAAACATGGGAATTTTGTCAACTAAAATTTGCATTATTTATAATAATCCACAGTTTTAAAAAATTGTTTTGATTTTGTTTTAGTTTGTTTGTTTTCTTTTTTTTTTTTAATCCATTTTTGAGGGTGACTCTGAATATTAAGTCCAAGTTGATATCATTTTTATATTATATTTGATTGTTGTATATCCAAGTGAAATTGAATTGGGTTTGTTGTAATCCTTGTAATGTTTTGAATTAAGTGTCACCACGTAGTTTTAATATTATAATTTTTTTTTTTTCAATCACTTCGAGAGATCTATTGTATGCTTAAATTTTTGTATTTGTATTTTGAAACTCACTAAATCTCCAAGAATACCGTATTTTATCACATTTACTGTATGTTGAAACTTTTAACCAACTGTTACACTTTTTTATTTAAGCACTGTCAACAAATTATTCTACTTCGATTAATATTTTTTTTCTTCACACAATATTTTATTTTCCACACAAAATATATTTAAATTTGAAAAAAAAAAATTAAACTTAAATTATATTAAAACTTGTAATCAGGCGATTGTGTTGTTATATGACGACCCAACAGTAATCGCTGTATTTTGTATGATGTGAAATTGATAATTTGTTTTGTGTGTGGTTTAAATTAATTTTTTTTCCGTTTTCGACTACCAAAATCAACGTGAAGAAGAAGTAACAAAACCGGATTTTCCGCGTCTCGCGTTCTCTCTAAAACAATTTCCCGACGACCACTAACCGTACGTAGCGTGAAACAAACATGACGACATTTGACAGCAGCCAAAAAGGAACTACTGCCTGACTGTGTGCTACCTTCGATCCGAGACCATCATTTGTCAACCGTCAATGGTTCCCATCGGGCAATAATTACACATATGGCATATTACACACCAGCAGCAGCACAACGGCAAGCAGAAGAAACAGTGTGCACAAGAAAAGAGCAAATGAGAATGAGAGACAGAATGAGAGAGTGTAGAGAAACTCGCGCAAGCACACACTACTGTCATTGTGTATCTGTCAGATACAAAAAAAAAATAAAAAATTAAACATAGCAACAACAAAAAAGCATACTATAACTCATGTGTAGTAGTATACGAAAAAATTTTTGTATCTCTACTTTCTTACTAACAAAGAGGAAATTCAGATAAAAGAGTGTGGAAAGAAGAAATATGTATTTTCACAGTATTGGTTTCACGCATCCTACCAAAGATTTCTCTCTTTGAAATGAAATTTTAAGAGAAACTCCAAACGCCGAATATGAGGCTAAACCAAAATTTCCGAATACGAAAGTAAGTATGTGAAGAAATTGAAAAAAAAACTAGTAGAAACTTTTTTTTGTGCCCACAGACACATGCGAAACACAAAAGATACAACTACAGATACAGTATCTTATACCTGAATCGCATTTTTGAGGTTGTTTTATTTGATTCATTCTTTTTTTTTTTTTTTATTCCATCGTTCATAACTTTTTTTGTTTTGTTTTATCATTTTTTTTCGTTGTTTTCCTTTCCACTCTCGGCCTGTGTGGATAAAGGCCAAAACACATACAGTGATATGTACATATATAACAAAATTTAACATGTGTATAGGCAGATAGATGATGTATCTATTTAGATAGATACATTTTATATGGAATAAAAAGATACGGAGTAATGAAAACATAAACATTTCAAATGAATGAAGGTTTTATTCGTTCGATTTTGTTGAGTTAATTTTTATACATACAGATATGTACATACATATGTATGCACATTTTTTTTTTGAGGGAGGAATGTAAAGCGGGCCTTAAGTTAGGGTGAGTGCATATGACATGCAAACACCCTCGAAAGTTGTCATGATATGCTTTGCATTAGACGACACTGACGTTTAACTGCTGCGTGCAGACAAGAACGAATCCCTGAACCATCTGACATTACATTTGACAGTAAAATAAAAGACCAAAAATTGACAGATATGCATTTCTCTTCTCTACCCACTAGCCAAAGCAACAACGATTTTGCCAACTAAAGAAGGGCTAGAGAATATCACCATTGCACACATACAAGTGTACATATGTCAAACTGAATGCGGTGAATGCGTCCTTTTTGATTATTTTCCATCCACCATTGATTATGACGGCGATGATGTTGCCGCTGTAGTAGTAGAAGTAATAGTAGTGTTGGTGGAGGATGGTGGTAAAATGAAATGAAATGCACAAGAATGGTGTGACGGAGAAGACGACGACACCGACGACGCGCGGTATTACCCTTCGGGTTATTAATAGCCCTTCAATCCTTATCCTGTTCGTTCTTCTTGTGTTTTGTGTATATTTTGGTGTAAAATGTTCGTTCTGCCGTCATCGTTGTGTCGTTTTGTGGTGCATTTTTGTTTGTTCGTTAGTTAATCATATCGTTTGTGTATTTGAAAATGTGTTCCGGTGTGCTATGTGTCTTTTCTGTTGCTCTTGCTGCTGCTGCCGATGCTGCTGCTTCTGTTGTTGTTGTTGTTGTTGTTTTTGTTGCTCCCTGTTTGGGCTGGCTGGTGCTACTTACTTGGCGGAGAGATTGCACTTTCAAGTGAGGGTCGATGTTATGATGATCGTTTTGTGTTTGTTGAATACCAATTGAGTGTTGCCAGATTGTTGGGACAGTTTAGTTTTATTATTATTATTTTACTTTTCAACGAAGATGCAAAGGAAGCAGAAAAAGAGAGAATTATTGCCTTTTGTTACCGTTTTGCTTTTTGTGTGTGTATGTTTGTTTGTTTGTGTGTTTTTGTAGGAAGAGGAAGTAAAGTGGTTGAATAGTTTTAAAGTGATAGATTTTGATGATATTCATTTAAGTCGTATACGGTTGGTGTTGCCAGTGTTTGATTGAAGTATTTTATGATTAATGGAGTTTGGGTAAAGTTGATTTGTGACGGTTGTGCGATAATCCTTGGATGGCAAGTGGGGGATTTGTTTCACTCGACAATAAATGAATAAATGAGGAACTTCGAAAGTACATATAAAAAGAGAATTGAAATAATACAAAATTTAATTGAAACAGTTTAACATACTATATATAATTAAAATGGCTGTAAATACTTGGAAACCGAATTTTTTTACAAAACGTTTTACTAAGGAAGCCCTGGAGAAAGAAGATATTGCTATCACAAATTGCTTCTGACTTGAAGGCCGAAAGACCGCGTTAAGCTGTGTGGTTCCCCTCTTTCATGGACAAAAGCTATAAATGTACAAATTTACTCTTAGAATTGACCTAAAATCCTGGTTTAATGTTATAGGGGATATGAGGGTAATGGTCGAAAATCGCACAACAATATTATTGTCATTGCAGAAGCCTAAAATCAATTTCGAATAGTGTCAAAACAAGAAACATAACATTAACCGATCAAAATAAAACAATTAAACAAAATCTTAAACCCATTAACATAACAAACTTTAACTTAGAATTTTCAAATGAGGTCAAACATCTACGAGTGACGATAGAGAGAAAACCCAAAAATGTATTTATACCTTAAGCAGTTTACCAGAAAAAGCAATTAGGGCACTTAAAATATGCCACCGGCCTTATTGTTGAACCAGTGGATGGACAAAAAAAAAATGGCTACCTCACCCGGCTTCTTAAGTTATCAAAGATGCTTTCAAATCATTCCCTACAGCTATGCTGGGTGGTGCAGCAAGAAAGGTGCCTGCCCATGCATTGGACCAATTGATATGTCCCAGCGTCGAATTGTAATGAATTCCTACTGTTGGGTTCAAATTCCCTGCGCTATCATAACCCCACAAGTGATAGTATTACGCCTCAGCACTATCAGTTTTTCGTGCTGTTGAACAATTTATCAAACCAAAAAAATCCCTTTCTTCTTGATCGAGTAAAATACTGCGAATCGAGCTAATGAAGAGAAGAAAAATTCAAACAACCTATTCGCAAGCTACCTTCAGAAAAATAAAGAAACGAAACACGTATTTTGAAAAATTTAACCACTACAAAATCATAGCAAAAAGCTTGATTTTTACAGCTTTAAGCGACCGGAGGCATAAGTTTTTGGTAATCATTTTACTTGTTACCACCACGCGCTCAGACGGACGAACAACGAAGTGATTCTATAATGGGTTCCGTTTTTCCTTTTGTGATACGGAACCTTAAAAACTTTTTCCCAGAATAAAGGAAGCTAGTTATAGTGCACTCTGGACATCTTAATATACCTGCTGGCAAATTTAAAAAAACGTGTGATTTTAAAACTATCATTGGAAAAAGTGGAGTATTCCATACTTAAGGATTCGAAAGTTCCTCATTTTTGTCGTTCAAGGCCAAATCGTTCTTTAAAGTTTGTTGTGTTCTTATCCCGTTTTGCATTTGATACGTTTTTGACGATAATTCAATCGATGACGATGACTTGATTATACCTCGTTCGTCTCAGTTTCAACCAGAGACGTGCAAACGCCAATACACAGACTAAGTAACAGCCAACCCAGCTGTTAAGTTTCAGGTCAAAGTATCCAATACATACTGTGAGCGTCAAAAGAACGTGTACACCTGCAAATTATATTATTCTTTTGACGATTGGATAGATCTTCCTTTCAAAATATGTATCTCATTTTTAGAGGTGATTTATTTTCAATAAACTGAAGAAAAAATGTTAAACATGTTAACAAAAATTATTCATTTTTATCGTGTAAAAGAAGTCTACAGTTTGCCGCACATACTGTTTAAGGTTCTTCTTATCGGGAACACAATCATTATATAATTCTTATTTTCATAATTGATTGATTAACAGTTGCCAGTTTATTTTCATTGAGTTCATTCACATCTAAAGTAGCTTCTTTAAAATTATTTAAGAAATTTACTCAAAATGGGGAAACAAAGTGCACTTGAAACACGAGAACTTATTATAAAATTAATGAAGGTAAATTTTAACGCGAAATAGCCAAAACTGAAGGCAGATGTCATATCACGGTAAAAGAATTTTGGAAAAATTAAAAAAAAAGTCAATGACGTAAGAGACCGATAACGTTCCGGGAGACCAAAGAAACTGTCAGTAGGTGATGAACGTTCTATTGTGTTAGAAGTTCGCAAAAATTCACCTTTTACTGTTGTGAAAATTGCTGAAAACTTTACCCAATCTTCTGGAGTCAAAATTAGCGCGAGCACTGTTCGCAGGATCCTCCATAGTGATGGGCAACATGGCAGAGTCCCTCTCAAAGAGCCATATATTTCCGAAAAAACCTCGAAAGCGAAGAAGAAATTCTGTATGCCAAAAAAGATTAAAATGAGTCATTCTTTTTACTGACGGAAGCAAATTTGAGATTTTTGGCTCAAGAAAACCGACAAAATATGACGAGTGAATTTTTGTCGGTTTTCTTGAGCCAAAAATCTCAAATTTGCTTCCGTCACTAAAAAGAACAACAAAATCTAAACTCCACAATAAAGCAAGGAGGTGGTTCGGAAATGCTCTGAGGATGTATGGCATCGTCTCGAGTCTCGAGCACCTCGTTTTTAGTGACAGTACGATGAAACAAGAAGATTATGAGTAACAATTTGCCGTGTGTTGTTGCGAAACTGGGGTCAAGTGATTCTGGGGTCCTCCACCAAAATAGCGACCCCAAGCACACATTGAAATTGGTCATCCGAAAGAGGGACATTTCAAGCAAAGCGTGACTTAAGTCAATTTAAGTTTAAGGGTGGCAAAAAATCTGTTTCGTCCTAAAGGCGAAAGGAAACCAGAGGACGTGTTATACTCAAGTTTTTTTTTGCTTTAATTGAATAAAAATATACAATTTTTTTGACGCCCTGGAAATTAAGTATTTTTTTGTTATTTTTTTATTTAAGATTTAATAAAATATTTTAAGCTAAAATGTATATGTCAATTCATTGAAAATAAACCGCCTTAAAATAGTATATTAGGATTTTACTTCAATATTAAATCCACTTGCTTTTATAAGGTTTCAAATGTGCAGTTCACAGTTGCACGCTATTTTTGACGTTCACAGTTCATTAGAAACGATAAGATGTAATTATTTAATACTTATTGTGTTTACGTTCTTTTTCAGAATTTACAAAACAAGAAACCAAAGTGGTTCAATTTTATTTTGAAAGTCGACATTCAATTATTCAAACACAAAGATTATATCGAAATTTTTTTTTCATGTTCGAAATGCGCCCAATGCTCGAACAATTTACCGATGTGTCCAGTGTTTTCAGTAACTGTGTGTGATATTCTGCGTGCTGTTAAACTTCGTACAGTATAGAGAATGTATTGAGGAGAACCCCGAAACTTCCGCCAGGGGACCCAGTGACATCCTAAAAGACTCAAAAAGTCGGAAAAAAATGATCCATAAATACGCATTCAGTATGCTCGGCGTTTTCAAGACATGTTCCGGGGGAACAACGAGTTTATTCAAAAAATCATGATGAGCGATGAGGCTCATTTTTACTTCAACAGTGACGCGAATAAATAGAATTGCAGATTATGGGGCATCGAAAATCTAAAAATGATTATTGAGCGTCAAGTGTATCCATTTAGATGCAGAGTATGGTGTTGAATAACCTTAAAAAGATTCGAAAACGACGAACAAGTTGCAGGTTGCAGTTAATACGAATGGCTTTCAATACTGGGCAATTATAGACAAATTTTTTTAAACCCAGAGGGAACAATTCAAAATTGTGGTTCCAACAATGGAATGGATGGAGCCACAGCTCACACTGCTCGTCCAACTATGGCTCTCCTGAGGGGAAGTTTTTTGTGATCGGATAGTTTTTCGGATTTTTATTGGCTACCGCGTTCGCCCGCTGTAACGGCTCCAGATATTTTTCTATGAGGCTACCTTAAAAGTTAGGTATACACCAATCAGCCAAGAACCACACGACAGCTTTAGACCAATATCTGGGAAGAAGTGAGGATGCTGCGACCCACCCTGTACATATATGCTCATCGTTTGGTTACTATAAAAAAAGTTTTAGCTTTCCACTAGAGATGATGATGCGCTTTTCTTGTTACCCACTTAAGTAACGTATTAAACTTCATTTAAAAAAAATAAAACAAAGTCCTTCGTGAAACTATCATAGATGTGACATCAAATTTTTTTGTTTCCTTAACTTTCTGAAGACACAATCCTTGAGTAATGTATCTCGTAGCTTATTATCCCCCGTTGAGTTTGGTTATGGAAAAGCAATATTATGGGCTCATAACAAACCAAACATCCAATCGTGTATGTTTATCCCTTCACGATATTGAAGAAGTCCCTATTGGAAAGCATTTGCACACACATATGTCAACTTTAGAATACCCCCCCAATGGACGAGTGTGTGTTTGCGTAAAAACATTAATCCACTTCATCATCGTCATGTCCATAAATATGAGTTCCATGATGCTATGCCCTCGAGTAAGTAGTTCGCCGATGAATGACTGACTGTAAAATAATTCTTCCTTCCCTTAAATTTAAGGCCGAACGCAGTTAAACAACTCAATACATACATATGTACACGTAATGGGGTGATAAAATATCCCTCCATCGATATGTGTGTCCGGATACAGCCAACAAACATATTCGAAAAATTTCCGCCGAATGGTACAAAAAAAAAAAAATACGGCATCACGAAGGATAACGCAACAAATCCAAAACCAATTGACACGTGCAACCTATAACCGCGCCAGGATGGAAATAAAAGAAAAACACAAGTAAACGAGTGTTGGTGGAAAATATACCCTTGGCGGCCGTCACCGTCGCAGCCACTGCAGCATCCCTTGTGAGAAGAAATAAATAAATTTCCATCCACGAAAATAAATAAACGAGGCTAAAGCGAATATTGAAATTCATTCCCCTTCCTCAGAATCTGAGAGAGCTCAATCTAAACGCCTTGACAACCCTTTTATTCACTGTTCTGTTGTATGTGTGTGTGGGTTTTTTTGTTATTATTATGACTCCTTGTACGGTGTTCGGCTTGCTTGGCATGCATTTACTGTGTTTCCAACAATGCCGCCGCCGCTGTAAATTTGTCGATATTGATATTCGCGGATTATTTGTAAATCCTTTTCGCGTAACCCCTGCAAGGATATTCGAGATTTAGTGAGAGTGAGTCCTAACTAATTTTAACGTCTTTTGTCCGCTTCGAATCGGGGCGAAAGAGCGAGTGATTGGCAAGGATATGGACATACGGGTTTAAGCAAATGGAGTGAGTGAATGGTACAGCATGAATGTGCAGTTTGAACAAGCGAGTGGACGACAAAAAAAGGACACATTAAGAAGCTGAATGTAGCGATGGTGTTCTCATCCCTTAGAATTTTATTATAAAGGAATTTTTTTTTGCTCCTTTCGAAGTCTGATTTTGTGCGTGTATTTATTTTGGATTGAAGCGAGTGTGGGTCCTTTTTTTGGCAGGACTTTTGTTGTTTTTTTCCCCTCTGCATTTTTATTGTTCTCAGCCTTTGATGCATTGTGGATCGTTTAAGGTCGGGTATTTTTCATTTATGCGGTGCGAGGACAATGGGTATCAACCCCCGATCTTTAACCATTTCGGAGGGATATTTTTCTTTGTGTGTTTTTTTTTTGTGACGTATTTCTTTACTGTGGTGGTGTACGAGTTGAGTGGTGAAATATTGAAGTTGATATACGAATTGAAATCAAAGCGGGAGTTGTCCGGCTTAATATTACTTTTGTTGAATGAATTCATTGTGCATATTTTGAGTGAGTGAAATCCTTGTTTGGACAAAGAAAATTTATGAACACTGCAGAACACAAGTCTGAGGTGTGTTGATAAAAAACTGACTTTACTCCTGCACGGGAACTGACGAATTGGAATTCTTTTGGGATTTTTCATTCAAAGCTTAAAAGTCGCATTTTACACTCAAGATTTTTTTTAGAGTATGCTCTGCAGCTCTGCAGGAGTATAGGATGCTAGGACACGTTTCCCCAGGGTCTACCTTAAAAACGTCAAAACTGTCGTCACTCAGCAAAAGGACATCACGCAACATTAATGACAGTCCCACAGAAGAATGATTAATTCGCATCTCCGTCTGAAAATGGCTGGGAACGAATGTCATCGATTTCAGTCCGGTAAGCAATTCCCTTGCTGTAATCCTCGTCGAAGGAAATTCAACAATCTCAATTTCGTATGTGCTTATGACCCCGACCGACCCAAGCTGAAGGCTCTTTTAAAGAGGAATTATTCTACGACCTCTTGGACGGATTTTAGACGACTTTGCGGCAGCTAGCCTAATGACGACTCATAAGACTGCGACAAGAAGGGGTATTAACATTGGATGCCTTAGTACGCTAAAAATAGCCACAGCCTACAAAGCCTACAGCCGAATTGCACGAGTGCTTACAAAAGAAGTATGCCTTTTGTATAGGATTTTTCAATAAGAGCGCTACAAATTTTTTTTTTTAAATAAAACAAAAACGCTTTTGCATATCAATGAAATTCTTTATTCCTGTGAAAGTAGGTTCGATGCCATTATGTATGGAACTCGATTTCTTTTGCAAGGCCACCACGGGCACGCTTGCAGAAGTCCAGACGCTGAACCCAATTTTCGACGGTTTTCAAGCATAAATCGGCCGATACTGCTGCAATTTCATCAATCGTCGCTGGCTTGTTGGCATAGACCATTGACTTGACGTAGCCCCAAAGGAAATAGCCTAACGGCATCAAATCGCACGACCGAGGCGGCCAAGCGACTGGATCGTTTCGTTAGATAACACGTTCCCCAAACTTGGTTTCCAATAAATTGATTGTGATATTCGCTGTGTCTTGATCATCACGGAAGAAGTACGGCCCAATGACGCCGCCGGCCCATAAAATATGATGATGATTAATATTTCCTGAGTCTTTTTCAGAACTTTTACCCAACCGTAATTTTTCGGGATGATGACTCACGGAGTACATCGCGGAAGACGATTTTTCGATGAAAATCCGCTCTTAACGTTGAGGCCACTGACTCCGAATTTCGGTACTAAATTTTAATAATTTCGACTCGTTGTTAGCTCGTATATCTTTCCATCATGAAATGGCAAACCTTACTGAAGAGAAATATCAAACGAGTGGCAAGAAAAATGGTGTCGTTTGCTGTCCCTGTCGCTCTACTTTTGTAGCGTTCCTGTTGAAAAACAGGAGGCACATAAGAGAACGCTTCCAAAAGTATCTCGATCAGCACGAAAAGAAACCGTATCCAAACAAGGATAAGAGAAAAAAAAATGAAATGAGTTTAAGCTGTCTCTAAGCTCAAGAGTATCACAAAGTCTAGGAAGAGACTCTGTTTTGTTGTCTTGATGCAGGCTTCAAAACAGATAACCAGTCTTTTCATTGCTGTGAAGGAAATGTTATCATATATCTGCAACAAATTGTGCATGTTTTCAAGTAGCAATTCAAAATAAGGACCTCAAGGGTAGGGGGATAGTAGAAAACTCAACCATTGCCGAAAAAGTAGAGAGGCAATAAAAACGTTTAAAAATAGGAAAGATTACGAATAAGATCGTTCATCAGGTTGCGAGAACGAAAGAATACCCAATCCCATGTCTTGCAAGAACCGTGGAGCTATATTCGTGTGTGACTTTCGATAACAGAACTGCATTAACAAAGCTTAAGCCACAACATGACTTTCAAGTCGCATATGACAGCATTCATAGCACTGAACTCATCGCTGGAAAATTGATCCGCTTATGTCGCAAAACGTTCGAAAATACGCAATTTGGAATGCTGTTTGGCGCAAAATACATATCTTCAATATGTTATTCAAAATGGAAATTTTGAAAGATAAGCACGACTAAAGTACTGATTTTTGGGGCCTTAAAAAAAAAAAAAAGAAGTAAAGAGAAGAAGCTGTTCAAAAAAAAAAAGATCTAGTTCAGAAGGCGAAAATCCGTCAACTACAATATCTCCAATCCAGCTCCGAATCACAGGGATTAAGTCATTGTGGATGCCAGGAGCAGTGGAAAATTTAAACCGGCTTTAGCTCAAGGTTCGACCGTCCAAGATCAAATCATTTGCCTGAAAATAGAGAGCACAAAACGAACCCGGTTATTAGTTCGGTAATCTTCACAAACTTGCGCATACAAGCTGAAGCTCGAATTAAGCGACATCAATCGTGCCGCTTTAAAATATTATAGCAAAATCTCCTGACTGAAGTTGCGTTGATGTCCCTCAGCAGGATGGCTCATCAGCATTATTTAAGTCGCATGATCGAATATAAGGATTCTTGTTTTAGCCACACGACATGAGCGTGGAGCGCTTTTCTTAACTCTGTGTTTTTAAAACCTTACAGTTAAAAGGAGTAAGTGAAAAACATCCATCATTTTCATCCACGATACATACTCTCGTAATAAGGGTATTCATGACCCCTTGAATGACCGCATCCGACATAGCATAACGATGGCAAATTGAACAAAGGCTTGTCACTTATGTAAAAAAGTCAAGTTTAATACGCTGCCGCTTTAGGGGGTAAAGAATGCATGGAATCATTGGTTCCCATGTCCCAAGTGAAAAATTTGATAAATTTTGTTAAAAACACAAAGTGGAAAATAAATACGAGGATTCGAATTTCATTTTAAAGTTCACCCAATCTAAAAATACATGTACTGCCGACACCAAATTTGGTAAATCAGTTTCGGTAATAAAAGTTAAGTCATCTACTATAAGTACGGGGTAATTACTTAGGTAAAATTGCACAGTTCAGCTGGCACTTCAATTTGCAACAAATTGCCTCCACTTGACTGGCGTCAGGTAATATCTAATAATTTTCATTTTGTTTATTCTTTATTATATCCTCACATGCGCAAATGCAAGCACAAATCATAAACAAACATCAAGTTGCAATTGACTACCTGAAACAGATTCTCAAGTGCATGTCTAGCAGCAATCGACATTATCAGTAACACGGAGCGACTGCTGTCGCCGTCAACCTTGAAGTTAAGCCAACCCAACCTCTGTCACACTTCCGCATATCCAAACTAATTCAAATAACAACAACAACAGAAAAAAATCTATCTAATAACGAAAAAAATGCAAAACATCTTTCAATTATTATTGATAATAATTTTTCTGTACAAAACAAAACAAAAAAAAAACAACTCAACCGCAATATCGCTGAGTAATGCACACAGTGCGGCGCGCCGACGACGCTGTCAGTTTGCGCATACAAATGTCACCACATTGCGCGAGTCAGTCAGCTAGCCAGCACTCCCGGACTCAGTTGCAGCGACAGCTAATTCAAAGCGAAGGGTGCTAGAAGCTAGAACTGGTGCTGCGTATCAAATTGCATGGCAACAGCAAGAAAAATATGCACAAATGATGTGACCAAGGACTATTGTGTCAGTGAGTGTCATTCCTTTGGAATGCCTTAATGCCGCCAACTTGCATCGAGTACGAGTATGTCATCATCTTCCTCGTGATTGTCGTGAAATAGATTCCACGCCCTCACATAATCGATGCACGATTGAATCGCAAATCAATGTTGCATCTTTGTCTGGAATTAAATGATAATTAAATCGGAGAGCAAATCAAAATCACAGATTAACAAAAGGATTGCCTGCGGTTGGGTTGGCTTGGTATTGATTTTACGCACATAAAGTCAGGTGGCAGCCGACCAAAGAGTGCAGTGCTGGGGGGTTGATCAGCTCATAATGCGTTGTTACACTAGTAATTACTGATGCAGCAACATGCGAATGCTGTCGACATGCCAAGGCACTTACGCAAAGCTATCGATTTGATGTGGAAACTGTTGGGTGCTAAAATGGGCGCATATTCAAAGATTCGATACAGGGTGATCGCGAACGATAATAGTTTTATTCAGCAGCTAATAACTAAATGGTCAACCAATTTTCGGTCCAGATTTGGCTGCTCTGTTTCAATTACATACGTCAAATCGAATTGTGTTTGGTGTGACAGTTGTGTGAATTTATTGCAAAGCGAATTTATCGAGCGAGCTTGAATTTATATCTACAGCTTTATAAAGTTGAACTCAAGAATCGATGTCAACAGAATGAACGTAGAATATATCCCGGTTGGGTACTTGACCATCACTATATGATAACTAATTTTAACGCAATCTTTTCTTCAGCGACGAGGTTCATTTTTCACAACTATCCCAACAAAACGATTTTGGCTCTATTGCAAGAAAGAACATTTTTCTGGACAAGATATTTCTGGTTTTCATAATATGAACTGACCATCAAGATTGTGAGATTTGTCGCCGTTGGATTTCCTTTTGTAGGGCTTAGCTCAATCAGTAAATTCTTGACGCCATGAAAACGAATATGCGTCAAGTTATGGAAGAGTTTTGGCTTTTTAAGAGTCGGAAAGTCATCGAAAATCATTTTGTCAGGATCAAGTATGGTGGAAATCTCGTAAAGGACATTTGAACGGCAAGATCCAAATAATATATTGAAGTGAAAATGTATTGTATAGTTTTTGGAACCATAAAAGGATCACTCGTTATCTTGAAAATCTAGTACGAGAAGGCATTTTTTAATTTGCGGAATGGGAATAAAAGAAGGACTAGAAAGTGGGTCACCCAAAACATCGAAGTGCATTTTATTTTAGGCACGCCACGCAACACGACACATTGTTAACCCTTAACCATGTTTTTGAATCATTTCAATCAAAAGATTTTACTGAAAGCTTGTACGGAAATTTACCATCGGCTTAGTGGTCAGTGCGTCTAGCTCTGAGCGTAGAGACCCGGGTGCAAATCCGGGTACGTGAATCTGAAATCCTTTCGCGAGTGACTGACAATCGTTTTGTTATTTTGAGTGGGCAATAAACTGTAGGTCGAAAACCTGCCATTTGCGAAAAATGTAAGATGCATACACGAATGGTGAAGCAATGCACTGGCCCTCAAAGGAGCTATAAGCTACCAAGCGTGCTGCCAGATGTACGTTAGTTTTAAAGCAATTTGGTGAGACTAGTTTGCTGATTGATAGCCGAAAATATTCTCGTGTTTGTCCTTGTTACAATGCTACAAAAACCACAGCAACTAAATATCGGTCACACTGAGGAGACTTTTGCATAATTGAAGCAAGATGACTCGGTATCTCATGGCAACATACCCTTAGCCAACGTCAAACAAAACTTAAAAATTAAAAACACCCAGCTTGTAAATACAATATGGGCTAATAAACCAACTTACAATATCACCAGACTAACCTGTCCATCATTAACAAACAGAAAACCAGGCAGCTACTAAACTTGATTCACAATTCTTTAAGCGTCCTTCCTCTTATATATCTAAACGAGGCACTGTTTTATTGGTAGGCAGGCAGGCAGGTACAGTCAAATAACTTCTACAGAAGCTGCAGCTTGGAAGAAGGGTAGGAAACAGTCTCTCATCTCCTCAGCGAATGCCCGGTCCTGGCAAAATCGAGGTATAGGAATCTGGATTTCCATTTTTCACCTTTTTTCATCCACCCAAATGATGACCTGTTTCGTAGTCGGTTTCCTGTTGCGGTCTGAGAGTAGCTCGGAGTAGATGACAAATTTGGCACACAAATCATTTTTTCAAATGAAATGCATGTCCATCTCGGTGGCTCGCAAAATCCGCACGTAGTTGTAGAGAAGCAAAGAGGACCCGCTTCTAGCATTTTCCGGTGAATAATATGCGTATAATCGAGGTACCTTCCTCGTTATAGGGTGAGTCTTAGATTTTAAGCCTGTGTCGACGCTTTACTTCTTAAGAATGTTTGAAATGTTTGTACTCGTCCCTCTATTTATTCAAATTATCTTTTTCAATTGGGATGTTTGAGATTATTTGGCCTTAACTCGAGTTTGCTAAACTTTTCGCAAAGTTCAAATTCAAGAACAAAAAAACAGAAAAGAGTGTGTTTCGGATGCCAGACGCCTTCTTTTGTAGTTTGCACATAGGTCCTTATGTGAACTAGTTACGTTTGCTTTTAACCCACTTCATATCCTCGATATTATTTTGCGGGGTGCTTTTCTTGCCAATCAACGAAAGTCACATGGGCCGATCTATTAAGGAGGCAGAACAAATTGGGACATCCAAAAAAGCTCTGTATTTATGGTTTTTTTGCCGCACCTTAAAATAATTAATGATAACTGTTTTCCACATGAAAGATAATATTAAAAATTATTCAATACAAAATATTAAGAAAAATGAAGGATACAGCAATTTTGCTAGGGGGGTCCAAAAAGGAGGATATTGGCAAAAATCCAGAAAACTAATACAAAAAAGGATAATAAGTTAATGACTTAGTGCTACGGATGGACGAAGGGATTTAAAAAATGTTGGTGTAAAAAAAAATGTCGGATCTTGACATTCAAAGTTGTTTATTCGGCAAAAATTGCTTTCACATGATCGGCTAGAAAAAAAAATGTAATCGTCAAAGAAAGCTTCATCTTTTTGGGGGATAGTTAAATAAAGAATAAGTGGAAAACATTTTAAACTAATCGCTTAAACTTTTCTTACCATCTTCGAAAACATGGTTTCGAGAAAAACGCGTACATGCAGATAAAAAAGTATTTTGGAACTTACACTGCATCGTCTATTCCTCCGCTGAAGTAGCTGTAGTACAATAATAAAAGTAATAAAGTATTTATAACAAATATACTTAATGTAACATTAGGTACAACAAAAGGAGTTACAGCCACTCACCTACCGTGTTTTATGCATAAGATTTGGCTTATTCAAAGTTATATTACGATTTGTCTAAAGTATTTGGAGAAAAGATTTGAAATATTTTTCTTTCAGAAAATAAAAAAAAAAATGTTTTTAAAATTTTCAACTCGGTCGTATTCGTTAGAAAAATGTTTGCTGGCTCGTTTGTGTGGCCAAAGAATTGACAGCACTAAAAGATCTTATTGTCATAACTATACAAAAATATTTTTTTGACATTTAACTTCCTGTAAAGTACGCGGTAACCGTTTTAGTCATCGACATTTATTTAAAAACTTTAAATTACAAGCATTGAAAAAACAAATTTTTTGAACACCCTGTCATCGGTGCACATTATTTACATAATGAATACATCAATACTTGTACTATGTCTGTGTCAGACTGAAACCTTTAATAACAATAGCAACATATTCGAACACAAATTTCGTAAAGCGAATAGTCAACCTTAAATGAGGGAGTTGAACCGCCTGGCTCGTCGCCTTTATGGCGTCTATCGAAGCTGATGACTCCTCGCTCAACCCACAGTATCTCCTTGGTTGCACACAAAGTCATAGAGGTCACCATCTCCTCAACGTGTCCTTCTCTAGACACATACGTATCTGTTTTGCCCCCGCAAAGGTATTGTCATCCCCCAAAAGTAAATAAATTATTCACAATTATCTTCTGGTCGACAGGAATGTGGAGCCGGCAATAGAAGGAAGTTAGTTGGTACAAGGACTGCACATACTCGACATTAACATCTTTGTCATGTATGTATAAGTTTTGCATTCACATGTATCAAACTACGAAAGTGTTTCCAGAGCGAACCCCCATGACAATACACTTAACCCTGCCTCCCAGCATTTTGAAACTCTCTCCTACCGACAACACTCCATTCGACCAAGAGTTGTTCTCTTGAAATCCTTAAATCTGATCAAAATAAATAGATATTCTAGTATTCCAGTATACGTATACACGATGTATAAGAATTCCCCTCTCAAATGTAATAAACATAACCATCATCATTCCTGATGCCACCTTCGGCAGGCTAGCAGGACTAAACTTGGCAGGATTCTCTTTCGATTGCCATTTTAGATTCAATTCAAGATTTCCCTTTATCTGCCGTTCGGCAAGTGTTCTAGGTATGCAGATACAGTGAGAATATGCAAATACAAGGACTCCCGTAAGGATTGATTTGGTTCATATTTAGTATTGCGCCACTTTGTGACTGATGAGCATTTCAAAGACGTCCAACCGAGTGCGTCTGGCAGGTGTGCTGCTCTGGCTTTTGCATTCGAATTATTTTGAAGTTTATGCTTTTAATTATTGGTATTTTGGGGCGAAAGTTGTGTTTTCGGGTGTTCTTGTCTAATGAATTGGCAAATTGTTTGTTAACTTTACACACATTAATAAATCAAATTGGGTTTTAAGGTTGCGTATACGCCACCCTGAATATTTGAGTTTGACAATTTACACAATTGTTCAGGGACTTGAGATTGAAGTTCAATTGTTGATGAATAATTTTGAGCTATTTGGATGGTTTTTAGTGAGAATTATGTCACTTGATGCTGTCCAAAATTTTAGGTCGCTCTTGTATGAAATGTGTCCAAAGAAGTCAATCAAAATAAATAAAATAGGAACAACAATTTTGTAGATTATAACGTCATGCGAAAGACTCACCGCAGGAATTGTGTCTAGCCTTAAACGATGGGAAGTTAGTGAAGCACCTGCCTTTCAATTGAATCAATTGATACGTCCCAGTTTCGAGTCCTTGAGTGAGTCTCGAGCTTTTCAACTTGTTTTCGAAACTGGTCTTGGCACCGTAAGCCGTAAGGAGAAAATAAGCGCCGGTATCACTAGAATGGTCGACCAACGATTAAAGTCTTACTGAGTAGGTGTCCTTGCTGAAGTGAAAACTGTATCGGTGATGCTGGAATTCTTAGTACGTGTCGTCCAAAATAATGTTAAGAAATAATAATGAAAGCAGGGTGATGAAAAATTCTTCCAAAACATAACTTTATAATAAATAGATTTATTTTGAATAAAAAATTGTGAATTAAATGATTGCAAATAAGTCCATTGCGTGTTCTTCATCCCAATTTGGACGCCAGTCATTGGTCAAATGAAATCAAAATACATTTGGAGTTCAAATTACTACACAGTCATCTCCCAATCTTTCTGCTCCCATGATTTTAAGGGTATAATCGTGAAAGCAGCCCGAAAGACCCGAAGTAATTGAGGGACAAAAAATGGGAAAAGTCAGTTCGGAGTGCAAAGCTAATATTTTGTGTATGTCACATCTTAATTCTGAAAACGTGCGTTTAATGATTCACGCCCCTGCTCTTCGGACGTGGACATCGAACGACAACGTATGTTTAACACATTAAATTCTGATATTGACAGCATAATCAAATGGGGTCTAGCTAACCGAGTAGAATTTAATGCTTCCAAAACACAATGCTGTCTTATGTCATCAAAGCGAAACCCTTATACCCAGCCATTGTCCATGAATGGCACTTGCGTCGATGAAACCGAACTTACGCTGGACCACATATTCGATGTCGCCAAGAATGCAGCGAAATGTTTAGGTTTCCTAAGCCGGTGTAAGAAATACTTTAACCCTTCTGACTTAGCTACAATTTATAAGGCTTTTATTCGGCCAAAAATGGAGTACAACGCTCACATCTGGGCAGGTGCACCTAAAACCACTTTGCACCTGCTAGATAGAATCCAAAAGCGTGCGGTAAAACTTATAAACGACAGCACTATAACAAAATCAATAAACTCGCTGGAACATCGAAGAAATGTTTCCTGCCTGTCGCTCTTTTACCGCTACTTTTACCACCAATGCTCCGAAGAAATAGCTAATTGCATTCCGCCCCTCCACCAATTCACTCGCAACATCCGCACATCATTGAATGCTCATCAGTTTACCCTTAAGCCTATTTTCGGGCGTACTGTGAAATTTAGAGAGTCTTTTTTAGGCCGAACATCGCGCATGTGGAATGCGTTACCTCGCTCTACTTTTCCTCGGCACTGCAACCTACAGCAATTTAAGACCAATGTGCACCGCTACCTTCTTTCTCTCCCTTCTAATTTTCCTTCTGCTCGAGCTGTGTAAACGCACTATAAGGGTCCAACCAATCCCTTGAGCACGTGCACTATTTAAAAAAACAAAAAAACACATGAAATTTCAAAAAGATTAAATGTTACTCAAAAGCCTGTGGCATGGAATTTAAAAAAATGTCGCAAGACCGGACTACCAGCAGAAAGAAAGGCTCAGGGAGGCCAAAAAAGATGACCCAAGTGGAAGATCGTTTTGTAGTGCTCCAAAGTCGTCGGTATCAGTTTAAGACTTGTGAATATTTGAAACGATCTGTGTCGAGCTGCAGGAAAAATAATTTCGTCAAGCAGAGTGAAGAAAAGGCTCGTGAAAGCTTGATTAAAAGCACTCAACCCAGTACTGAAGAGTCTGAGAAAAAGTTTTGCTCTGGGCTCAGGAGCATCTTTATGAGACTCAAGGAATGTGAAAAAATGTTGTTTTTTAAGACGAATCAAGGCTTAAGCCGCATGTTGGAGATGGGAGAATTCTTGCACGTAGAGAACCAAAGGAAAACTGAGCTATGAAAGCATCAAACGGATGCCCCCTTAAACTGAAGGTGTGATGGTTTGGGGATGCTTCTCTAGAGATGAAAAAGATAGAATAGTCTTCCTAGAGTCGAAAGTCACTGCAGAAGTTTTCCTACGGGTTCCGGAAAATGAACTTGAGCCCTCTGCGCTGGAGCTTTTTGGTGACACTTGCCGAAGCATTTAATAAAAGAACAATATTTCTTCCTTTCTTTAGATTGATGCTTTGTTCACCATTATTGTTTAAATATTTCAACAAGCTTTCAATTGTACTTCAGATCAACCTTTTTCCGTTTCGTAAAAAGTATTGAGTCCTCTTGATCACCTCTCTTCTATATAATACAGAGAGAATTGAATATGTAGAAACACCCAATTTATATTCAATAAGAGAGGTTTATAGCTGTTCTTCCAAACTAAGGAAGGACTATTCTTATTTCAATTTAATTTTTTTTTCACGCCGAGGTTTTTCAAGAGTAAGAGTTAAAAATTTTTCATTTAAGGGTTTCACGAAGTACTGTGACTTTGCTATTTTTTAAGGTTCTGTTCCTTATAAGAAATAACGAATCTTTAAAGGATCACTCCGTTGTCCACCCGACTGTCTGTCTTTTTCTCAGGCAAGAAGCAAGCAATAATATCATGTAATGGTATCAAACACTCGAAGCTGATACTGATACTACTGTTTATTCCTATGAGGTTCTTTCCATTGACCTAGAACTATGATATTTAGCAAGAAGCATGTTCGACTCAAACTTGGCCACTTTTTTTGCCTTCACATATTCAAACGAACTTTTAATTATAGCTATGATCCTGTTTACTTTGCTTTCAGAAAATTATACCTTCCAGAATGGATGCTGAACAGTGCAAGGATTCCTCTGATTGAAAGTGTCTCTAATAACTAGCAATAGTAACAATGATTTCATGAGACTTGTTGAGTGGCTCATGGGCTTGTGATCGTTTGCCTTGATTGAGCTACATTTACTAGCTTGACTGCCATATTTTTTCGGTTCATTCTTGTTAAGTATGCATATTGTAATGCTAGCATAACAGATGTTATCTCACCCTTTCGTACATGGTTGTAGGTCAATTATCAACCCAAATTCCTTTTTGTGAATTTCTAGACATATTGTTGGTGATGATAAGCATACTGGAAATGTTAGCTTTTTGGCCGAGCATTTAAATGTCCGTTCCTACATCCGTCTTCTACACAAACATGTCACCAAAAACAAGTCGACGATTTTTTTTGGGTATGCTTTTCTCATTTTTCCTTTTTATCGTCCAGCATCCGGCTCCTTATAAAAAGAAGAGTTGGCAGGATCAAATATAGAGCTAACACTGCGTACTCCAAGTCAAAAGTTATTTGTCTGTTTCGTCAAACTGATGTTACAGTAGACTTCTGCAATCCTTTGAAGTTACAATTGCAAACACTGACATTTTGTCCTATGTCATGGATATATCCTCCCTTATGTGTTAAAACTGCGGAAAAGGTAGACCATCTTTTGAATTCTTTTTAAGAACCTTCCGATTAACTGTGGAATGTTATTTCACTCAAAGCCAGCTTTGCAGTAGGACAACTTTCAACCCCAATTTTCAATACATTTTTTACAGAAAATAATGTACGAAACAACCGCGATGCGAATGAGCCTCGTCAGAAAAGAGCAGCCGCAGTTGGTGTATTATTTGGTCCGACATTGTTTTTTTTTAATTCGCACTGTTTCGGTTACGCAGCACCCACATCGGCATTAAGAGAAGCACAACTCCTCTCACCTGTTCATTAATTTTTGAAGGCTTTTTATAACATCTATTATTCTTTTTTTTTTACAAAACATTTATTAAAATTCCTTTATAATGAAGCTTCAAGAACTAAAGAATGAAAGAAACAACGATAAACGTTGATTAGCCTTCAATGTCTCGACAGTTCATATGCCCCGAAAAAATCCGAAAAAAATCCGTCTTCACACGTCTAAGCTTCTGTTCTCATAAAGTGCCCGAGTCAAGTAAATCAATTTAAAAACATTTTGTTTTAAGATAAACATTTAAGTATAGTCATGAACATACTTTCGTCCCCGCACTAATTAATGGTTTAGCAATAAAAGTATTTCATGACCAAGAAAAGGGGGAAAAGAAATAAGTCTAAAGTAAGTACCCGCTTTGAGGCGGCTATCGTTCGGTGCTCTCTAATAAATTTAATTAAAATCAATTTGTTTGAGAATAAAAGTTGCTAGCAGTTTGGAAAAATAAAATGTTCCCTCATAATTAACTGTGCTCTGGCTCGATCGGAAACTGCTGTCGATTGTGCATCGAAACTTGGGCACTCGTCCACCCCAAATTCAACTCCACTCATCATCCAGTCGTTAATTTATGTGTTTGTTTATCAGATTAATGGATGACAGTAGTGAGGGAGTTCGGTCCACCAGTTGAGGGTAACTTTGAAAATATTTACAAACGAAAAATACCTAAGCACACACGAGTCACACCCATATGCGAGTCGATCGAAAATATTAACTCGGTTTAGTTAATTGGCGAGACGAGTTGACCAACAAAATCAATGAAACTTCCGAAAGAATTTACTTAAATTAGGTTTTACCTTTTTGAACAGGCTCGCCTTAGTTGCTCGAGGCATTTGTCGATCTTTCTCTTTCTAACCGCGGATCCATAGGGTGTCTTAATATCGTTATCAGTTTTGTGTTTGCCTTCTTTTGCACGCCCGATCATTTTCACCGAATGACATTTATGGTTGAATGCGTTCAATCTTAACGAACTGTCAAAAGTGAGAATTTCCGAAAGCAATTTCCTAAACGCGTGCACTTGAGCTACTTCAAAATTGAACTAATTGTTGAGTGAGCTTTGATTGTTTGCTAGGAAAATGTTTGCTTATACAGATGGCTCTGTCATCTATGAATCACTCCATGCATTTGAGATGAAAAGATTGGCGAATCGGCTTAGGAGAGGTTCACATCGAAGTTGGACCTTATCACTTCCGTTTTGTTTTGTTTCCCTCAAAATTTTCAGGCGCATTAGAGTGCCAGACATGGCATGATTTCACGAGACATTTCGTCGGAACGAATGTACCTTATTGGAATTTGTTGTTGTAATGAAAGATTATAACTCAGGAAATGGAATTCGATCCAGTTGCTGGGTGTAACAGAAGGTTTCACAGCTGTTTACGGCTCCTTGATGTCTACACGGGAATTTGATGACTCCCTATTACTCACCACGGTATTATAAATTGACTTTGTTGGATATTTTTTTTGCACGAAGGTCATTGCAATAAAATAAGCTTGAGTATGATAAGAAAAAAAGCTCTCCAGCCTTATATATTTTTAAGCTTGATTACAAACATCGAAAAGTTTAATGCAGCGGAAATCTTTTCAGACTTTTCTTTGGATTCTGCATGAACTTTCGTTCAGAGTCAGCTGCAACTTCCATGGATGAATTGCTCATGAATCCGAGTCAATCATAAAATAAAACTTGGTCGCTTTTTTGATCCATATCATTTGTCAACTTTAAGGGGGCAAATCTCAAATCGGCCAATACAAGTGTGGTTTACAGCCCGGTAAGTCGACAATGGACCAAGTTTTCACACTTGAAATTGATTGATGTTTCGAACCTACAAAGCTGCGTCTACCTACAGATGAAATTCGATTTCGATTGTTCCATAGGAGAATCCGATAATGACATTTTTGCCTTCGTTTAATTCGCACAGCTCACAAACGTGGATCACATATTGAAGCACTTGGAGTTCTTTATCCCTAAAATAAATTCAACCCTGTTTCAGCCTTTTTCCAAATTTCCACCACAAATTGAAAAAAACCTGTTTAAAAAAACAACCATCACCATGTAAGTTTTGAGGATTAAATCTCGATAGAGATGCTGAAATAGAATATAAAGTAAATAGCGAGAAGGAGAGAGAGACCTAGATCCCATCAGAAAGGTCCTCCACTGGATATTTTTTAACTCTCATATTTAATAAAAAAGCTGCAGCGTTATTCTCTGTTTTTATTCATTCAAAATGGAGTTGAATTTAGGTCTTGGTCTCAATAAAGAGGAGTCGAACAGTATAAAGTCCAGTGATGGAGATGTTAAGGATATGTCAACGTTCTTCATTACTTTTTTTTTGGAAAAATTACTCTTATCCTATGCATTGAAGTTTTCTAGTTGTCGTTAACGTGCAAGAAATCTGTTGTTGGACGTTGCAAACAGTCCATTTTTGGGTATTCCCTGTCGTTGTCGGGGCACGAGAAGCTCTGTATGAGTATGGTTCTAAGCATTCGTCAGGTTTCAGTTTGTCGTGAAATAAGTAATTTTTTTCGATTTACACTTTCTTTGAGTTTTTTTTCCTCTCCTAATTTTTTCGAGTAAAGGCCGCAATATCTGTAATCAGTTTACGAAAATGGGCATAATTTCTCGTTTGGTTTGGATCCTCTTTCTGGTAAAATTAAGATTGTTGCGCTTGCTTTTATTTTTTTTTATTATTTGACAGAATTCAATTAACTTAATAATTGCTGGAATGCCTAGGGCGCTTATATTATCCCCAACTTTCTTTTTGATTTGAATAAGGTTTCTGTACTCCTCCGCTGATGACAGCTTGCAAATTCATGTCTCTTATCATATTAAATTCTAACAATAAGAACATATTATTGTCGGAATCTAACAACAAATTGTCTTCTAAACGTTATGTTAATTCAAAGTCTTGAATGACACTCGAGACGTAGAAGCTGAAAGACTTTTCATTCGTGTCTTAAAGCGAATTCAGCTGAAATGAATGGATCAAGAACCTCGCTTTCCATTCTAAAACTGCTAGACATTATCCGCAATCGGACAATATATTTTATAAGGAACGTAAATACTTACAGTATGACAGTTGCTCATTTCAACATTGTCGCAAAGTATGTTGTTTTTCTGTAATTTACATTTTTTCAGAAAAATAATACAATAATACCCTACTTGCTAGGAATGCCCAACAGTTTACCCTTAAGGGGGAGATCACAGTAGCACACAAAAAGTAGGCATATTTTCGGGAATTCATTTTGGCTGAATAAAAGTATCAATCGAAAATCTGTAAAGTAGGCATTATAGCAATACTAAAAAAGTACAAAATGTAATTTTTTCAATAAAAAATATTCAAAAATGGCTGCTGCGCAGCATATGCCCCAAGGCGCATATTTTTGAAAGCGTGTCGATGGCCGAAGACGTAAACTCCTTAATTTTTGACCTGGAAGAAAATACCAAATTTTTTTGGTTTTCATATAACAACAGTTAGCGAGGTTCGTAGGGTTTTTTCGATATATTGATTTTTTACAAAATGGTGCATGTTTGAAAATAAAGCTCCTCGGAGAAAGATATTTCGAAGCTACTGTCAAAATTTGAAGTCGAACGGCAAAGATTTGCTAGAGTAATGTCTTCGGCGAGCTTTAAAAAAGTGGGTTCGCGAAACGCGTTTAATGTTTTAAGTACTGAGAAACCATATGAAAATATATGAGCAGGAGAGGCGTTACCGCAGTGTGAAAAACTTGGCCACTCGGACACTTTTGCCGTATACCATCATTTGGTATATTAATTTTTTTTTTATTAATTTTTTTCGAAAAATTTAAAATTTTACTGTGATCTCCTCCCTTAAGCACACGTTCGGACTTACTGTCAAGTAAAGAAATTCTTTTTCAGCCGCACATTATGAATATGGTATGATATAATCTAATACAATTCAAGAACAATGCGATTCGGTACCTCTCCAACCTCATTTCCTGGTCACTTCCTCTCATTTAATGTTTACAAACAATAAAAGGGTGTTCGTCATCCCTTAAATGTAAGGTAATTATATAAACAAAATTAAAAGATTCGTTTTTGTTAAAAATTTTAATTAACTTCGAGTTCCATAGTCCGCCACATGCGTTTTCAAATTTTCCTAAAATTCCCCATACATTAAAACGGTGACACAAAACAAAACTCCCTCTTTCACAAAAATTTCCTTGGATAAATCTTTACACAAAAAAAATTAAAGTTTATTAAAATATTTTCGAAAGCAAAAGAAAAAAAAGAAGCCTGCTTTAATACCTTAATTTTAATTAGGCACAAGCTCCAAAGTCCCTTAACCATTGGCCCCTGCATTCACACCGCTACTACATTTCTAATCTGATTTACAAGCTCAAAGAAAAAGAAGAATCTTCCAAAAATCTCTCCATGAGTGAATTCTTTAATTATACCTTGTACCTTCACCCTGCTCCAGCGGACAAGAAAGAAAATAAACTTAATCCCAGTCATTCTAAAACCCCTCGCACACACCCAAAATACAGACCCAAACAAACGACGACGAACAAACGAACGAAGAAAGAAACGAACGAATAACAACAAATGAGCGCACATTCCATATAATTTTCCCATCTTAAATTCCAAGAGCACAGCACTTAAATAATAAATTCCCTGAAAGTATCAGAGAACCGACACCATGCCTCACCTCCACCATCATCGTCACCATCAACGGTTATCCTTAAGCAAAACCCCAAAACCCCACCATAGACTGCCTCCTGTTTTTATTCTATTGTATTACTAAATTGATATCAAAAGCTGGAGAGGCAGGAAGAAAAAAATGACCTCATTTCTGTTCCTTTTTATTTTTCCCTTCGTATTTCGTCCCTCTTTCCAATCTCCTCTTTGGAATCCCCCAAACAATAAAGTTTACATGAAATAGAAGTAAAAAATCACCGCACAGGATTATAAAAAAAAAGAAAAGCTAAATAAGAACACAGAAGAGAGAAGAGAATCCAAACTAGGACGAAGTGCAGAGAAACTTCAGGCCCAAGCCACCCAAAACCGGCATCAGGATAAACTTTCACAGCACCAAAGGACGAATGGAACGGAGAGCAGTGTTCCCTCTTTGCCGATTCGATTTATCAAATTAATGAGCTTTTTATTTATTTGCTTGTTCTGTGGGTGGCACATTGGGATCCTAGCATCGAACGGTATTCTGAGTGTTCCTGCCAGCCTGTTGTGTGTCCTTGTTTCAAAGCGTCGAGCGCTCAATTTCAATTCATGGGTCAGAAATGTTAAAAAAAAAATCAAACAAACACAACTACAAGCGTATACTGAGACAACATTGTGGTGAGGGTATTGTGTTGCCCTTACGATTTCAACGTTAATCCTGACATTTGTCCTCTTGCATATGGATGTACAGTGAGTATGAGCACATATTATAAAGGGTAGAATTTTGAACCATGCAGAGAATGCGGTGATGAAATAATGGGGAAACGAAACCGAAGTCGTTCCGGAAAGGTTTTGGAAAAACACTTATTTAAATTGCGAGGAGTGATCCAAAAGTAATAGTAATCGGTTACTTTTAGGTCGCATAAAATTTAAAAAAAAAATGTATCAACTTCATATACCCACTAGGCCATTATTCTAGCGGGGTATCATGTTTGAATTTCAAGCTGGGAAGATCATCAACTGCTGTGTTCGCAAAGGATGTCTGTTCACAACGCTCACTGCAGAAGACGTGAAAAAAAGTCGAAGATGTCGTAATGGCAGATCGAAGAGTGACCATCAGACATGAAGCTGAGGTCACAGTGATATCGCTTGGCAGTGTTCAAAGAACCTTTGCCTACGAATAACATATGAAGAAGGTCTGTGCGGGTCGCAGGCCGAGAATGTTAATTGTCGAGCAAAAGCAGGAACGAGACAACATTTCGAGAGTGAATATAAAAAAGCGACAGGCGGATCAGAAGAATTTTTTGTCACGTTTCGTATCGGACGATACCTCGATCCATCATTTTGTCCATAAACAAAAGGTAAGCAACCCTCTGTACCGACGTCGATGAAATTCAAAGTTTCGAGCTCGGAAGATTATGGTATAAGTTTTTTTTGAGACACTGAAGGAATTATTATGGTGGATAGCTTCTTGTGACTTCTACCTCTTTCATCGGATCATGGAACCTTCGGGACAAGGTAAGGTAGAGCTACGATCCATATTTGACGATCCTCTCATTGCCCTTATAGATACGTCGCTTTCCCTAATCACACCCTTGGTGGAAAGTGAATTTCTTAACATAATCTGTGCCGAAACCGAATATTTTTTCAATCTTTCTTGGACTTACAGCTTATTCCCGACTCCGAAAAGCCTCAGGAGACTTGTATGTCGTGAGCAATCCTCAAAACAATGTCAGTGACTAGAAATGTGTTTGTTTATCATGTGAGCCGCGAACCCCTGTCCAATCTCTTAGGGCCAAGCATGTGTTCATTTAAAAAGATCCCCGAAGTCGCAGTTTAAAAAAAGTATAAAAACGTTTAACTTGTTCTACCTTATTCGAGTAAAAAGCTTTCTCTAACTGTGCATCTGTATCGATTGGCTCCACAGGAGGCTTCCATGTTGTTTCACTGGACAGGTCAATTGGTTTAGTATCGAGGCGGTGTGACAAGGAAGTTGTGATGAGGACGCATCAATAGACAAAGCTTTGTCTTCTCATTTACGGGTAGCATCTACATTGAAGACAAAGATCCTTCGAGGATAACAGGGGACATGAAATTGTTGCTGGGCATTACTGCTTGACGGCTGTAGGTTTTTAATCACCGTTATCTTACAGTTTGCAGAAATTGTCTTTCCAAATGCCCAACGTCTTCACCGTCTTGACCGTTATCCATACCCTCACAAGCTTCTTCTTTAGCTCTGATCTACTATTTTGAGGTTGTGCTTAAGGTATTCTCAGCGGGTCTTGGGCTCATAAATCTTCTTTTGGATAAGGCGGTTGTTCGTGAATTAAACTTCATGCATATTGATATCAAGCTAGAGTTTATATGCAAGCTATTTTCGGCCCTTTAGCAGTCACTGAGTAGATATTACAGATTTTGTGGGCCCCGGACGTCGCAGATTTTGCTGGTTTATTAATCAAGAATTTGTGGAATAATTAATACAGACTTACTTTGCAAAAAGAAAATTTCTAATAAGTTTATGGCATGAAGTTAGCTTATTTGCATATCACTGCAGATAGCTCTGGCTCTGTGGTGAAGGCAAATACTGACAACAAAGTGAATACATAATCAGTTAATGAAGAAAAAGATACTGTGAATTGAACGAATTCAAATTTTTCGTTATCGAAACCAAAATACATCTGAACAAAACTTCAATCCTGGTTACCGTACCCATAATCCACACAGAGCGAGCAAATTATACAAGAAAACATAAATCACTAAGGTCCTCCTTCTACAAAGGTTTCTTGCTCAAAAAACTGCCTGACTCACTGTCCGCTTTCAAATACAAACAGCCAACGCTAACAGTTTACCAATTCACTCAACAAAACCACCACTTCCCACATCAAGAGTATAAAAGAAAAAGCTTCGAAAAATTACAAAAAAAAAGGAAAAACAGAAAAACGGAAAGCAGAAGAACATAAATCCTTGCACGTACAGATATGAACAAACGTAATATCCACCCCGCGGGGTGAAAAGCAACGAGAAAGAAAAATATAAATAAAGTATACCAAAACAAAATGGAACCCACAACCCCCAAGCACCCATTCTCCAACGATGTCCTGCTGAAAGATGCCAAGGGAATACAAATATACATACATACATATATAAAAGGCTGCAAAAAACAAAAACAACAACGAATAAAAAAAAATTATACGGCACACAAGCCATCACAGAGAAAACAAAGACAGATACAACACTCGGGACAGCATTCAGAAGGTAGGCTAAAAGCAGAAAAGGCATTGAACAAACTAGAACAAAGAAGAAGCGGAAAAGTACTGAAAGACAGCTAAAAAAAATATTATAATAATAATTTTGCCCAACCCAAGGGTGGTCCTTGCAAAGTGTATTTTGCCATTTGGCTCTCACATCCTTATGCGCCGCTGGACAGGCTCGCTTCACAACTGTGAACATTGTTGCGGTGATAAACTTAAGCTTGAAACTAACCAGTGGAGTCTGCTCAAATCTAATCATAATAATTTCACCCCCGCTTCTAATCATCCCCCTGTGGTGTCCATTAAAGGGTTATCACGTACAACAAGTCCAAGGCACTCACTCGTACATGATTCAAGGCAAATCAACACGCTGGCCATAATTTTCGCCACTTATTTAACTGCTGGCCGCCCCGAACTGCGACCGCACATGGTCGTACGTGCCCATGTCCTTGTCTTGTTCAGCAAGTGTCCGTACATGTGCGTGAATGACAAACGAGCATATCAACAACTACCCCTCGTCTTGCGCGACCAAAAATCCATAAAAAATTCGCTGAACTTTAGCTATGAATATGTGAAACAAGAATAAGACCCTAAGGTCGATGTCGCCAGAGTTGTGGTCTTTCCATCTCCCTGCAGACATTTGGCACCGACTGATTGCCGATGAACATTCGTCGTCGGCGTCGTCGTTGTAGTCGGTAAGTCTTTTCTAGGAGGATCCACAGTTTTTACCCCCTGCCTACGGCGGTCGATGAAAAAGGCAACTACAACGACGACCGACGATGACGACGATGAAAGCTAACAGTGCCCCAGAAGAATGGGGGTAAATAACAAGTGTGTACAGTTCACCACCGTAGACCACCACCCCGAAATTTTGGCGAATCTCTCAAGCGATTTAAACGCCTGTGGAGTCGAGCGAGTATCGTCGTAGACTACCACGATGACTTTGTTTTTATTTTTATTTTTTTTGTCTGTTTTCTGGGTGGTGGGAGGTGTATGAGTATCTTCGGGCAGAGAAGTGGCCAAATCCTGTAAGGCATTCGTTGAGCTGGAGAAGGATAACAAAACAAATGACTTCTAACTAACCGTTTGGAAACAAAGGGACCTTGCAAAAGGCACACAGGAGATGAACGCAAAAAAACAAAAGAAGGAAAAAAAATAAGACAACAAATCTGTCAGGACTAAGGAGACCCTTAACAGCGGGTGGTTAGTGTTGCCAAATAATACTTTTAATCAAATGATTCGAAAGAGACTGATTGTAGTTAGTGTCTTAGGACAGAATGATTTTTAAGGTAGAAGATTTACAAATCCACGGTGGTTGGCTTGAGGTTTCTTTTTATTGTCCTTCTAAGTTTTGAAAGAAGAAGCTTTTTGAGCAGAAAAATGAATGAACTGGTAAGTGGTTAAAATTTCTGAATTTGTGCAAAAACTTAAATTCACATGCCAAGCCAATGTCCGTTATTTTGGTTAACTAACTTATGTTCATATCATGGCATCGATCCTGAGCCTGAGCTAAAGTTGCTTTCATACCTTCGCTCTTCAAAATATTCTGCTTCCAGTTGGTTAGACAAAGATTCGAATGTTCGGTCTTTCCTTTTTTCGTTAATCTAGTGGCTGTTATTCAAAAGCATTTTTGGTGAAAATCGTTCATAGTTGGTCATAGTTGTTCTCAAGGTTAGGCAAATCTATAAATTACATCTGCTTGTATAAGGTGGGAGGTTATGCGGGTCTTGCCATCTTAGTCCGCTAAAGGTAAATCTCAAAAATCTTTTTTGAACTCTTTCGAAACTGTCGATATGACATTTGTAGTGAGGAGACAACACTTGACAAACATATCCGAGAATCGGAAGGACAAAAGTTATGAACAATTATTTGATAACATAAATATCATTAAATTGTTTAGACATTCTTTTAACTCAACGAAGCATTGAGTTCGTTTAATTTGGAATAATGTTGATTTGTTATTTAAACTCAAGTTTTTGATCCAACACAACCCCTAAGACTGAGATACTATCAACATAATACTTTGTCAAGCAATTTAAATTGCATGCGACAGACACTGGTGAACTTTCTCGTATAACATTAATAACATTAAAAAAAATTAATTGTACACCATAAATCACGCTGTAGATCATGAAGGCCTCCAATGTTATTTATTTTCATGAAGATAGATCGTCAGCATAAAAAAGACATTGTGAGCTCTGTAAAAAAGAAGTTATTTATAAACAACATGAACAATAACGGCCCCAAGTGGCTACCTTGTGGTACCCCCGAATTGATAGTAAAATAGCTCGAGCAACAACCATTAAAAATTACAGAATAAGATCCTTTTGTCAAATTTGACTGAAGCTAAATAAAGAACTTTTGGCTGAAGTTAATCTTGTTAAATTTTGAAAGAAAGATGCGGTGGGAAGGTTTGTTTGATTTTTAAATTAATATGAGTCGACGCAGGATTGTGTGAGTTCAAGTAAAAATAAAAACCATGTTGATAGGGTCAATTATTGCCTTAAAGTAAAAAAAAAGATATTCACACAAGACTGACATTGGCAGCCTCTTGATCGGACGATAGTTGTGGATGTCATCTTTTCGACCATTCTTAATTAAAGGAACTATCATAGTCTTAACGATGTGTGATCTTGGTGGTCTCTGCGACAGACAGCTCAGTTTCTGATATCAAATTGATCCAGTCGAAGGAGTTGTCTAATTCTTTTGTCTCGAGGTAACTTTATGACTCCTATGTCCGCCTTATTGTGATCTGCTTATCACGGTTATAATATACTGAGAATAGAAGCATTCCTAATCAAGTTCTTGTTAAATGTCAAATTCATTCATCAATTACTGTCATGTGATATTGAGTTGCCTTCTATTCTTCAAATGATCTAATTTATACCAAACCCCTGAGGGTAAGGTCGTCCTAATGCTTGCATGTGGCTCTTAGCCTCACAATTTTCAATTCTATTGAATTTTTTTAAAATCCAATCAAATTCTATTCATTCTAAAATGCTCTAACAACAAAACTATGAAAATTCCCTTTGCTTTTTGGTAGATTAAAGTGTCAGTTTTGAGTTTTAGCATGAATCAAGCTTAGAAGCTTATTAAATTTTGCCGAGCCATTTAAATCGACGGATTTTTGCTCTAAGAGTCAATTCACATCATCGCACTTTTCGCAGACAAGATTGTATAACTGACGTTAAATTAAGGTTTGGAAGATCCCTTAAATCTGTCTCGCCGTCGTGCTTACCGCCTTGCATTCGTCTCCATATGGAAGAACTGCCAAAATGAGCGCTTTGTGGTGCATAAATTGTGTCCTTCGAGTCCGAAGTAGCATCGAATGCCTAGCATGACGCTTTGCCAGATCAGTCAATATTGGTACGGAAAAAGTAAAACTTGGAGTAGTACTTCAATCTTAAATATGGTATGGTTAAACCAATGTCAAACTTTTTAAAGTGATATATTCTCCCCTATTCTGTCATTGTGAATATCGTGCGTGTCTCCCAATTGCTGGATGACGTTTCGATTGTGTGTACGTTTGTCCAAATTTTTTTTTTAAATAAATACATATGATCAACTTCTTAATGTTCTTCAATGTTATTGATCTCAAGACATGTTCTATGTTCTTTCGACCCATTAAGACTCTAAGCTTCGGTTAGAAATTTGTTTGTATTAAATCCATTCTCCTCTATATAAAGCAGGGCAGAGAGATTTAAAAAGGGCCTGAGTTGATCAGGTTGGCGGACACAAGCATTGTTTTTCAGATCAAAATCTATGCAAACTATGTAAAAGCAGAAAAACACATTTATAAACGCTATCTTGTCAATTTGATGATTACCATTCTGGTAGGTAGTACAGGAATTATCGAAATGCCAAACTAATATGAGTGAATATGAATATGAATATAAAGTTGTGACTATTCAGCTTTCGTTTACTAGAGTAACAAATCACGATCGCATCATACAAGCCTTTTTTATGTTAAGATCATTTCGGTTGATGATCCTCACATCCAATTTTCGATTTATCCTATGTGACCAATGGATGGCAGGCATGTAAGAGGCACTCCTTTTGTTATCTTATGGGGTAACAACATTATCACAGGAAAATATGAATTTAATTTATCCCAGCTCGGGCGCCAATTAAACACTTTACTCTTACCTGCTTCCTTTCTGTATTTTACATTTTTATTATTCTTGCTGTTGATCGGTTTTGTATCCCAATTGCGACCGAACATATAAATACAATTAAAACTGAATTATGTCGATTAAGGTTAAGTATTAACCTCTGCTACAAGGATTATCTGCTCCTGCTGATTCGTCATTTGATGCATGGCGTGGTGTCTCGTTCGGGTTCGAGATCGCACGACATTTTGTTCTTTCAACATTAAGGTACATAGTTTGTGTGAGTTCAAAAAACCATATTAAGCTATGAATCTTCAAGAAGACCCAAGTCTGATTATTCTCCCTCACTTGTTCCTCCCATAGTAGTAAGAAGAAAAGATACTGAACCGATTAATATTCAGATACGTTCATTAATTGGCCAAAATCTGGAAACGATTGTCAAAATCACAAAACAATATCTTGCAAAAGTTTCTATGAAATATAAACGATTCAAAATCAGCTCGCCATGAAGTATTATCCTGAAGACAGAGCCAGGACAATGCTCACAATTCTATGTTTCGCATCAAATCTCCAGCTGTATGCTTTTGTTGTCTGCTGAATGATTTGAGTCACTCTTTATCCAGTGCCCCAAAACAGCTACGAGCATCATCAGGACGAAGAGGTCGAGACTCGGGAGAGAGTGATATCTTTGTATACATTACCGCACACTGTATTATTATGTGATCCGTAAACTCTTATTGTTTTAGCCTCTTGTTACCGTTTATTTGCACCCGCCTGAGTATGGGCGATTCCGGGGCGGACATGCTGTGGATGTAGGTGTTTGGTTGTGTAAAGTTTGGCGCTGCTTGGTCATTGTTTGTGATGGTGAGTCGCTTTTATCCAAAACATAGGCGAGTCGTAGTGTTGCCGATATGCCTCTCGTCTTGGGTGCAGATTTAATTAAGATACTTTTTGTTAAACGGAAACTAATGGCAGTGATTGGTTTTTGTGTGTATTTGGTGTTGGAACACACATAGGTCATTTCCATATATTAGATATTGGATTAGTTGTTGGCGATTGTTTCCATTGGTGCGGTTAAAGGGAGCTGAGAGATTTGTATCCATACAGTTCTGCTTTATCCGAGAACATCGTTCTGGTATGGTAATTATGAGGTTTATTGTGGGATTAGTTCGCATAATCAGGATGGTATTAAGTTGGCAATATGTACGAGTTGATGGTTGGCTCTTGTAATTTTAAGGGGTGCTTACATGTGTCGGAAATGTTACCCTTTTGACAGAGGAAGTAAAAATATGATGGAGTAGGCTCATTAGAATTTGGCATTGAGTGGAATGTATCCTCTTCAATTTTAGGCATGTTTCTGTCGATATGTTGGACTTATCATCAAGGCCTTGGTCTTCTTTTAGCTGGAGCATTGTTGTTCATTCGCCCAATAATATAGCAATTGTTGTAGACGGAGACTTACCTGTCGGACTAGATCCTCATCAGTTCCGTTTCTTTCCCTCCTCGAAAACGGAACCGCATATCCCACGGAGAGTTTTCTTTTCGAAGGTCAATAAAATTTGCTCTCCTGTCTTGCTTATTGTCAAAAGCCCTTGGATAACTTTTTGTCCGATCTGGACCAATGTGTCGTTTGTTGAATAATTAATATTCCCTCAATGTTTTGTATTTACTTTCCTTACAATGCCCAATTGAGTCGGGAATCGAAGCTAGATGAACACATGTTTCATTATGCTTCTCAACTGAAGCTTTAAAGTAGCTCAAAATTGATGAAAATTGTGCTCAAAATACCATCCAAAATAATTATTTTTTTTAGAACGACAATGGAAGAAGCAAAATAATCAATTTAGATCCCTACCGAACACCGAGGAGCATGTTCGGGGACAGACAAAGCTCAAGTGATTTTGCTTACCCACCATGGAGCCGCGTTTAAACGCCGCACTGTGGGCAAAAATCGTCGATTTGGTGGTCATAAATCAATTTTTTGTATGTGTCAAAAATACTTGACTTTAATTTTTGTCAGTACAGAAATAGTCACACGTAAGAAATATAATTTTTTTTTGTCTTAAAATGTTCAGGTGAAGAGTAATTAAAGTTCAAAGTCAGGAAAAAATGTAAATGGATTTATGGTGCATTTTGGTGCATAAGTTTAAGTTCCAGATTTTCAAACACAATTTTGTGTAAAGTTTTTGTACTTATTATGGTCATTATGTCCACACTTTCTTATGTGATTATGCGCAAAAATAAAAAAAAAAATCAAGGGGGATTAGTACCGTTTGAAATTGTAAAGTCAGTTGAACTCTAACGCATTTCCGAAAGTTGCATCAGAGCGAGAAAAAAATTCACTACACTTCACAACCTTGATTTTATTAAGGAATCAAAATAGAATATGTAATCTTGCAAAATTGAAAAAACCATATCCGCCTACGTCCACTTCTAGGTTTTAGAGAGAAAAACATCTTTACATGTCGAATTTTTTTTTCCAATATTTACCTACGTTATGTTCCTCTGATACATCAGAACATGTACACTCGAAGGTCAATATTGGAAAGAAAAAAGTCAGCTAACAAGTGTGCTTGCATTTTGCACTAACAAAACAAAAAACATATTCTTTTCACGTTATCAGTTCCGTTACACTTGGCGCTTGAATGTAAGTGATGAACAAAATGATTTAAAGTCAGTTGAAGCTATTGCCAGGCACAGTATTAGTTTGAATAGTGCACAATGTGGACCTACAAGTTTCTTTTTGAGTGTTTTTGTGAAGACCCGAAGGTGAATGTTAAAGATTTCAAAAAAAGAGTGGTCAATAAGTTAGATTTCGAAGAAAATTTATTAGACATAAATTTAGATGGGATATTCAATCAAATGAAGAGAAAATATCTATCTTGTGCATACAGTAAAAAAAAAAATTATTAAAAAATATTCCAAGTGGCTGGAAAATTCGTTTGGGCTAAAAAGCCTTTCGGAGGAACAGTTAATTACAAGAGAACGACCAAAAAAGCTTTACGAAGAAAGCTCCGATAGAACCAAAAGGCGAAGAAGAAATGAGCTTGAAGCAAATTGTTCAACAGCTAATATTACCATATGTGAAATTTACACATATAATTTGAAAAAAAATCACCAACAAAAAAAGGCAGAAATTGTGGATGCTGTACAGAGAGCTACTAAAGAAGAAATTGATAGAATACATGATACTATATTTTTAAATGAAAATAAAGACGCAAGTTTTTCAGCAGAAGAAGAATATTTTTGGACTTAGGACTTTCAAAAGATAAATATTTAACATTAAAAAGACACCTGCAAAAAAAAAAATTGATGTTCTTCCCCCTTACCCCTTAATAAGTCGGGCGAAAAAAGAAGCAATGCCATCTAACTGGAATGTTACGGAAACATCGGCTGAATCAAGTCTTCAAGACGTTCTTGATCACACTGCAAATAGGATTTTGGAAACAATAAGTGAAGAAAAAATAGTTTCGAGTACCTCTTCCAATTTTGTTCTTTATACAAAATATGGATTTGATGGTTCTTCGGGTCAATTGCAATACAAGCAACGTTTTTTTTCGGAAAACACAACGGAACCTTCCGATGGTAATTTATTTATAACATCTCTCGTACCATTAAGACTGAAGAACTGTTCTCAAAACATAAATGAAATTAATAATAACAAAATCGATATATCGGAAATATGGAAGAATCCTAAGCCATCATCAACTTATTTCTGTCGACCTGTTGGATTTAAATATATAAAAGAAGATCGAGAAGAAATTCAAAGAGAGGATAGAAAGTTAAAAGAAGAAATTAAAACCTTAAAAGAAACAATTATAAATAAATATGATAAGGAAATCAAAATTAGGCATGAACTTTTTTTTACAATGATAGACGGAAAAGTGGCTCAGCATGCATCTGGTACGACATCAAGCATGAGGTGCCTCATATGTAGTAAAACTATGAAAGAATTTAATAAGAGTGAAATCATAGGAGTTAAAAATAATGCTGAGTTTGGTATATCACCATTGCATGCAAGAATTCGTCTAATGGAATTTCTATTAAACTTAGCACATGAAAAAGTAATTGATTTTAAAAAAGCTAAAAGCGCACAATTAAAAGAAGTAAAACAAAACGAAAAAAAAGAATCCAGACAGAATTTCGGAAAAAAATGGGTTTACTTGTAGATACACCAAAACAAGGCTTCGGAAATACTAATGACGGAAACACCGCAAGACGATTTTTTGAGAATTTCGAAACAACTGCGGAAATACTGAATATTAAAGTTGAAATAGTGTGTAGGTTTAGAAATATTTTAAATTTAATTAATAGCGGTTCTAAATTAAACGCGCAGAAGTTTGGAAATTACGCAAAGGCCACATTAACGATGCTCAAAACTTATTATGCACAAAAGTATATAACGCCAACTGTACACAAAATTCTTTGTCATGGAGAATTCATAATAGGTTCCAATATTTTGCCAATAGGAGAACTTTCTAGGAGGCTCAAGAAGCCAATCATAAGCTATACCGAAAGTACCGATTAAACAACACCTGCAAAATTTCAAGAAAAAGGACGAATGAAGATTTATTTCGAATGATGATGGTATCATCAGACCCCTTTATATCTACATTGAGAAAACAACAACCAGAAAGTGAAATTGAAGATAAATGGCCTGAAGACATTCAAGAAATATTTGAATAACAATTGATTATGTGTTTTTTTTTAAGGAATAATTTTGTTTTGTTTTATGCATATAATTAAGATAGTTTTTAAAATAAAAATAAAACATATTTCAAAAATAAAAAATGTTACAACAATACACACATAAATGATGTTTCATATAAAAAAAGAATTATGAAAAAATCTCAATTAGTTCGGAAGTTACAGATTTTTGACCACCAAATCGACGATTTTTACCCACTGTGCGCCGTTGGTTTTTTCATTGTAATATTTTCGCTCTCCGTCCGTCATGAGGAACGTTTTGCGAAGCCCTCATAAGATCCAGTTACGGCAAGATATAAGGCCACCTGACCATGACTTGTATCGGGAGTTCGCGAATTTGACTCCTGAGCAGCTTGGAATCCACGCTTACAAAAATTATGTTTAGTGACAAGGCTTAATAGAACAAGCTAAATTGCCATTTCTGAGGCTCAGTTAATGCTTTTTCTTGTTTTTAATGAGAATGTGAAGTCATTCGTGTATGTTGGTAAGCTAGCCAACATTCGTTGTGTTGTTTCCCGAATAAGACCTTGCTGAAAAATTGTTCATGCTTGGACCGATACGACTGCTTCAATCAGACGAAGAAGCCGTGGTTGGTAAAATTAACTTTACCATTTTCATTGATATTTAGGGTTCCGTATCTCAAAAGATAAAACAGTACCCATAAAAGATCACCTCGTTGTCCGTTAGTCTATAACAATCCTTTTGCTCAGGCTCGCTTGGAGGTATGAAGCTGAAATAAATATGTGAAATACTAATGACTTCGGTCCCTTAAAGCTGAAAAATTCAAGTATCTGAATCGTTGAAATCAAACGATAGCTTTGCTGCATATTTTGTTACTCGCAAGAGATCCAAACTCTAAAGGGTACCACATACCGAATGCTGCTACTCAGTTTTTAACCACGCAACTTTTAAACAGTATTCAAGGGAAAAATTTAAAATCCTTGGATTTTTATTTCATTGTTATAATCTAGATATCTGAACCTTCAAACATATGGAATTGGAATTTTCCTTGAATTCAAGATTTGGAAATTTTCGTGACTGACAGCACTCGAAACTAAATTTTTAAAAATTATTTTTTCTTGGAGAAACCTTTATATAAGTGTGTTGCAAATAATTGCCTTGTAAAACTTCTATATTATTATTTTTGAGAGTCCTAAAACGTTCACTGGAAATGATCCCCAGCATAGGTAGTCTGACGTATTTTTCAACAGCATTGAAGGCAAATTGGTTTGTCATGCCAGCCGAAGTCGTTCGGTATGCACATTTTTTCATAATATATAAAACATATAATTTAAATAATCTTTCTGTGATTTAAGTTTAATAAAAGTTCTATTCCTCTAAGCAACTTGACCTTTTATAAGCTGATTAACTGCAAACTATCATATATTAAGCGCGTTTGGATGAAGCCCACGATTCTCAAAAGAATGGCCAAGCTTAGAATTAGTAGGATGCGGAGAAAGACACATAACTAAATATACAGCCACAAGTTATTGTTTGTATTGAAAATCTTTAATTTGAACTCAATTTATGTCGCTATTGTTCCCAAAAAAAACTCAAAAATGAAATATTTTCTTAGGGGAAGAAGCCGGACATTTAATCGATTATTCATTCAGTTACCTTAAAGGCTAACCACTTAAATGTCACAAAACAAAAATAGTAATTTTCAATTTTCTCAAAAACTAGAAGACATAAAGCCATTCGGTTTTTTGTGTTCTATTCAGAATTGATACAAGCATTGACTAAAATGAGCAAATTTAGCACTTCATTTCACAATTTTGAAAAAAATTGTTCTAAACTTGTTTTTTGAAATTTTTTTATTAAAATTTTGAGTTTGCATGCGAATTTTTCAAAAACTGTTAAAGTTTACTATTTAATTTAAGCACAATATTAAAGAACATGTTTCTGGCTTTCAAAGCCGGTATAGTACTTTATTGTAAGTGTTGCCGTTGTTGTTGTTTTAATTTTTTTTCATTTTAAGTAATTTTTTTTAAAATTGCCCCTACCTCCTAAACGGTGCGAGATAGACCCCCCCTTCTATAGTAAAAAATGCTTGTTTTTGACCCCTCTACAAGAAATCGTTATCTACCAAAATGAGTAAACTCCACAATCCATTTCAATTTCAAAGTTGAAAAGTTGAAAGGTCATGTCAGCTTATGGTGTTTGGCGATTCATCGGCTAGTAGTACATGTACCTTACAATCTGTAGATTATGACAGCAGCTTTTATTTCAAAATCTACCTTTGCGGAACAAAACTTTAAAATTTACACCCAGCACTCCACAGCGACATGCGACTGTCATACTTATACCATTTATGAAGGACCTCCAGTCAAGTTATAAACACAAAAATGCTCAAATCTCTATCAAATTCCGATCTACTTCACACTACGTCTCGAAAAAAAACCTTTCAAGTGTGCATAATCTTTAAAAACGCAAAAAAATAAATAACGAACAAAATCTCAACGAACCAGAAAGTCCACACTTCAGCAGGATAAACGCCTTCAATTCAAGCTAAAAAAAAGGGCCACAAATACACACAAATTTCTGAAATATACATCAAGCATCTACATATATTCTCAAGTAAAATAAAAAAAAAAAAACAAGAACCGAGTCAAACATCTTCTCGACAATCCCAATCATCCACAATGTAGCTAAATTTCTACAACCTTACACTCCTAGTCAAGCCGTTCTACCTTTAAGCAAAGACAGGGAAAGAAAACATCAAGCATACCCAAAAGGCACAATATAAAACAAATCCCGACATGTACCACCAAAACGCCAACCTTACCATCCCACAAAGAAACATACATCTTCAACACGTGCTAAGCGAAAAGAATAAAAAAAAAATGCACACAGTCACATAGTATCTATAGCGAACTCCAGCAGCAATATTTAAACGGGCCACGATGGGTAGAAAAAAACCCCACTAAACACACAAAGGTAATGAAAAGAAAACGGATCACCAAAAGACACGGGCCGAGAAGGACGAGCGATGAAAAAGGGAAAAAAATAAAAACAAAAATGTAACATAAATCTAGAATGACTACAGACGCGCAGATAAAATCATTCTCAATCTCGAAAATATCAAAAAAAAGAAAAGAAGATGGCATAAAAAAAAACACCCACCCACCCCCCACTTGGGCTCTTATCACCTCTGATTCTATACGCCATAACATTTACACACACATCGACATATACGCACACATTCTAGCGTACAAATTACAATTGCAAACAATTCGTGAAGAAGAGTTTTACGCTGGGAACTCGAACTTCAATAAAAAAAAATGAAAGAAGAAAGAATACAACAGAAACAACAATGAAATTTCCTAACGTGCATAAAATACGAAACACACAGAGTACAGCATCAAGGATACACAAGAAGCTGAGAGCTGCCGTGCCAAATGAACGAAACGAAGGATCCAACAAAAGAAAAGCAACAAAATTACCCTCCATTTTCATTAATTCACCACCCCTCAGCCTGCAGAAAAAGCAAAAAAAAAAAAAAAATAAACATAAAAGAAAAATAAAAAGGATAAGAAGGATACTGATGTATAGAACACACAAACAGATTTAGTACCACATACTTACAGTTACAAATCGAACTACGACAAACCCTCCTCACCCTCAGATACTCCCCTACCCCTACCCCCAATCAAATAGCACATTTTCCATTATCCTTTATTCCTCGGCACAGCACTACCACCATCAGATGCGGGATACCAAACCAAAAGCACCAGCCACCAAGCGCACAAGAATGACGATGACGATCTCAAACCGAACTGAATGTGAAACATACTGTGTCGTTGTCTCCTACTTCTACTCGCACTTTTGCCAACTATTTCTTCTTGTTTTTTTTTTTTTTTATTCTTACTACAGAAAAAGGGACACTGATAAAGAAGGATATGCTTACCTACAACAAGCTACAGAACCTCCAACCATTCCAATCGCAATCTCATATAAAATAATCTACTCTGATGACGCAACAATGACAACAACATCCAACCACCCCCAAAAAACATACACACACACACGAACAGAATAACGAAGACGACAACGAAGAAGGCAAAATGAAATGAAAACAAAAAAAAAAAAAAAAAAACTTACCTCTTGTATTCATCTATCCACCCATCAAACCCACCAAACAAAAATGACAAAAAAAACAAACAAAAGAAAAGAGAGAAAAAAAAGCACCTCCGAAGGACTCATAAAAGTACTGAATGTATAAGTGGCGACGATAAAGCATGGAATGGGTGCCCAGCTACTCCTCAAACAACTCCAACAATAGTCAAACGCAAAAAGACCAAAAAACCTCGAACAAAGAAAGAAGCATAACCTAAAATATTCACTCCTAAGAAGGATAAAAGTCACCCAACCAACGAATCAGCCAACCAACCACCACCCTCATCACCTTCGGGCCCCCGTATTTATATTACCAATTCGTTTATACGTTTCTTTAGCCAAAAGTATAACGCGCACACACACACACACACATACAAATATAGTTAAACATGGCGGTGGGTTGCGGCGGCTGGGGAGAAGGGTGTCTCGAAGCCATACCGTATCCATCTCAATGTCGTTCTTTTAGCCATCGCCGTTGTATACTCGAATACACAAACTAGTCTCAACTCTTCGTCCTTTTTGATTCCATTCCATGACAGAAGCAACAAAAACAAAAAAAATTAAAAAGAAAACGAAAGGAAAATTTACAAAAGGACAAAATGACGATTCTTGTGCACATTGTACTCTGCCACCTTCTACTTTGGCATCCCTTTTTTGACTACCTCCCCCCACCCCCGGCCCATGTCCCGCCAGCTTCTGTGTCACTGTGTAAATGTATGAATGTTCGTATGTATTCATTTATCTAGATCTATCTATTCATGTGGGGATATTGTGATGGCCCACCCACCCCCCATTTACCACCCACTTCTGTGTTATCCATGAAAATTCAATATGGAAACGCTTTTGCTTTAACGGTTTTCTCATGACCTCCTCGCCGTAACTGTAGCATGGCATGTGTATCGGGCATCGTCAGCCAAGCCAACAACACCCCCGTCTATTCCGTTTGCCCGTCACCCACTCAGTGTCAATTTAGACTTTCATCACATACAACACACAACAAGCTAGCAGGCTGTCAGCCAGTCGAGTCAGTCACCCACCGACGCGACACGACGCGACGCCGACATCGACGCCACCACCCCAATGTGCTCGTGCTCACCCTTATCTTTGTTTATCACACCCGCACTTCAAGCTAACCACTGACATTATTATGAGCAGCGGAACGTTAGATGAGAGGCTAAAGCGAGTCAAAGTCAATGCGAGCGGCGAGTGCGCAAGCGAGATGGCTTCCGAGCTCTCTGGAAGTACTTTTGCCAACTGCCGTTACCGTTGCCGATGCCGTATCCCATCATCAGTGAGCAACTGTAGGTGGGTGACTACTGTTTGCCGAGGGTGAGACGGACAGAATGGCAAGTACCACCTATCCAACATCGTAAAGTGGTTATGGCAGGAGGAACGAACAACTGGATTTAACGCTAACAAATCAGTACAAGTGTTGCCGCCTCATAATCGGCCATGAGCAAATTTCAACAAAATCGCATTAAATTGAGATTTCCAAATCTTGATTCAAAGGATGGCTTGTCAACTCTGCACCTGTACGGCTGGTTTAGCCCCATTTCTCTATCAGTAGTGCATAGGCAGATCTTGCAGTTCTGATCGACTGACATTTTTGTCTCTTATGTGAGCTAATAAAACATTATCACACTGGCAAGATTCGATTGTCTTTTATAGTATAAAGGGCTCACAAGCACTTAGGAAAGTAAAAACGTCTCCCTGAAACAATTTAAAGTCTCGGACAGCTATTCCCTTGTTAAGTCAAAAGATTCTCGGAGACCCAGTGCCGCTATAGAACACAAATCCAAGAAAGATTGACATCTTGTACTACTACGGAACAAAACCAAATAGCGATTAAATGCGGATTCGTCTTCAATGGCACGAAGTCTTGATCTTTTGATCTTTTGACATGTGAGTGAATTGTTAAATTCACCATTATGGGATCTGACGGTACCTAAATGAATAACGCATGCTTGAGACCGACAACTGTTGAGTGACTTTCACGGACTCTAGAATCCTGAAAAAAACCAGTGGCTCTGTTTTTTTCTGAGCCTGGTGCAATTGTGCTGTCATATGTGGATTTGAAGTTGATTGTTGGTGAATGAAGATTTGAAATTCATTGATACTTTCCAGGATTTAACACAGCTTGAAATTTTTGACTGGTACGAGGAGTATTCGAACACAAAACAAGAGCTGTTCTCCATTCAAACAGCTTTTATTTAGGTCGGTATCTGGTGGTCATTTTCTTTTAAAACGTCATTCGGTGAGGCTTATGCTATTACACGTTGACTCTTTTCCGTGTCCGTAATTTGACAGCTATTCTTTCATTCCGTGTTTCGTTATAGGAGTTCACTCAGTTCGCTCACGAATAGAAATGAAGAAAAGTAGAAAAGCAACGAAAAATGAGACAACGAAAATTCTACCCATGACTCACCGGGAGGCTTATGTTCTATCTCATCTAATTTAATCTGTCCTCTCTCTTTCACTTTTGTGAGTCTAGACTTACGTATCGACGAATAATACAGGACTCAATGGATAAAATTGTAATCGCCTTTTTCGAAATTTTCTCCCGTCATCCGAAACACCCGTCTTATAAAATCATATGAATCATCTTTCAACCCGTAATCTTTCTTTCTGTCTTTATTTGTATTTTGTCTGTATTTGTATTTCTGAGCAAACCCGGCTTTCGCCCGTTAAAGAATCACTTCTTCACTTTGTTTAATATCATTTGATTACTCAGGCTTAGTTATTGCACATTTTCAATTATGAGAACGCGCGATCAGTTTCCTTGAAAAACCAACTGTCTGCAGTCATTCTGAGCCTGTTGGCATTTATCGTACGATTAGCTGAATAGATCCTTGCTAAGATTTGGCGTCCCTATAAAGAGGCTAGTCTGTAAAGGAGCCATAATTGTAACTTGATTATGCTCGTCCTGGTTGTGCATAAACCCGGAAGTTTGAAAAAAATGCTCTTTGAACTTTAGCCCCTTTAGTTGAGTATAAATATTGTTCAGTTAACAGCTTTGATCGGTTTAACTGGTATTATGACTAAGGTGGGCTTGTATATGCATGAAGAACCCACCTCAGACCGTAAACAGAAATCAGTATTTAGACTAGAAGTGCTATTTTCGATGACGCGCATAAGTTAAATGCAACAACCTCAACCAACTCAGTTCTTTGCAATCAGCTATCTAAGAAACCACGTCCATCCATATGTTCAACTTCCTGACAACAACGGCAACACTTGCATTGAGCAAAATTCTCCGCAATTTAATATTAATGATTCCTCTTCGTCCTCAAACTCACACTTTACGCCTCTATGTTGCCACCACCACCCGCCAAACACAAAACAATCATGTTTCTCTCTGTAAAAGTCGTCCTCGTTTCCCATTCAGCCGATTCACAATATTCAGCAACTCACTGTCGTCATGCAAGGGATGCCTGCTAGTTTTCTGATATGCGTTCTGCTCGACTAGTATCATCCCGCTATTTGTTTCGGCGTTCAGCGCAAAAAAGAATAACAAGTTTTTCCTTTCCGGGCCAACCTAGTTGAAGACGACCACCGGAAGAGGGATGATGGGGTTTGATGATTGTAGCAAGGGGTTGCTTTTGGTTTTTAGATGAACACCATCGACCCTGTGGGGTGGTGGCTCTATTAAACTTGTTCACCGCTCACTCGTTTAGTGCAGAGCCATTGACAGAGAGGGATAAAAGAGCAAGGACTTTAAGTCGTTTCTGTTTGTTGTTGCATTGTATCCTGCGAAACACAACCGGTTTATTTAAGGTTTGGTGGTTGTATTACCGTTATTACTATTAGTTTATACGCAGAAGATTTTTGCTATTGTTGTTTTCCGCAGAGTTTTTGTTTTTTTCTTGCTCGCTTTTCTTCTTATTTTTAGAACAAGGGTGTGGGTTGGACTTTTTGAATCTTGACGTATTCACATTTAACCCTCTTAGCTGTGGCAGGGTTTTGTGTTCTGTTGACTCAACGACTGAGGGTAGCGTTAGCGTTAGAGAACCGCGTGCTGAATCTATTTTTCTTTTGCATTTTTAGGTGCGCAGGTTATTCTATTTGAATTTTTCGTTGGCGAACAGGACTTGTTGGAAATGAAATTACCCTCAGGGTCAGAAAAAGGACATGAATTTTTATTAAAAAAAAAAAGAAACGAAAACTACAGAAAAGAGGGTTGAAAGCGACAGGATAATAGAAAACACACGCACGTTCATACTATGTGTGTGGGCGAACGTAAATTGGAATGGGAAGGATTTCATTTTGGCCATATGTAAAGTTGAATAGATTTTTTCGAGTCAATGGAAATTTTTAAATTCGTAGAAACAAAGTGGAGGCCAGGTCGCATTCAAAAAAAAAAAAACAACCTGTTGGTCGATGAGCCTTGTGCTTGATTTTTATGAGATTTTCAACTCAGCGGGATGGTATTGGTTGTATAAAACAAACCCCCGGGGGAATATTGGTTATTTTTGGGTGTGGGGAAAAATATTTTCGAAAGTTTTGAGGCCAAGGCAAAGGACATTTATGAGGGCAAGGGATTTTGAGTGTATTGTTTGTTTAAGGTGATTAAGCGATTTGATTGTCAATCTATTTGATTGATTTAAATAAAGAACTTATGAAGAGCAACATTTTGCACACCGATGCAAGGGATTATGTTCATTTCTTAAATAATAATTTGAACAAAGTTCCGATGAAAAACTTGTTTCCCTACAAACTAATCTTGTCTCTAAACTGGATTTGGGATTCCCCGACCTGAGCTAGGATTTAATCTTGACCAAAATCCTTCCTAAACAGTGTCTGCCGAGTTGCCGATCAGCTGATGATCTGATGTTATGTTCAAATATAATGTGGATTTAATGATGCTATGTTCAAATATAATTTAACAAAGACAGTCCTCAAGATTTGGCTTATTATGATCAACCATTGCTCAATATTCGAAATCCGGCGTACTCTAACAGTGTTAAGACCGTGTCATCCAGGTTGGATTATAATGACGCGTGCGTGATACTTTGCAATCTTCGTAGTTGCAAATGTCAATCTCCTTGCAACTCGTCTAATGGCTTTTTTTAGCTTGTGTGCGACTGCGCTATGAGATATACAAGCTTGGTTCGTTGTTTAGTTGCATGGGGTGAGCTTTATTTGCTATTCACTTAGGCCTCTGATTCGACCTATTGTGTTCCCTTTTTTCCTGTATGGAAAAGTTTATGGTTCACTGGGGGTTTGAAGTAAAAAGGTGGAGGTCACGCTTGATTAGTGTGGTCAGAAAATCTATTCGTTCGCATTGCGAAATCTATGATCTCACCGGTCCCTATTCCTTTGAAGAGCGAAAGGTCTGGTATCAGTGTTGACCACAGTATTTAATGTTGCAGTATCGCTATTGTTGGGCAGAGGCAGAGGAAGTGCTCCTGATCTTGAGGTTTCTGCTGTCCGAGTCTATGTTAGTGGAGATTAAGATTAATATAGCCTGTTACCAGTTCCACCATTAAGCGTATATTCTTTTTGCTGGAGTTCAGAACACAGATAGTCACACTTAAACATTTTACATGTAAATATGACCCGATCTTATTGTAAGTGCTATTATTTCCAGTCAGCTTTTTCAATACCATTTTGCTACCCTTAAAACGATATAAGCTTATCTGATTTCGATAAGATTCAGCATTATTGGAACGATTGGAAGATCAAATTCCAAAAGTGTGAAACGCTCATTGTCTAAAGCTTTATGAGGGAACAGAAGAAATTTGTTAAAGTTCTGCAGCTAGTGACGTATCGAAGCGTTGTCAGACACATTGTCTAGATCAGTATTTATTTTTATTAAATGTATAAATGCTCTTCTAGTCAGAGCCAAAGCAGTCCAAACCGTGGCAGAGAGACTGTTTCACAGAAGCCTGCCCGATCACAGGCTAAGGGGAATTCGCTGCGTCGCGTTTATTCGGCTTCAGCTTGCATATGAATGTCCGGTTCCACATGCAAGCAAGTTAAATGGAAAAGATTTGGGATTTCGAGAGACGTCTTAAATTTTCTTCATGTAAATAGAACTCCATTCTCATGAGGTCCAACAGAGCGGAGCCTACCTACTCAATAAGAATAAGCCTATTCGAAAGCACATATCAGGAACAATGAACTCGAAAAATAATGATAATAATTCTTCAGAAGTGCTCCGCAATGGCAAGAAAAAAACTCAAGGTTTTAAGTCTTAAGTTTTGAAAAAAGAATAACATCCTCGAATTCTAGATAACGGTAATATACGCTGTCAAAAAAACATGCAGATCAAGAAGCTTCTGAAAGCGATAATTATGACAAAAAACATCAAGAGCGTTTCACAATTTCTATACTGTGAATTGTATGAATGCCAATAAGTCGGTATTATATTTTACATCCCTACTTCGATACCGTCCTTGGACCAATCGAAATAAAAAAACATCATTTCTTGTTCAACATTTTTCCTAATACTTTAACAAGCTCTTTGCAAAATTTCTTATAAGGTTATTCATAATCCCTTAAAGGCGAGTTAAATTTTAAAATAAAAAAACAATGTTCACACATCAAAAAATACAGAAAAATATCTTTCTTAATTACGGACCAATTCTTGGTTCCGTTTTGAATCATATGTTATCTTGACACTGACTGTTCTTATGTGCACAACAAATTGAGAGAAACTTAGGATTATATTTGAGCGGTACAAAATAAGATTTGACAAGATTGATGTGGATGGTTGAAATAATACGTTCGTATTGCGAAATATTCCCAATTTCGTCATATTGTTGCCAAAATTATGGGTTTAACCCGAGGACCTCATCGCCACTCAGCAACTGAGCATAAGTCGCAACAGTCTGTGAAAATTTCCATAAAAAAATTGGGCAAACAATTTTTTTCAAACGCCTTATACGCTAGATTTAAAAATCTTTCGCATTCCGCATCATTTTTCGCCACGGTGAACGAACAACGTACGATCAGGCCTCTAAGGGTTGATGGACAACGGCTATAGGTTCCCTTTTCACTTGTAGTCAAGTAGACAGGATTGATTGAGATTTTATTTTGTTTGTGTGCTGTTTATGTCAAAATTCAATGCGCTTAAAAATACGTAGCGGACCAGAGTTAACTTATTAATCAAAAAGGAGTGCTTGCGATAAAATTGAGCTCTCGAACACACGAGCATTCACACTTGGGTTGAACGGTTCCAAATGCTAATTCTAATACTGTGAATAAGAAATTGATCTATGAACCTTTATTTTGACATAGCTCTGATATCATTTCTTCCCGGTAAGATTCGTCGTACTTTTAAAACTGTTCGCTTCATAACTTGGTCCTTAGAAGGAAACCATGGGACACAATAGCCCAGATGCGGTAAGACGCTTATTCTCTTCTCCCCATGATGGGAATGTTTCCCACGAGCAGAATTTCAGCTAAAGTCAAAAGTTAAAATAAGGATTCTCGACAGCAAATGAAGAGTTTGCCAAAAAAACCGCAGGAGAAAGCAACCACAAAACAGTCCACCACAGACCAAACATACCCAAACAAAAGAAACCCCTCCAACCATCTCTCAAGCAGACCCCAAAAAAAGTTGGCCTTCCAATCGTCTAAAGCCGTCTGTCGAAAGGAATTCAAGCCATGAAAGCATGCAATCTCACACTGTGAACCAGTAGAACTATCGATTTATCTACTCCCGGACAACTAACTGTTCAAATCTGGGACACACTGTATTCCCGTCCGCCGCCGTGGAAATGTCCCAAATTTGACCACTCATTCCTTCCACACCACCTAGAAAAAGGCAAAACAAAAAAAAAATAAACAAAATCCAAAATGGAATTGGAAACAAACCAAACTTTTGGCGAAATGTGGGTCACGTTATTTATTCAAAAGCATACACACAGGGTGGCCAATAAAAAAAGTAAAAGAAAAATAGACAAAATTTTACAGATGGGGTGGCATTGCGTTCACTGCGCACCGAGGTAAATCCGTTGACATTTTCATTTAGTTCAGCCATTTAATCGTGATGCGTGTGTAAAAGAATGCCAATGTTTGGGGCGGCCCCCAAAATAAAAACGTTCTATTAATTTCCCACACATTCAGGCGCAGTAACCCCGACTGCCAACCTAACCAACAAGCCAAATGTGATGGCATTATTTATATAAATTGAAACAGGAGTCATAAGGACAAAAATGAGCCAGTGACAGAAAAAAAATGAGAGAATTTATGTGTGGAATACCGTAGAGTGACGCGATGGTCGGGTTTATTGAGTTTCCTTATTTTTTTGTTTTATTGTGGAATAACGGGAACGGATGTCTATTACGCGCAGGACGCTAATAAATGTGAAGAGAGGATAACGAAAGTGAAAAAATGTGTTTGTCAATGCTGATATATTAATCTACTGAAAGCATCCAAGTGGGGTAGGACATAAAATTCCAATGACACAACGCAATATTTATCATTTGAGTAATTTGATGAAGTCGTGGAATGAACCTTCCTGGAATGCGGGGATTATTTGTATGGAAAAGGAAATAAGTCATTGCATTGCGACATGAAACATTGATCTGCACGCAAGTATATCGAATGTGTTCCTAGATTTTACGCTTCAACTTCGAGAATGCTTTTCGATGATGCTCGACATCATCATGGTCTTTTTTTCTTGAGTTTGGTGTAGATATCCTTTTTAATTTTTTAATAATAGGAATAAATGGGAAAAAACAAATTTTGGTTATATACAGGGTGGTCCCAAAAACACTCACCCGAAAAGAGATGATATAATTTTAAGTTTTTGTTTTGCAATGTTTTTTAAAGATGATGTTGATAAGGTGGACGCCGCCAAGAAGGATTTTTTTAACCAGATTTTCAATCGTTTTGGGCAGACCTTCGGCCGATAAGTTCTCATACTTTTTTCGAATATTTTTCTCATACTTTTGTCGAATATTTTTTTTTGAGCTATCGCAGAGTATTTGGTCCAAACGACCCGAAAACGCATGCTTCAAAGTGTCCAACGTCGTGCGAGCGACGTCCTCGAAAAAATGAGACCTAATGAAATAATAATGCGTGGATTGTGAGTAAACTTCAATTGCAAATTTTGCTCCTAAACGTTTCCTTTAGGATAGAAATGGGATCTTTCAGAGGTTCCTCTCACGTGTTGATCCAGTATCTTCGAAGTGAGCAGCTAAATTCCGTGCTATTTTACCAGTTGGTGTTGGTCGGCCAGGATATCTCAATTCAAGTTGCATATCTGCAAAAGCTATAAAATGAATTTATGAAAATTTATTTATGAAATCTTTTTCTCTGAAAGTATTTATCTTCAAAATTATTTTTTAAATGTCTTCAGGTCACATATTGGAACACCTTAACGCATGCAGTATTAGATTTCTAAGATATTTTGTTTTTTTTTTTAAATATAGAACTTCCACAAACCGGCTGTCAGCCTGGTTATGTACCTTAGAGATTTGTGTCCAGAATACTTTGCAAATTACCATCGAACATTTGTAAATCGTAGATTTTTTTTATACATTTTTTTAATGAGGCTCATATTATCGTGCTTAGTGGGACGTTTACATCCTATTATATAATGAAAAATTCCATAACTGGCTCATGTGTTTTTTGCAAAGACGGGACCATGCTACTGTCTGCAGGAAAATAACCGATTTTTGAGGTCCTTAGCAAGATAGCACAACATGACGTACACGGGGTCAAACCATCACAAAAACAATCATTTGGTGAACGAATTATCTCAAGAAATGGACCTGTCAATTGAACGCGATTACAATGCATGTGAACGCTTTTTGCGGGGGAGATGTCGAGTCACTTGTAAATTCTGACAAACCTTATACAGTTTATGTCAAAATTCGACCTTTTAATGTCGAAATAACACCGAAACAACACCGAAAGCAGAAGTTCGATCTGATCAAGCTTTTAAGATTTTTTTTATTTTAAAATGTGATATCAATTCTGTCCAAAATAGTGGAATGAATTTTAGCACCCGAGAAGAGATATTTTGAAATCGAAGACGGGTCTGGCAGCACTACTGCCCAAGATCCATTATTAGAAAATATTACGAAGCTCAAACACCTCAAACACCTCGAAGGTGTTTTCATCGATTAACAAAACAAAAACTTAACATTTTTTGAGCTTGATCGAATACGATCGAAGATTCGGTGAAGCCTTTTCTGGGTTAGAAATGCAACATTTCTATGAAGGTAGAGTGTTAATAATTCAGTTATAATGTCTTGCCCAAAGGATTTTCCTTCAAAACCATTACTTCGGGATCAAGAAAATTTTGTCCAATAATTTCTCTGAGACAGAATTTTTAATCATCAAAGAGAGAAGCCTACATTTTCTACCGTAAATTATTTCTGGTCTATTAGCCTTTCCTCTTCGATTCTAATTCCATTTAAGGTGATTCTCCGGAATAAGGAACAGAGAAGTTACGGCAACCTGTACATGGAAGTAATCTTAACCATAAAATTTCAACAGCTCATTGTTTTATTTCAGGCATGGCCGGAAGGGAAGCTTCGATTTAATGAGCTCATTGAGGAAGGAGGTCATCATAAGCCATCTGTACATGAACATCAGTCATGTAGAAGTTTTTGATTCGTTGCCGCTACACTGTTTAAGCCTAAGACCAGCTCAAAATTGGCAACAATTGTGCTAAAAAAGCGGCTATCCAAACATGCTACAATGTCGAGGGAAGAAAACGAGGCCACAGCAATAACCGGAAGCAACAACTATGACTATTCAAATATCTACGACAAGAAGTCGCAAGGAAAGTCAAGTTTCAAACTTCCTTAACAAGCTTAGTTTATTAACAACAAAAAAAGGATTATAAAGATTTGAAAAAAAACATAAACAACTTCGCTCAACCCAAACTATTCAAAAATCCAAAATCGAAACTCAATAAAATTTTTCATTGATAAAAGAAATCGAACCAAGAGAACAAAGTTCGGATCCGACCATTCCCGTCTACAAACTTGACTTAGCCATTGCGCATGTGCTAACGTTTCCCCAATTTCGCTATGTATACATACAGAAGTGCTCTAAATTGTACTCAATTTTTTTTGTTTGATGCTTAATTAATTAACTTTAGTTCAATGAAATATATAAAAAAAGAGTAAAAGGTTAGTAAAAATAAAATAAATGGTTCTTAAGCGACTGTTAGAAGTTACTTAATGCTCCCTGCAAACCTGGAACCGCTGCTCAATGTTATTGCCACGGCGTACACATTCAACAGACACGTGGATTTTTTGCGACTCTTGTTAAGGTTCTGTTTTCCTTGTTCTTCGTCACACGTCTTTACCGAACCAACAGTCTGTTTTTTCTAACTTTTTTAATTTGATTTTTTTTGTATCGCAATCCGATAACTCCGTTTTTATATGCAACCGAACAGACAGAAAGTTTTTGGACTAAAAATTATTTCAACCGCGACGACTTGAATTTTAGGGTGTGGCCACATTTTTCGACCCGACTTTCCGACATAGCTTATCCGACCCGTATGCTATCTCTAACTCGACTACCAGTGGCTCATCCATAACACGTTTTCTAAGCCGAAACTACCTCCCCTAACTCCCGTTTCGTGGTCAGTTTTTTGATTACACTATATTCAACGACAACAGCCGAATACCAGTAAACTGTAACTCTGGCCCTTATTCCATCGCATTATTTATCTAGTACTAAAAAAAAGCAATTCGCGTTTCTTTCTCTGGGCTCGAGCCCCAGACTGTTTGATTGGAAGAAAGCGCTCTTCCCAGGGAGGTGGGCTCCATACAGAAAGTGCGTTTTAAAGATCGAAGCTACGCGTACAATTGAAAGCCTATTCAGACTCTCAAAAAAGAAAATCGGATTTCGAAGATTTTGAAATATTGGACGAATATTTTTTTTCTAATTCATTTGAAGTTGTTCTCACGAATCGTTGAAAAAAGATCGGATCCCATACCATATTCCACTATCACAGTAAAATTCGAAATATAGAGCCCGCTGAAGCTGACCAGAATCTCAGCCTTGCAAAAAATTGTTTATTTTTTAATCAATCTCATTGCACAGTCCTAAAAATCAACTGCCCAAATTCTTGACTATGCTTGCTTTCCCTTCTTGTCCCAAGGCACACCAATCATCTACTGATGTAAAACAAAAAAAACAAACAAAAAAAAAAACAAATTCACAACAAATAAGACTAGGGGTTTCGAAGCAGATTTCTAATAGAATTCGAGATGAAACGTCTCACCAGGGACTCGAAACTCCAAACCAAAAGTTGATTCCTAAATTGAAATCACATGACGAAACACCAAGGCAACTCCCAAGGGTCCTCTCAAAATGGTAAACTAGCTATCACAGAATAGGCATCTTCATCGTTTTTCTCTTCCACCCTCCCATTCATTTGCCATAAAATTCCAACAAATCCCATCATCATTAACCCAAACCTATCACCAAATCGATGACCATGCGTTTGTCCTTCGTTGTCCATTCGTCACTTTTGCCATCCATCCATCGCCAACTCGGAAAACAAGAAAAGAATCAACGACCAAACCCCGTGTGTCGTGTCGTCTGTTTTGTCCCATCTAATTTATTTCACTTGAGTCCCAACATCAACCCCCAAAATCCTGAGATACTCGTACTATCATACATTGATTCCCGATGTTGATGTGTGTATCCGAGTATTCCATGCCGGCCGGGTTTCTCATCAAATTTGGGTCAGATTACTTAAGGGGCACCGCGCACCGCCACTGCATCCGTATGGTAGCCCACATGATTGAATCCGGCTTTCACATATACGCATACACGCACAAATTTCACCCAATTCAGGCTACAGATGATGGTAATGATGAGGACACGGATCATGGTGGTGTACAAGTATGGTGACATGTTCACCAAGTGGCAAATGCTGGTAGTGGCTGTGGGTACATATTTGGTTGTGCAGCCTCGTTACTGTGCGTGAGTGCGTACTTGAAGTACACGCATGTGGGTGTAAGGAATTTCCCTTGAGGGTTGTTGTTTTTCGGCTAAGACTGCCATGAAAGTTTTCTCACGCACACAAGATTCTCGTATTACTGGCACGAAGGACGCATTACTACAGGATCTAATCTTTTAGAGCTCCACTCGCGTGCGTGTGGTTGTAAGTACAGCACGTTCCATCTAATGATGGACGACATATTTCTCGTTTTTTGAAGAAGTTGTTCACTTATATTTAAATAAGACTCGGACTGTCCGGTTGTGTAGACAGCTCGATAGAAACAATAGTCACTAAGGATGAGATTGTTGAGGGCGGTTGTGGCCTCAGTTGATTAGGCTTCTTTGAAAATGAAATTAAAACTGGAATTGAAATTGAAGGAAAGATTTTTGTGGGAGCGAAACTCAATTGGACATGGACATGAATGCGGGTTGAGCTCATTGAGATTAGAGTTGATTGGAAGCGCAAGATGGAATTTTAATCATTACTCTGTTCAGTCGGGGGTGAAATGAAGAAGGTACTTTTTTCCAATTAAACCCATCAACGTTTCTAAAATGCATTCTTTTGATTCAATCGATTTAAAACTTGGAACTCGAATGTTCATTCAAGATCCTTGGATGAGATTTTCCAAAACATTTTAGCCGAATCTTTTTCATCCAAAAATTAAACGGATCTTGGCATAAAGTTTATTGCACGAATCGACGGTAAGGAACAGAAGGCAAAGGGTTGCTCTTAATCACGGCATCTTCTTGTCGAAAAATCTAATAGCAGGAGGACCTCAGGAATCAATTCTTGGACCGATTATCTTTTGCCTTTTTATTTATGATCTACCTAAGACGAGGGTTCTTTTATCGGGACCTCTTCGACTCATTGAGAACTTTGTCTCCAGATTTAACGAAGACTTTTCAAAAATTGCCAATTTCTGAATAATGGCCTTTTTCTGAATCTAATTAAATGTCAGTTAATAATTATTTTCAAGAAAAATTATGACACTGGAAAAATACCAATAATTTTCTCAAATTCAAATCGACTTCAGACTGTGGATAAAGTGGCCAACCTATGGGTTAAAATATTCTATCCGCTACTGATCACGTTAACCAAGTTGTCGGTCGAATCTATGCAGGATTATTGCAACAGGGCTAAGACTTGTAAACTCTTTATTAGTTCAAATTATTGATTATGCTATAGTTAAATACTTTAATGTAACCTTTCATTATACACATGTCCTCCTCCTCGGTCACGCTTCTTCCAGTTGTGTTGATCAAGCTTCCTTGCATTACAAATAACTTGAAAGTTAAGCAACAGGTTCAGTCTTCCATGTTCCTAGAGCTCCGCATTGTGCCTTGCTCTCCATTCGCTGTCTGCTGTCAGTTCTGTTGTCCTGCTCATCGTTCAACATTCAATATACAAGAACTGACAAGACTAGAGATTTTGGTCCTTCGAGTTAATAGTTTTAAGCCTGGTTGTTTGGGCAACCTAAAGTACCATCGATCAGTCTTTATCGGATCTCCAACCAAGTGTCGCTTTTCGGGTTAAATTTAGGGCCGGACTGATGTTCAACAGATCGAATTGTTTGTCCTCATAAATTTTAGGATCAAATCTCCTACTTTCTTCTCATTGTTCGCCCTGAAAGCCTCAATGATGACGCGCAAGGTACGAGCAATTCTGTCAATGTTGTTTGCTGGAAGAATTCAAAAATAAATGCTTCCATAATGCAATATCTGTTCGAAAATCTGCTTGAAGGAATTCGTTGCAAGTGTGGAATAAGTCGGAGTTTCATGGTCCGATCTGGACAGTACATCGCTTGTTTTCTCTATTGGGCGATAAAACTGGTCCAATTTTACCGGGACACCAAATTTGTTCGTCAGTTTTTATAGATGTGAATAAGCGGTGAACAACGACTTGAAATTCTCTTGTCTATTCTAGCATTTGACTGCGTATAAAAATTTGCTGGTTTCTCTGGCCGGAAACCACACTGATATAAGCCGATTTGTGTGTTGCAAAATTCATTCACACTTTTAAACATAACACTGAATAGGATTTTGTAAGCGTCGTTAAGCAGTGGTGTACCTCGATAGGTGTTTACAAGACATAGGATCACTTTTTCGTTGATGGTACAGATAAAGTCGATATCGTAGTATGCAAAGCATGCTTTTGCGCTTCCCATCAAAATATCCATGGAATATATTCAAATTTAAGACTGTAAAGTAATTGAAGCCGAACACTTCATAAGCTACGGTTGGGCTTATATCACGCTTTCTAGGTCATTATCGTTTAAGAAACGCTGGAAATGGTACCTACATACACACACATTTCTGTGCGGATTTATGACAAGTTTTCATCCACATTTACGGAGAGACTAGATGCCTGCTTTGTCATTTTCAAGGAGGCTTAAGTTTTCTACGAGACAGTGACTCAGCTTACACGTTAAATCTTACAATGTTAAATCTTCTTATTGTTGCTTCATGCAGCAGTGGATATCGGGACTCTAAATGCCAATTTTGACATTTTCGGCTCTTTTCAAGAGTCCATAGAATTTTACAGTCTTTTTTTTTAATAATGCATTTTTATTTGCCTGTAATAAAGGATCAACTAAAACACTTTAAATTATTTATTAAAAACATGACTTATTTAAAAACTAAAAAAATTAAAAACGTTTTTGAATAGAAATATTTCTCAAATGATCTTAAAACTCCCTTAAAATAAATCTTAAGACTATCTTTACATAACTGCATAAAAGATATGTATTTTTTTGTGTTGCTTAAGGTGCTGTGCCATACAAACTCGACTTTAAACTTTCACTAACCTGTTAACCTAAGTCTATCTTAAAATTTGTAAGTCGGCCAGGCTAGACTTACATTTTAATATTTATTGTACTACAAGGCTATCCTGAATGGAGAATATAACCGCTAAGTCGCTTCTCTTTTTTGTAACCTCCAGAAATGAAGGCCCATATTTTTTTTTCGCGGACCGAAACCGCCCTTCTGGACCGGAGACTTTGGTTGAGCTGCTTGCGATGTCTTTATTGTAGATAAATCGCTTATTCACATCGTTATTCAATCGGATTAGGTTTGACTCCCTTGTACAAGACCTCATTGGGATAGATTATTTTGTGCTGGGACTCTGGAATTTTACTGAACTGAAATCGATAAGCTTCGTTCTAGCCTGTTTTTTTCACGATGAAGGTTTGTAGCTGCGGTGTATATTTTTGACTTTATTCAAAATCTAAAAAATGGTTGTTTTCCGGAAAACATGAAAAAAGTGCATTTCGAAATCATGGGCTATAGTCCACAAAAATTATGAAAAAAGATGGTATTTTCCTTAGTTGTTTTTTCGGAAATTTACTAAAAATGTGTTCAGTTCAAAGCCTCTGTGAGGATCAATTGCTGAGATTAGATAAAATTAAATCAAAAAAGGTGCATTTCGACGTCATGGGCTATGCAACTGGTTCTTTCATAACTTGGAATACTTTATGTCGTTGGGACTTTAGATCCATATTGCACATCCATCACCAAATCAACAAGCATCAAAGAATTTAATCCAATCAAAAGATTATAGCCCGGCCTCCCTTGTTAATGACTTACTTTTGCCGGTAGTCGACCAATCGACGTCCGAGAATAAACGATTTACAACTGTAATTAAAATTGATCACCGCTGGTTGTTGTACAACTTTTCGAAAACCATTAAAATTGTGCCGAAGAACAAAAATCGGTAGCCTCGCCTCGTGTGGTCCTAATTATCTGTATCAACTGGCTAGCAAGTCAAACGCTGTTCAGCATTTACCACGTCAAACCACCACGAATAACTGGGGTCGGTGGTCGTTGGTCGTTGGCAATATCTTCTTAAACGACTTGGGCGCGATCTTAAAAGACAGCAGTCGGCTGGTTGGGGTGCAACCTGTCAATGCGTTTACAGTGCCATTTTATTAAGAGATACAATTTTGAATACATTTTTAATGCCCCAGCTTAGCAACCTCTTGTCTTGCCGCCGGCCGGCCTGTACCATAACCAACAAGGGGGACATAAAGTCGCAACACATGTCCAGTCGTGTGACATACAAACCTGCGTATCTGCGATACACATATCTTTGAGTTCATGCTACCGCGGATATGTCAAGTTAAGGCCACGCTTATATAAAATGTGCAACCAACAGCAGCAGGTGGATATTGTGGGCTCCGCAAGGTGTGTAGATACATCGAGAAGGTTCTCCGACACTCTTGTTTTTCATATTTTTTTTTTTTTTTTGATAACAAACACTGAACTGAATTTTTGGTTATTGTTTTAGAAGGTTAGCGGAAGTGAAGCAAAGTAAAGAAGAGACGTAAGAAGTAAAAACACAAAAAAAAGGCAAATATCTTTCTGGTTGTATGTTAAGTGAAAGTCGGTCTTCGTAGAAATCGTAACGCATTTCACTACGGCAGCGGTGCGGCGTGGCGCGTCTGTCCCCTTGTGACGGGCCATTTTGGCTCTCTAATGATGCGATGTTGTTTGTTGTGAACGCGTTGTTGTGTGTTGCGACTGCGACCCAAACTCAAGTTGACTCTCTCGATGATGGCGATTTCCAAAACAATTAGTTTATCCATTTGTTGCCATTAGCCTTGTAATTGTGTGTACGAGTATAGAGCTGCTTTGGCAGCGGATCGGATCTACCTATCTATTTATCTACATATGTATTTGAATCTGTGCCTTTTGCCAATTGCAATTGTGCAGTGCCAGTGCTAGTGCATTGGATTGTATCCGCATGCCACAGTGTTCCAAACGATTATTTTACAATTGTTTTCCACGCCAACAACTCGACGGGTTTTCTATGGATACGCGGAGATTGGCTGAGCAGAAGAGTGCATAGGTAGGTACAAGTGTGCATAAGAAGATGAGGCCGTGGACTTTTGTTCGGTGATGTTATTAAGACTGATAAGTAGGCTGAGTGGTTGTCTGTCTCTATGTCTGTTTGTCTGTTTGGCAGACATTGTGTGCTGCATCTATCTGTGCTCACTTGACTGGTGGTTCATCATGCTTTTGCATTTTCTCCATCAGCAATTGCCTAAATGATGCTGATTAAGTATATGCATATTTGTATCATTGCAACAGTTGATGTGAAAAGTTCAACACCAGTTGTTCAATACGACATGGCTTAGAAGTTCTCAAAAACGAGCGAGTCGTGCTCTGGAGACATATGCAATTTGATATTTAAGTTGCCGAGCAATCAATATTTTTTTTTTGAAAACCTCACTTTCTTATAAAGGGGGAACCAGTCAGAGTATTATAGTAAATGGTGTAAAAGATCGATTTCGAAAACCATGCTTGGGACGCTGTTTTGTGGGGTTTCAAGGGATATAAAATAAGAAACAGGAAAAGTTTCTTTACTTTATAAGTGGGGCAACGATCCTGGAAGGACCAAAGGAACAAATATAGATGCCTTCTAGTCTCGACGGTCCTGAGCATGCTGCTTCCAATAGGTTAGACCAAGTTTTCTAGTGTACGCGATTGCTTGATCGTTAAACCGCTGATTCGGTCTTTCCGTTGCTCTTGAACCTGCTGGCTTGGATTCGAAGAATCTCTTGACATGATAGGCCACTTGTGACTGCAAGCGTACCCTGGGAAGGAGTGGATTCAAACTATATATTTTAAGAGACCCTTTTGCAACAGTCACAAAGACACAAAAAAGTGCTCCGCTATATGGTTTTCATCGGGTCTTAACTGCTGTGTAAAACCGGCGTGCAATTCAACTTTGGAAAAGGCCGCATGTCAAAGCTATGGGCTCTGAGGAGACAAGAGTATATCATATGTCTTTCTTCATTTATAGAATGAAAAAAATGTACATTTATAAGATCCTTTAGAATGCCAACGTTATTTAAATGGATAACCTCATGATTAAGTTTTTAAGCTTCGGACAAAACTCTGATCTCAGTCTCTGATAAGTTTATCACCCACACAGCATGTATCACGAAACAGTGTACTTTCAAGGCTTTCTTTTAGCAAAAGCTTTTCTACTTCAATCTTAATGTACTGATTTAAGATAGATATGGAATTTAATTTTCACTTGGATTGCAAAATGTAGAATCTACAGCCTCCTTATTCTATTCCGAGTAGCCTGGCAAGGGCAAAATGTGAGTCCTTCTTTAATGACAGCATACCTACTTTAGCCGCTTCCATTTCAGTTGAATGTAGTTGAACGAACTTTTGGAAGATACTGCCTCTAATTTTTTGCACAATCTTCTCAAGAACGATGTTAAGAAAGTCACATGACAGCGCGTTGCCTTGCTTTAAACCATATGCATTGATATAGTATGTATTTATGTATGCTTGCATGCTTTTCTCCGACCATAACTTACAAATGAGCTGGTGCATGCGCCCAACCAGATGCTTTCAAGAGTTCTAGAGGCAGTCCGTCTGCACCAGCAGCTTTGTTGGACTACAACCTCGATATTGCAATCTTGAGCTCATCTAGGCCAAGGGGACGGAATTCTCTGCTGTCATCGCCCATAGTGAATGAAACATTCTTCCTGACAGGGGTATTGGGGTCTTCGTCGCCGTTTAACAGCCTGCAGAAATGGTTCTTCCTAATTCTCAGCATCGACTTCGATTCCACTACAAGTTGTTCATCTTCGTTCCGGCGTTTTTCTGTCCGAACTTTGTATCCTTACGCTAGTTGCTTCATTTCCTCGATCGCGCGCTTGTCATGCTCCTTCCTTTTCTTCCTGTGCAGCTGGGTCTCTTCACTTCTTTTTTGCTGGTAGAGCTCACGAGCAGCTCTCGCGATTGGATGTAGCGTCGTCCTTTATGCATCCTATTTTGCTGCATGCGCTTGCAAGCACTAGCTGTCTTTGGTCGTTTTAATATTTTAAGCCCAAGTACAACAGCAGCGGGTCCTCTGATGGCTTTCCAACAACATTCCCAATCTTCTTCGACTGTTTGTGCAGTCAGCGGTGCACTTGGTGAAAGTTTTTGGGAGACTCGATCGGTAGTTAAAATTTTCTGAAATCTGAATATGAAACTAATACAACCGTCTCCAGTTAAATGATTCACAAGTTTTTGCTTCGGTATGTCAGTAAAAATCATCTAAGAGGCAAATGTTTTAGCAGGATGGCGTAGCATGCCAACTTACGGCGTATAATGGCCTAAATGAGTTGGCCTTCGCTAGAAAACGTAGCAGTAAATTTACCAAATTTGAAGTAATGGTGATGAAAATGTGCCTGATATTGTTATGAAAAACTCATGAGCGGGAAAAAATTGTGAGCCAATTAAACCAAAATATTAACCATTTTAATCATTGTTTTGGTTTTCCAATGTGGAAGGCTTTCCCAAGCTTGGCATTTCTCATTCGTTCTCCATTTCCTCCCTGAAAATATTTACCACTCTTTCTTATTTACATCGTAAGGTCCTTAAATATTTATATTATAAAAAATAATAAAAAAAAGTGAGTCTGATTTCTCTAGATCCCCGCAGATCCATACCCGGACACCACCCATGTAGCAAAAACCACAACCACATAGATCTAAGCTTCAAATCACCACCCAATCTTTACACCCTTTACAGCATCTTTCTTCTCCCATTTTGCTCATGTTGCTTAAGGGTAAACCCAATCCCTCAGACTAGCTCGTGTTTAACACTTTATTTATTTATGTCAAATAAACCGAGGAGGTATAGCGAAAGTTCTCATCTGTTTAAGGTCTCCTTAAAAAATTTAACGTCAGTCGCAACGACTCGAATTGAACCACAAATTTTATCCGCAACTGTGTGTGGTACACAAAAAACGAGAGATATTCACAGTTAAACGATAGTTAGCTGTTTTGAGCAAACTTCGTATCTTAACCTAAAAAGCATAGAAAACTATTTCCACTCTGTTGTGTGCGGTGGACTTTTTGTTTTTATTGGTTTTATTTTTTTCTAATTTTTCCACACAGACAAAAGCGAACTGATGAAATGCCACAAAATCGAGGCGAATTATAAAATTGTTGGAGGAAAGCCACACCACAGCGAATGAAGTGTTGAAGTCGAAATCGGTGGCAAGGCGAGGCAGCCCCCCGAGATGAAGAGGAAGAATGGCCGCAATACGACGCGACGACGACGAGAGTACTAGCGCTTGTTCCCGTGCCCCAGCCTCAAAGTAATAGTTCTGCAACTGAACTCTCTTGTAATCCACGGGCGGATGGTGGTAGCAGCAGCCGCAGCAGCGACGGATGGATGGATCAACATCAGCAGCTAACATCACATGATCATGGATTTTTAGATTGGCTAGAGTTGCCACAGACACCAGCCACCGTTGTACAAAAGTGCCAAACAACTATAGTGCACAACGGTCCGAGGGGGTTAGGGGCAAAGCGGCTCTCTCCACACAAATGGGCAAAACAAAAATCTTTAAACTCATTCCAATAGAGTGCGCAAAATAGTTTCAAGTCTGTTTTTAACTATCCGCTTTGGAACCCGACCCGGTCGCTCTTCGCGAGTAATAATTGCAAAAAAATGCGAAAAAAAAATTAGTACAATTTGGAGGCAGGCATGAGAGGCTTGGGTAGAGAAGTAAATCCAGGTAGTTGTACCAAGTACCGTTCACTTTGCATTTTGAACCCAAACGATATGGTTTTTATAATCATTGTTATGCCTTTCAAGTGGATCATGGTGGCAGCCATTGAATTTTTGCCGCGCTGTTTTTTTTTGGTTTAGTGGTTTGTTTCACTGCAACTTCATTTAGCGGCGAAATTTTACTGGAACCCAATTGAGAGCGATTTTGGAAGGATTTTCAAAGGGTTTGAAGTAGGTATATTGCACCAGATATTGATTCAATGGATTGTTATTCAAAAGCTGGGATGTAAGTCATATATATGGTGGCCCAAAAACAATCACTCGATGTTGTTTTGTCATATCTTTGCCACGTTTATATGGACCTGCAAGCTTTAATTTTTCTTAAGATCTTGAAGATCAAAAAAGCACTGCCTTTTACTATTTATCGCATTGTAAATCGTTTTGGCGAAAATTTCCACTGACATCAAAGCCCCCAAAACGAAGCTCGTACCATTCAATGACATGGATTCATGGCTATTGGTGAATAATACGTGGACTTTGAGAGCCACATAAGCCCACATTTTGTGTGTTCACGAATCTTTTCAAAAGAACATGGACCAATGGCTCTTTTTGAATTCCGACCGAGAATCATCCACTGCATCGTTGAAATTTAGGAAAGCCTGAGCGAAGTTTTGATGGAATCGACGGTGTGGACATAGGGCTGATTAACTATCTGTCTTTGTCTTTTATTAAGGATCACAATTAACTCTTTCACATTTCTGCTCGACGTCTTCAGTCACTGAGGATATTCTAGTCTCTTTCGTCACAAGGATTTCGGGATGTTGAAGAGAATTATGTCCCATGGCAATTGAAGTGGATTCTGTGTCCATAAACTTCACAAATATTTAAACCGAACGAACTTTTTCCGCCATTTGGAAAAGATATTGCATTTTCTGATAGGGTGGTGCATTTTTGCCCAGCTTTCGCAGGCAATTTGGAAGATTGTTTTCGATTCGAAAGGACCTTATAAAAATGCCCATTTTGTCAGTCAGCAGGTACATCCTCATCAATTTTATTATCAGGTTAGTTGAGGAAGTTTAAAGCGACCTCAGTAGTATTCTGATCATCATGCTTGTTTGAAATAATTTGAGCCTCTCATAAAGAAAGTAAGGACCCTAAAATCGACGCGCACCAGGTTGCGAATGAATATTTGAAAAAAAGCTCCGATTCGTCGTCTTCTTTTAAGACAGAGCAGGGCTTATGATGTCGAAAATACCAGTGTACGCTAACAAGCCTTCTCAAATAACCATGTTAGTAAAAGTATATTCAAGTAATAGTTGTGAGGGTCAGGAAAATCGAGTCAGGAATTATAAAGCTTATATTGCCAATGAAACCTAAAAACGGTTAAATTTTCTTTGGAAGAAATACCATATTACCTAAAATCTGATTCAAGCAAGTCTGGAACGAATTTTCATTTTTATGTCATTTTGACTGTCGAGTTAGTAAGTTTAACATTAATAAGGAAGGCAAGCCATGCTTTGGAATGTGCCCATGATTTCATGAATTACTTTCACTGCACGCTGCCCATCACTATTCGTTCGTCCATCCGTATGTCGCAGCGCTGTATCTTCTGAACCGTAATGATAAATAATAAAAAATTAAAATATATAAAACATAAAAACGTGTTTTTGTTTTCGCAATTTGTTATTAAACTAATTTAAAAAAAATGTGGAGTGTTAAGGGGGGATATCACAGTAGCACACAAAAAAATAGGCATATTTTCGGGAATTAATTTTGGTTGAATAAAAGTACCAATCGAAAATCTGTACAGTAGGTTTTATGGCAATACTAAAAATGTACAAAATGTAATTCTTTCAATAAAAAATATTTAAAAATGGCGGCTGCGCAGCATATGCCCCAAGGCGCCTATATTTGAAAGCGTGTCGATGGCCGAAGACGTAGACTCCTTAATTTTTGACCTGAAAGAAAACACCAACATTTTTTAGTTTTCATATAATAACAGCTAGAGAGCTACGTAGGATTTTTTCGATATATTGAATTTTTACAAAATGGCGCATGTTTGAAAATAAAGTTAAATTTTTAACAAAAAAAAATCGCCATAAAATCGTCGATAAAAAAAAATTAAACCATATGATATAAAAAATCCTACGATATTTTGAACCTACTATCAAAATTCCAAGTCGATCAGTAAAGATTTGCTCGAGTTATGTCTTCGGCGAGCTAAAAAAAAGTGGTTTCGAGAAAAACGTGTTTAAAGTTTCAAGTAATCTTGTTTGTTTTAGGGACTTATTATACACCAACGGATAAACCATATTGCATCTTCAGAAGTCATTTCATCGCTAGACCCCGTTGAGTTAAGTCAAATTGTGTGTGAAAAAAAATTCTAAAAGGGAGAACGAAAAGTTAAACCTTCGCCATTTAATGCTGTTGAAACTGCAACAAAATAAAAGTAGTTTGTTAGAATTCGTAAGGGTGATATGAACTTGGACGATCCACCCCGTTCTGGATGGCCTTCCGAAATTGATGCCGATATTTGGCGAACCTGAGTAAAATATAGGCCGAAGATTTCAACTGAGGACATCGCTGAGATGCTAAATCTTGATCATTCGTCAGCATTTTGTCATTTAAAGAAGCTTGGATTCATTTACAAGCCCGATCCGAGGGTGCCGCATTTTTTGACGGAAGCTGGATCTCGTCTCCGTGGCCATATCTCTGCTAAGACGCCATGAAACGAATATTTATTGGATTGAGTCGTTACAGGTGACGTAAATTGGATTCTGTGTGTATAACGCGGGAAAACTGGCTTACATCCAATGAAGGTACTGTTATCTGTTTGGAGGGTTCCAGGGTTGTAATTTTTTAAAGCTTCTTTCACTTGGCGAAACAATCATGGCAAATAATTACTGTGAGCAACTCTCTTAATTTTATGAGAAATTTAAAAAAATCGCCCGGTTTTGAAAAAACGAAAAGGCGTCATTTTCCATCATGATAACACCAGGCCACGTTTCACCAGACAAACGCTGCAAAGAATGAAGGATACAAAATGGAAAAAACTTCAGCACTCACCGAATTCCCCAGACTTTGTTCCTTCAGTCTTTCAACTGTGTCGGTCCCTCCAGAACGGTTTAAAAGGAAAGAAATTTGATTCTCTCATAGCTGTCGAAAAATACGAGATTTTACGAGATTTTTTGAAGGAAAACTACGCAGTTTTCATGAAAACGGAATCTGTAAGCTTGTACAATGTTGGTACACAATTGTAGAAAATATCGTGGACTATATAAAAGTTTAATCGCTTGTGTTTCATTAATTAATCCAACCGGGCACGAACTTCTGCCATGATCCTGGTATTTGGTCACCGGGTTATTTGTTTATTAAAATTGTTGCTTTGCTGTAGTTTTTTTTTAGAATATATTTTATTCCCATTGTTTGTAGGAAGATGGGCCAAGAACAGGTTGGCCATTGGATTTCATTTCGACGAACAGGTGCTTTTGTCCTTTGAGGAAATATACGAAAGCTTGAGTGAGCGAGTGTTGGCGGAAGTCCTCACTGTAGCCTTTCAACAGACGCTCGTCATCAAAAAGGGCTCTGAAAGACATGAAGAGTGACTGGATGAATCCCACAAAAACTCGTGTCCAAATTCGCTTCCACAGCATACTCCATTTCTGAAGAATCTTGTCACTGGGAATGAATCGGCTCTTCCGTTCAAAAACGTCAAAGAAAGAAGATTTGTGTCACAAAAAACCACCATATCGTCTGATTCACGTCCAAAATTTGAGAGTCATACTGACGAATTTTCCGCCATAAAGGACTGCGATCAGCTCCACATGCTCCATATTCGTCCAAAGGTGAACAAAGTATATGGAAATTTGGATAACTTGGTGGCTGCGACTTCTTTGTTGGTGGAATCAACCGTCCTTCAAATAAATGGGATGCAGTTTTTGAGACAGAGGAGTCATTTGAAAACGAAATGAAAATGAAAACTTTATATATTTTTTTTCATGTCAAGCCAGAACAGTTCCAAGATACAAAAAGAGCACCTACAAAGCCGCGTGTATCATTCAGTTATGGATTTCAGTTGAATTATTCAGAACTTTGTTCTAGAAGAGCAGTCAAGACGCCCAAGATTCACTCTCCAACCATGTGTCTGTTTGTCTCTTTGTCTGTTTTAGGCAAACCTACTCAGCGGACGAAAGTCATTGCGTGTTCAATTAACATACGAGTGTATCTAAAAAAAAAGACGTAGAAAAAACGCGTGTACTGGCAAAGCTCCACGAGCTACTATACACATCTGCATATGTAATCAGTTAGATCCGGAGGAAAGTGTGGGTGACTTATGGACATGACTGCGGCGAGTGTGTATCGACTTGGTGACGACTTGACATATGGCCATGCTGGAACAACGAAAGATATTCATTCATTTTGTCTTCGTGCTTTGTTTTTTATGTAGGTACCCAAAAGCTAAGTACCTATCCACCAATAACCCGCCCGGTCCGGCCCGGCCCGTACCTTATCACAAAGTTAAGCGTAGGAGCTGAAGTTAAGCTCGACTAAGCGGTCGGTCCCTATCGAGTAACCAAATCACGTTCATGCCACATACGTACTCAGATCTTTTGTTGTTTGAAGATTGAAGTACGGTAAGGTCGCGAGGGGGCACTCACTCAATGGCGACGCGACGTTATATTGGATTTGTTCGCGAAAGTAGCTGAGGCTTTGACGGATACATAGAAACAAGTAAGAGCATCTCATGTGATTTCCTTTCGTTTTGGGGGGAAGCAGCAGCAGCTGCTGCTGTGATGCGATAGATACAAATACAATACATTAGATACATTTGTATCTCAATTCCCTGTACTTTCTAATTGGTTATGTGTTTGATGCGCTAATGCTGACATACATACTTACACAAAAGCGGGACCGTATTGTTATTATTATTATTATTATTTTCGTAGTTGTTTTTCTTTTTAACTCATTCGTCGCAGTCTTTATGTTGTTTTTTTCGTTATGAATAATTTTTTTATTATTTTTTGTTTTCGTCTAATAAACCGCGCGATTACGAAGCTCCACGATGATGCCCCAACGATGAAGGAAAAAGTTTGCGAGCATTTTGTAGGCTTTTCCGGTGGTGGTGCTGAAAGATGAAGAAATTCAATTGATGAATTGTTGTTTTTTCGGCTTGTTGAACAACGTGGGATGCGATTTCGCAGGTGGCATGGCAGCTTGAAAAATTGCCTAGTAGGAGAGGCAGATGCGCCTGGTGTTAAGCGCCAACAAGTAGTGGCAATGAGGATGAAAAGTGTTACATGGACACATTTTCGGTAGTTGGCTTGAGGTTTGTTTATGTTTTCTACACCTTTTCGGAGTTTCAATTTGTGTGCTTAGTTGTTACCTGAGTGAGAAGCTTTAGTTTGGTGTAGCACGACTTGCAGATAAGACAATTGGGTTAGGTGGTTTCGCAACATTTCAAAAATGTTTTAATGCACACACACATGGGAATGTTTATCGATTTAATCTGAAAGAAAGCAAACAAGAGAAAAGTAATACAAAATCAGAGAAATTAAGCAACTGTAATTTCGAGTACAGAGGTTGGCAAGTCGCAATTTTTGTATGAGAACTTCTTTGAAGCATCATCTGTGTCCGATTTAGAAGACACGATTCGTATGTCCTCTTTGAATAGAAATCCAACTTAAGAAACAGGTTCGAACTATGTTTAACTGTTTCTGAAACCAAAAGATTGTTTGTTTTCCAAATAACATCGTAGTTCCAAAGGTTTCAGGACATAATTGAAGCGTCATAGCTTGACTTGTCAAAGCAACGCTATCGAGAATAAATCTGCCTCCGAGTGTGTGTCTTTTTAACAATTTTGAAACAGATTTTCATTAAATTGTATGCCAAAATCAGTGTGAGGGCTTTCGGCAACCATAAAATGTGTCGAAAACAACCAATCTGTTAAAAAACTTTGACATTGAAAATCGAATTGATGTTGAAATGGAATTGACCATCAGAGAACTGTCAGCGGACTTTAACCCTCTTTTAAGCCTTTTTGTTTACAGATTAGAGATTCTGACGTGTTTTTGCGAAACTGAAGTCAAACGACATAAATGTCATGTAAAAAGGGTACCGCGCTGACATTAGAAAGAATACGATTTAAGCGGCTAAGTTGACCCCACTATCATCAAAAGCAGTATGACTGGTGACCGACCGTAACTGCTACGCTTAAATAAACGTACGTAACTTAACCGATCATTTCATTTAAAACTTTTCGAGATATTTAAGAATTTCAAAACATAAGCTCGCAACGGGACACCCTGTATAATGAACCAAAAATGGCTTGAAAGATTATATAACACTGCACTGTGGAGGAAATGGCCCAAATCTCTTGGCTCAGCAAATATAAAAAACGAAATCAGTACGTCAATATTACTGATGTCAAACATGACATTTACCCAATCATTGTGACATTCAACAGCATACCAGTGGTGCACCCAATCGATACATCACCAGCCGCCACCAGCATCGACGCTGCAGCCACTCTTGCTGCGCCGCCGCCAACTTTCGGCCTAATTTGTGGACCTCACAGTTTGTGCCGCATAAAGCCAACACTCACACCGGGACATGCATCAATCGCAAGACTATTCGATGGGCTTAGTCTATGGCCAATGGCAGGACCAACTGAGCTTGCGAAATGATTTATTGGCCCAAGAATTGATCTCCATACAGTACGAGTAAGTCCGCTCAGCTTTGGAAGCACACAAGCTGGCCTGGTCACCTAAACAAATGTCGCTGGAACCCGCCTTGTGGCGGTATGAACTAAAAGAAGTCATCGGGTCGGCCTGGTGAGAAGGAATATTGTAATGATCATTGATCTCTGGTGCCACATTTGGTGATTTGGACAAATCGTGCCCCAGCGGCCCAAGAGAGTTAGTTCTGTGTTGGTGGCGATGGTGGCTAGCTTTTCATTTGCATATCTTACGCATGCGCGCCTGGGAATTTTCCAAAGTGTTGTACTGGGAGTTCAGCGTTTGTTGCAAGTGGACCACAAGAACGAAGGGTCTCGTGTTGCAGCCTCGAATGCAACTTTTACTGGAAATTGAGTAAAGAGGTTGACAAACCGAATGGTATTTGGTCGTTGATTGGCTGGGTGCGACGCGTCCGTCGGCCGTCATGCTGGCCATTATGTTCGTTTTTACTTTGTGTCTTTTTTTTTGTAGTAACAGTGCGCCCAATTGGAAGTGATTTACAAAATTTTGTGCGCTTTTTCGTTTTGTTTTTATTTATTTAATATTTCCGAGAGATAAATGTATTTTTTTTTTTCAACGGAATTGGGTTGGGTGCGTTCGATTTTGTTTTGGTAACAGATTTCACTTGAAGCAATTGCGTGAATTGGTTGACTTCATTCTTCGGGCAAAGAAGTCTTTGAATTTGCATATTTTGCATGACATAATAGCATTTTTTAAAGAGACATTCAGTTAGTTTAGATTAATCATAGATCATGGACGTGCATTTTTGTACAACGTTAAATATTTAGGAATACGTTTGAGGTGGCTGTTGAAAGATGCACAGATAAAGAAGATTTAGGACTCGAAATCTACATAGAGGCTAAGCTTAGCTTGACCAGCAAACCTAAAGATCTCTGTAAGTGAGCATTCTTTCAACAATATTTCATTAAGAATTCAGCTTTAAAAAAAAGAGTTTTTCAAGTTTTTGAACGAGCGACGCAGCGAGGTTTCTTTTCACTTGTGTGCGCCGTTAAATGCGACCCCCGGATGTCTCCCCGGAGAATATTCGAAGTGTCATAGGGGTGGACCGTTGACGACCATTTGCCCTGCAAGTTCTTTGCACTTGAATCATTATAACAGTAACATTCAGGTAAGATCCATTTAAATCAAAGTTGACCAAAAATCACACGACGGCATTTTTTATCTTTTTTTTTCGTCTTTGGAACCAGGAACGAAAAAGAAAGTGACGTGTAGATGGTAGGCCATCTGTTGACCTCATTTTGGTTCACATGCTAAATTAGCATCGGTAGTTTGTAAAGGGTGTGCTTTTTTTAAAGGTTTGGTCTTTAAACTTGCAACACTGTTTCTACAGATTGTCAATTTGACATTTGATTTGTGATAAATACGTATTGCCATTTTACGATGAATGGATGAACGCTACGACAACGCGTGCAAATTGTGCAAAAAAAACTATGGGTCGGTTAGCTAAACATATCGTACTCTACGTCCATTTTACGGTCGACATAATCGTCCATCTGACCAAGTAATTCGGATCACGATGAATCGTTTTCGCACCACTTTACACCACACTCTATCGGATAATAAGCATCCCCAAATATGACAAACAGAGCGAACAGAAGAAGCTTTTGCCGTTGAGGAGAATTCGATCTTGGCTTATCAGCTTAAAAGGTTCAGCTTGTGCATGAGTTGAAATCGCTTGACCATTATTCGCGTCGCAGGTTCAGTGAATGGACCGAAAACATGATTCAGCTTTATCCTCATTTTCAACCCAAAGTTTTGTTTTCCGATGAGGTCCATTTTAAGTTAAATGGTTACGAAAACAAGCAAAATTGCCGAATATGGAGTGAAGAAGGCAAAGAAGCTTTTATCGAGATGCACTAATAACCATTAAAGCCCACTGGTTTGTGTGCTATTTTATTTCTTTAAGGACGATGCTGGCCAAAATGTTACCGTCAATGGAGAGCGCTATATATAGAAACATAATTTCTGACTTCTTCGTCCCTCAGTTGAATCAAATTGACGTGACAGATATTTGGTTTCATCGAGATGGCGCAACTTGTTACACGGCACTCAACACTATCGCATATATATTCGCGTTATAGACCTGTGAACTGGCCTCAAAGATCCTGTATAGATTATTTTCTTGAAGTCACTTGTCAATGCCAAAAAACCAGAGTCGTTGAACGATATGAATCCAACATTCGCCGTGTTATTGCTGCAATACGGCCTCATTTGCTCGATAAAATTGTCGATAATTAGACTTCACGATTGCGCTTCATTCGAGCTAGCCGTGGCGCGCATATCCCCAAATCATTTAAAAACAGTAATGACAAAAAAATAATATTAAATAAAGCTAACTTAGTATACATAAACATGAGCTTCAAGTGTTATATTTCATATTCAATTTGTTTGCCGCTAAAAAAACACCCTTTATTTTGTAGTACGCTTGAAAAATGTAAGTAAACATCTTAAAATTAAGGCTCGGAAACCCTCATAGACGAGATCGAGAAGTCAGTGCATACAAAATGTCTGGATATTTGGTGTGTTTTTTTTTACCCATATTTATTTTTCTTTGGAAGATGACTTTCGAAGAAACGTAACAGTCAATGGAAAGCGCTACCGAATCACTATAATTTGAATTTTAAAATTTGTTTGTGGCGAATTTTGGTTCCACCGAGATAGGGGTACGTTCCACACAACCTTTTCATCAACCGATTTTCTGCACACAAAATTCAATATTCGTGTCATTCGATCAATCAAGCTGCGGTTTGACGGTTTTGGACTCTATTGTCGGGTACCATTAAATATCGATGCTATGTGAATAATTCATAGACGAACCCGTAGAATATGTATTGAAAAGCCGGGGAGCCTGCTGCCCAGTCAGCTATTTGAATGAAATAAAAGTCCTCAAATATTCGGAAGCTCGACTCGAACCCAGCCTGGTATTGAAACGTGACAAGCCTAAGTCAAACTTACTTCTTTGAATTAGGGATCCTTTTTTTAGTTCACAGTCCACGTGGAGGTACTCAGAAAAGCTGGGAAAGATTTTGGTAACGTTATCTTGTACATTAACTTTGTATATTAATCGAAGATACAATTGTTAGACATGTTCTTCTAAAATTTATATGTACATCTCCTTATGGGATAAGGTATCTAACATCGGCGAAAGAGACATTTTGCCAGACCATTTAAAAACCACAGTCACGCTTGTCTCTTGGCACCACACTGTTGGGTCAACTTCCCTCTTTTTGTTCCTGAGACTTCCTTCGGTTGACTGGTAAACTTTACTAAAGTCTAACAAAGCTGCCTGTCTGTCCGTCGACCTTAACAGGAAGTATAAGAATTTGGTTCAAAAAAGATCAGTCATCATATAACCGTTGTGACATATATATCATTATGATTATGAAAATGACTCTACTGTAGTGGAACTGTAAAGGAGCAAACATGGCAATTATAAAAAATGATGCAGGTGTATGGATAGAGAACCCCCGAGGGCATGCGTTTAGTTCAAAGCATTGAAATAACTCAAGGACGATGAAAAAAAATAACAAACTTCATCTTACTCATTTTGGTTATAAAATTTGAATCAAAGTTCATTTCGGAATGGAGTGGAATGAGAATGCAGCTTCCGGAAGAAGTTGGCTTCTTCTGCGAAAAAATATACACTGTATCATTAAATGAACACTCAAAAAGCTCAGGAGTTGGGCAAAATGCTTTACACTTTTCTCGTTAGTTTTCGTTGGTGAATTTCTTATGTCGGCTTAATCGCTTATCACTTTACGACCTTCAAACCAGTAGATGAAGCGTTTGGAGGAACAAGCATTCTACCAAATTTGTCCAATTTTTCGGGATTTTAAAAGACTGTTCTTCAAAAAAAAAAATATTTAACCTGTCCGGAACCAATATTTCAAATTTGTGGAAATTTGAAAGGTGACGTCTCACGAGTGATCATCAACCTCACCAAGTTCATTATTTATTTATGATTATCGTTCATAACACTGAAAAGCTTCCTCAGCTGATTCCTCGAGTATCTGGATGGCAGCTCTATGCTCTACGAGAAAAAAATTTACAAATTACTGTCCGGATGTTCAGGGCACACTCAGCTGACTCCTATATCCTTCACAGTTAAAGCAGGACCCAAAGTGGATGTAAGTACCTAAAGACATATCCGAAAAGGCGAGAGAAGTAGAATTTGTGAATCAGGGACCGGAGCGGGCCAATACTGTCACCTTCCTCTTTGTCAAAGTTTATGTGATCAGCAATTTCGTAAGAGGCAACCAGGAGGTTAGTGTGCAGAGAAGTCGAGTTTACTTATGCAATAAAGCTAGACTTTTGTGGAAAAGTAGCAAAATACTGGCCAATTTCCGGTTGTGATTACGAAATCCTGCAAATTGAAAAGGAAATGTAATCCTTCTGTCATCTGGTCGGTAAATGTCCTTCACGGAGTTGAAATCCTCTACAAAATCTAATCTTAGGCAACTGCTCAGAATCTTGCTTGCAACAAATATTTTACCAGGATGGGGCCATAATAAGGCAAGAATCCTTCGCCCTATATGAGTACCTCAGTTGTAGTGTCTTGATTTGACAGCAATAATTGTGTCAGACTTGAGTTTCTTCAGTTTTTAATCAATTTTCGCAGTGTTTTTGTTTATCTTAGATTAATTTCTAAATTTTGCACTACGCACCAATCAACAAATCCTTAAGTAAATGCCTACATTTTTGGCCTACAACCTTTTTTAACACGAATTTCGCCTCACCCCATTTAACAGAGCCACCATGTTTTGTCATTCAATTTGTTTATCAGTCCAAAAGTTTCCAAACGCCATTCTATTCTATTCTATCCGCCGTGCCGTTCGAATGCATAACAACCATTCACCCAGAGGTATTTGCCCAACACCTTAACAGGCTTCAAACGACCGACTACCCATAAACAATAGACGCGCAATATTATCGCCTTTGTTTTTTTTTTTTGTTATTTTTTTGCTAAATACCCTTTCGATATAAACAATACGAAATAATAAAACAAAAAAATAACGCCGAAGTATTATATATCTAATAACAAAACCGCGATAAAAACAAAAGCTTAAAACAACAGCATGACTAGGGCGTAGGGAGTGGTGGGAGGTTTAAAAAAAACCTTTGTTTCGTATCGTTAGTTGGGACGTTTGTAAGCACACACGTGAAAAGTTCATAGCTATCTATTTTATCTGAGTATCATTTTTTGTCTAACGGCGTTTTTGCCCTTGTTGCGCGAGATACACTCGTGCAAGTACTCTTATAACGTAGCCGCTTGTTGATAGCGTGCACACATGGGGTGGTTATCAGTTACGCGACGTGTTGTGTGTTCCCCCGTTGCACTTACGTCAGAGCTATTTTTTAATAATTAACTTCTTTTTTTGTCTTAATGGTTTTTCTCTACAGAGAGAGAGAAAAAGTTAAGGGTAGATTTTTTATAAACTTTAGAATTGAAAGCGAGATGGTTTAGTGCGTGCTTCTTTTCCAGTTGATAAGATTTCAAGAAGACCTCGGAGCGATGTAAATTCATCTGGCTTGGTCCAAAGGTTATCCAGAGGGTCTACAAAAGACTTCAAGTTCGCACTAACAACGGCGTCCTGTAAAGCTTATTTCGAAGCCCGAAAAAGCTAAACTGTCTTATCTTTGTTTTATTATAGAATATATATTGTTTTATTATTATTATTATTATTCTTTTATCCAAGAAAACGATAACAAAATAAAGTAGATTTTTTTTGTGTTTATAACTTAAAGTTAAATGGTTGAGGGTGCCTCGTGGGGAATGAGTTAAAACTAAGTCACATGAATATTGATTAGGAGAGTACAAAGTTTTGATTTCAGTTTTTTCGTTGACGGGTGAGAAGGGATTTATTAATTTTTTTGAAATGAAATTTGAATAATTTACGATTTTATTGATTGACTTGGTGAAGGCAGGTATGAAAATGTACAATAAAAACAAAGGTTATTTTTTGAAGATAAGATGTTTGGACATTTGGATAGAGTCAATAGAATCAGACACAAATTCATGGCGTAATTGCCTCACTATATGTATTGTTTTACTCTTTTATATTTGGCACAATCACTTGCAAGGGGCGAGGCTGTGTAAAAATGACAAATTTCATCACATGAATTTGAGCTCGGGACCTCATACTAAGCAGTCCGACGTAATAGCTTCTGAGCTACGGAAATGTATTCCAAATCCAAGCTTTAACCTTACCCTTGTAAAACATGTTTATAAGAAGGATTAGGGAGGGTTTAACTCACAGATTTGTTTTGTATCGGTTGCTCCAAATATGGTTGAGAACAGTGCAGATTTAGTGTTGGATAAGGTCAAAACTCTCCTCTTTTGGCATACCTTAACAGACAGATCAATGACGTGAAGTTCGTACCCTTAAATCGCCATATCAACTACAGAAAAGCTGCCCACATAAATTTGTGGAACTACTCCAAGATGCACAAAAAATATTTACGCGATGTTGGATTCGATCTTCTATAACTTTTTGAAGATGATATCGGTTTGGTGGGCGCCAACTTAATGGTCTTTTGAGCTTTTTTTTACCAAATTTTCACTAATTTTGGTGAAAGCTCCGGACATTAAGTTCTCAAATTATTTTCGTTTTTTTTTTAAGAGCTTCAGTCTCTGGTTTATCCTTTTTGCATCGTGATTGTATATCTGGTGCTATAAAATCGGGCAAATTTGTCCACCGCATGTCCGCCAGTCTTAATTCATCAATATTTAATTCATCAGCGTTCACAAAGGTCTGTACAGCTCACCACTCACAGCAACCGCGTACGAATCGGCGTCCTCGAAAAAAATGAAATCTTCTGCGCAAACAGATGTAGATCATGAAGAATGTCGACAGCAAATCGTTGTTGTGATGTTGAGGTTCAGGAGGCTCAGCGTACCCTTGTCTTAGTCTACCATAAAGCACCATTAGGCCTTACGGCACTTCTTCTGTAATGTTATGAACCAGAACTTCGAAGTGAGCGGCGATTGGGGAAATCTGCGCCGAAATTCACATTGTTCAAAAATCATCAACATCATGCGATCTTGAGGAGTAACATGGTTCCCAGGCCTGTAGATCCACATACATTTTGTGTTGGTTTACTTTACAAACGATGTAACAAAACTGATAATCGCCGCCATTTACAATAATAAAAGCATCTTCCAAGAGTGTAATACATTTTGACCCACGTTGCTTTTCCATTTGGTATGTGAGTACCAATAATGGCATCAATCTTTTGGCCTGCAGAGTACAATATTTCAAGGGCACGATTAACAAGCGTTCAATTTTTGGTCGCTATTCGTCATACCGATTGTGGGCTCTTCCAATGCTATTTTTGAAAACGCACAGTCAAGTTTAGCAGGGCTTTGATCTCATGGACTCTTTTATGAATTATCTTTTGTGTACTTCATTGAGAAACTTGCATGAAGCTTTTAAAATTTTAACTTGCACATTGTCAAAAGTTTCTTTAGATCTTCGAAAAGTGTTGACAATGCCGACAAAAGTCAAATTTCGCAAAAGCTTTCCTTTGATTTAAAAAACTAAGCATTCAACTTCAAAGGAATTTTATTAACAATAACTTTGCATCAGTATTCCCCCAGCACATTCCTTAATTGTAAGCAAATGAGAAATTTTTATTCGACAAATTGTATCCATCATCGCTTGACCTAATTGTTTTTTTTTCGCAGAATCAGCCTCTTACCGCCCGCTGCCGACCGCACCACTTTATGCTTGCGACAAATCTCCAAATCTCGAATCTTGACTCTTCAACCTCTAACGCGAGCTGTCAACAGTCAGACTTATCGCGCAATACCCAAGAAACCATCAACCATCAACAACACAGTGTTTGTCGCTGTGTTTAAGCAAATTCATCGAGTGTATTTCTCGAAAAGCAATTAGTCGTTCCAAGGGTACAACAAATTGTTGCAACAAATGACGCGACAGAGATGCTCACTTCGTAGTCATGTCAGTTGGCTATAATTGCGCATACCATGGTCTGTATACAGATCTAATGTGAGTACTCAGCACCGATGATGACTGGTGGATAGACGCAATGAATGCATCTCATGTGTCACATTCATACATTGTCAGCGACACACGAACCGCGAAAAAAAAAAACAGAATACCAAAACCAAAACAGTTTACGGCTCTATGCCATTGGTGCGCGCGGGGCAACCTTGTTCCAAATAGTTACATTATATAAACTTCCATTGTATTACCCTCGGAACATGCATAAAATTATTATTACGGCAGCCGTCTGCGTCGTCGTACTTTTGACCAATAAGGTCGAACAGATTTAGCTCTCAGGCTTTGCATAGATTTACAAAACAAAAAATCAAAAAAATACCTCGGGGACGACTTGATGAGATTCCAACGCCAGGGAGATTGATCGATTATTATCGGTTTGTATGCGACCGAATGAGGAGTGGTTTAGGAATCTCGGAATTCGACTTTGCAATCGATGGATATGATGAATTCATTGGCAAACATGTTCTCTCACCTTCATAACGAATATGAGCAATTTCTCCAACAAGAGACGTTAAATGCAGGTGTCTACGAGTACCTACACCCAACCCAAGTATCTGTGTTTTCGCATTTCATTTGAGCAGACACCGGAAGAGGGTATATATGGTACTCTTACCAGGAAGAAGCACCCCAGCACCTGCTTATCTCGGCATGCACAATCAGGGTAATCTTCCAGATTCACACTACCGATTGAGTGATAAATATGGCAATTGCAGCTCAATTTGCACCTCTTCTGCCTGTGCTCATTTCTACCAGTACCATTCAGATACAATTCGTATGTGTGTGTGGATTTGTTTAAAAATATGAAAAAGTCGCAAAGAAAAAAACTTGTCTACCAGGAGAACAGAATAACCAACAAGACACCAGGAGCAGGAGAATGCAACAAAAAAGGACGATTCTTGTATGTTTTTGCTTTTGAGGATATTCATAGTCGTCCTCCCCAAGGAGGAAGGAGAGCAATGCCGGAGACAAGGACCAAGACGAATTGTTATGGCTAAGCAATGAGGAGTATACCAGGACATCATACTCAATTGGTATAGTTTTGTTGAATCCCTTCGAGTAAGTTGACGAACACAAGCGACTTGGAGTGTGGATATTGATTTTACTTGAAAATCCTGGCAGACAACATTGTTCGCCTGAAGGAGAAGAAAGAGGAGAAGTCATACATGATTTTTATTCCTCGTTCTAAGGCAACATTTTAAGGTGACTCAGCTTTTGCTGAAGGGGACAAAGTGCATCCTTTAGAACCTAAAGCGAAATTAGAATTATTTTTCTGTTAAAATCCAGCTTTGGCTGCGAAATTTTTTATTTTTCTGCACAAATGGCGTTGGCCTTTCGTGCATTGCACAGGGTGGCGCATAAGAAACGTTAAGATTTAATTATTGAATACTTAAATTGTTAAAGTAGTTTTACTTTGAAAAACTTGGGAAATTTATGATGGAAAAATTCAGTATACAAGAAAGTGGTTCAATTTTATTTTGAAAGTCGACATTCAGTTATTGAGACACGATGATTATATCGAAATTTCTTTCATGTTTGAAATGTGCCAAGTGTTGCAACAATTTACCGATTGGCCCAGCATTTTCAGCAGCAAGGGGCTGTCTGTGATCTTCGTACCTCGTACTGTACGAAATAAAGTGTGCATTACTCGGGTGCAAGCAAGTATTGAGTAAAACCCCCGAAACTTCGACCACGCAACGGTCTCAGCAGTTTGTGATGTCAAGGCGATCTTTGCAAGGATTTTTAAGGTTTATTATTTATTTTATATATGATATTTAAAAGTTTAACTATTCAAGAATATATCTACAAGAGGATTTTTCAAAATTCAAATTATTTTCGGATATATCAGCTTTTTGCTGACCCGGCATCCAAACTAGTTCGGCCGTCTACCTTAATCCATATTTTCCAGTAAAACCTTTGGTCCTTTGTATATATTGTAATACAAGAACCCAAGGTGACTTGTATATTTTATATTTAGTGTTCGTATTGTGAATTATTTTTTTTTAATAAAATTAACAAAAAATCCTCAGTGCAAAGGTTTACGCGCCCAGATCGACAAACAAAAAGGCAACACGGCACAGGAAGGTACCTGTTTTACGAGTGCATCAGCAGCAAAATTAAATGGCAAAAACCTGCAACTGAAGGTACATTACAGGAGTAAATTCTCCTCTGTGTGATGAAGTTTTGAAATTTATAAAGCCAATTTACGGGAGTTTATCATCAGAGGAATTATTGACTCGATGCTTAGGTTCAGAAACTCAAAATAATAATGAGTCTCTAAACTCTTTGATTTGGACTTTCGATCTAAAACATATTCATTCCGGACCTAAGATGATTGAGATGGCGACATTTATTGCTGTTTGTATTTTTAATGAAGTCTTCATTCCTATTTTAAAAATGATGGAGCTTATGGGAATGAAAATTTGCCCGGAAGCTCATTCATTTGCTTTGAAACGAGACAATGCCCGGATTGACCGCTCCGAGATACGAGCATCCAACGCATCAAATGAGGCCAGAACTGCTCGATATGAAGAGAGAAACGCGGAAAATTGTTTTTTCGAGGTCGAGGAAGGTCCGATGTATGAAGCAGGATTGGCAGATTGAATAAATATAAGTCTACAATTACATTTCATGACTTAAACTGCGAAAAACTTTACGCGAAACTTTAAACGCGTTTTTCTCGAAACTGTCTTTTTCAAAACAATGCCCACGATTTCTCAGGTTCTACTGGACCGATTTACCTGAAATTTTAAGAGAGTCTTCTTTATAGACTTGTCTATGTCTGGAACTATCCCCATCCCCAAATTTTTATTAATTTTTTTTTTTTTTAAATTCGCAACTGTTAAAAAAAAGTTATACAAAAATTGTTTTTTTCTCAGGCGGTTGCCATTTTGTAAAAAAAAAATTTTTCAACTTTTCCATAATTGCGACATTATTCTAGATTAATAATCTCTTTTTTTTCTGGTTTCAAATTGCTAGGAGGGTTGAAATCGTGCATATGGTTACGCCCCAATTTTTTGAAACCCCCACTTCATTAACTTCTTATTTTTGAAATTTTCAACTTTGTTTAACTTTTGATTTTTTTTTTGGTATTTTTGTTATGTTAATAAATAACTAATAAAAAAATGGATGTTTAAAATATTAATTGCCTTTTTTATGAAACTTCAAAAATTACATGAAATTCAAGCCTCTAGACTAGAATACCCCCTTAAGGCAGTTACACCCTTTTCCATGTAAAATTCAATTGGATCTCGAATTGAAAACAAATAGTCCATATATACGCATTTAGTATGCTTGGCGTTTTCATAATGAGCGATGAGGCCAAATTTTAACTCATCAACGATGCAGAATACGGGGCATCGAAAATCCAAAAATAATTGTTGAACGTCAATTGGACCCACTTGTTGCAAGGTTTGGCGTGGAATGACCTCAGAAAGAATCATTGGATCATATTTTATAATGTGGATGGCTTTCAATACCGGGCAATAAAAGAACATTTTTTAAGGCCATAGGTAGAGAATAATTCAGAATTGTGGTTCCAACAAGATGGAGCCACAGTTCACGCAGCTCGTCCAACAATGGCTCATCTGAGTGTAATTTTTGGTGATCGGATTATATCTCGTTGTATGATAGAATTTGAGACGATATCATTCCAATGAGATCTAAGAGCGTCAAAAGCATCCCGAAAAAGTCTCTGTTTGGTGTGGATTTCGGGTTGGCGGCGTCATCGGTCCACAATTCTTAAAGAACGACGTTGGTCAGGCCATCACCGTCAACGGCGAGTAATATAGGTTCCTGATTACCAACTTCGTTTGGCCTCGATTGGATCATTTGGACACCAACGACATATTGGAAATGCTGCACGAGTGAATCACCTCACTTGGAGGTGATGTGAACAGGTTAGCTAAATCGTTTGACCCCGTTAGACTTTTTCCTGTGGGGTTTTCTGAAGTCGCAGATCTATGCTAATAAACCACAAGCCACAGCGACCCTCAAAAACAATATAACCCATGCTGTCGGGCAAATTCAGCCTGATTTATGCGCCAGAGTCATTGTTAATTGGATATTTCGGATGCGCTCCACCTAGAGAAGATGCGGCGGCCGTATGAACAAATAAATTCCATACATGATGGCATCTATTGGCCTTTCAACCGAATAAACGATTTCAATGATATCTCACACACACTTTATTTTATTTAAATTTAAATGAAAGATCCTTTATGAAACGATCATCCTTCGAGTTCCTTATACTTAAGCTACGTTCTCGAGTCATTATGTCTATTTATTTCTTTAGTTCACACAATGGTATGTGTGGTAATCCAACAATGATCCGATCTTGGCAAGTTCACCTGCATTTTCATTACCGTCTTTGTTTCTGTGGCCCCAGATGATGGTAACCTTGTGGGCCATTTAGAAGTATAATACAGCTTCCTACTGCTTTCGATTTTATAAAAAGTCCTTCTATTGCCGCTTGGCTATCCACAAAGCTGTTCAATCTTTAAGGAGCGAAATAGTCTGTTACCGTCGAAGCAGCTCTTTCGATGGCAAATATTTCAGCCTGAAAGACACTTCATTCATTATGAAGTCCATACGAGTCATTGATGTGCAACGTAATATATAACAGAAGACTGCAGCTCCAGTCTCTTCTCTCATCTTTGATCCATCCGTGAAGATTTGAGTACCATGTGCTTCGATTTGGAAGCTTATTTCTTATCCTTTCCTGCTAGGGACAAAGGTGGAGAACTTTTTATTGAAGTTGAGAGAAGAAGTCGAATAATCGGCCCTCGCTTTTATCTCCACCGTCCTTAAATATCTGTGTATTGAGATGCGTCCTTCCAAGTGCAAAATTCTCTCAGTAGAGTGCTCTTCAGACACTCGAAAATATTTGGGGAGGTCAAGCATAGTCCTTTACGTATAAACGCCGAGAATTTTAGCCAAATATGTTTAGGTAATCAGCACTTGGACGGTTTGGTTGTCAGTTAGACGTCGCTTATCACGTAATAAGTAGCTGCGCCCTTTTAACCGTGATCCCTATAGGATCAAATTTATAGTATACTGACACAATCAGAGGAACTCACTTAAGGATTCTTAGCCCTGACGCTAGAGTTGTCTCATAATTAAAAAAACTGAAAATGAGATCGCGAATTGAAATCCTGTAAATAACATCTGACATTTTTTCACGGCCTCACCTCGCGTGAGTTTTTCCCGAATCCATATGCCATAACCTAAATATAAGTGGGAATAAGGAATCGGAAGACAGAACATCAGTAAAATTTTGCTTCAATGCCCAGAGTTCAAATCGAAATCATGCGCAATTATAACAGATCGCTTGAAATCCTTGGCAAAAAACGGCTCCAAAATTCAATGGATGTGATTGAAACGGCCTTGCAAATCGATGTAGCCAGTATCTTAACTAACAAACGATGTCTTATCACAATTAAATGCTTTTAAATAGTCTTCTTCAAAGTGATATTCTCTGTTTTAGGTTTTTTTCCGACAGCAAAAATTACCAAAACCTAATCAGCACGTTCCGATTTAAAAAAAAAAAACATAACATTGTTCGCCCGCCAAACTCCTTGCTTCAGAGACACGATTGCGGTCTTGCTTTATCGGCTTAGACCTAGAAAACAATTGTAAAAATGGAAAACTACTCAACAACTCGTTGTATCCCACTTTCAATTGCCACTTTGCGGTTGTGCAACACCGCCAGCGATAAGCTCAAATGAAACCTCACCAGTTACAATTAAACTCCATACACCGCTTGTTTGTTTGTCTGTTTTATCTAAGTATCTGCGCGCCACTTAATACGTACAGTATTACTAGTAAGACGTAAAAATCAAAGCGAATTTCTTCAAAAAAAAAAAATTAAAAACTCTCTCGCTGGCTTTCGCTGGAAAATTTCTTCCTTTTTGGCCGTCTTCGTCATGTCGGACGGCACGTCACACTTGTACCGGCCGGCTGGACAAACATTTTATAATCAATTTTACAGAAAAGATACAAATTTCACTTGAGAAACACAAAAACCGAAAACCAAAAAAAAAAAACAAAACAGACTTGAGGCCATTCAACCTAAAATTGTCCATGTATGTACGTGTGTATCTGTGTGCATGCATGCGAGGGAGTTTAATGTCCTTTCTCGGGTGAAACCAAAAATTGAAATGAATCCGAAAACAGAAAATAAAAAAAAAAAATTACATATTAAACCCTCCACATGCCACCCTCTCATATTTAACAGTGGAGGATTTTGGGGACACAATGATTTGTTGCTGTGGGCTATTTTTACACGCCGCGTCGTCAGTCGCAGTCGAGTCGGTCGGTGCGCGTCGAGTTCATTATCGCCCGAGATGTATGCGCATAGCGAATAAATCACCGACGATTAGTCATATGCGCTGATTGTCGTCGCTCCGAAATTGGCGGTCCGAATGGCAATTATTCGTACGAGTGTATCTGCGTCCACCACATTTATTTATTTTGTTTTCATACAAATTTAAATGTTTACTTGCTAGGGAAGGCTTGACGTCGCTGCGTCGGTCGTCATCTAAATACGTTCGGTTGGATGCTTTTGTTATTCAATCGTTGCGATTGGATAGCGTATGCCCGATGAGATGTCGCTCGACAGTTTTATGAGGATTTGCTCCATTTCAAAAGTAAATTGAATTTCCACGAATAATAATTAATAACCAAAAAAAAAACCCGACAACACCAATTGCAGGTGGCACATAAGGGACTGCTTTTGGTGAGGGAAATTTGAAGTTTCGCAAATAGTTTTAGTAGTGTTGAAAACCTCTGTATTTCCTGGACCCACATTCCATCTTATAATACACTGTGATTCACAAGGATGAGGTCAACACTTATTGTGGTCGACTTCCGCGATAAACACCTGATAGATTTTTTTTACCCGGAATCAGTGAAATGGAACACATTTTCAAAAAAGAAAGGCATTTTGTCGACAGCAAAAGAAAAAGGAATAAATAGATGCTCTCAAGGATTTGGAACTCTCAGGCCGGAAAATAGTCACTAAGTGTGCTTGACCTTTTTTTTGCTATCGAAAAAAAGCATAGATCAAAGAATTGGTATAAAATTTTGTGTGAAGAAATAAATTAAGCCCTTCAACCTGCTTACAATGATAACTATGTCATTTGGTGAGTCTACTTTGAACAAAGAAAGTAGTTCTACAAGCTATTCTTAGAAGACCGAGAAGATATTTATGACGATACTCAACATGGATGATCCGATTTCGATCCGTTCGATTAAAATGTTGAACCAGTGAAGAAAATTGCTATGGGAAACCATCGAATCAAAATAAGAAAAGTTGCGGATGTCTTTATGACGGTTAATTCATGCCATAAAACTTTTTTGCGAATTTTGAAGGATGCTCTATTTTGACTAAATGAAAATTCTCATGAAAATTTTTTGGTCATAAACAGCATCGTAGTCATGACTCATCTACTTTTTTCACCGGACTTTACCCTCCCCCACGTTTTCCTTTTCACAAACCTGAAAAGACGAAAAAAAAATGGCGATTCGCTTCTATAGAGGATAAAAAGGGTGCAAAGCTGGAAGAGTTCAAAGCCATAACAAAATGCGTATATCAGAAGTGCCTCGATGACTGGAAGTGCACTGACACAAGCATATTAAATTTGAGGCGAATGATTTTGAGGGAACAAAATACATTTTTTTCGAGACAAATAAAAAGTCGTATATTTTTTGGACAAGCTTTGTACCTTGCGGATTCACAAAACTACCGGAAAATTCACAAAGAACGCACAGCCGAAACAGCATCCGAAGAAAAGCGATGAATTGTGCGACTTGCCGCAAATTCCTTGCAACCAACCACTTTAATAATGAAAAAAGTTTAAATATACAGCTTTAACGTGTGTGAGAAGCTTCTAATGAATAACGCAAGAAGCAATAATTGTTAAACGCGTTGTCTTGTAAAATGAAAAAAATGTTTATTCTTGACGGTCCCAATGGCAACAAAGTTCATGTTCTCCAAAGACTATCCGAAAGACAAAAAAATTATGGCCTCATCCTTATGATTTACAGTGTATAAACGTCATTCAAGATGCTCCTGATGGCGCATTCAGATCAGCCCTTGATTTAGTAAGTATTTGCTGCCACTTAAATAGTGTTTTTTTTTTGTAAATTTAATCGCGTTCGAGGGGGTTCCGAATACCCTTTTCCTGTTTGCAAACATAACAAGAAGAAATTAGGATAGATAAAATAAGAGGTACCGATGTGCACTGTTTTTGATCAAATTAAGATTGTGATGAATGAGAAACACTTGGCGGTTTGTCCGAAAGTGTTCTTAAGGGTAAGCTGATGAGAATTCCTGGCGAGTCGGGTATTACGTTGCAAAAGTTGGATGCTTTAGTGCTCGATCTTGAACTCTGGTACTTGGATATCAGCTTGCAAAATCCAAAACCAGCGTGGCTTCCGGCCCGGCTTACTGAACCCATGAACAAAATTTTTCATCGACTTCATGACTGCATTCATTGCACTGACTTATAAAAAATTATGGATTCGCTCAGGATCCCGGGGCTCCTGGATCACAAGTAAGTTCACGACGTACTGTGCCGTTTGGAACAAGAGTCTCCGAATTGATTCGATATTGCACTAGATTCTGGCAAAGAGAATGGCAGAAGTCAACGTGAAAAGCAGAATCTTTTTGAAATCTTTCGAGCTGGTCAGTTCTTCGAAACTACTAAAGTCAAAATTCATAAATTGAAGTCGGATATTAAGCTAAACAAAACAATTCATCTTGACAGTTCTTCTATATGAAGTCCATTGTTCGACGATAAGCAAGGCAGTGGAGCAGATTTTAGGAGTCTTCAAAATAAAAACATTTAAGAGCTGCTTCACATCTCCTTTGTGGGTGTATGGCCCGATAAAAAGTAAAGAATAAGGAAAAAAACTTGCCGTAGCTTGTGCTTCAAGCCTGCATACCATACTTTGCAAAGGCTTGAGAGACGCCAAGGCAGGCACAGCAACGTAAATTTTTGTCTTCTACGACTTTTTCGATTGTCATGATTCTAAATCCGAATTCATGAACAGAAATTAGACGTTATTCCATTATGGCAAAGTAATATTATGGAGTCTGCCCTGTAAGGACTTTAAAACCTGAGTTGGGAATGCATACCAGACTAAAACGTTTTGCAATCACCGAAGAGCAGATCCCGACCTGTACCTTACACCTCTCGATAGTTCTTGACTATGAACTGAATATTTGAATCCTTATAACTTCAACCCAAAAATAATTCCCGTAATAAAATCCTCCTTCTTTGACGAAAAATCAATATACAAGAACCTTCTTAACCTTCATAAGAATTACATTAGAAGCAATCTCCTAAGTAATGAAATCCATAAGATTAGCCTTTTAATTCTTAAAAACATCATTGCATTTGTAGCCTCCTCCATGCTAAGACCATCATGCAACCTAGACAATCAATTCCCAAAAGTCAACAACCAGCAAATCATTTCAAGAAAAACGCCTGTCTTCACTCCAACTTCCCTTAAAATTAAAATAACACACTCGGCTAGTTGGATTGTAAAATTATCTGCGGAATAATTCTCATGAAGCTAAAATTTTATTACCGAGTTTAAATAGTTCGCCCCTCATTCTCTGATGGTCGGTCTGTCAACCATGTCGGACCCAAGCTCATGGTGTCTGCCAGAATGTCTGGCTAGAGTAGAGTAAGGAGAGAACAATGGATGATTTTGAGCATACATAATTAATAATAGTCTCAGTTTGCAGATGGCACTGTACTCTTTACATGGTTTCAATGGTTAGGTATCCTCTGAGCTAATACGAGGGCGGGAATGGGATGTTTTCATTTTTATTATTTTTATTCATTTTAAGGCTGTTAAACTGAAGGAATCGTGTAAAATGATTGAGGGCTTTTCATGGTGCGGATATGATATACTCGTACTTGTGTGCTGACCAAGAACACTTCTGGATGGTGATGGTAGATTTAGCACCCTCGGTAGCTAATTGAAATGCTTAGTCGAGTGTCTGGTAAATTGAAGAAGAACCTATCATGTTGGCGCGGGAGCTTGCACAAATTTACCTAGACTGCATTGTGTTTGTTCAACAAAATTTATTTATGTGCTTTAAATCGTATGGTTTGTGGCTACACAGCTTGAAAGGGTACTGAAATATAAAACTTAGGTTTCTTCTTTTATTCACATTTGTTAAATTCTTTCTTGAATGAAATTTAGGTGATTGGAACCTCAAGTGAAGGTTGTGTTTCAGTCGAAGTGAGAGGGAATTCTCTGGATGGAATCAACAGCTTAAACTAGGCTGAATCATTTATTTCACTTTTAAGAAGCTCCGGCTTCATATGGTGCAGTCAATTAGGTCATCCAATTAAGGGTACTGGCGAGAGAATGTCATTCGACTTACAATATTCTTAGAAAAAAGGGAAAAAGACTTAGCAGCATGGCCAAAATCTCACAGGACAGAAATGTATACTTCAGGAGTAACTCAAGAGCTAGAATTTATTTCAGACAAGATCAGCAAACTGCGATGTGTTTTAAAGTAGCTACAAAAAGACGTACGCATTAGAATGCCTTACAAATGCATCAATTCATCGGTTCCAGGTTCTCATTGTTTTCGTATCTTACACAGACAGCAGGCTGATGATCCAGTCATCCGAAAACTCACCTTACTGGCATATCAACTAATATCGAATAAAAAACTGCGAATCAAGTCAATGCAAATAAGTCGATATCAAATTCGGACTCCATCGATGGAGTGTCACAGTTTTAAACAACTATACTACTATTATTACTTCTAATTTGTCCCTGCTAAATTAAATATGAGGGTAGTCATAAGCCCTTTCTTGCGAGCAAATTATAAAATAAAAAGTTATCAAAGAGGATTTCTATTGACTGGAAAAATACAACGAGCAGTCCATATTCGGATCCCATGCGTCGAAAATGACACTCAGAATGAACGAAAGCAAAACGTAGCCCTGTTTTGGACGACGAAACTGACATTGTAAAAGACGGTCGTGCGTTTGGGCGCAGAAGCTTCTAGCTTATTTTAAAGCTCTTTGTAATTGTCAGGGAAAATTTCATCGGTTAATTTTAGGTCCCCTTTACTGAAGGGACATAAACCAGGTGACTAGACAAGAAAATGAATAATGGACATCAAATTCTGGCTCGAAGAGTTGTCGAATCTACACCAGATGGACAGCACGATCTCACATTTCGTGGACTACTTATTGGCAACCAGCTAAGACCGAGCTGTTTGTCAATAAAATAATGGAACTTTCTTGAGAACATAAGTTGTTCACTCTTGATGAAAAAATGGACTCTGGTTTCTTAAAAAATAAATTCCTTCTGGGAATTTCTTGGTATTTTAGATTCGAAATAGGGAGTTCCGGTCATACTTCCAGACGTTGAACATACAGATGGTAAGAATTAAGTAAGTACCCAGCGCATTAAATTTTAGGCTATCGTTTGACTTCCATTTGAACGTAAGGTAGGGCTGTTACCTTGCTTGAAGATGAATGACATTTCCTATATTAGTATTCCAAAAAGCTGAACCACATTTGTAAATTCTCCCCTTTATAGGCTTTTAACTTTCGTTTTACGTTTTTTCGTTAAAATCTTTTTTTTTTATGATGAGCAGTGATGTTGGTCATCTGGCTGTGATGGGTCCTAGTTGCCTCTCTAGAATCTGCTTGCATGGGTGGTCCATATACTAACACTGAATGGCACTATGCTTGCAATAAAGCAGCCTTCAAGGGCAGAAATACATTCCTTGGCGTCTCTCAAGCCGTTGACAAAGTATGAATTGACGGCTTTGGATATGAGCTACGAGATTTTCTTTTTTCTTTGCCATAGACCCATGAGAGATCTTAGCTTAAGACACAGCCATTCTCCATACTTCATGGTCATGTGCTCGCTGCTTCCAGTTGGCCAATCCAAGGTTCCTGCGATAACTTCCATGTTAATATTTTTCCCAAGGTGCCTTAAATTTGCTTTGCTGTTAAATTTTTAGTTCCAAAAAAGGTAAAGCGATAAATTTTTGTGTTTCAAGGAAGGTGTTTCGATCCATATTGCTTCGACGAACTGGATGAGTCTTTGTCGGATCTTCACCAAGCTGTACATAGAATTACGATCGATAGGCACCCAGTCATGCCGTTTTAAGGACATGCGACTTTTCAGTTTGAAGGAAAGGTTTTTATGAAAAAAGAGCCTCTTTTTGATGACCAACATTTAAGTAAAGCGCAAAGTCTCTGGTCATTTCTGATGCTACAATGCAACGTGAAGTGTTTGATTTTGATATTCAAAAAAGTCCTAGAGGAAAATGGATACGAAAAAACTTTGGGTACCCTATTTGTTAATATTTCCTAGATATACTTTCTTTTTTGACCAACTGTACATTTATTGAAAGTGCTACATTCTGCTTATGTCACTAAATGTCAAATGCCGTCATTTCGACATTTATTCATTCCTCCATGGCAATTTTTCTCTCTTCCTAATGAGCTTAATTTATCTCTTCTGCACCCAGGTCGTAATAATATCCTACTATTCCAACATTTTTTCGCTCTGAAATATGAGCAACCACTCAGACCTGCCTCAAATAAAGCTGTCACTTTGACATTCACTTGCATACAGCGTTACCTGGTCAAATGCGCGTCAAAGTAATGCCACTGCCGGTCGTTGTCAACGCAACAAAAAGAGATGAAAACACTTTTCGCAACCGGAATCGATTGGACAACATTGTCCGAGAGAGCGTGCGCAAAAAAAAAAAAAACACCAAGCTTACCTAATTATAGATTTACAGTTATGAGAAGTAACTATGAAGCGTTATCTGTATCCGCCACCGCCTGCCGCTGCTTAGTTTGCGACTTTTATTCACGTAATTTGTTTTTATTTGCACAGTCGTCTTGTCAGCGTCACCAGTCAAGTGACTAGAGGCATGTCCGGATCGTCATATCTAACACCACCTGTTGTCAATGTCAGTCGCAAACGTTTCGGCTTCCAGCTCTTTCGATGGCCTTTTGTATCAACAGTGATAATTAAATATTTCCTTTATCAGCTTAGATACATTTGCGCAGATACAACGCTAGAAATTGGAACAATTATCAAAACTTGAGAAATAAGTCTGCCTTCATTTTGGAGGCATCGAATCGAGTTGGTGTATCTTAGGGTGGAGTCGCAAATAACAAACGTCAACCCAGTTTTAGTTTTAGGCAACTACACTGTTGACATTGCGTTTAGTCATCTTTTTCGTTATTTGTTTTGCTTCGTTCTTCTTGGTAGTTTTTTAGACTCTTATCTTGAAATGCTATATTCAAAGTTTAGGCATTGATAAGGTCGGCAGAACCTCTACAGTACATTGCTTTTAGCTTGAACTACTCGTCGTAGATCGGGGGTTTTTGCAGGTTCATCACGTTCTTGGAAGTGGTAGCAGCAGTATTTCGTCATATTGCAATTTGTTATTAGTCACGAGTCAAAAATAGAATGCTCGCAGGTATATTTTAAGCCAAAAGAACGGAAATGAACATATGAAGACGTAGACCTTGCTGAGCTCAAATGTCTTCCTTTTTAAACAGTCTATAAATAAAAAATGTTTATTAATTTTCTACGATTTTTGCGTTTTAGAGAGCAAACCCAAAAAACTCACTGCGTCAAAACGAGCTCTGTTGTGGATAACTTTGGGATGGCTCGGGTAGCTCATAGACCCATTTTGTTGGAACCATAGCTTGCCGTAAAAAATATGGCTTATCGTACCTCGTTACCAGGTAGATTGACTTCTTCCATTTTTATATTAACGGCAAAATTATCTAATAGGACAAGTACTTAAAAAGCCACACCAAGAAGACACACGTTCAGAATGCCATGGCTTTTCTATCACTACATGCGGGCTTCCGAGGCTCAGTAATCCGAGATTTTTTTGCTCAATTCTCTTCAGGACAGCGCGGTTTATCTTCATTTGTCGAATTTTTTGACATGTTGGGACTCTCGGGTTTAGGTGCACAATTTTGGCAACACCTGCAATCTTCTGCATTGAATACACAAGCTAGATTTTTACTGATATCATTTCGGCAACACAGCTCTCAATTTGGAAGTTACTTTACAATAACAATGCCTGTTTTGTGTTCATATGAGCAAAGGGCTAGTCTGTGTCAAAATACCAGATGCTGCTCCCAGTACATTTGCACATACTGCCGTTCATAATTTTCCAGAGAGCACATTACGTCCGAGAAATTCATATGAATGTCTTTTAGCTGGCTCTCTTTTTCATCGAAAATTGCACCTCATGCTTGCCCCAAATTTGTCCATCAATCGAGGCAGTCGTTCGTTCAACTTATTGATAGTTTTGAGTGTTGTTATCCAGCCACGCCACTTTACAGATCTCATTTGGTAAGCCTTTCGATGTTTGACCTGTTTTCAAATCTTTCTGTCAAGCCCTCCTACCAAGTTCTTCGTAAAGTATTATAGCTCTATCGGCTTGAAGTTCTTTTGTGCGTTTCTGTTCCTCACGTTCTAGGCTTGTCCGCCATGACACATCTCTATATATAACGGTTAAAACACAAATTGTCAAATTTAATATTAATTAATAAAAAGTTTTGTCATGGTTATGTTAAATTCTTATCAAATCGCTTATAGTGGAGGAAATTGTAAGTAGAAAAAAATTGCCTTTAACACAACATACGTACTACATAGGACAAGTACTACGCTTTGGTGTCAGCTTGCCTGCAGCCGTTGTACTCGCTTTTCGGCTGGAAGTCGCAGTTGGTTCCATGCCTGCCCTGCAATCCGATCAATAGATAGCTCGCAAGTTCGAATTCTAGACTAATTCCTCAACCGGTTGTTGAAAATGGACCAGTCAAGAATCGTTGTTGTCGTCAAACTGTTATAACTCTATCGGGTTACCATGCTGCAACTCTTAGTTCGCACCGTCCAAAAAGTGATCTCCGAAAATGAACGCACTAGTTTATCAACAACATACAATAAAAAAAAACTGCGAATTGAGCGAATGCAAAATAATCGATATCGAATTTTACTTATTCGAGTTCTATCCGTAGGACAATTAAAACCAAAGTAACTTACAAGTAACTTCTCTTAATGATTCTGCTCGCTCTGTGCAAACTGAATTATAAGGATAGTCGCAATCCCTTGCGAGCACACTCATTTTGATACATTTTCGAATCTATTTTCGAGACACTCGCTTTCCGAATAATTTCGAAAGTGATTAAATTGCAAGTTCAGGGCAATAATTTGCTTCAAAAAACCTGTCGTCACCCTTCACCGATTTTTTTTGTTATAATTTAAAAAAAAAAAAACCTAATTGAATAAGATTATTATTTTAAATAGCACTCCATGATACTCCCGATTGTAGTGCAGGCCCATTAAAGGCATTTTTCTTCCCCTTTTTTTTTGCAGATGAAAACTCATGAACTCCGACCGGAATTCCAACAGCGGCCTCTTTTTTTGCCGAATACTCCGGAACCATTTTGATACCATCGCAAAGGCTAACTTGATTTCCTTTTTCTGGATAAAGGACATCGTTGCCTGTGAATGCGAGAGCCTACTCTCCTGTTCCCATTCACACACAACGAATGAGCAGAAGTGGAAAGGGAAAAAAGAAATCATCAACTTCATTGCTTTGCTTACAGTTGTTCCTGTGGGAAATGTTCGGATTAAGAAACATTTTTCTGCCTCCTTTTTGTGTGGAAAATTCGTTACTATATTCTTGAATGCGAACCAACACAAACGCCGATGTAGAGAAAGAAAGCTATGGTATGAAGAAGAGAACAAATACATCCACATAATGATAAAGAGAGCAATCTGATGATGCAAAGAAGGAAGTCTCTGGGATAAGGACAGGCGAAAACATAAGGAAAAGAACAAAAAACAGCACACTCACACCAATGAGGGTGAGAGCCGAGCTGAAGAACCTTATGTATGTTTCTTTTCTTTTTCATCTTCTGTACGGCTTTCCTGAGCACTTCCCGCTTTTTCCCGTTCTCTTTTCACAACGAATTCTGTTGTTGTGTGAAAGGAATCTCATCCTCGCTCAGCCTGACTCCCTGACTGATAGGCTGGGAGAAGGCAGCCAAACAAACCCACAGTAAAGACTGGCAGTTCGGGACGGGGATTTCTTCTTTTTTTTTTTTTTTGATATCGTGGGAAATTTGTCTTTTTTACAATTTTGTTTCGCAAACATAGGGAAGGGATTTTTGGTTTTTTTTTTATGCCTTATACTTAAGAAGAACAAAACGAAAGGAAGGAATCAGAAACGTAACGCAGCGAATAGGCCTTTGTGGGGTGTAACCTTGCCAAAAATCGGCTTAATTATCCTACGAAATGTATAGGAGGAGAATGGGCAGCAAAGCGATCGCCAGCGAACAAGATGGACAGCGACAAGACAAACAATTTAAAGTGGAACTTGAGTGGATCAACAACGCTGAGAACAGAACCGAATCCGATAGCCAAGTGAATGGGAGTGGGTTGGATGGCGGTGATGGGGACAAGGCGCCTCTGATGTGGCCTTTATTGGCAAAGTGATATTTCATTGACTGAGTGATTTATTGTGTGAGTGAAGCGATTCGATATTTGTATGAGTGTGAGTGTGGTTCGGATCGCTTGCATTCTTCATGTTTGACTGATGCTGTTGGTCTCATTTCGACACGCGGTACATCGGACCACCGACGATCGACGAATGTGAATTGAAGACGGACAAACGACGGGCCTGCAACAAAGGAAATCGTTGCTGGCGTTGGGGGCAAGGGAGTGTGAGAGCATAATCAAATTAAAGAAGTTGGTCTGTCTCGTCTGGCGGGGGACAAAGATCGATGGGTAAGATGTGGTATGCCAGTGATTTGATTTCGCTGCGGCAAGATGAGGGCGGTATTTAGAGCTTAGAAAGTAGTTCCCATATTGAAAACTGCCCTTGATAACAACTGAAAATTTGTGGTTTTGGGAAAATATTCAGTACCAGTACTCATAAAATAAGGCATTCCATACCAGGCTGTTTTTATAAATAAGTCATTGATATCAAGTAAGAATGGAGATGATCTAGTCAGATAATCTTCACAGAATGACTGGATGAAAGAATGCCCGATAAAGGGAACGACGGCAACACTTGACCAATCCTAACGAATGGAAAATATCTAAACTACGTCCACCTACAGAGCGGTAAGGCTTCTAATTGTTTTTTCTGCCATATATTGTGAACTCTTAAAGCCCATATTAGCGCAGTGTGAAGCCAGGAAACTCGCTCCCATAAAGGCGATGGCCGAATTCAGGATTCCGGCAAAAGAGATCCAGTTCTGCCACGTGACCCTGGAAAACACACGGTGCTTTAAGCGATTTGGAAAATGTTTCTCCAAACTATTCCAAACATGCGCGGGATTTCGGCAAGGAGATGCGCTTTCACGTGACTTCTTCAATCTCGTGCTGGAATAGATAATGAGCAGGGCGAGTGTAACCACAGCAAGGCACTTTCTCAACAAATCTGTCCAGGTGCTGGGATATGCAGACGATATCAACATCATCGGTTGCTCCCAGCGCGCTAGGATATAGACTTTTATGGCCATTGAAGAGCAGGCGAAACCAGTTGGCCTTGGAGTTAACGAGGACAAAACCAAGAACATGTTGTCAACAAACATAGAAACAAACATAGCCACAACCTTAAAGGGCAAAATTTCGCTGTTTACAAAAGTAATTTTGAGGTGGTTAAGGTGCTTACATTCTTCGGAGTAAATACCAACTCCACGAATGACACCTTAGTGGATATTCAGCGAAGACTCACCGTAAACCGCTTCTTCTTCGGTTTGGCGCAACGAATGGGCTCAAAACTTCAAACTCGGAAGACGAAATGTATGCTCTATAAGACCTTGATCCTGCCAATTCAACAATATGGGGCCAAGTGCAGAATGTTTAGCAGGAAGGCAGAGCAGATTTTGGGCACTTCCGAGAAAATTTGTTTGTCAATTATATAGTGCCGTATAAAAGGATGGCGAATGGAGTAAAAGATTTGACTGCGAACTCTATGATCTGTAACGACGACTTCACTGGCTCGGCCACATCGAGCGAATGGACAAAAATGCTCCAAGGATCTTCGAATCACAGCCCCCGGGTTGGAGACGACAAGGAAGATTGAACCTCTATTTTAAGGACCAAGCGATGTCTCAACTATGTGTTTGACCCCAAAAAAAAGTTTCACACAAGGCGACTTTTCTGAATTTTCTCAAATTATTCTTGAAATAATTGTTCGAAGCTCACATATTATGTCGAAATATGCCCAGCTTCTTGCTTATGCAATCGATATTGACCTAATTTGGAGAACACAACGAGCACTTCAAAAGCTGCGATTCGGAGGCTCTAAGTCATTGCGTGCTTTCGAGCATTGCGCAACTCGATCAGTTTTCCAAGGATCGGTAATATACACGCCAGCAGTGATTTAATTCCTACATTGGTTAAGGAAATGAAGGGCCAATCATACCTCCGCTACATAAAATGAACGCCAAAAGTCGTTTTTGAACAATTCGAGTCTTTTCGATGACATTCCATAAGGTTGTTCGGGCTCCAGTATTTCATTTTCTGTTAATTAGGGTGGTCATTGGTTTAAAAATGGGCATCGTCAGCAAAAATATGTTTCTTATCATTCGTGCTGGTCGAAAGGGTTTCAGCATCATTCTCGCTTAGGTTTCTCGTTAGAATAGTCATTTTCATTCATTTTTCCTTTGCATGGATGAAAGATACAAACCATACAACCACAACCACATTATTATCTGTGATACAATGTGGATTTGTTATACCAACAGTGGCCACAAGCATCCTTATCGATTTATGTAAATGCTCTGGTGTACCTGCTCACGTTCATTTTCCCGAAGGATTTTGGTCAATAAATGTCCCATATCGTCTTAGCCCAAGGGCAGACAAGTTGCGTACGCAGCCCATCACTAACTTGTAGAATATTAGAGTGAATACAAAAGGCGTAGTGTGCTACTCGATCAGCGACATATTGTGACCGGCGATTTTGAAAATCATGCCCATAGAGCTTTACCTTGCTTGAAAATTTTACGCTGCATACCTTTTAACTGTACTTCGCAGCTAAGTTAGTCAAAGCATACCCATGTGTTAGTGGAGTTCGTTAAGGTCCCAGTTTCGAATCCTAGAGCAAGTTTTGAACTTTTACTATGTTTTCGAATCTGGTCTAATCCACGGATTGATCGCCGTGGATTACTATCCACGGTACGATTAAGTGAGTGGTTGGAGTTACAAGTGTAAGTCGTCAAAGTAATTGTTTTGAGGTCAATGTTTATTGTTCGCCTGAGATGGCGTAATACTGACAGTAGAGTTAGGTCGTTTTTTTAAACATTCGTTAACATTATTCAGAACGCACAAAAACTGTGCTCGCTAGATCAGAAGATGAACTTATGACGAATAAAATATTTCGAATTTTAGGTAAATGCAAATGTGGTCCCTTTTCGGACCAATCGAAGTCAACATTGAGACTTTATTAGCACGCAAGTTTTATGTAGTATATCTAGGTGACCAATTGACAGTTGCATTTCTTAGAAGGAAAAGCACGCCAAATATTGGTTTGACCCGCTGCATGGTACGTTGTGTCATCTAGCTGAAACATTCACCTCTTTCATTGACAAAGTGAATAAGTAAACGCTAATTCTTTGCTTATAGTGTCTTCAAAATCGGGCCAATTAAGTTTTCGACATGAATGAATGAATGAATTTTTTTTTACGAAAAATAATAAACTGAGAGCCTCGTGAGGATTGAGCTGATCTAAAAATGTAAATTTTTGCTTGTTAACACACCTAATAATCCAAAAATTGATCCTCATCAATGAAGATAATTTGTTTTTGACGTTCAGCTCATTCCACGTACGTACGGCGCAAGTGAAGGTCCATTTGCCTTAATTACAAAACCACTTCACTTGGAACTTATAGATGGCCAAGCTGAGATCTTTCCACGAATCGCTGCTGCTAAATGAATATCATCCAAAAAATATGCCTAGACTTAAATCGACTATGGTATTGCGGGTAAGTATGTTTGCATGGTTATTTGCCAAGTGAACACCCTCCCTGATTTCGGTGTTTCTCGATAATTTAATTCCATGTGTACTGAAAATATTGCTGTAAGGTTATCATTACCAATTTCTTAGAAGCTAATTAAACACAAAAATTGGAACTTTGGAACCAATCAGCTGTAATCGAATCTTAAAGGTCTTCTACGTTATTGGATTGTCGTCTACCTTGGTTTATAGCTCTGGAGAGATTTTTTCATACATTCTCAATTATGTTGAAATCTGAAGACAATGCTGGCAGAACGGAAACGTCGTTGCGCTCGAGTACTCTTTAACCTCCTGGGTTGTGTGGATTGCTGCATTATCTTGTTGCAGAAAGACATTTTCGGCAAATTTTTCTTGGTTATGATGCACGATCTATTCATCTAGAATATTAAGGCAATTAGTCTTTTTTGGTATGAAAATCCTGCCAAATCAAGACTCCACCTCAACCTTCTTTTCGTCATCTTACAAACAGCTTCTCTTTCCTCAAACCATAAAAACTATGACGAATTCCATTAGGTTTCTTGTCAATGAAGATAACACTTCTTCAAACGCGCATTCCGATGGCTTTGAAGTAGAGCGGGTTTTCTTTTCAAACGCTTTCTTTGAAGACGTTCCGCTTCAGCTTACACACGCTGGCAAGACCTTAATTTTTTATCCGTATATGAAATCCCTGCTGATACCGTGATTTCCCTTGTTGTTGCTGTTGAATTTGATGCTTCAGCTTGTGTAAAACTATATTTTCATCAAGCTACATATTTTTTTTCATAGTTTTCTGGATCCTTCTCCAGTTGTCGCGGAGCATATCTTAAATATCAAAGACACATGCCCAGTCCAAGATTTTATCTCACAGATTAACATATCGCAAGCTCTGTGCCTCTAGAAAAACTATAAGTAACACCTGAGCTTCAAAATGTTAACAATCCTTGGTCTCTTAACCCATCTACTCGCTCTGTGTAAAGCACATTCTAAGTATAGTCTAAGTCTCTTGAGAGCGAACAAGACTCAAAAAGATCTGTATCTTTATAAAAAAGAATCTAATAAAAATATTGGATCATTCAGACAGCATACTGCATAAAAAATCCAATCAAAGAAGACTGAGAATGTTACTATGATAGAAACTGACTAATTTCAAGTTCATAAACTACTCGAATTTTGAGATGAACGACCTTCCCCCCCTCCTATCCTAATGCATTGTGTTTCCGTTGACAACAAGCGTGGAAACTCCATATGCAGCTTGTCTACCACTCCAGGTAGACAAATAAATTTTCCCAAAAGATATTCTTTATTTTCTTTTGGGGCTAATTGCAGGAATGTTTCCCCACTTGTGTTCTTCCCACGAACACATACAAATGATTGCAATGCATCTATCAGGCTGATATGGTCGAAAACAGGTATTTCACCGCTTAACACATGCATACTGTTGCTGTTGCGCCATGCACTTTGTACCTCCAAGGCATTCTATATCGATTATAATCTCAGGCAAAGAAGAAGAAGAACGAATGAATACGTTCTCGTATTCAATGGTTATTCCCATCGACATCAGTTTTGGGCCCTTTACAACTCGATTCTTATGAGTTTGTTCGTGGCAGTGTGACCAGAGACAGTCTTGTTTTTTTTTGGTTCACAAACAAGCTTTTGACACTCATTTCCTAATCGTTGTCACGATAGCCATACGCCAACGCTATTTCACTCATCCCTGTTAATTTAAAAGGCCGTATGCAGCTTAGCGCCACCCGGAGGCTGACCAATTAGCGGTAAAATTATCCCTTACGGTTGAATGGGATTATCGCGTGGCGGGGGAAAAAAAAAAAACCGCCCGAAACTGAACTGAACAATCTTAATCATCGGGTTACCACCATGGATGGTATCGCTGCAACACCTACCACCATTTACCGCGATCATCATCGCCACAACATAATCTCCTCGGGTGATCGCATGTCGTATCTCAGATCGCGGCGCATCGCTGTCTCTCCCCCATAACCACGTGTAAACACAACTACTACCCATGAGCACTTCTACACTCGTCGTGGCTTAATGTGGCCGCATGTGTGTAGACAAAATACCGAAGCCAAAGAAATGAAAAGCCGTTTAAGTGAGCTGATATGGTGATCATTAGCGTGCGGATGTGGACACGCCACACGCAGACATGGACGCAGACACGGCTGCTGATCACCCCGGTTAAATGCGATCGATTATCTTGAGGGTTGGTCGCTCAAGGTGGTTGTAAACTCGATAAAGGTGATTATTTAAAGCGATAAACTCAGTAGTGATGGTGGTTGAAATGACAACGGAATGAGATCAGGATTAGGGACTCAACAAAAAAAAATGTAAAAAGGTTTGAAGGATAAGTCAGTTTTTGACCAGAAATTAATGATACCATTTGTACTGCGCCCCAGTTTGTTTATTCAAGTTTAAAGGTTCAAATGTGTTTTTTGGAACGTACTTTCAATGCCAGCATGTTGTGTATAAAAATGAGTGAATGGGCCTTAATTTCTATCTTGGTCTGAAACCGAGCTATAGTTTCAATCCTCCATCCTACGCTGCATCCTTGAAAACCGGCCTGGCTGGGATACATTTAAAAAAAGATCATTCGCTCAATCCCGGAGTTAAAAACGCTTTACGTAACACGGCTTTTTCGAAGTCGTTTTATGCTAATAATGCGCTGGCTGTTATTATTCAGAAAATCGAACCCAATAAAAGGTTCTTTAACTAGTTCTGGAATCTAGGAAAACGGACTGCAGATGTCTGACCTAGTTGGAGGCACTGCTGTACCGGCTTGCCGTTCTGGAACTCCTTGTTCGTGTCGTCAAAATAATGGTTTGAGAAGGTGAAGGCATAACACTGACAGCAGTATCGCCCTTCAACCTCCTAAAAACGAAAACTGCACTTTCTGGTTAAGCAACTCATAACGAATAAATTACTACGAATTAAGCGAATGCAAAAATGTAAGTCGATATCGAATATTCCATCTCCCAACTAGGAATCCAATCAAAACCAAAAACATCTGAGTTTTAAAAGATACTATCAATCTTTTTAGACCTTCCCACAATCTTTCTGCTTGTTGTGTCGAAAAGACATAATAAGGGTAGTCATAATCCCTTTCGAGTGACCAAATTATAAAAAAGGTGATAAATGCATCGGCTGCTGAACTTGATTCGGAAAACAGCATCTGTCAATTTTTACGGCTCCACATCTTTCGAGTGATCGACAATGTTCCGAAGATTATGACTGTCAAGACATGACTTCTAGGGAGTTTGGAGTCGGCAATAAACTGCAGGTCGAAGTGCCACCATTACATTGTGAAAGCATTGTGGTATTCTGAGGCTTACAATTTAAAGGCTTTATTCATGGGTTATTTTGATACCCTTCCAAGTTTTGAGATGTCCTGAAAGATTAATGTAAATAAGGTATTCATATTTGGGAAATTAGTCTTCTTCTTTATGGAAAGGTGTAATGTAAAAGAAGACAAGCGATGCAGTTTACCCAATTCAGTAATCATACTCACACAAAAAAACAACCGGAAACGCAATGTTCGATAAAATATCTTGATTTTCTTTCTTCCCCATAATTTTTCCAAAAAAAAACTATTTACCCAAGAAAGTCCTCTCTAAACGAAGCCAAGAGAACAACTGCTCGGCTCCCAGCTCACTTTCATACAAATAGAGGCCAACAAAAAAAGGATCAGCTGTAATGCAGGAATGCACAAACATCATGCGCTCAGTCTACAGTGTGTCCTTCGCCTTTCATTCTCAATTACCAGCAGATGGTTACCTAGAGCAGGCTTCTTTGGGTCGAGCTGTCTGCTTAGCTGTCTGATGTTGCTTGCCTCAATTGAAACATAAATCATCCCTTCCCCGGCATGTCATTCACAAACAAAACACCGACACACAATCAACCACCGCGTACAACACGCACACACAATCAACACCAAATAAAATGAATTCTCATTACCCTGCTACGCCTTGTGAATAAGAAAACACACTCATTCACAGGCTCACCACCCCCACTACAGCGTCAGCACAAAGGTAAACTTGACAAAATGAGAACCGCGCAGCCGCAGCGGCACGAGCCATGAGTTGTGATTCACTAGCGATCGCCCGATCAGACCGTCATCTTCAACTCACACTCAATACAGCCTTAAGGAGCCATTAAAGATTGGTGTACAAATATTTTTCGTGAGGAGCCTGAGCTGTTTATCATCGGTTAATTATTTTAGGGGCTGATCTCGAACAGGTCAGATGCGTCACAGACAGAGATGGAAATAGTCGTTGCACCTTACGAAGGTACATATGGTCGCTGTTGCTATTGCACCTTTCCCGCAACTCACTGTCGCTCTCATACTCAAAATTGTAATCGGTGTGATCTGGTGACTGTCAAACTTGAAACGACTGCGATGGCAGAGACCTCTGGTAAGACGACCGGCAATATTGAGTTCTTCTTTAAAAAAAAAAAACAAACTTCCACCGGTCATTAGGGTTTAAGGGGCCCCCTTAAATTTGTCGAAATTTTTTTTTTTTGTGTATCTTCGGTGGCCGGGGTGCATCCTGTTTTCATGGGTTTTTGGTTCCACTGGCGCAACCTTGTTCTCACACATACAACAGGCTTTGTAGAGGGGCCTCAATGACTCCCTGAGTCTGCATTATTCATCGTCGTCGGCGGATTTGTTTTATTCTCTTTTCCTTGTTTATTTGTTGATGTTGTATTATGTGGAGGACTGTCAAAAAATTATTATTATTATGTGTGTATGTGGTGCATTTTTCCTGTTCTTTTGTTTGTTTGTCGCACCGATCATCGGAGCGATCATCATCATGCGATCATGCTTGGAATGCATTGTTGTCAGGGGCACCTTTTCTTTGGGCTTTGTTGTGTGTGAGTCGGTTTTTCGGATCTTTGGGCTTCTTGAGGATTCTTTTTGGTGGTTCTTCTTCCTTGTCTTGCGCGTTGTTTTGTTGACTGTTTGTTGTCTGTTGTTTCTTTTATTTTCTTTTTACGTTTTGAAGATCATTCGACAGATGTGTGCCTACCACGAATGGTGATCGTTTTTTTTTTTTGGAGGGAAGATACGCATCTTGTTCAGTTGTTTGACTGTGTTTTGTGTGGAGTGAAGTGGGATATTAACAATGCCATCATGACCATTATTGTGGCGCATTGATATTCATCGATTAGTTTTAGTGTGACTCTAGGTGGATTTTTGGAATGGAATGGTGTTTGTGAACGTGTTAGGTGATAAGGCCAAAGTGAGGTATTTTGAAACGAAATTTTCGCTTTTGGGCCTGATTAAAATGATGTATTTGGCATTATTTTTGATGAAGAAGAAGGCATGACCCAATGTTACTCCGAGGCGGTGATAAAGTAATTGTTAGTAATGACGTCATTTATAAAAAGGGCCTACTTAATTTGACATGTAGAAGCGGTGATAGGGCCAAAGGAAACATAGCATCTCAAAATCATACAAATACTTCAGAATATTTCTGTAACCGCTTGCCTCACCAATCCTCCTAACAAAAGCAGGCAGCCAAAAGATGGGGGTAATCACTACCCTCACATTGCACTATTTTCCATTACTTACTTGCTTATCCTTACCAGGCCATTACCCTTAGACGGTCAAAGCCTGAGCTGATGCTTATTTTTTGCTACACGTTCTCAAGAACGCTTCTCTTAATTGACTAGACCAAGTTTCCTGATCTGACCGGAGGTTTCGCCTCTCCTTTGAGCCTTGCGGCTTGGATTCGAATACATTCCTAGTTGAAGCAGGAAGGGTTTTTATCTCCCGAACAAGATCTTAATACGTCAACAATCAACTAGTAAAGATCACGATTGCACCTTCTACTTGTTTACTTTGAGAAGTAAGTAAAAATTGGTGGATTAAGTCGAAAGGCATAAAGTTTAGTACTAGTTTTGGCTTAGAGCGCTCGCCAAGGGCCAGTCAGTTAGTAAGGCGAAGCCAATTTAGTTCTAATAAGTTCATAAAAAATACGTTCAAACTGAAAACTAAACCACCGCCTTCATTAATACTCATCCAGGTGGGCAAGAAGAAAGCTGATTCTTTTGTAATGATTCTTTTGAAAGCTTTGATTCTATTTGTATGGAAAGCGAAGATACATCGATTTCCTACGATGACTTTAAGTCCAATCACCAGCAAAGAGTTCTTGTGGAGTTGCTATTTGTTCGGAGACAGATTTACTCCTATTTTAACTCGATTGTGATGTTCGTCTCAGCGAGGATCTATTAGACAGATCGTTTTTTTATCGAGTGCATTTTATTGGATGGCCGCCTGTGGGGTGCAAGCGATGATGTCAATATTGTCTGCGCACTCTAACAGTTGAATGAACTTGAAAATGACATAGCCTTCCATGTTGACACCTGTTCGTCGTAATATCTGCAGGGCACCTCTTTTCCGGAAAGCGGAGCAGGTCATGAATAATAAGAAGGATCCCGGACTTAAGTCAACAGTGCCTCCATTTTTTTTAAACTTCTGACGTATGATCTGGTGCCTTCTCCCCTCTAGAACTTCAAAAAAAGTTAAGCTTGGAATTATTTATAGCCGCACCAGCTTCTTCTTTTCTACAAATCGGTTGTGAGACTTCCTTACAATAATCGATTGACTGCAGAACTTATCTCTACTTTCTCTTTGATCCTTTCTTCTCGCGTTTTATGCAAACATAATAAGGGTTGTCATAACCCCTTGAACTTTATAAACAAAAAAAGAGACGTTTCCTGTCTTGTATGCAATTTTTGACATCGTATCTTGCATTCTCCTCTTAAATATTGTCGATCCTATCTAATGTAATAGCTGGATCACAGTTTCCCATATTTGAGCAGCTCTCGTGAGGTGAAGGGTTTTCTCACATTCCGGAAGCTTACTCGTATATCTTCATCATTTTTCGCGCCGCTTTGTCTTCGGGTTAGAGGTCCTTTTGTCTCTGAAATAATCTGTTCCGTCATAAATAACTAACGCAAAAAATTGGGTTGGTTCACTGCATACACAAGTTCACTATTTAGGGGTTGCTTAGATGGTTACCAAGGGGCCGAATGCCAACTTGAATTGCTCTGGTAAAGGGACCGTGCCTTATTACCGCCTGATCTTTAGCGTAAAGCACTTTAAACTATTTGAACACTTCAATCGGAAAGGGGGAGTTGATTTCTGAAAAAAACTCGAAAGTGAGCTTAAGTCCTTCACAGATCAATAATACTAATTGTTTTATAGAACCACAATTTGCCCGGAAAGTTATGAAGGTCATTGACCTCTGTTTTGCTTTCATACTTTTGGTGGTCAGCAGCGTTGTAAACGAAGTTTTTGAGCTCCCTACAGATGGGCAGACAGTTGTGATATTTTGAGTTTAATGCCTCACTTAAAGTGTGCTAAATAATTTTGTTATCCCTGTCTTGACGCTTTGCACAGGATTTCCCAAAAACGATTAATTTAAATTTATTTAATTTTTATTAAGGCCCGAAGTACACCCCGAACTTTTATGCAGCTTCATTCAAAAACAAAACACTTAAAACTAAGAGAATGGAGGGCAATGGTATGGCGAGTAAAGGAGAACTTTTGAGAGAGCCTTTAGGGAAATGGAAGTCAAAAGAGCTATCGGCTGTGCGCTGCATTCTTGACATGGGTTCATATTAGCCGCAGTTTGTGCAATGGAGAGCCACACAGAAGGGTTACATGGGTTGGTGTTAAAAAGGAAGATTTTCAAAAAAATCTGCGCATATTCGACCAAACTTTGCTGGATCATTCAAGAAGTGGTGGGACATAGGTGACCTCAAGAGGCTTAGAGAAAAAAGAGTTGGAGAACTTTTGCGACCATCTTTTTATAAAACCGAGGGTGAATTTCGCTCTAAATATGACTCGATCGACATGTGACCGAAAATTGAGTTCTAAATCTATTCTATTCTATTCTATCTATCTATCTATAACTGAGCAAATCTATTCAACTAAAGGAACAGGAATCTCGTTGAAGGATTATACAGGCAGCTTGAGGAAGACTCTTGCGAGAATAGGTTGTCCATTTACTTTTGCCAGCATTGAGCTCAAGTTGGTTTTTGTTACACCAAAGGAAGCAACCGATTTGAAACCAACTACGATCGAATGGGGATAATATGTGCTTAGAGATTCTCATATCATCATCGTAAATGGATAGGTCAGAGTCTTTGAGGATGCACTCAAAGTCGTTGATAGTGAGAATAAAGGTAATGACTGCCTTGATTTGAAAAGAACCTAATTCGATTTTCTAAATAAGATTTAAGCCAGGAGATGAAGGATGGAGAGGGATAAAGAATGTGTCCTTCCAAACTTTTTGGAAGACAGACAAATTTAGGGACAGCTGAAATATGGTTTTAAGTGTTAAGGACAACGCGTTCGCGCACTTTCTTAGAACTATTGCAGACAGTCCATCTGGACCTATCGAATAGTCTTCCTTAAGGCAATCAATTTTTTCAATCACTTCAGTCGTGGATGAATGGACTGATACTTAAGATGTTTGTGCGCGGTATCGGGAGGAAGTACGTGGCTAGTAAAGGTTTGGTTGAAGAAGTATCCGAAGAGCTTTGCAATTATTTTTAGCCTTCAGTCTGTAGCTTCTGGGTGATCCGAAAATACTCGAATGGCTCTGAGATTTGAAGAAAGTCTGCAAAATAGCTAAGACTATATTGAACAGATTTTAGAATCATTTTTGCTTGTCATATAAGTATATATCTACATATTTAAATTAAGACGCTTCCCTTTTATTACCTCTTCGTCAGTTTGGCGTTTTGGTTATCTTCGTTTTTATCTTGTTTATTTGCTGTTACAGAACTAATTAGTTTTCTTGCTAGACACTCAAATCCTCACGGACACTGGGTATGCGTGAAAACCCTTCTTTTTCCCAACCGAAACGTCATCCGGGCCATTTCAGCCGTGATGTGAACTCCTCCTCGTAGCCTTTCCCTTAACTAGCTGAGATCGAATTAGCATTTCATAAAGAGAAACAGAATAAAAGATTCCACACGATGAATACGAATTGAAATCGTTACGCCTTATAGCGAATGAATTAACAAACAAACCACACTAAGTGCAGTCACTCAATTCAACCATCAACCCATCAGCTGGCACTGTGACGCTGATGCCGACTCGACGCGGACCAAGACCAGTGACAGACAGAGCCAGACCCACCACCAACGAGTCTATGATAAGCTTAAGAAAAGAGGCTACCACCACCGACCCCTTTGTGTTTCCATCATTTTCATCATCTTTGCCGGTCTTTTGATGGATTTCCTTCAAGAAGATATTTTCATGTGAGCACCTCGACCTCCCTCGATACCCGTGATACCTAACTAACCATTGTAGACGCTGGCTGGTGCTGTCCGCTTTGTGGCGTTCAGTGTTCGGCGTTCTACTGCTTAACTCTCTGTGAAAATGAGGGAAAAATTGTTACTAATGGATACGTTCGGATGCGGTTCAGTGGCTTTCTAGGCAGATACACCGAAACGCTCACACACCAGCGATTGTGCTCTGCGCGTCTTACTTGACTTACTTGAGCTCCATAAAATTGGGTGCGAGGAATCATATGTGTATGTATGTGTGTGTGTGTGTGTGGCATTTTGGTATCATGAACCGCCAACGCCTTGGGTTCGAATTCGAACCCTCGCCTCGGTTCGTTTTCTCGCTGTAAGAAATCTACAAACCTATCCATGTAATTTCGTAATGAATTCATCCGTCATCATGGTTGGTTGGAGTCTCTCTCTGGTGTATTTCTTTCTTTTAGTTCGTCTTGAAGCTCAGTAGAAGCAGATCTGAAGGCCCTCGAACGATCCATTCATCCCGTCCCGTCGTTACGTTGGCGGTTTTATGGATGATGGCCTAAGCGTTCTCATTACCGAGCCGCTGCCACTGCGCCGTGTGTATCTGTGTGGTGGTTTGTATTTGTTTAAAAGATGTTTCGACAATTCTCAAGAATTAGGTGTTCCGATGACCGATTGTATACACCGGCGCAGGCGGTGTCAACACCACTGATGTGCAGGTGGGAAACGCTTTCTTTATCGCGCCGAATATATCTGCATAGGAAACAATGATGAGGAATTGTATCTATTCATTTGGATTCTGTTTCAACTGTAACGCGAACAGATGTGGAATGTAGTGGTATGCTGTTCAGGGATGCCTATGAGCATGAGGTTTTGCTTCTAAAATTTTAACAAGCGACAAATTGTGGGTTGGTCAAACAGTTGATTGTCGTTTTCAGTTGACCGCGGATGTTTTAACTTTTTGGAATAATGCCAATCTCAGAGAGGTCAGAAAATCTACTGTTAGCCTAGATACCGTAGAAATGAAGTCAGTTGAATTGAGCTACTAGGGAGCAAAAGCGAGCTATATAGGCTACGCGATCTCCTATCCAAGGAACCTCCGCTTCTGGCTAGATAGATAGAGACTCATTTCTTTAGACGCTTTTAAAGCTTAATATTATGTAATCCAGTTCAGTCAAAATGAATTTATAGAGTTCCATACCCAAAGGGTGTCTATTTGGGACCCGGTAACTAAGGCTCCGCTGTAGATCTAATCGTCATCATCGTTCTATTTTTTTTTATACTATATGTGAGCGTTCCAACTTCGTGTTCTTTTTCTATTTCAATGATATCGTTATACTAAAAAAGCCGATACTGAATATTGTTTTTAGAATGTAGTAGTTATTTGGCCGTAACTCGAAGGTACATGTTTGAAATTATGAAGAGCGCTGATTCAACGCAGCAAGACTTCGGTCAATGTTCTTATCGAACTAAACAAAAAAAAAAAAACAAAAACCGATCGAAGAAGTATAATTGTATATTAAACTCTAAGCTTACAAGTATGAGAGAGCTGCCAAAAAAAGTATCTCATATGTTTCATCCACAAGTTATTAAACTGCCCTCGGCAAATGTCAGATTTATGTGAAGAAAACGATGAAATTCATTGCTGATTTTTGAGGTTTCTTTATATTTCGAATTATTATAAATTAAATTTATAGTGAGTTATAGTAATTTAATACTGAGCGCCAATAGAAATAAACAAAAATTAGTTTTTTTTACTTACTCGCGCCACGCCACTCCAACCGCAAAACTCACCCCATCCACAACTTTCTCCCTGCTTTGCAATAAATATGCGTCTGTCTGTCAAGGACTATGATCGTATCTTTTGAACACTTGTACGCATTCACTAAACAACAAATAATAAAACAACAAATAATAAAAGTATATAAAAGTATACAGGCGTTCCCTAAACAAAAAAGTTATTTTTTACCGGCTTATTAAAAAAAAAGTGTTCTGTTAATTATTGTAGAGCGTTACGGAACCCTTTGTGTGCTTGTCCGACTTGGACTTGATCGTTTTTCATATTTTTTTTGTTTTACTTAAATTCTTAAAAGCTTAAATATGTTTATTTATCTTTACGTGACTTTACTTACTGGCCCTGTGGGTTCTGTTTAAACGGAGGAGAGTCCTCCGAAATACGAACGATGTCTCCGTTGTGAGTGAATGGAAGATTACTGTCACCGCCAAACTGCTCTGCATCAAATCCTAAAAATTGAATTAGAGTAAGGCTTCTGGTTTTTGAATTGACAACCGAACATATTCCTCCCGAGAATATCAGTCCCACTGATTCAGAAATTGAAGTACAATTACTACTAAATTCGTTATCACTTCTCTGTGGGGGACTTAAAGAAACTCGAAGTTGATGACTACTTTGCTCAAAGGAAAATTTTTTCAAGCTCGGCAATCCGCACGTAGCCTTAGCGATGCAAATGCATTCTGGTCGTGTGACAATGGCAGGAACCGATTTTTTTGGCCGGAAATTGAGGATTTCGGCTTGACCAAATCAATCTGTCAAACGAAAGATGCTTTCGTGATATTGCTTGACCGCCACAGGTTGTCTTTATAAATCGACGCTTTGTGAAACAATTTAGAGAGCTCTCAAGAACATTATTGGAAAGCTGTTCGTTCTAGTTTTTTTTTTAAAGCTTTTGTAAAAAGAGAAAAGAAAAGCAGTTGCAGAGTAACTTTGCAAAGGATTAAAATTCATCTCTCTGCCATTCAGTTGAATTCAATCATACAAGGCTTCATAGATAAGAATTTTACTTACTGTTATTGAGTGTATTTCAAGCCAATATCAATGTGAGTTACCAAGCGGCAAGGTGGCTGCTGTGTAAAAGCATTCCTACAAAGGAAATATTCATTTTCACTAACAGTCGAGCTGTCATAAAAATCCTATCTGGTGCAAACACAACATCTGGGCTTGTCAAGGAATGTCGGGTATCCATTTGCTAGATAGTGGATTTGTCTGCGCTTCACTTTAACTGGGTGCCAAGTAATTGGGACATCCACGGAAAGTGCAAAGTTAATGAACTTGCCCGTACAAGTACCAGGCTCTTCGCAGATGCGGTTTCACTATTTTTTGCCATCCGCTTAGCTACAGTCCAATTAAACATTAAAGACAAATATATCCACCATATTGCAAAATAACCAGACAAACCTGGCACCTTCTTAACAAACAGGGAAACAGAAAGCTACTCAACAACACAATAACAGAAAGCTTCTCGGAACACTGTCTTGTTGGCAGATACAATACTTCTGCCGCTCGAAGGAAAAGGAGGAGACCGACACTTATCTCCTCTACAAATGCCCGGCCCTACAAAACTTCTTCTTTTCTATTCCCGAACTTGCTAAAGCAAATCGGTTTTTAAGAGAAACGAGCTGGTTCTCTCCCTCTTCCTCTTCTTCACCCCAATGAGTCAAAACTCTGGCCGAAGTGTGTCTTGTGGCAGCCACTACTGCCTACGTTCCTACCCACTGTTATTGAAGGAATTGAATAAAAATGACTTCAATGAACGCATATGTATGCAGACGAATGCATGTGAATGCAAAGGTGGGAAATGAATTCAGAGAAAATATTCGTAAATGAATGCTGGAAAGTCCAAAGAATACTCGAATATGGATTCATGCGATGATAAATTCCATTGCGAAATGAATGCAACAAACGAACGAAAATTGCATTCATTTTAAATCAATACAGTGGACTTCTTCTAAGTTCTAGGTCGATTTTGTTGTTAATTTGGAATTCACAGTCGTAGAGAGCAATCGATTTTAATTTACTGCGGTGTAGCTCAGATAGCAACAATATTTTGAAATTATTAAAGAGAGATTGGTGCAGTAATTCAGATTGATGCTGGATGTCCAGATTTCCCCATCGAGGCCTGCGAATTGGGGTTGTCTCCATCAGGAAATTCTGACAGAAATTTTAATTTTTTTCTCCTTTAAAAGTTTAATTGATGCAAGAGCTGCAGGAAGTTTACTATGTAAGGAAATATTATGAGATACGAAATATATTTCGACTTTGTTAGAAAGCAGAGTAGCCGCAATAAACCCTGCATGACATGCAATTTGCGCCAGTGGCGTCCTTGGGTCATAATTTTTTTGAGAATGCAAGACAGCATACTGGAACAGTTCCTGGTGACCATTATTGAGACATTTTGGATAGTGTCCTTCTTCCCTAATTGGATGAATAAGGTCTTCGTACGATCAAAAGAGTGCCATTCGAACAGCTGGTTTTACGATTGAAAGATTGCGAGAGCTTTTTCCCCCCCAAGTCAAAAAGTTGTGATATCGACTGACCTCCATTGTGCCCCTACATGACCCTTCCCGATTGTGCTATAAAATGTGCATAAATGAGCTCATCTTTGCACCAGTACTTGAGGAGGCTACTTGATCGATAACATGTTCCGTAAATAATGTTGCATATAAAAAGCGTCAGCAGAAATATTCGAATATATGTATATTATTTATTTACTTTGGAGCAAAGACCCTTTTATAGTTTTAGAGCCTAACACAAAAAGTGACATCCTGGAGGGAGGTACAGATTTTCTATGGATCAAGAATTTAACCTTCTTGCTTAAATGTTAAACTTGCAGAGTGAAGTCATCGTCAGGTTGCTTTTAGATAATAACTTGATCATCATTACTTTTTTTTTCAAAAGGATCACGTTTTGTGACCAAGAGTCACAAAAATAAAAACAAAAGCTTTCAATGCAAGTGATTCATTTCGAATAATATTTAAGAAACACGCCGAACAATCATCAAAGTGATCATCAGCAGTGGCGACAATTTATTGATATTTCTCCATCTATCTGTCTGACAGTGAGCTTAATACTTCTCAGAACCTAAACTTAAATATTGCGGCCAAAAATCAAACGTGACCGCAAAACTTTGTTTTTTTTTTTTTTTAAGAATCATCAATTTATTTTTTTTTTTGTTTGAGTCTTTTGCAACTTTTACTTGAATTGTCGGCTTACTCTCTTTTTATTTCAGGGCGATCATCATCGTACAGCAACAACAGCACCGATGATCGTGATTATGATAAAACAAAAAACATTGTCTTTTTTTGTGTGTTGTTTCTGTTGTTTTTTCATGCCAACAATTACCGTACTAAAGTCAGGTAGACGGAGAGACAAGACACCCGTATGGCTTATATCACTTAAATTTGAATATTCACGAAGACGGTAAAGAAATAAAATAATAAACAGAAAATAAATCTCAAATAACAAAGCGAGAAACGTGTCAATTTGAGGCGAATGAGAGCGATGAGACCGGTGCGGTGGGCACACACGCATTCCACGAGGTGCCCCCTTGTTACCGCCTCCACTGGATCCCGTCGAACTGATCGCGCGTCGCGCCAAAAAACAAAATCAACTCTGGAGTTCAACCGGAGTTGAACTGCTCCCGCAATAATCCAATTCAAATGGTTTAATTGAAGATTTCATCATTTGAATTTCTCGGATCCTCCTCCTTCTCACACCCCCCCTTCCGCGGCGACGCAGCCGATCGACGCTTTTGGTTTTTTGTACACTTTTTTGTTTTGTTGTTTCATTTAAGTCTTTATGAATGTGTGTTTGGTTTCGTGGGTATTTTTTTGACCATTTTTTGTTCCAACTTTTTTGTTGTTGTTATTGTTGTTTTTTTTTTTGGTTCACATCTTACGTCTTCCTTTGATTTATTGTTTTGTTACAAGAAAAAGTTAACAAACAAAAAAAAAACATTCAAATTGAAAAAGAAAAACAGTAAAAGAGGTGAAATTTTTTGGATTTCTTTGTTTTGGAGGTTTTAGGCGTTGGATTTTTTTTGTTGTTGTTGTCTGTTTGTGGCGTATTGTGGGCAGGTAACCATTCGTCGGAATTACGACAACATCGGATACAACAAACACTCTCCGGAGTGAAACGCAACCGCATGCAGCAGCAGCAACAACAAATAATTAATTTTATTTAAATTATTTGCTTTCTTTCTTCCGGAAGGTAATGATGACGATGGCTTTTGAGCGGGAGTAGGTTGTAGGGTAGGAAGCTGCTGTTTCTTGGCCAAAGCGGACATTAGCCTTTATTTTCGAAACGTGGTTTGAATTCTCTTTTCTTGGACAAACCGAAGACAATGGACAGTAATGTTTCCCACGAAAATAAATGTTACTTATTTTTTTTTTTGTAACATGTTGTGCCAATTCGTTGAGTTCGGGGGAACGACATAATTTCTTTGGAACTCATTTAGTTTTTAAGCTTCTCGGTCAGCGTGGAGTTGTCGTGTAACTGTGAGAGCAATTGTCACGTTACGGAGTCAAAGAAATAGGTGGCCTGTTCGAATGAATCATTGAAATTACCAAAGAACGTGCACTCGTAACCAGAGAGTTACGCCTCATGGATTGGTCTTTGAACCCATCACCAAAGATTTTTAACTCAATAAGCTAAGTGAAAGAATAATATGTCCCTGGCGATTTTTGGACGCTCAATTAACAGTCATTGAAGCCATAGAAGTTTTTTTTTATGGTTTCCAATCTGGCCACAAGAAGCCAGCTAATCTAACACATATCTGGAAGACTTATTTCACTGTCATGGTATTACATATTTTCTCTGGATCGGATTTCTCGGATTTCGGATCAGGATGACAGCAAATACATCACATACCTTATAACCATGTTGATACCAATATTTACGCCTTGGATTATGAAATTGGTGTTCCACAGGACCTTCTTCTTGGACCCATTCTTTTAATTATCTAGTACCGCAACCCCTTGGGAAGCCTCGAGCTGAAGCATAGACACGCCGGAGTTTTTGAAATATCCGTTTCTGCGTTCCATATCCTTGGAACGCTCGGTTTTTCGAAATTTTCAAAGAGTGCCTTGCGTCGATCGCAACGCGATCGTTAAGACTGACAGTTTTTTTTTTAACTGGAGACGGATATAGTGCGGAAACGATTTTAAATATAAAACGATTTCGCCGTGGAACAGAATCGTTTTCGGGAGTCAGAGGAAGATAGAGTTCATCTAATAGACAACGTGTTGGAGAACTTTCTTGTAAATGTGGTAGACTGCTGCTTCAAATCGTGATGAACTTATCAAAAAGATCAAAGCATGACTGGTCAAATGTTATACCTTTTTTGAGACCGAGTTACCCCCGTTCCTTCGAAGAAAGTTCTGTTTATGTGTGTGTTCTAATGTTCTTCTTTACAACCAAGAGTATTGTAAATGATTGATTAAATGAGGATGAAGCAGATTTCGATGCAATATTGCTGGTGGCCTGGTAACGATGACTAGATTTAAATGACAGTGAAGGAGTGCCAAACGTATCAACTAAATGCCAGTTATTCGCCGAAGAATATTCTTGCTGGCAAACTACTGCTGAGGTTTGGGAGCACGTGGATTTTGCCGGGCAATTTTAGAAAAGCATGTGTCTAATTGTGGTCCACTAGAACTCCAAATTTTCTTTTATAATCAATATGACGTCAACTTCTTCACTTGCAACTACGTACGCCTTGCAAATTTAACTCGACACTTAACGTCAGCAACTTTAAATCCCGAATCTAATGCGGCCGCGGTTGTTGGGTCGCACTTTTAAAACGTCTCTGTCTGAAATCTTGGAGAGTTCAGCTCAAGATGATGACGCTTTGGCCACTTTCTTGGCGACCTATCTAATTCGAGAATATTTTTTATTTTTATTATGTGTTTTTCGATTGTGTTTTTTAACAATACACTTGCTGGTTTTTGCGAATAAAAGCGAATATATTACTGCGAATTGAGCGAATGCAAATGAGGCGGCATTAAACTCTAAACAGAAATCACTTTCAAAATGCACCCGAGTGTTAAACCTAAACACAATATATAAATCCTTCTCCTGATCCTTCCGCTCTATGCCCTTTGCATCCTAAGGGTATTCATAATCCCTTGAAAGCCAGGAAATGATAAAAAAAAAACCAACGATGTCTTAATGCCGCACATTCCAGATGCGAGAAAAGTGTGCTTCATGAACGACTGGACCTTTCGGCTTCTTGACTTCATTCATAAATTCTATTTATTACTCTTCATGCCACCTTGATGGTGAATGTTTATGTCAGTCATTGACTGGGGAAGCTTCTAGATGTCTCTACACTGCAAGTATTTGGGTTGAGTAGATGGCGGTACCCTGCGGCTGGTCTATGTCCACTCTTGCCTCATCCAATCGTATTTCGCAGAGCAATGAAGTGTACTAACACTAAAAAAAAAAAATAAATTTCGCTAAAACCGCTTATGTCTTTATTTCGTGATCAACTTGAGGATATCTGTGTCATTGGGTGTCACTTGACATGTGATACCTTCACACCGTACGTACCCAGGCAGGTACGCACGGCACGTAACCAACGACAAGATGAAAGCTTAACTAATACTTTCTAATTATTTTCTGTTTCTTCACTCATTCATTCACTTCATCCATCTTTCGAACAATTTCGCGGGCGGTATTCCTCCTCGCAGATGCGGATGCCTTATTGCTTAAAAAAAAACAACAACAAACAAAAAAACAAGCCTGCTTAAACTTAAGCCCATTGCATACATCATCATGGAGCAAGATAAAAGAGAATACCCTGCTTTACCAGGCTTAGCTATAAGCAGCAGTTACCGCCACTACCTCGGCAATGAGAGCTCATTTACCACTTCACAGTTTATTACTTTTATTGTTATTGTTGTTATTTGTGACTACACCACAATAACAACAAATAATGACCGCGACGGCGACGGAGTGCAACGCATTGGAAATAAATTCCGAAAATAGAAAAGAGAAATGGATGATGAGGAAGATTATGATGATGTTGGCGTTGGTGGTATAAACGTCGTTGCGCTGGCAGGTGGGGCATACAAGCAACCCAGCAAGCAGCACCCGCTCCAATGACCAATTGGTTAGGAAACACATCTTTTGTGGTCAGTGATCGGGAGTACCCCTCAAATGCTCTTTACTTTCACCAACATCGTCGAGAGGAGATAAATCGAGGCCGCCAGCTATCAGCGACTAGCCGCCAGCAACCGCGTCCGCGCTATCCGCCATCGTTTGCTGCCGCACCACTGCTCGAGTGTTATAACGATCTCGCACTCATTCCACAAGTCACAGAAAGAGACACCATAGCGTTGATATTCGATCGATGGATCGATTGCGTTTGCATGTTGTTTCCTCACTCAACTGGGTTGCAATCGACCTTTCAGAGAGCACCTCTCGTGCGCGCCACCAGAGTACGTTCGATCAATTACACACTGAACAGTTGTTGTTTGTTGTTTGGCTGAATTCAGAGCTCAATTGGAGCCGGTGAACCTTCACACAGGCGATTGGTGCGCACATTCCAAAAAGTATCCGTTTGCCATGATATGGCAACATAAACAGAAACAGTTATGAAATGAAATGATGCATGCCATGCAGGTGGGGGACTATGGGGAGCAGCGCACACAGCTCGGTGAAAACAACAAAATCCAAGAATGAGGTAGGAGAAGAAGAAAAGTTTAAATAAATGAAAGAACATCACTTAATACCGTTTCGAGTTTCCATTCCATTTGGCTTTATTTGTCGCTCGTTTAAGATTTTCTATTTTCTCGATGTAAGAGGACGAGAGGATGGGACGACCGGACGCAGCGCGCGTTGCTCTGTGATCGCGCCCCATTGCGGCACATCACCGTCCGGTGGTGTCAGCGGCAGATGGTGCAGTGCATATGAGATTTGAATTATAACTTAGCTGATAGTGACTGCGGAGCATATTCATAGGGTTGCCACATTACAATGAGATGAGCAGAGGTTTTAAAAAAGAGCCTTGCGGAGCTCGAGTCCATAAAAATGACTGTTTTAGACAAAAGTAAAGGATTTGCGAAGCGAAGGAATAACGTTAACACTTGCAATATTGAACTTCCAAAATGAATTTTGAACTACATTGCGAAAACGATTCCAACAGTTCCTTCGTTGATCTTCAAAAGATTTGTGATTTGAGAAAATGCCAACCATTTTCAATCTGGTCTTAGGTCATTTTAAGTCTGCATGACCTGATTCGGACAGAAGGTTTTTTTGATGATATAGGTGGTAAACTGTGTATTAAAAATGTGCAAAGCTTAGAGCATCTATTTTTGGGCCACTTTTTTGTTTTTCTCGGAAATCGTTTATTTCCGTCTGCTGTTTGTTATTTTTTAACGTACCAGTATTCCGAATTTGGACATCAACAACGAACGAACAAGTACCTAAGCTGATATACGTTATTTTCAAATTTATTTAGACTGTAATGAATAGGACCCTGATTTGAAACAGTAAGGAGCTTAGTCATAAGTTTCGCAAAATTTCCACACAGCAATTTCGCTATCGTCAGACGATCGAACTATCAACCAAATTCACTATGTGCTGATTAATACAAGACAATTTTCAAGCACTGTGGATATGCTTACGAGCAGAGGGACTAGTTTCAAGTCCGACCACTTGTTAAAAGGAGCTCGATTAAGACCCTGGCAGAAAGCCGAATCAGGCAACAAAAACAAGGATCACCATTGGACGACTAAACACACCTGAAATGGACACTGTTTAGCAGAGTTTACCACTTTTAACTTTCTTTCTAGTTCTATGCTCACGTTCAGATTTTTCGCATATGATAGTTCAAATAGTTCTACTTATCGTTTCATGTTTCAACGAAAAAGAAAAGCGTTACTCAGCTTTTTCTAGATGTTTATTTTCATCTACTAGAAGGCGTCGTATTGCGATGCAGCTCTGTACCATCCTGGTCGGTTATTGTCAAAACTTCCGAATGTTAAGTACGGCTTTTAAATAAGACCGTGTACTCAAAGTGGACTGATTTTGGTATTTGACGGATGCCACCATGCTTTTATTATTGTGAAAAGCCTTACGATAAAAAAAAGCTGAAATTAAATCGCCTTCCACGAATGAAACCACCTCACTTTTAGGCCTCAAACTTGTGGCCTGCGGTGTAAGTTTCTTAACTGGAAAATGATATAGTGTCAATATGTGATATAAATATTCAACACCAATAAATAAATACATAATTTGATATGTTAATGTAATTTTTTTTTGTAAAAAACGCCTATCAATAAATACAAATGACTTATTCGAATGGAAATGAATGCAAATGAATGCAAATTAAAATGATTGACCATTCAATGAATTTAAATGGCTGGTGACTAATTTCTTAATTCTCCAGTCAATATATAACTTGCTACCTCCAGTATCGATATGTTGTACATCCAGATTGGTTTTGTATATGTTTTGTAGCACAGTACTGAATTCAGTTGTGAGTCTTTTTTTTTTTAAATCAGAATTGTTGTAGGATTGTCTTATGTTCGGTACCCGCAGACTTTTTTTAATAAACATAGAACTTTTATTTTATTATTTCTGCATATTATTTATAAAGGAGCTGGTTGCCTATCGGGGGCTTGTGAAGATTGAGATCTGAATGAAGGAAGAACAGTCAATAGTACAAGTTAGAAAATCATTGAATTTCCGACATTTTCGGGTCCTTGTCGAAGAGGCGGAGAGCATGGTTAATATAATTGCCGAAGTGCAAAACGGCCAAATCTTCGCTGCGCAGATTTGGACCTGCAAGGATGTGCACCATTATTAGATGACTAAACTTGGCTTGCATTTTCAAGAAAAAGTCTGACAAAAGTAATCGACGTCGTTTGTCTTTAAATTTAGTATTATTTTTCAAAAGGGTATGAGGGGCTCAAAATAATCATATACTGCCTGTATGAGCATATTTGCAGTGATTTCGACAAAAATATGTTGAGGTTCATGGACGTGTATATTGTTTTAGAAAACTCGTTCCAGCGAGTATTGATTTGGTATTTTCGAAAAGCTTGGGAATCTTTTCGCGATTGGGCGGTTGTTTGATATTTCCTTTCCTTAACCATTTTACGGATAGAATAATGAGTATTATTAATAATAGAACATTTTGAAGGACGCATTTCCGGGTCCGGTCTAATTACTCCAATTAGTACTTCGAAATTGCCTGATTTCTTAGGTTTTTTGAAATCCTGGTTCTGCGAGAACATGTCACAGATTCTGGACGCTTTCAAAAAGTTATGGAAAATTTTATACAATCATCTTTTTAATATTGGGTCACCCTGAATAACCTTCATTTTCAATGGCTGATTGGTAAATTTTGATATAAAATGAATAAATCTTTTAAGTTACAACTCTTCGAAAGACTCGACGGAAAATGACCTTACCCTCGATATCCGAAAAAAAGGCCTAGGTTACGAAAAAGCAGGGACACTTCCAGTTTCACACAATTCTTCCAGAAAATCTAAGATCTTGCAAAGAGTTTTTAGACAAATTCAGACCTTTCTACTAAGGCTTTTTACGCGGCGCTCGTTAAGAAAATAAAACCCTCGGTAGAGGACTGGACTCGTTTATTTTTTAGTAATGAGAACATGGCAACCCTATACACTGTACAGTGATATCCACCAATTATGTGTCTATCGAAGTAGAGGGTTCACTTTAATGGGCGCGTGTAATTAATTTGCCAACTGCGGCAGCATTTAGTTCAAGCCTCACATTGGTCTTAGCTCGCTCGCTTCGTTTCTCTTCGGTTGTTTGTTGCTTTCCGTTGTTGTGTCGCGTCTTTCGGCGACTTTTATTTGAGCCGAGCTTCGCCCATGCCTTCGTCTGCTTCGTCTTCTTCGTCGCTACATACATACAACATATACACACATATCGCTCGCTGTAAAGTGGCATGACCTGGACTGACCTCAATATTTCCATCTTGGTTGGATATTTATTTGTTGGACACAATTTTTTTTTTTTTGGTTTTCTTATGTTTTGCTTCTTTCTTCCTCAAGTCCGTCGTCCCGTTGTTTTTTTTTTTTTTATTGTTCGCTGTTGTTATAGCACAGTTTCAATCCACACATTCGCAAAACGTTCGTAATTAGACAATCGTATGTACAATCGTTATAATTCTGTGTGCCCCCTTTTCCGAAGTTCGTTTCATTTCTTTACGATCTTCGTACGACTGGAATTCGGATTTGGATTCGGATTCGGATTCAGATTGAAGCTCAAGAGGGGCCTCATGAAAGGAACGATGCGGACGATGGCGATGGTGATGAGCGCAAAGCTGGAAGATACATCGATGGCGGTGCATTGAATTAAAATGGCAATCTGTGCCTTGTTGGTGTGTCTGTCGTTGTTTTTTTTGTTTTTTGTTTGTTGTTCTCTTTTTGGGGGAAATCTTTTGTTGGAGCATAAAAGAGGTGGAAAAAGAGTTGAAAAGATACGCGTACGTGAGCGCTAAGAGGCATGATTGGATACACCAAACCGAAGCGAACAGTGTGTATCTGTTTGTTTATATTGGTTTTTGGCTTGAATGAATCTGGATGCACGCGACCTGAATAAGCAAATGCACTTCCGCTGTTTCAGTTTTCCTGTGTGTTTGTGTGTGTGTGAGAATATGTGTGTTTGTTGTTATTTCAATTACAGGTACGTGATGGGCTACTGATTGCATTGTATCTTGTACATCTACAAGTCACAATGACAGGTGTCAAAATGTGTATAATTTTTGGAAGCCAATGGCGCGAAGGATGACAACATTTAAGGGATTTTAATTGAATTCATCTCATTGGACAGTCAATTGGTGTTTATCGCATGTACAAATACTTTGACATATTTGGTAAGACAAATAAGACGATTTTTGTTAATATAAGACGGAAGTTAGTGGTCTTTTGGGTGGACGAAATTGGTGCCTGGTATGGTTTACAGCCGGATCAAAACTGGATTCTGGAGTTGGAACTCGAGTCTGTTTCTCCACCCCATTCAGATCTGCGCTAGACAGATTCTCCTCTAGGATATAACGGGCGCGAAAATCCAAATCTTTCAAGGCAGCCAGGCAGCACTTAGATCATTATCATTCAACTTTATGAAACATCAAAACGGTCATGTGTTGCTCCTCGTTCGTAAGGAGATGCTAATTGGGAAGACACGATAAAAGTCGCATGGGCCATCAACACTATCAGTCCTTCTGCAAAGAGGAAAAGATACTCTGAAAGAACCCAACGCGAACATTTCCAGTGAATGGAGTGTAATAAGGTTACACTTAGGGTACACTCCAGAGCAGTGGCAGTAAGTAAGTGTAGTCTTCCTACTCAGACACTAGCAAGGATCTGTGGCAACCATATTAAAACGCACAACGGCGGTCGAAGCGGCAGGCTTATCTCAACGTCAAATTCACAGAAACCGCACTGCACAAAGTAGTATCGACAATCATGGATGCCTATGAATAAAAATACTGAATGTGGTAGACGCCTTATCGATCTACAGCAGGAAAACAGCTATTGAATGGCATCATCAAAGCCTCCATCGGGAATGAAACAATAGGAGGTTCTAAGGAGGATAAGCTCCTTTAAAAAACGCACAGCATATTCGAATGACCTAGTGATCCTGGTTCAAGGAAAACATCTTAACATAATAGGTGAAAAAATGCAGGACATACTCAACACCATTAAAATGGGGGATTGAAAACGGAATTGTCTTGGTCCTCTTCACGAACAAGACCAAAATGAGTGACTTCAACATCCTTGAAATTGGAGGTACTACACTTGAAATCGAAGACAGTAGTACTTATGATTGATAATCGACAAGAAACTGAACTTGAAAAAAAATCTGAAAGAACGTACTACTAAATACTGGATATATGCAGGAGGAACTTTGCGAAGTCCTGCGAACTGAAACCAAAACAAGTCCAAGGGATATATACTTGTGTAATGTATTTAGGCATTATAGTATGATGGAATACGATAGATAAAAAATATGTAGCCGACAGGGTCACTAAAGTGCAACGTTTGGCATGCTTGGGAATAGCAGGCGCAAAAATCTCCACGCTGAACGCAGCCATCGAAGCAATTGTAAACATTACACCCGTATAATTGGAAGTGAGAAGACTGGTAGGACACTCGGCCATAAGACTCAAGGCACTGCGTCACTTTGATGACAGGAAAAATACGAAGCATTGGAAAATTGTGAACTCCCCAAATCAACTTAGTAGAGAAAACTTTTAAAAACCCCGCTGAAACCACAATATCCACGGACGGCTCTCACATATCGTCTGAATCGAGGGCAGGGATCTACTGCCCCAATCCATCGATCTAAATTTCAAGGCATCTTAAACCTTTCGCCACGGTCTTCCAAACAGAAATTTTCGCAATACTAACTGGAGAAGGAATGCTCACCGACGTCAACATGTTGGAGAAGCAAAAACTCATCTGCTCCGACGGTACTGCAGCAATTAAAGCTATTATAAACCCTTAATTAGACTAGCAGAAACCTCAACAGGCATAAGCTGTGAGGAGGAAGAGGAACATCTGGAAGCACTTCCTCTGCTTATGTCCAGCAATAGCGAGACTGTGACATAAAATACTGGGGTCAACACTGACACCAGACCTTTCGCACCCCAAAGGAACAGGGACGGATGAGATCAAGGATTTCGCTAAACAAATCACGCTACTCCATAAAAACTCCCTCCCTTGTTTTCACAACAACCCGCAACTTAACCATAAACTTATCCATACAGCAAAAACGGGAACACAATGGACCCATTCAGAGGCCTAGGTGAAGAGCCAATGAACCAACAAACCAAGACTATTTAAGTGTAAGCGGAGGCAAGATATAAACCCCCGCGCAATTGTGAAGCATGTTTTGAAAGCCCCAGTGATACCCACACTCAGGTGTTTTGGGTCCACTATGCTTAAGCTGCATTATGCTGTGATCAGTTTGGATTTGGGCATATCTTTCTTTATTCCTGGATATTTAAGGTTGGTTTACTTTTTATGGAGAATGTTACAAGGAACGTTTTTCATGGGTTTTAGGAATCGGAAGGTTGAAACATTTTTTGATGTCAATTATGTCTTTACAATTTCTGGGAATGTGCTCAAGACTGTAATGATAAAGAGTGAAGTGATCTCCCTAGACTACTTTTTTATGCTGCACATTTAAAGTTGTAGTACTGTAGACATACTCTCTCTTTAAAAAGATGCAATTTTAAACTATCATCGAAATGAAGTAGGAAAATTGACTGCAGAATTTCGCTAACGATGTTTATTTGGTAACGATGCTCATTTAAGGGCACTTCGAACAAAACATTGACATTTGAATTCACATGTTCAGTCTTGAATAAGAGTATCTTCTTCTTTATTCTTTTGTTCTGCCTAGAATTTTATCAAAAACAATACACAAAAGTCAAACCATCTCCAACCACGACGAAACCAACTTAAATTCATATTAAAACCCAACAAAAAGGACAAAAAAAATCATCGTCGGATGCATTAATTGATTTTACACTGCGCAGCAGAGATTTAAATCGGATGGCACTCGGGCAGCAAGTTATCTCCTTGGTCTTGTAATTTGTTGCACATCGAGACACACTGGTAGGGTGCAAGGGCACACATCACTGCACTGTAGAGCGTGCATGCACTCCAAGCCCACTTAAGACTCCGCCTGGCGGGATAAGGAATTCATTCCATGCCGCCGCCACAAAGCATAAGCAGATGCACCAAGATGCAGATACAACTTTATTATTAGGCCACAGAAGCTTAAGTAGTAACGATCTATCTGTCAGAACAACATCAGATACTAACCAGCATCGCTGCACAAATTAATTGATCCTACACACAAGTACACATATCCGTATGCATATTTCGTATCTATAGATTCATTTTCTGCACTGGACTTGCTCGAAAGAGTGATTCTCGCATGAATTATGTGTCATGTTCTGGTTTCCATTGGAAATCTATCTAAATGCCCCAAAACAACTAGCGGCAGATACATAAAAATTTAAATATAAATTATTGACTCATTGGCCGGAGAATTTATTTCGCCTCACTGTTTCCCCAGTTCTGTTCTTGGCGGTCTCCAACTCCAAGTATCTATCTAGTGGATGCGTAAATCTGATTATTTATTTTTACACTGTTTTATTTGAGACTCGACCGCTCGCCCCTTCGCGCATCTATAAATATCTAAGATAGCCGCGTATGGCGTCCCAATAATAGCGTTTCACATATTTTATAGTCAAATGAAAAATTAGTGGAAAACAATTTTTCCCCATTTTGCTGATGTCTTTTCATCGTTGGCCTCCGTTGTGTGATGGTTCCCTTCGTCGATGGATCGGAATTTCGTTCGTTCGTTCGTTCGATCGTGTGCACGTACCATTTTATATTCCGACACACAGATGTGTGATTGAACAATGAACTACATATATGCGGATCGGATGGAGGGAACACTTGTACTTTTGATATTTTACACTCAAAATAGGACCCCGAGTAGCCCGCCCCAGCATGTAATAGACTTCTCACTCGATCTAGTACTATAGCAGTAGCGATCGGCAATACAAATGCCTCGCAGATACAAAGATACAATATGGAAATATTTTGAAATAAGAAAAACATACTTAAGATTGGTGTTGTACAATTTTCTTTTTTGATTTGTTTCGGTGTCGGTTGGATATTTTCGGGTGTCGACTAAATTTAGAAATTTAGTTCGAAATGAAATTTATTTACAGTAAAACAGATCAAGCATCCGAGAGGAATATGTCTTGTTATTTTACTCTCAATAAGCAAGGATGAATTGAGAAATTATTTATTTATTTGGGCATTCGATTTTTTTTTTTGTTTAATTTTTTTCTTCCTTCAGTTTTATGGCTAGCAAAGGGGGCTTTACTCTAAATCTAAAGTTTGATTTCATAATTTCACAATTAATGTAAAGGAGGGGATCATGTTGGGCGCCAGACTATTATTGAGAAATTTTGTTTTACCGCTGAAATGTGAGGTGGTTTAAGTGGCCCTATTTACTGGTGAACATATTTATATGAATCTACACCAAGGTTGTGAATCGAAAAAGATTTTTCAGTTTGATTTAAATAATCCCTTAGATTGCCAGATCGCATGTTAAGTGGCATAAGGTGAGCCATCTGTTGGCATTGTTTTGAATCATGTGAATTTGTTATTATTACTGATCATTTTATTTAGTTATAAAGGTAGGTGTGGCTTTCTGAGTAAGCAAAAAGATGATGGGCAAGAGAAAAGGTCATTCTAACCTACAGTAGCGAACAGAGAATGTGCAACACACATTTTTCGCAGAAAAATCAATTGATGTGGAAAACAGCAACGTTGCCTAACTTGAACAAGGAATTTCTTCGAGATTTATTGCAAAAATAGTAAGCCTTTGTCAAAAAACTGTTCTTCTAGTAATAAAGGGAATATATGAGCAGTCTGCTAACAATACTTCAGGTCTACTAAAACTTCTGTCAAATGGCTACGCGCGTTTAATAAAAATGAAGACTGCAGAACACCGAAGGCAGCTGCAAAATGCCTGAATGAAGATGTCAGCGAGTGGACCGCCAGAAGAGTACTGCGTAGGATAGGTTTGGTGCCAGCCCTGTCAGACAATGTACAGACACGCTTTAAGTTCTGCAAAGAACATAAAAATTGGACTTCTGAAGATTGCAAGCGAGTAATATGATCAGCTGAAAGCTAATCGGTATCAGTCAGATGGGAAAGAGAATTACTGGCATCGACCAAATGGAAGCCTTCAAACACACCATGTAAAAGAGACCCTGAAACACGGAGTAGGACGCTTGATGATGTGGGGCTGTTTTACGTGGTGGAATATTGGTCATTAAGTGAAAATTGAAGGGAGCAATTTACCAGAAATTTTCTGATGAGTCCTTGTACTCCAGTGACGAAATAATTTTCCATTAAGACGGGGACAATAAACACACCGGGAAAATCTGGCTTATTGAGCAATTATTTCCAAAGCTGAAGTGGCCAGCACAAAGCCCAAATTTAAATCCTATCGAGAATTTGTGGGCAAAAGAAGTCTGGCGCAATATTAAAATCTGAGCTCTGTGTTAGACTACAAGCTGAGAAGGCAAAAATTCCAAATGAACATAACGAGAAACAAGTGGAAAGTATGCCGACAAATTGGAAGTTCGATCAAAAATAAGGGTCTATGGACAAAGTATTGAAATTTAAAGAAAATTGTCACCAAAAATATGTGCCCGATTCGACGTTTTCATAATTTTTTTACTTGTTTTTTTAATTTTTTTTTGTTTTATATATAACAATGAAGTATGTTTATTTTATTGTAATTTAAATATTTAAGTTAATGTTCTAAGCGATGGAACAAAAAATAAATATATTTTCTTCCAATTTTGGCTAAATTTTTGCTCGCCACTGTATAAGTGCATAAAAAGTCAATTAGAGTCATTTTAGTGTTTGAAACGATACGTGATGGTGGGAAAATTAGTAATGCGAAAATATGCTTAATTATAAACAATTGACCGAAGACCGAAATAGTCGAAGTGGGAAACGTACAACGGTACAAATTAGTGCGTCAAGGGCTATGGGAAATCGGCCAAATGGCTTGTCGCCCCGTAGGAAAACACAAATTGATACCGAGGAAATATCGACTAGCTTGGAAAAAAAACAAAACAAAATTATATTAAATGGATAGAAGAAAAGTCTTTTTTTTCAGCGTATATGGATCAGATGGAATCCAGTATTTAGGACGAAGAACTGGTGAGCACTTCACTAAAAATTGTCTCCAGCGAATAATGAAGCATCCGGCCGACCAAATGATGTGGATGTGTTTTTTTACTACGGAATTGGATATTTATGCTTCGTTAAAGAAATTCTTAACTTGGAAGTACACAAAAATATTAATACCGTCAATGGAAATGCATTTTTCAGAGATCGGCGATGTGAGTTTTCAAGAAGATTCGGCTTCGTGTCTTCGTCCCAAAATGGTAAGACACTTTCTTTGTGCACTTCTGCTTTAATCCCTTATAAATAATACTCAATAAAATAAAAATAAAAATCAATTTTTTAACAGATTAAAGAATTTATGATTGAAAAGAGAATTTACACACTCGACTGGCCGGATCTTAACCCTTTGGAAAATCTCTGGCATATATTCTGTACCTGCAGCAAATAGTTCTATGTGCAGTTTTATTGGGCACAACTTGGTTAACAATTATTGCAAAAGACGTTTTGGTTCCTTTTTTTTTTCTTCTTTATAAGCAAAGTACGAAACACTGAAATGAGATGTGGGTTTTTTTCGTGTTGCAATTTTTGTGCTCGGCAAGATTGTGAGGTGGCATGGACTTGACAAGATACGCTTCTTACGCGAGGTATAACGACTCGAACTCTTAAGGGTTCCCGGATCAAAGAAATGTAGCAATAAAGCAGTAAGCACGGCTGTTAGATCGCAATGGATTGCCTCGAAGGGAATCTCTCCACGCACTCACTTTGGTTTTTGGCAAAAAATTACTTACCAGAATTCCTGGGAGGAAATGCTATAAGGATGAACTCTGATCCAATACGCGGGCAACTACTGAGAGAAGATTGGCTTCAAAACAGGAGTTGGTATAGTGTGTGAAGAAAGGGTGGTCAATGGTTTGCTTCAGTTTAAAATACGGCCGCAGTGACTTTACCTACGTCGATAGTAAGGTGGCCAACTCTGGGCTTTGTGGGTCGATTTGGATCGAAATTCAAGTAAACAAAAATTAGAGGTCATATCAAAAGCCAAAATACAAAGTGATCATTCATATGTAGAATCTCAGAACATCACGATAAATCTATACTAATATTCGTTATTTTGATTTCAAAAATTCTTTCACCAGTACTTCCAGTAGACCTTCCGGATGAACAAAGGCCATAAATAAGGGTATTTCGTGGCTAAAAATTGTATATCTAAAACAGTTGTCCATCGAATTGGTTTTTCAGGAACTTTGCCTTAACGGTCATAGATATTTAATTTAAATTTAATCTAAAGAAAAGTTCTACGAAAAAGTCCAAAAGTTAAGGTTACTATGAAAATTGTAACAAGGTAACAAGGCAAAAACATATTTTGGAAAATCAGTTCGCTTCGGTGTCAACTGGTGGTGGAACAAACCTTTTCGATTCCTACAAATTTAATACGCACATGAAACCTACGCGGACGAAGTCGCAGGACACGGCTAGTTTTTACATAAATTTATATGTAGCAATGAATCATCTGCTATCTGAACGCACTGTAGGCTGTATCTATTTCCAGGTACCAAACGACATTTCAGCCTCAGCCCAAAGTGTACGCTTAAGCCGCCTTTCTATTAACAGACAATAATTTATCGAGCCCTTTTTTTCATCTCTCTTCTTCAAACTTTTCCAAGGAAGTGTGGAGTCCAAATGGTTCCGAGGTTTGTAGCATAAGTCGTGAGGTTGATAGTTTCCTTTCAGCACCTCTTGGTGAATTGAAACACTTCGATCTTTGCATTTGCAAATACTGATAGTTCCTGCCAAGATCATGCAGAAACGTCTCTGCTACGAAAATAAACCAATGTTCCACGCGTCCGATCTGAATGTCCATTAACTGTTAAGACCTCTCGGACTCTGTTGAGCCTTAATGGATTTGAGCCGTTTCAGGCTGTAAAAAGAGATGATCTAATTTGGAAGCAAAAATTCAACCCTCCGATCGATCTAATCGTCGAATCTCACATACCGAAAGAACGTCATGGAGAATGGGGAGCAGTTACAGCACAGAAACGATTCTCATCATAGGGGGTTATGGATACCCTGCAGTTGGAAAGGATGAAAAAGGAAGTGAAAACGGGTATAGAAAAAAACCAAATACTTGATCATACATCCAAAATTGATCTTCTGATTAGCATTTTTGGCGAAAGCGACTCTTACGACAAAGAAAATCAGGGAATGCAAGTGGCTTATGAAAGAAATGACAAAAGATAGAAAGAGAGAGACGGAAAACTGTTTGACTTCACGTTTAATCGTGGGTTTTTGACCCCCTGCCTTAGGGCTTATGTTTTGCTTAGTAAATAGCATAAGGCTTTGAAGACTAGAACTTGATGTCAATATCCCGGTTCTGCAGATCCACGGTCGTAGATTAGCGACGTGATGGGTAAACGAATGCGAAAAACTAGACTCAAAATTTGGCTGAATAAGATGTAGTAGGCGAGAGATCATAAGTTAAGATAAAAAAAATGATTCGGGGACACAATGGAGCCCTGCGGGACACTAGGATTGTTAAAAGAAAGACTTGATATTGTCCATTACAACTTTCATTGAAGAGCCCGGGAATTGTTTCTGATCCGAAGAAGAGAATCGTCGATTCCGGTGAGACTAGTTTAAAGACTAGAAGATTTTCTAGCGTTTTGATGCTCTAAAATAAAGCGTTGGGTATCTTTGGAGGCATAAGAAGATTTATTCTTCTTAGGAATGGTTTCGGACGAAAACGATTTACATAATTAATAAGATTGTATAATCTTACATTGTAAGAATTCTTTTGTTATATAAACTTAAACTAAACTAAACTTTAAAATGGTGAAGAACACAAAGATGGGGGAGTTGAATAGTGAATAACGTGAGGAGTGAATAACGTGAGCCGTGAATACTCTTTCTTCTAGACTGGTGCAAAAATTAATCTGCCCAACTTTTTGGAATCAAGGCGGGGACAGAGCGTAATCTGGAGTGTTAAATTGGCAGCAGTAGATTTGTTTTGGCCAGAGAGCTGACGGCAGGAATGTCATTATTAACGATAGTCGGGAGGAAACATGATATACTATTCTACAGTTGAGGAAAGGTACTGCTAGTCTTATTCTCCCTGTTTTTGAAGCATCTGGTTTTTACTTTTGCCATCTGTCTTTGTAATCGTATAGACTTCAGTCTTCGCTTCCCACAGAATACACTGGTATATTTGAGTATCCCTCACGACGTCTTGTATTCGAAACAAAATTAATAGCATCGTAAACGGGTACTTCAACTCCTTCCTATTCCAATGCAGCATATCCTCCCCCACTATTTTTAAAATCAATTTCATTTCCTTCAAGTCTTGAACTCTTGTATTTACTCTCATTAGTGAAGTTTCTGTGACAATTCATTCCCAACATGTGGGAGAATGAAAAACCCATCAAAACATTCCAAGAATGTCCCCCCAAAATGAAAGTTCAATCACATGACAGATTCCCCCTTGCATTTCCCACCATACCACTTAGGGTTTTCCATTCCACCAGTTTAACTTCGTACAAATAGGCACTCAAAGTGCCCGGCATCAGCACCACATCAACCGAACAACAAGTTGCCATACATACATGCCTGCTGCCTGCACCCAACTCGCCCAGCCTTAGAAGTGGGAAAATGAAAATCCAAAAAAACAAAAAAAAAAAAATAGAAAAAGAAATAGAAATATATGATCTGCGGTAATAAAATGTTTGCCGGAATCCATGGCGGTGGTTCCTCTTTACACATCAACAAGAACAAAATCAAACACCTCACTGAGGTAAATATCACAGCGCTGAGCTGCGCTAGCTGGCTGGCTGCACCAAAACATTGCAGCTCAGCATACCCATATAGATGCAATCCCGATAAAGGAACGACCATACCTTACCATAGCTCGGAACCTCGAACCATCGAAAAATCAAATGAATGAGAAAGACTCGTAGGTACATTCGCATAGAACCCCCCAAAGACAAGAAACTAAACCAAAAGAATGTGAACATTCAGCTGGAGGAGAATACTAGGTGGATGCAGCTAGAGCAATAGATACAGATACAGATACAACAACGGCAGCCATGGTGTTGTGTGGTTGTTTCTATCAGAGCAGCACACACAGGACGACCGACATCGTATGAACAAAAGGTCAATCACTTTTGTACCCAAGGCGGCTAAAAGCTGCATGCTGTGTGCGGAGTGTGTCTCATTCTGTATCTGTGTATCTAGTATTTTTCAATTCGTATCCAGAACTACTTAACGAAATGATTACTGTGCTGAAAAATTTCAATGCACACATCCCAACACAGAGAAAAGGCGAAAAACACTCCACCACCAACAACAACATCTACGCGAATGATGATGATGATGGGGCGATGGAAACGACCGACAGTCGCGTCGCGTCGTCGTCGTCGACGTCGTCGATGGCTATGGATGAAGATGAAGACAAAGACCGGCAACCAGGAATCCCGGGAACAGCTAGGAACAAATATTCAACATATACGATATGTAGCACCTCTTAACAGATACGACAAACCCAACACAGAAGAGCAAAATGGATAAAGTGGAGGCTACAAGCTGGAAGCTGAGAACTGGCTTTTGCGAATTGCCACAATTCGAATAGATATTTTTATTAGACTTGAACACAAAAAAAAAAAACAACAACACAGAGAAAATAGAAAAGAAATCAAGGCAATGAACGACTTTGAGTGGAGAGCCTGGAGATAAAGAGTGATGAAATCAGAAGGAGAGCATTCAGCTTCTATTCATAATTACTCATGGGAACGCGAAGGAAACCCTTACATACCGCTGGACTGGGGTAGAGTTGCCTCTGCTTGAAATTAAATTTCGCTACTACTCTCTCTTCAAAAAGTTCTCAATATGGATTAGTCAATTGAACTGTGCCTGTTTGAGATCACCAAAATAACTACCAAGCCTAGATTGTCCACCTCTTTCATAAGTAAAAAATCGACATTAAAATATGACCCTAAAAATGTTTCTTGTGTAAAAAACATATTCTAATGAACACCTTTAGAAGCTCTCGTCTGTGAGGTTGTGGACTAAAATCTACATCTCCGGACGTATTTCTGTCATCAAGATGCCTCTGTGGCTGTCCGAAGTCGGCACTGAATAGGATCCAATTCCCATTTTTTTTACCCCATGTTACGCCAAATAGTTTTATCTTTTGTACTGTGTCCATAGCCCAGATGTTAATGCATACAATGCTGAACATGAGGTCTAAGTTCATATCCGGGCTTTCTTCTGAAGAGAGAAGCTTTTGTGGGCGTTCGTAATCGGCAACAAAAAGTAGGTTCATCCTCCTCCCTGAATCACAAACCCAAAGGAGGTGTCGGCCTTAGAACTTGCATTTGTAGAAAATGTTCATACGTATCGCAGCAACATTTATGAACGGAAGCCCGCGCCTAACATTTGGATGTGGCTCAGCAGAGTAAGTGTTCAGTCTTTCCAGTGCACCAATCAAAATGATTCAAGCTTTATCGTAGTCGTCGATCCTCTTTGCTTATCCATTTTCATACAAGCAAACAGTCGTGATTAAATTTAAGTTAACTGTAGTAAAATACCGATATTATTGAGAACCTTCGCTATTATTATCCAGCGCAGGATAGCATTGGCAATGTCGCCAGAAGGCAATCAGACATTGATCCCGGCGTTGATTTCCAAGTTATATTCCGACCAATGCAGCGAAAGACTGCAGGAAGTGCATACTGCTTAATAGAAGGCGTACAAAGGAACTCCTCAAAAAAGGGACCAAGTGCGGACTCACACACGAAGGGCTCCGTACCACCGTACAACATGTGTTCCGTCTTAGCGTGGACAGGCAGAATCCCATTAACGAGTAATTTTTAATTTCGCATAGTCTCTTCTTAAATCGAGTTGCTGACGGAAGGACATTGGAGGCTTAGTAATAGGGTAACGTTGGCAACCTTTGGGTATGGAAGCTCGTGTATCATAGCGTTGGATTATTTCATCAATATGCTTCAGGACACCAATGTCTTCAATTTACAACAAGCTGCCACAAAATCAAAATAATTTTTCCGGTCACTACACAAATTGTACCTCAAGACACCACAAAATGCCTGGGAATCAACTTCAAATTCAAATTTAATGTCCACGCTAACAACGTCATGAAAAAGGCCAAATAACCCACTGCTGAAGAAGAGCGACAGGTTGAGCAAAATAACCAAACTACTGGTCTACAAGCAGCTCATAAGATTAGTAATAATATATGGCTACCCAGTATGGTTCACCGTATCACCAACAACCATGAAAAAAATCGGATTCATGGAAAGATAGATATTTCGGTTATGTACAGGATTCTGACGAGAACCGGACGCGCTGAAATACTTCAGCAACATGAAGCCATATGAAGATGCCTGTTTGATACCAATCAATTTACACATGCCACAGCTTTCCGGGAAGATACTCGACAAACTAAAGGATCATACAAATCGAGAGATCAGAAATACAACTAGCAGACCTTAAAGTCAGCCTATGAGCTATTTTCGAATAGAGATTCGAGGACACCATAAATTGCTCTGAGACATTGCAGACAGCCGGTATTACAGACTTCCAGAGGTTAAGACACTGTACTAAGTTTTAAAATCTCTAAAAGCAATTTTCAAAATGTTTGAAAAACTGTTAGATTAAGTCGCCATAGATACACATTTTTGTAAAAAGAAGACATGTGTGGTATAATTATGGAAAAAATAGGACAGGCCCTTATCGCTTAGCCGACAAAAGTCTTATTAAGTCATAATTATAAATATTTAAGACGATAAATAAAAAAAATTCGTGTTCTTAAACGGCGAACCATTCAGCTGTCGTGAGCAATACAGCAATACAACACACTTGCTTAAAATGATGCGAATGAGCCGTTTTCCCCAAAAATTTTAAGACTAGAACTAGCTTGGTTAGATATGGTCGGATGAAAACAAAAATACGTTTATAAACTTAACTGTCCGGCGAATTAGTTTTAGAAACCAAACCCTCTCAAATATGCCAAATACAGAGCGATGAGTCTTTTGATATTAATTCTCCTCACACGTGGTCTCGATCTTGTTGTTGCAAGGTCGCAAATGTTATCATAGAGACGTGCTGTATAAAGTCATGCTCGAACGATCATTGATGCCCTAAAAGATGGAGAGAAAGCTATCATATGATTTTTTCTACACCCTTCTTAAAAGATATGTATCGCTGTCTATTAAAAAAACTAAAAGACTCTTTATCTTGTACGCTGTCCTGACGGGACATTGTTCTATGACCGTCAAGTTGGAAAAAGCTGTCAAGATGAAGAAAAGCCAAAAACTTTTAAGCAGATTATCATTGAATGCATGAAGAACTCGGAAGCAACTGCAAAAATGCAGTATCTTAAAAGACCGGAGCCCCACATGCCTTCGACTGACCGATAAGGCATTGGAACCCCTCTTATAAGCTTGGAGACTAGGTTTTGGACTCTTTAGCCACCATTTAGGTTAATCAAGGAAAAAATCAGTTGCTGAGCGTAGTTGTATTATTACCTTGCATGAAGAGGGCATATTTTGCCTGCTATTACCGGAAAGCTTCAAATATCGCAGTCGATAGTGCCCTTCCCTTTAAGACATCCTCATCTGTACGAAAACGATTTTAGAGAACTCTTTTCACAAAGGACACCAAGCTCGCAGATCGAATTGACAAGTGGAACGGGAAAACAATTGAAGAAATACGTGCTAGAGTTGAGGTGGATACTAGCAAGAATCGTATGTACTTTTATGCAATGCATATGCCAACATTGGGTTCCAACAGGTTTGTTGAAGTAACCACAAATCGATTAGGAAAGAAATGTTTTAAAAGATTTTCATATCACCGGCTATATTGGAAAAGTTACAGTCTTTTAAGATGCACTCAATGTCATTAATAGTGAGAAAAAAGATAATGGGTCCTAAGTGGCTTCCATGAGGTACTTCAGAGGTTGTCGCAATTGGGTCGACAGAACGCAGAAAGTTCAAGTTTTAGGTTTACAGGGAAATTTGAAAAATAGACATATCTTTGTAATTCAGGTTGATATAAGCGAGGTTAACGATTTTGTGGATCCGATTATAGAACGACTTTTCGCAAACATTTCAGCATATCCAATGCCACGATAGCCTGGCAACACTGTATTTCTTCTTCGTTTGGACAATACACCGAATCCATGAATTTTTATATTGCTTTCGAAATTGTAACGCTCTGCAATGTGAGAATTGTATGACTGGTCGGTTTGGCTCAAACCGCCACCCAGAGCGAGCACCCTTCCCATCATAGACACACACATATGTACATACGTAGATATGATGAGACCTGAGAAACTCAAGAACTCACTCTTGGTTGTCATCAAACGCGCTGGATATCAACAATAATAGCTATAACAAAAACAAATACAAATACGAACAAGAACAACAAAACGAAGAAATAGAAGAAGAATCATAAGAATAAGAGAAATTATTCTTTTGTCATTCACAACATACACGGAAAAGATGGGAAAACTTAAAGAAAGAAAAACGTACACACGGCGCAGCGCAGCGTTTCCTCTTCTCCATTAAGAAGTGTTCCAGATATTTTCCACGTCTTTCTTCCCATTTTTTCCCACCCAAAAGACACACCAGACCAGAGAAATGGAAGTTGCTTCATTCTTTAGAATTTTCGTTAGAATTTCGTTTTGCTTAGCTACATTCACATGATTACGATGGAGTTGAAGAGGTGGTGCATCCGTGGTCGTCTCATTGAAACGGCGATGGTGATGGAAATCCAAAGAAGATCAAAAGGAACACAAACAGATTTCATGCGACGAATCTGAACATGGGCGATGAATATTCGCAGCCTCATCATCCGACAGGAGAAGAAACACAAAGGTCGATGAAGAATGTGTACAAAAGTGTATCTGGAACGCAACAGTGGCACCCGCCCATGAGTAGTCCATATGCTGTGGACCTAGGCCTGGACCTTGCGTCCAACCAACGATGTCTTGCTGAAATTCATATACATATTCGTATCCGACTTCATATTCGGATTATGAGTGATTCGTTTAGAGTTATGTTGTTTGTGTTCTCCAGCTATCGCACTCTGTGTGTCTGGGATTGGGATTTTAATTGAATTTGTAGGGTTAACATCCTATGGCAGTTGAGTCGCCTCGTCGGGCAGAGTCTTCACCAGATCCGAGATAATTCTCATGAAGAAAAATTATGGCTCATTAGATGGTCAGTGGCATTTTGTGCTGTGGACGCATGTGGGACATGGTATTGGTCCCACTCACTCACTTGTTTCTTCGTGTGAGGAGAGGGAGTGGTTTTGGTAAATTTGTAAATTGCTTATTACACGGAAAACCTAAATAGAGAAATCGATTTTGTTTCCTCTACGTGATGGTTCCAATTTTTTTTTTCCAGAAAACACAAAAATAAACTGGAATGGAGTGTGAATATTTTTTCTATTGAAACAAAAAGTGTAGATTGGACTGAGGCGTAGATGAATGTTTGACCCCGATGTCGGGAGTGGGGGGGTCGAGTGTGTATTGATTAATGCGTGAAAAGGCTTAAAGTGGGAATTTAAAATAATGATGAGCCGATGACGAATTCTGGGAATTCAAAAGACGGAAGAAGATTGATTTAGATTAAGGAATATCATTACAATAGCGGCCTTCTTCTAAGAAGTTCTCTGCGAGAAAGATGTTGATGGAAACTATCTTTAACATGCGTACAAGTCGTATGAAGTGATGTGTTACATGATGAATGAATCTTCTCAAAAAAATTTTCAAAGTGTCCGGGGCTAGCGCTTTAACCATATTCCCAGAAAATGAGTATTCCTCAAAAAATGTTATTTGATCTAATTACAGGTTTATGGGGACCCCCCTTTGAATTTAGCTTTATATTGTTTTAATTATGTTATGTTGTCATATCAGCCATTTTACAATTTCTACAGATAATACAGCTCTGTGACTTACGGGCAAACCGACAGCAGAGTATTGGTAATATGGTTCCGTTGTCGCCATTAAGTTACGGAACCCTAAAAATTTAATAAAATTTTCCATCACATTTGCGCGCGTTGGCTTCGAATTCTTCAATTTTCTTCTCAGTTCTGTCACAAATTGTGACATTTGTTTTTTATTTATAAGGTTTATTACCGGAAAATGACTGTTTCATCAAAGTCTGGGGTAGACTTGGCCTTAACGAAAAAGTGTGTCCATACGTCGACTTGTTGAAAGAGATCCCTTTCCAACTTGTGGGCGAAACCGAATGTAAGGTTTTATATAGTGTCCTGATTTCTCATGTAATTTCGTATGCTCTTCGGGCGGAAGCATTGACGTCCGTTTTCTTTTTGTTTCCTAGATACATGAACTATTCTACCCCAAGCATTCAATCTTCAAAATGGTACGATCTTCTTTTATAAACAGAGATTTCGATTGCCTTTTTTTGTTGGCAGCATATATTTCGTTTTGACTTCATTCACACCGTGTCACATCTTTGCTACTTCAGTTTCGATACTTACAACTGGCTGCTTGGGGTTTTCCTGCAGCAACTTTCTGAGACGTTATATTTTTGTCGCCATGTCCACAGAGTGTTTCAATGGCATCGTCAGCGTTCCCGTCATCATTCAAAATAATTGGACAAGTTTGGCAAAGATGCCTGAGGTGCATGGCCTCAAGCAGGGCGTCTTTCTTACGGCCTTAAAATGTATCAACATTTGTTTAGGTCAGATTTTGAATCGGTTGCTCAGGTTTGATTTATCGTGCGTACTTTCCTCACAACGTTTTGTAGGCATCTGCAGAATTACGCGTTCTCATGCTCTTTCTTTTTTTCGGTCATGTGAAACTTAACACATCAACTTCTTTTCTAGAGCTTTGTTTAAAGGATCTTCCCTTGGAACATGGGTCATACTCATACAAACTCTGGAGTCGGCCGATTTTGTTTCGTGGGAAAGCCCAAACGCTTTCCGAGTTGTTGAAGAATGTGAATTTGACAACCGCTCGGGATGTGAGATGATTCAATTTGCAGCGAAATGTCTCAGTCCGTTGTCGACATTTTAAGGGCTTCGAGAAAAGTTGAAATCTTTTGGCTTGGCTGTTATACTTGAAAAAAAAAATCCTCGAAGAGCATCGATGTTTTTTTTTTTGAAAATATTTCGCTCAATTTCAAATAGACTGAAATTGTCCCAACTTCGACCCTCACCTCACAAATGTAAAATTTGGGTCCAGATTTCAGGAAAATTTCATAAAAAACTTGCAACAGTGGTCACGGTGATTATTATTAATGGTAAAACTTAAATTTCAAAAATTAAAATTATAACCAAAACTGAAGCATACAATTCCCGCTTAAAGTCTCAGGACAGTACATTCTGTCATCCAATATAAATCTTTATTTCTTGTTGACTTCAGTATTCGAAATTTTTGGTTAGCAACTTCATCAATTGTGTTTAAACAGTGCTTTAATCAAATCCAGGGAGCCTGGTGAGGTTTCAGAGGCCCGGCCCATTTTCAAAAGACCACAACTATTGTGATAGATGCCTCCGCAATTTCAAATGAATGCACCAGGCTTGCGGAAGGTTAATAAAAACTCGGGTAATAAAATACAGCTAGGAAGTGTTTTCAGGGAAAAATCTAGCTGCAAAAAAGTTGTCCTTCAATCTAGGCATTGTATCATCGAATTGGTTGATATTTTCCAATGTAATTGATATCCAGGCTTCTTGAAGCATCCCGCAAAGTTCCTATTCCGCTGCTGGTGTTTTCGAACCTCTTTGTAAAGCACGCACCAAAGCAGATTTCTCGGGGTGTGTTTATGTCATTTCAGGCCATTTCATTTTTTTTTGCTGGTTTTGCTCCTCGCAAAGCTTGTAGTAAACCTTCAGTTCGATTACTTTGACGTGATTTAAACACCAAATTAAACAGAAACTTGATGGTAAGGCAAGGTTTTTTATACTTGTCTGAATTTCTCCTTACTTGTGGTACAACGGATACGGATAAGGTCTCCAACACCGCCAGAAGATGAGCATCCCCAGACAATTTTGGAACCAATGTCATGCTCGACTATTGGGCCAGCACAGCCAGGCAGTATCTTTTCTTCATCAGGCCACCCAACATTTACTCTACTGTTTTGGCATAGACAATAGTCAATCTGGTATCAATCCTAGTGCTTGATACTTTTTTGGTGACATAACAAAAGGTTTCCGTACTGCTCCACCTTGAGTCACCTAAACGTACTTTTATTGTTGTAAGATTTCTGAAGCTGTAAGCCATCTATCCATCTTACTTATTCATTTTATAATCAGGTCCTCCAATTTGATGTTAGTTTGTGCCTTCGACTACTTTTCCGGGACTTAGGAGTCTTGAAAGTGACGTTTGGTTTAGGGCACTGTCGATTTCAATATTCGGGTACGTCTTCCCTTATTTTCTTCCCGTTTGAGGTGCCTTTATATCGAAGTACAGGGACTTAGAGCAAGAGTTAGAAAGAAACATATTTTCAAACAAATTTAAAATTTTTGGGAAAGCTTTTGATAAAAAAAGAATCTTATTATTTTCGTTGTAGGTTGTAGGATCGTCCTCAACAGGATGTAAACGAACAATTACTTGTCCGGAAACTTATGGCCGGCAGTGTTAATCTTATATGAACTATTTGTTTTTATTTTCGAAATACAGATGCTCTGATTTGAAGAATTTTTAAGTTTTAATGGCATTTTTTCGTTTTATTTTTTCTTTGGTCGAAGAGTTCCTAATACCTTACCATGATTTAATTAATGCAACATTCTTTTGTTGTTTGTTGCCCTCAACAGTTTAACAACCAGGTCATATAAAACCTGATCTCATTCTCTTATCGATTAAACCCGCATCTCAGCAGGCAATACTTAACTTTTTATAGCTGAATGCTCTGCAACAGTTTTCGTTCTGGATTCTCCATCCAAGTTGTAATAAAACTTTCGTTCCAAGGCGGATGGACGGCGGCGCTCCCTACTGTCCAAAGACCATAAGCAACCGATAACATTATCCAGTTACCAATTCAATAAAAAAAAAAACTCAGCTTTGGAGACATCATTACACCACAAAACAGGCCTACTTGCTTTATTGATTCTAATCTCCTCTTAAGGTAATCAGAGAATTTATTTACAATTTGTAATCCGCCATTCTGAGCGGTTCTAAGCGATTGGTTACAACACAATGATCAACGTTTTTAATCCGACAAGTGTGCTGCCCGCGCACGCGCATACTTCCAAAACAGATACTCTCACACAATCATACACACACACACAGAAACATCTTAACACAATTGGTATCTTCATCGGCTGATCACTGATCTGGTTGTTTGAAGTGATTATGGGCAGCGGCATCGATGCTACGTACATCATCATCTTGCGCCAACAGCGGCGCATTTTCCTCTAATCAGGCATGAAAAATCAGCCGCATCTGGAGTGATACCGCACACCGATAGATTCAGATACGAGGCGCACACCAGCACCCGGATTGACGACATTTTCTCGTTGAATTGGCGCGCCGCGCCGTGTGCCGTGCGGGGAAAACATGGAAAACTACACGAATTTCAACACCACTTGAGGGAATGAGATCCTCGCTCGTAAAGGCTCTGCTCGATTTTGTGTTTTTTTTTTTTTTTTAAATCAATGTGAGATGCCAAAGCCCCACCACTAGTGTGATCAGTGATCTTGTGGCGCACATAGGATACCATTTAAGGTGCGTGCAGCAGCGCCGTGTACACACGGATGCTTGCGTTTTCTTGTGAACTAAATTTGGAATTTTCCAGACAAGCAAATCGAATGGGTTTTTTTTTGTTGGTTTGATGCCATTCGGGTTCGTCGATCGATCGAGCAGAATGAGTCTGGAAAGCTTGAGAGGTGATCTGTGGCTACATTATGCCGGTGGAACAAAAACAAAAAATTTCTGCCATTTTGAGGAAGTGAGTAAGTGAGTTCGACTCAAGTCGACGACGCGACGGAGACTTTTTACTTTCACTTGTGCCCCGAGGGAGCTGTCAATGGCGGATAAATGTGGCCGTATGTGTACGAGTATAGTGAGCGGTCTAACTCTAACTAAATATGACATAATCCCAGATGTGGAGCGTTGCGTTACAGTGGATTGGAATGAAAGGGTAGAGCGGGGTGTCAGCAGCAGCAGCAGCAGCAGCAGCAGCTGTCCGGTATTTTAGAGACCAAATGAAATCACTTAACTGACGCGCAGCGGCTGCTGATAATTTGTGTGCGTTACGCTCGTTCGACAATGATTTCGCGTGACGAAATCGACCGCGATATCATTTCGGCTTGAGAGAGCTCGAGATTTGTGGGTAATTTGCTGCTGGGCTAGTGTGTACGAGTAGTATCTCGGCCTGTCTGTCTGTCTGTCTGGTTGGTCATGTTTGGTGGTCGAGTTAACAAGGCGATCACAAGTGGTGTTTTTTTTTTTAACCATCATGAACGCGGTGTTAGAAGCGGGACGGGTGGGTACTGCTTGAATGAGGGATTTCGATGCGGAACGGTTTTTTGTAATTAAACGATTGAATTATGTGAAACTTTTGACCTGATTGTCGGTAGGAGATGAAATATGTAATTATTATCTAATGTTTTCAGTTTTTCGATTTACGAATTATCATTTAGCTATGGGATGACCTTTGATAAGATTTCACTTTATCTTTACATGTCATTCAGTTTACGAAAGCAGTAGTCTTATTAAGTTTCACAATTTTCTGAAAAAAAAATGTAGATCTGGAGGAATGCCACCGTAAATGGTGCAAATAATTCGGAAAAATAATGTTTTTTCTCGATAGGATCCAGAATTCGAGCCACGATCAAGAAAAAAAATGTATCCATCAATAACTCCACTTAAGACTGAAATGGTACAAAACATCACGAAAGCTCTTTCAAATTCCACCATTAAATTAATTTGCGTTGTATATCAGGAATGTAGCTTCTTGAGGATTATTAGCGTGGTCTTTTTCAGAATTCAGCAGTTCGATGAAGTACCAACTATCATAGAATCAAGGACATCCATATCAATGCGTAAACGACGATGGATTGGCTGAAAGGTTTGCGGCCTTATTCATTAGGAGAAAGAAAACAACCCATTTAGAAATTGCAGCTGTGAAGATTTTATGCCTCGAGTCAAAATAAGCGTCTCTTATGGCCTATTTCGTAATCCGCATCGTTTTAACAGCACGTATTCCCTCGAAAACAACACTCAATTTGACATATCATTGTCGCTTCTGTTTTACTGCCTCTCGTGCATTAATCGAAAAATTTGCATAATATCGACCCGCTTTAGACGGAAAATGAATCAAAAAGACACTTTTGCTGTCCTGAAAATTAGTTGCCATGAATTTCGAAGCCGATTTTAAAAAACAAAGTTTTGTATATCGGCTCCTCTTTTTATTTTCACAATAGACTAGGTGTATGGATCTAACAGATCTACAGACATATAATACTGACAGCAGAGTGATTGTGCAATTTTTCAAATCACACAAAAACAGCAGGAATTGAGTAAATAGAAATAAATTTATTTCGTATTCCAGTCCCAGAGCAATCAAGACCAAAATATAGTATATGAAAATTATACATATCTTGAGCCTCCGATTAATAAGGAAATATGACTTCATTATTAATGACTGTTTCGGCTAGCTTTGCAGTAGTTCATCCTATTAACCCAGTTTTTTTGAATATATTCACGACCGTTTCCGCCCTAATTTTACGAATGGCTTCAGCAAAATTGTTTTTGTCCTGAATCGTTTCTGCACTGGTCAGCAGTGTTTATTGTACCCTCAAATACGGAGTCAAATCGCTGCTTCTAAGGGAAGATACAACATCATCAAAAAATTGATAACCTTGAAATTAATGCGCAATTATTGTCTTTTTCGGGTTATAACAAGTCGTGAATCGAAAATGCTTTTGTAAATTGTCGTCTGGGACAAGATTAAACCACAAAAAACCAGTTCAGTTTGCATTGCAACCTTTTTTTTCAAATAAAACAGTGATTTTCCGAGCCCTCAAATCGGAGAATAGAATTTTCACCCTACAAATTAGAGTCTATTTCGAATTACTAAAATGGATAAACAGATAAAGCAGGGTCAATCAGCGAACTTCGCTCAAAATCATACTCGTATCAGCTGCAGTTTGTTTCTTTTTTCGACTAATTTTTATTTTTCAAAATGCACACCAACAAATTTTTCAAACAACTGCAAAATCTTTCTACTATTTATAGACTTTTGGATGTATAGACGTATATATATAACCAATTTAAATTTTCCCAAGACCATATACCTTGTATGACAAGCATGTACCCATAAAGAAAAAGGTTTTTAACTTCGACTCACCTGAGTGAAAAATTTTAGCAAGTTTCATCTGGAAAGCGTATTGTGGAATTCTATTCGAAAGGTCGGAATTGGGAAACATAACCAATTTCGAGCAAAGTAAAGCTGCAAAACAACACTTATGTTGGCTGTTGAAAAAATAAGGAGGCTATTGATACAAACAACTTTTCTTACCTAACCCGCTTTGGTTTTTCCAATGCATTCAACACTGTCGCAGTATCGAAGAATACTATGAAAAAAGTTCATTCAGCTATATGCATATGTATCCTGACGATGTTCATATCATCTTAAGTCATCCTCTAGATATGATTTTTGAAGCTGCAATGAATTTGGATCTTCTAACTATAAAAACTGGTCAGCGCGAAAAAACGTTTACTCCCCAATAAATTCAAATTCCGATTCGTTTGTACGAATGCAATCTAGAATCTGAGGTTCAAAGAAAGCACAACGTCTCTTAAAACAATATCGCACGCTATGTATACAATCTTACACGGTATTATCATGTTTCAGCGTACGCCGAACAAATCAGTGGCTACATCAGTGTCAATGTCTTCTCCATGAGGTCATCCGAACCGGCCAGATCAATCAGATAAGCTTTATCAAAACTAAATTCCAACAATCACGAAGATTATTTATGTTAATGGAGTCAAAGTACATACGACTTACTTATTGTATACATTATCCGACTTTGGAACTCCCTACCTACAAAGGCAAATTAAAAACATACACCATTTCAAAAATCACTTTTATATTTTTTTCGTTAAAATCTTGCTAATATTTTTGTAAAGGCTTCACGTTTTAAAATAATCCTAAGATGTAAGCAATTATATTAATAAAAATAAATTGAAATTGAACTTTAATATGCTCCTACCATTTTCATCAACAAATAGAACGACCGTCATTAATCATTTTGGGAGAGAAGGATATGCCCCGCCCTGCATGAGTCACAATGTAAAAAGTATAACCAAAATTTGATTTGATATCTCAATGCACGATCCTATCGAACTACTAATTATTATTCCACTATTATTTTTTTTGTAAACTCAGTTAAATGTCCAAAACTTTTGAGTGCAAAAACTAGGTTTATCTTATTCGGCGGACCAGGCTATTCTGAAGAACAGAACGCTTCGAACAGTTGACAGCACTTTGCTGTCATAAAAAAAGTTATATCGCAAAGCACACGATGAAAACGACTTTTTTATTTGTGTGTGTGAAATATTTTTAGAGGTATGTTATTTCATTTAGAAGGTCCTTTACAATTTTGGTCTACTTTCCATTTTTAGGTTTGAAAAATCCTTGAAAAAATTGGTATTTGAACTCACTAAAAATAAGGTTGAGAAATAGTTTTTCTAAATAAACTACTGGCTTTTTAGTGACTTTAGCCTCGATTTAAGCAAATGTCCAAGTTTTTTTAATTTGAAATCATAAATCGGTGTTTCATTCAATGACAAATATCCTCGCCAAGCCTTTCCACCATTTCTAATACAATTCACATTATTACTAGATCCTGTTTTTGACTGACAGTCTTTCCCTATGACGCATAACATTGATGACAAATCGCATTGATGCCTTCCTTGACAAATGTATCTACACAAATTGACTAACCTTCGAATAAATACTTTTCCTTTTAATCCCCCGTGGATTGCATCTTAGCTTTCTTAGTTTCTGCCTTGAATATTTGTGACCTTGTGCGCAGCACAATGCCCATTCTAAGATCCTGAAACTGACAGTGAAATTAAGTACAAGGAGCACATACCCATATTTCTGTTAATCACCATCTGCAGCACCTGTTCCATGTGCGTCATAAAAGCGTTCACGTTGCTATAGCATCGATACAGCTTAACAACTCATGAGAAAGGATATGGTCTTCCAATAGGTACTCGCGTGTCACCACAATCTTTCCTGCCTCCACAAGCCAATCACATGTTTGTCTTCAATAAAACATCTGCTACAGTCCTACCTCTTGAATTGGCCCTAAAATTAGCATCATCTCAAAGTCAATTGTCTACATCATCACTTAACTCCAATTCCAGCTACAGCAACGCACCATCCGCTCATGCAAGGTGAGTGGGAAAAATGTGATGCCCGCCAACATGTCATCCCCCATGCACTCTAAGGCCCCCAAATATAGCAAAGATTCGATTCTAAAATTAACAACTCTCATTCACATCCCATCCTCCCCCCATTTGACATGGACTAAAACCTAAATATGGAAACGAAAGACGAAAACAAAAGAAACATCCCATAATAGAATCAGTGCTCAAGAATTCTGGTCCCAATTCAGGAAATCTGTTTAGCACATGTTTACTACTCGCTTCCGATTGTCGCACGGATTCGTGCATCCTAAATTTAGCCGCACAACACACGTCCCAAAAACGCGACGCGACATCGACGCAATATGGGAAACCCAACGACAGAATCCAGGAAAAAGGGGGAAACCCTCTGTACAACTTGAAAACATACGGAATTAGGTTTTTCAGAGCATTGACGACTGAGTACCGCAGACTTGGAATCAACTGAGAAGTTGCCGATAAGAGATGCCGCGCCGTCGTCTGTTTGAGATACATTTGTAGTAGCTTGTTTTGGAGTGCAGTTGGAGGTTGGGGGCGATAAATCAGGCCACAGATATGCCTTTTGATTGGGAATGTTTTTTTTTTTTTTGATTTCTTGATGCCCCAATACATTGGTGGATACGAGAATGCTTCGAGTGTCTGCTAGCATGATATTGCCAGCTAGGGGAATCCCCTCTTGATGCTCGAGATACTTTCAATATTTATGATCCTAGCGCGAGGGAGCGAGCTATTTTGTGCCCAGTTTTGTTGGGGGGGAAAAACTATATGATATCAAATTGTTACTAAATATGGAACGCACAAGGTTATGGCGATCAAATACATCGATCGGTTGCAGAAAGGTCATTGATCTTGTGAGGGAGAAAGTTCATTGCAAAGTTAAACTTGGAAGCATCTAGAATAATAAACGCTTGGAGTTCTTAAAACAATTTCCGATTGAGGGATCGTAATTAAATAGAAAAAAAAATATCAGAGAACAAGATGGAGAAATCGCTTTTTTTAAATTGAAAATTTTACGTGTATCAAGTGCATCCTGACAAACGTTGTCGTTGTTGATGTTCGAATTATTATGTAACTTTTTTGATTTTGAAATATTTTTTTTAACATATTTTTAATACTTTATCTACTGTTCATCCTGAAGCAGGAAATCAAAAAACAAAAGCGAAAAAATAAGAAAGAGACAACATTTGGACACACATGTTGCTGATAGTTAACGCCACTGAATCCTCAAAATCCTGATCTTTTAACAATTATTACAATTTTCAAAAATGTCGCAACAATTGGATAGTAGGTTTTTGTAAGACTTGCGTTGAATGCCACTTCACGCCACGCCGATCTTCCGATTTGTTCTCGAATTTTTGACTTAAGGAGGTACTATATTTAAAATTCTTAATAACATTGAGATCCAGATTCTGTGGTGGCCATTTCTTTGTTTTTTACAAGAAAGAGCTGGACCACAAATATTCCAACGACGTTTAAAATTTCCAAAAAATGTCATTGTTTGTATTAGTCGCGAGAATGTCGACCTTATCTCTTTTCTTGTGGTCAGAAAAAAAGTATTGCCCTCCATAGATTCCGTATCTCATGGACACAAAGTCTCATCTTTCCATGGAATGGTAGCTTTTTTTTTCTGCACGATATAAGCCTTAATTCCTTATTCTTCCCATCTTCTCCGAACTGTTCTTGCACTTACTTTTAAAGATCGGTCTCTATTCACCATGGTTACTGCACTACTGATCCACTGAGAAGGGTTACTCTTGAAATATTGAACAGTTTTGTTATCTTTATTTTCAGATGTCACCCGTTGTCTTCCAAATACATTTTTAAGGTTCTGCCACTTTTTTCTTCTTCGTTTTTTTTGCACTTTTTATCATTAAAATTGTGTTAAAATCATGCAAAAAGTGAATTTTTTAAATATGTACATTTTTGGCAAAATGGAGAAAATTTAATTTGATCATAATGTCAGAGTTACAGTTAACGCCAAAATAACTTTTGTGAAAAAAGGCATTTCAAAATTATATAAAAATCATGCCCACGCAATATGGCCAACTTTTTTTCCATCTGGTTAACCAATTGCTGAAGAAGTGGAACGGGTTGAGCAAAAAAACCAAACAACCGGTCTGCAAGTCTAGATCTAAAACACAAAAATCTGGTAAGTTTATGAGGAGTTCAGTGACTAGCACACGTACGGAATTAACTTATATAAAAACATAACTCCCGCTCGGAATAAGCTTTAACTTTGACAAATGGTGGCAATTATCACTTTTTTGTTTAAATCCGGGAATACCTCAAGATCGGGGAATACTACGTCTACGGGCGCATTGGACGGTTTTTGGTAGGAATTCATCATGTATGTGAGCCTTTTAAATTGACGCTTGTGGGACACTGAGAATCCACGAATTACACGCGGAGAGCCATTTTATTTTCTTATACTGCCTGGTGTGTCTTTCAAGAAGAGTGCGACAGCCTCTCGCGTAAAATGGTCGTCAAAGAAATGCTAAGTCAGAAAGTGAAGAGTAACGAGCTAGGAGAGAAGAAGAGAAAAAATAAAAGAAGCCTCCCGAAGGATCTCGGAACTGAAAATATTAACGCTTAATTTCTATAAATAAGGCACACAAGATTTCTGTCAATGGCAACGGACCGCGACCCGCGGTAAAATGCGGACATTGCAAGCAGCACTTCCAGAAGATGCTTGACGATAATTAACAAAAGAGAATAATAGGGTTTGATGAAATTCAACTCAAGCCAATGATAAAGATCATCCACTGCCTGTAAGAGAAAAAGTTATAAAAAAAATACCGACCAAGTGCGAGGGGGACTCGCGCAACAAAGGTTTCGTAGGTGTGTAAATAGATCGTCCATCACGGAATTCGCATGTCGAAGAGTTTTCCCGTAGTAGTACCCTTAGGGCTTAGATTCTCTCGAAAGTATCTGCGTCAAGCTTAAAGAGACCGCAGCCATTAGAATTTAGAATTTACTTCAACTTTTCAACGGGTTCCTGAGAAAAAGAGCGGTGACAAATAGAAGATCAATGAATTCATCCTTTAATGGTTCCGATTTTCCTTTTCCTTTTTTAGAAACACCTAAAAACAGCAAAGCCGCAGGCTCAGCAGCTTATGAGCTGATCTTATTAAATGTGAATGAGTTTTTCCGGTCAGGAGCATGCTCCAAATCATTTGTGAGGCTTATGAGGATTAAAGATGCCCGGCGACTTAAATATCTTTCTGTCGAACCTGTTACTTTAAAGATCCTTTCCAGTGTATTGTGTGAGCCCCTCTGAAGTTTTTTTGCAACACACAGAATCTGACCAATACCAGTGCAGCTTCCTACCCAGTAGATTCACATTAGAAAACCTGCATTGGAAAGTTTTAAATGCGCTAAACTTTACAAAGCGAACTCCGAATTCGGTATTCATAGAGAACTGATCCGTTCAATGTACTGTGAGGTTTGGATTAAGCACTGCCATTACCTGCGGTCGATTGCGGCCTGATGGTGCACTTGTATGTGATTTCTTTAATCTGATTCTCAAACAGATAATGGCGATATTTTCCTATAAAGTCCTTAGACGATCGTATCCCGGTTTGTCCAAACTATCAACTCCTAACAGGAAGCATGCCCTACAAAACACTTACCTTGCCACTTCTTTGCGAACTCTGGAAAATAAAAATTTGTCGATTCGAACGACCCAGCCATATTGAGCTAAGAGGGTCTAAGTAAGCGTAAAGAAAAAAGTGAAGATCGAATCTCTAGTTCAGTGCTCATTTTAACAACCGAAAGCAGGCTTAGTTAAGACTCAAATGCTCCATTGATCCTTGGCCTGATATTCAAATATGAATGTAAGTTCGGCAACATTTTGGATGATCCAATGCGAAAATTAAAACTGTATAAATTTCTAGCTGCTTCAATTCAAATACAGTTAGTGTGTGATCTTTTCAAAACCCCATCAATAAATAGTTATATTAATCTACAAACTCCTCAAGTTCACACCTAGCTCAGTGCACAGAGAGGGTCACATTGTTCTTGATACCAGAGAAGGCAACTTCCGCAATTACCTTCACCTTCGCCGCCGCCTACGAAGATTTCTGGTTCCAAGTGGCATTTCAAAGGCGCAATGATTAGCTGGCATTTGTGCGTCGTTGGAGAACACTTCTCGTGTAGGAAGCAAAAGTCCGCCTAGTGCGTCATACTGCACTCGCCATGCTGTTCCCAAACACATGCACATTTAAATAATTTTGACGGCCAACAAAACCTGATAAGGCTGCTGTACTACCTTTCGCTGCCATCGTTTACACAAAGGAGAAGAGCAAAGTTCGGTACCAAAGTGCACGGAACAACCAAGAAGAACCTAGAAGAAGGAACCGAAATATGTAGAGATGATGGAAGTTCAAGCCGGAGGCAACCATCGTCACATGGTGGTTATACTTGTTCTGCCACACTCGCTCTCTTTGTAACTCTCCAAACCAGATTCTGTGCTTGGACGTAGTCGCTAGGGACCAGTCTTGCCATGCTTCGGAAGAAAGAGCCAGAATTCCTTTCACGCGGTGCAGAACATTATGGCACCTACGCCTTGGCCCTTGTCTGTGGCTTTTCTTGCTCACGCATTCGTTGAGATACACTGGAAAACAGTCAGTGTGGCATTTGTTGTTGCTTCGTCGTCGCGTCGCGTCGCATCACAAGCGCTCTACTCTGCGTTGCGCATTTCATTGATGTCGTCGTCGCCCCAAACCAAGTCTATCGAAGTGTGCACAATTTACACACCCAACCGAGTAATCGTGCGACAAAACCAGAATCTGGCCACAAAAAGCAGGAAGGCGAGACTCTGTTGTGCAGTTGTTTACTGCGTTGCTTCTGCTCCTACTGGGGCTCTGGTGTGCAATCGATGCCATTGCGTGTATCGACAGTGATATCGGTAATAATCGAGGCAGATTGGATTTCAGGTAAACAACTTTATTTCTTTGTTTTTATTTTTTTTTCTCTTCAAACATTTCAAGTGAAATGTGTTGTGAGGTAATCCCTTAGAGGGCCTAAATGGAGCAACATGCCTTCTGAATGTCGAAAATACTCGACGCGCAAGACGTGATGAAATTCGAAGTGCAAATGTGTTTGTTTCGCAAGTGAGGGCCGCTTAGCGTGGATAGAAATGCATGTCGAACGGCGGCTCCCATTGAGTGCTGGGGTAAAAATCTTATTTTAAAGAGCCAAAAAGAACCTAGCGGTCCTAAATGTGTAGAAAAAAGACCAAAGACCGAGAAGAAGAGACCCAAATTCCACAGCAAGAGGAGCCATTCAGACCAAAGAGGTAAGGAAGCTGAAATCTAGAACTTTATTATGAAAGTCCTTGTAACAAAATCGACGGTCTTTGATGCTGACGCATTCCAACGTGCCTGCGGAAAGAACTGTGTACAACAGGTTCATTTAAGCTTTAATTCCGAAAGGAGGTAAATTCTTATCCATTAGGCTTAATATCCAAAGCTTGCCCGTAGACCATTACCTCAAAACATTTACAGCTGCTCCTTTGCATTGCAGGAAACTGCACTTGGACAAATGGATATCCATAAAAGACTGGTCAACTCAAACCTCAGAAGGAATTTGCTACGCTACCATATGAGAACATTAATAGATATTCTAGGCTAGATAGCTATTTTTTGGAGCCAGTGGCCAACTTTTCCAATTATGTGTAGAAGTTTTATATTTTAAACAAATGGCGGGAGCAGGATCTTCAGCTTATTGACGACTTCGAACTAATAGGACTACCGGTTGAAAATATCGTTATTGCAGAATACTTCATATCTATTACTCTGAGGTGAGTTTTGTCCATGACAGCTGTCACATCAGAAACTTCATGCCATTGCCTAATTATTTCAGTCTAGGTTATTGGTCATTAGTGAAAACACACAAGTTTTTGTAAAGCCGTAAAATGTCTACATTCGTGCCATCAAAACAACATTTGCGGCAAGTTTTAATATGCTCCTTTCATTTAAAGAAAAAAGCAACCGAAGCGCATCAATTGCTTACCGAAGCTTACCCGGGCTATACTATAGGCGTTAGAATGTGTCAGCGGTGGTTAAAGCGGTTCAAAGATGGTGATTTCGACACCGAAGACAAAGAACGCCCCGGCCAGGTGAAAAAGTTTGAAGACCATGAATTGGAGGCATTGCTCGAACAAGATCCGTCACAAACGCAAGAAGAACTTGCGTCGCTCAGCAAACCATACCCGATCGTTTGAAAGCAATGGGAATGATCCGAAATGCTGCTTGAACGCCAGAAAAATGGGTGCATTACGATAATCAAAACGTCGGGCAACGTATGGATACCCCGGACATGCCTCAACGTCGACGGCCGTTCAGAATATTCATGGCCTGAAGGTTATGCTGTGAAATTGGTGGGACCAGAAGGGTGTTGTGTATTTTGAGCTGCGAAAACCAAATGAAACAATCACAGGCAAGGTCTACCGGCGACAGTTGATGCGTTTGAGCCGAGCACTGAAGGAAAAACGGCCGGAAACGGTCGCAAGACACGATAAAATTATTTTGCAACAAGACAATGCTCGGCCACATGTTGCAAATGTCATCAAAACTTACCTTGAAACGCTCAAATGGGATGTCATACCCCACCCGCCGTATAGTCCAGACCTAGCGCCATCCGATTACTATCTCTTCTGATCGATGCAACATGGCCTGGCTGACCAGCACTTCCGTCATTTCGATGATGTTAAAAAATGGATCGATTCGTGGATTGCGGCCAAACCGGTCGAATTTTTCAAAACGGGTATCCATGAATTGCCAGAAAAATGAGAAAGATATGTGGCTAGCTATGGGCAATACTTTGAATATTGAATTTATATCTATTTTTCCCCAAATAAAGTATTGATTTTTGAAAAAAAATTTCAACCGCTAGTCCTATTACCAAAAAAGGTTTATCTTGGCAATATTACTTTTCGGAGACCCGCCAATCTTTTGCGAAAGATTGAGCCGTTGGAAATGGATTTAACTATGAGGACTCACTTTCAGCAGTCGAGTCACTAATTACTGAGTAACGCACCCCTACGGAGGGGTAACAGAAACCATAAGCGCGAGTCTCCATGTCTGCGGACGCGATGTGGGTGAAAATATGGTAGGCATGCTGGAGGAAAAGGAAAATCAAGAACACTTACTCTGCCACAGTACAGAATGTGATACGAAGGTTACCATGTCTGATTATGTAAAAATGAATTCGTGAAGAAGTGCAAAAGATTCCCTTTACAATAGAAGTACAGCAATCCAAGATCTCAAAATAGCCTTCCACAAAATCCTCAACGATTACCGAACTCATTTTTGTTTTGCCTATCTGTAAAAACCTGGAAAGATCAACATGAGGAATTGTGTGTTCTCGACTTATGACCGTACTTATACAAAAATTTGGTCCGTTAACGCATTTTCATAAAAGTCCACACCGGTAGGGTTTCTGATAATTAAGAGAAGGCTGAGCTTCGATAAAAGATTTTATGGATGCTTTACCGAAGCTGAAGGTAGCTTTCGATTAGACTAACTAGAAGCTCAAATATTTTTTTTTTTTTTTTTCAAACTTGTTTATTTTCACCATAATTTTAACAATTTTCTTAACGACAAACAAGATAAACGCTAAATCAATAAATTTACATTTTCGTAAATGGCCAACTAAAAATTGGCTCTCATTACTTATAATTTTATAATATATACTTAGACTAAATTACTAGTACATATTTTGTTTTGTGATATTTATAATTTATATATAATTTAGTTTCGAGAAGAAAAGGTGGAGGTTAAAAAACTCCTCATAATAATATATTTTTTTAACAAAGAACGAACAAAAAATAAACGAAAAAAACAGTACTTGCAAACTAAGATAAAACTACTTAACCTAACTTAGCCTAATTGTTAGCTTCTACCCAATCTAGCCACCAGTATTTATTTAAATTTGACCTATTGTCATTATTTACATCTCTATCAGGTACGCTCATGCAGTATTTCCAAATATTGCTTTCATCGCTTGAGTGTGCAGGCACATGGAGGATTCGTTTATCTGTTGCTCTTCTAGCAGTATGATATATGATAGGGACATTACTCGAGTCTGAAAGATAGACATATGCATCCAGATAAAGAAATGCTTCAGGTGGTATATGTCCACTTATCAATGAATTTCTAAAATACCCAGGGTTAGGATAAAATAAACCCGATATGAATTCATTCTCAATAACATTACTCGACCGCGCAAAATGATTCCTCGCAAGGTCTAGAATGACATTGTCAATTCTAGACACGCCGGAAGCATCCAATAGTCTTTTGTTGGAGACGTAATGCCGAAAGTCGGAATGAGCGCTTCTGTACATTCCCGTGCATGCTCGAAGACATTTCCTCTCAAAAATTCTATACTTCTCCATATAAGATGGGCTTATGTTCCACCACACTGGACTCGCATAAGTCAAAATTGGACGCACAAAAGCTTGGTAGCAAATGACCTTCACATCTGATCTTAAATAGTTGGAATAAAAAAGTTTCTTCAGCGACATAAATGCTGCCCTTGCTTTTTTTAATTGGATACTAACATGATATTATAATATAGGAATTTATCTTAGTAAACTCCTAAATACCTCACAACAGTTTTTGATTCGATTCGAAGGCCATTTGAAGATGTTATAACCAAATTTCTCCAATTGCGTCGCAAGTATGAATTGCCCTGTCCTACTGGGGTGCGGAACAGTATGGTTTCGCATTTAGAATTGTTTATTTTTAGTTTCCAATCCTCACAGAATTTCTCGAGGGTATCAAACTTCAGTTGGAGTTCGTTTTTAATTTCGCAAATTTTTGAACCATAAGCATACAGAATGACGTCGTCGGCGAATGCTATTGAGCCATCCAAGTCCCCCAGCATTTTAGAAACGTAAATATTAAAGAGTATTGGTGCGGATACTGTGCCTTGTAGCAGACCATTAATGACATCAAACATTTTTTCAGTCTTGTACTTTCTATCTGTTACAACGAATTTCTTCTCGCGTATCATAGATACGATTATCACTGTAAGGTGATGGGGAAACTCATATCTGATTAGTTTGTAAATAAGCCCGTCAATCCAAACCGTTTCAAAGGCTTTCCAAATTGATTTCGCGGTATAATCTCCTTTGTTTCGCACGCGAACAATATCGATTTGGTAACAACTACCTCAAAAACCTTCCCAATATTAGGCAGGAGACTAATTGGCCTATAGTTCGAAGGATCTGAAGGATCTTTATTTTTTTTTACAATTGGAAATACCTTTGATATTTTCCAACAGCTTGGGAAGTAGCAGTTGTTAAGCAAATTACTAAAAATCACGCAGTATTGCCTTATGATTTCATCAGGTTAATGTTTAAGTACAATATTTGGAATGCCATCTAATCCCGATGTCTTTTTATTATTGAGCTTCCTGAATATTTCAGTCAATTCATCGAGTGTTGTATAGTAGTTGTTTGTCTGTTCCGTCGTTAGTTCGTCTGCTTTCATATCTTCAGAAAATTGAAGAAGAGGGTCAGGTTGTAAGTTAAACCGTGTTAATTCCTCTGCTACTTCGACAGATTTTCGACTTGGGTGTTCTGTGGCGTGGATCGACTCAAATATTTGTTTGAAAAGAATGCAAAATAAAAATTTTTAGCCTTAGAGTGAGTTTCGATAAATGATTTTATAGTTGCTTTACCGAAGCTGGAGAAAACATCCGATAAGACTTACTAGAAGCTCAAATATATGCTAGAAAAAAAGAAGATTATCTTCTCTAAGACGTATTAAGAGCTGAACGTTTATCTACGAAATATTACTCAGCAAAATAACTAAACGCACAAATTTTCTTCTTGATCGCAATTGCCTATGCCCCACCTGACTTCATCTATCAATTTAACAAGGATATCCATTCTCATACTCGTATAACCGTATGTACATTCCAATGTTCAACTGGCAAGTGTCAGTTAAGTTCCTCTGTGTAAAACTCAATGAATCAGTCGAGCAATATTTTTGCTTGTATGTAGATGCATTGGATGCACTACAAGGCCAAAACATTGCCCATGTAAACTTTGTACACATACGAGTCACAGATACTGCCTTACAAATGAAGGGAATACCAAATCAAATCAGTACCCAACTGAAGGCATCATCATCATCATCATCATGGTGGCTGGAAAATGTACGATACCAAACGAAGTAGCAGTAGGTATCGCTGGAAAGTTGCATATCAATGTACACCGCCAAAACAGCAGCTCTATGAGGCTTGGGTCCAGCTTAAAATCCAAACGAACGCAGTGTTATTGCATTCTCGTGGCATTTATCGGCACAAAATGCCTATTCACCACTGCCCAGAGGGTGATATGGGAATTCCATACTACCTAGCAATAGTTATCCATAGCTGTGTCCATTTGGATATGGGCCCTGATCTCCTTACGGTGGACACGCAGATTTTCGCGTTTTCTGTTGTTTGCTCGTTCGTATGGGGCTATATAGGCGCTGCACATGCACACACCGTACCACATGACCACATCATAACAGCAGCAGGAGCGGTGACGAAGTGAGCGCCATCAGGCCTAATGTGTTCCCCCTTCGGGTTAACTGACTGAACTGCCTAGCGGGCTATCAGGCTGTGCCTGTGCTATGGTCATTTTGCAACAAAACAAGTTGCGCTTGTGGCCTGCCTGCCGAGTCTCGCCCCACCACTCATACAGAGATACGAATTACCTGACAGAGCCTACTGCTGCTGCTACCTACTGTGGTAGTAAGCACAAAACAATAAAAACGAAAAAAAAACAAAACATTCAAAATGAGAGAGGTAAAATGGATATTCAGTTTTTGGCGGGAAAGGACGATGCATGAAATCCAGCGCACAGCACGCCATACGCACCAACATAATCCCCCACACTCGAGAGGCAAAGCGAAGCATATGAAGCTCGACTGAGGCTAGAGGAGGTGGTGCAATGCAGTGAACTAAGTACGATGCAATAGTAATAAATTGCAACCAAAACGGAAGAAGATGAGCACAGAGGACAGGAGGAGGAGGCTAGCAGCCACTAGCAGAAGTGATACAACACTCGGCCTCGGCCGATTCGATTGGATTCAGGTGGTGTCGACGATGCTGTCGCTGTGTGCAAAGTGCATGTGGCATTGTGGTAGCCGGCTCTGTTTCTATGTATGTCTGTGCATTGCTACATGCATTTGAATGTGCAACATGGATTTGCATATGTGGTGTGGATTTGCATCATTTGGTCGAATCGTGGAGTCGGTCGCCCCGAGCCTTCGTATGTGTACTGTGTATTGTGTCGATGTCCTGCCTTAAATCGAAAATTCGTTAAATTTTTCATCAGTATGTTTGCCAAATGAGTGTGGACGGAGTTGGTTGCGGAGTGTGGTGGCCAGGATAGGATACCTGTGGTAACATCAGGTATGGAAGGGTTTTATTTTTTAACGCTAAACAAATAAACCATTTGCTTTTGTGTAAAATTGAGAGATCTGATGAGGCCAATATGGTTTTATGTGCAAACAAGGAAAAGTTTTAGCTGAAGTTCAGGCAAATATTTGAAGGACTTGAGGGAGTTAAAAAGTGATCATAAATCTAGCTCCGATTTGAAGACAACTTCGCAGCTTTTTAATCCGACGAAAGATAAAAATGTCACCGAGCAAGAAACTTGCAATGTTTCATTGGAAATCGAGTCATACAAAACCATTTCTCGAATGAAAGCTGGTGGCAGCTGATACATTATCTTGTTTAAATTGAACTCCAGCTTATAGTTTGTGCAGCCTCTTTTCCTTAATAGCTTTCAGCAATCCATTGATTTGATCTGCACAGTAAGAGCATGTCGAATTCAGTAAGCTTACAAGCTGAACTTTCTAAACTGGCGAATTTGTTCTGGTCAATGTAAAGGAGGATGATAGATTATCCTACCACTGGAATAAAAACTCTATCGGACCCATTTACAAAAAGGCGACCCGAAGTTTTGGAACAACTATTTCCCAAAGTCCCGGAAACAATCAATGTATTTTAAGTCAATACTCACCACTCATTATGGTAGGATATATTGCACTGAACTATTCGAATTGTAGGCTAAGTTCGGTATTCCGGGAAGACTGTCCAACGAGCCATCATTGAAGTTCATGTGGACATTTGCTAAAACTAGCCTCCGGCAATCGATGCCATAGTCAGTCTGTCTAAACAATTGGGACTTAAAGTCCGGGACTCATAAATCTCAGTCGTGGATGTTCATCCTCCAAAAAACTTGTCGTCTGTGGACGTCCTACCTAACTTGAGCTCCTTGCGCTGTAGAATATGGAGAAGTTCTTCAAAGTTGCTGGAGATTTTTTTTCAGGTACTTGGTGGCCCGTATATTGACCGTTTAAGAAAAACTGGAAAAGGTTATGCAGTGTAACAACTCAAGGATATCGATTGGTGCTGCGAAAGCTACAAATCTGAATATTTGGGGCTTGGTTAAAGCCACGAACGCTGGCTTTACGAGACAGTGAAGGGAACCTGGTCACAAAATGATTGAAGGGTTTAAGGTTGCGTGTCAAGAAGCTTATTAGTGGGTACAAGTAAAGAGAATGAGGGGGTACGAACAGAAGTATTCCCCCTTTGTTTAAGACTCCTCTGTCAAAATGTTGAAGGTAGTTGGGTCTATGTTTTAGGGTTGGATGGGTTTGAAAAGTGAATTAATTGAAAAGCGTAAAGATTGATTTGCAATAGGAAAACTTTGCATCGGAGACTTCGGTCTCAAAGAGCTTCGAAATTTGGGAGAACTCATTGCGAAATTGAAAAAGGGATAACGGAAAAAAAAGAGCTGACTGACAATGGGGACTGTCGCACAAAAATCGGGTCGTCAACTAGACCATATTTTGCGTTATCATTTTTGAGTGTACACCCCGCTGACATTTTTTATCAAAAATTCTGATATGTTGGAACAAGATCCAAACATTCCTAGAACTCTCCACTGCATACTCATAGATCCGCTATAAATCTGTCTGCTTGAGTGCTTTTAGATTAAGTCAACACAACACACCCACTTAAACCAGAAGCTTCTTTCCCAATAATTACCATTCCGGGAACAATCTTCAAATCTGTAAGGCGAGCATAAATTTTCCCAGAAATCGCAAAACAACAGAAAACAAACAAAACATCACCGAAAAGATCAAAACATCAATCGATAGCGATCCAAACAGCTCCAAGTCAGCCAGTCAGCCAGCGAGCGATCATGATGAAATGAGACTCCCAAGCAAACAGCGAAAATTAAAAATTCAAAGAAATGTCAAAAGATAATGGAATAAAGCATAAAAGCCGCAAAGTGGCAACGCCACCGACACCGCCACCCCAAAAAGAAGAACAACACAATAAATTTAATATCCCCCATGCCCCATCAAACAGAGACGCATTGCAAAACCGTTCACTCAGTCAGGCCCGCCTGTCAGGACGTTTGCTACGAAGTTCGGTCTTCGTTTTCGTACGACTGGAGGCTGCGCTGGTGGCAGGGAATCGCTTTGGAATTTTGCAACCAAACAACGAAAACGCAACAAAGCATACTCGTATAAGTTGGAGACGAAACGTAAAGACAAAAGGTGGAACCGAAAATAAAATGATGAGCAACAATGTGAATAACAACATCAGAATCGAAAGGTGCATAAAGGATATAAATGAAAACAAACAAACAAACGACCAAAGTTACCGCGGGGATGGGCAGGAATAACGAACAACCCGAGAAGGACACAGCAAAGGCGATGAAGACGACTACGACGACGGCAGCCAATGAGTTTATTGACGAATATCGTGCTATAAATAATTTAAAACGAAGCAGAGATGTGTGAAACGAAGTTGAATTGGGCGAGCATTGACAGAAGGAGCGTCGCACATTACACACAGACAGAGAGAGAGAGTTGGTGGTTGGCCAAGAGACGAAGAGGATTAACAAAGTTCACTTGTACCGGAGTTAGAAAGTGGCTGGAAAAGGACTTTTTCGTATTCTTTTTTCTTAGGAATATCAGTTGGTGGATCTCTGGAAGGACAGCGAGACAGCTTCGTTGTTTATGCTTTTTTATGTCAAACATTGTAGCAAACCAATTCAGTCGTTTATGATGGCATCAGACAGCGTCTTGTCTTGCTAACCCGCAGGTGAGTTCACTCATTTTAACCATTTCTTGGGTATTGAAAGGCAGTGTGCTTTGGGTTTTCTGTCTGGCAACATTTTTGTTAATCATAGGAAGGGTCATTGAAGTATGGATGAGAAAATGTTGCAATTTGAAATGTTTGAGGTGACAGCGTTCAGTTAAGCGACGTAAGCGATGTTCACTATTGGGGTATTGAATGCCCTTATTGCAATCAGGAATAAGTGAGGAACTTATTTAGTTACTTTATATTGTAATGAGAAGGAAAAACCGAGTGTTGCACAGCGTTTCATATTTGTGATGCAAGGCTGAAAAAATGATTCATATCCTTGACAGAACTGCCGAAATAGTGCTTAAGGGTAAGCAAATGAGCATATTTGTCGAAGTAAGTTATACGATGAAAGCGCTCAGGATTGGGAAGTGATTGAAATTGAATTATTCTGTATTGCAGTGTTTTTGAAAAAAAGAATACAACGTTATGTCGTCGGTGATGTAGCAAAGGATTATGACTACCCTTATAATGAATTTTTCATCGAGTTAGCAGAAAGATTAGGAAAAGTTTTCAACGATTGCATACAAATTTTAAAAAATTAAATTTTTTTGGTATAAGTTGTCCGAATCGGGGCGAAAAATTTGATATCGACTTATTTGCAATCGCTCAGTTCGCAGAATTTCATCCGACATAATTTGATATACTATCAAGGGTAGTTTTTGTGGTTTGACAGATTGGTTCATCACTCTGATGCCAGTGTTATGGATTCACAGGAGAGCCAATATTTTTTAATCATTTCTTTTTCGGTAGCATCTTATCCAAGAGATTCACATTTGTTTTGAGGGCGCGAGTGGCCCTTCAAGATAACCTTTTTGCATACAACTTACAACTTTTATTACAGGTAATTTCGAATATTTCCAAACATTCCGACTCAACGTACGAAATGTTTTGAAAAATGTAAACCTCCATTCCGATTTCAAAATATGATAGGCGATTCAATTTCATGACAACATTTTTAACCAAATTCAAAATTTTTGTAATCCTGCACAAACTTCTTGTATTTTATCGTAGACTAATTGAGTTTGTCGATTGAATTACCCTCGACAGTAATAGAAACATTCACGGTAATTGTTTGATCCATCCCCGTCAACGCCCCATCACTCCCAAAAATCAAGTCGTCAAACTTGAGTTTCAAAAATATCACCTTGCGTTGCGGCTGTTTTGTCACGTCTCGTATCGATTTGTCTGCCGCCATCGTCCCTGGCTGTTACTGCTTCCTTGTCGCTTTATCGTGTGCCCGTTCGCTTGCCGCCCCCTTTTATTCAGATTTTATTTTATTTACCCTTCATCGTGTTTCCATTTCCATCTTCATTTCATGTCTCGAAAATAAAACAATTTCGACTAAAATCGGATTTCTTTCTCCGTCAGTCTATATTTAGCAACAATTCGACGTTGTTTTATTCCTGTTGCCTGCTGCTGCTTCGTTGTTCGTCTACGTAAAACCTTATGCGCCCCGACATTTGGTGGAATGTATCCGATGCCTGCTTCTGAGCTCCCAACACAACAAACAATTCACCTTCGTGCTCTATTGACTGGCAATTTGTTTGTTGTGTGTTGTTAGAGTTTTGCTTCTATGTTGTTGCTAGGCTTGTTGGCTCGATGATGGTGCTGCTACCAAGTGTGGTATGATCGCAATGTGCTGTCACCCCAGGAGTGGCGAAAGGTGAGCAGCGTACACCGATTAGTCAAAGCGCGAAGGTGGCAGGTAGGATTACTTTTTGACAATGGGATGCCGCAGGTCGATTGATTTGGTCCGACACTTATAAATTGCTCATCGAGTTCTGCCTTGTGTTTCACTTAAACAATTGGCATCACTTGGCGCATCAATAAACATAAACAAATCATCATAATTATTGTTATTTGCATTTACGAGTACGCTGCAACAGAAACGGGCTAAGTTGGGGTAAGTGATGACGGTCTTGGCCATGCGCTGGCGTTTCAAGTGAGTTGTAAATTCGTGGCCAATAAAAGTTCATGAACTAATAAAAACCGGCGGTCTATCCGCCGTACAGTTGATGTTTTTTAATTGTTAATGCGAATGCTGGAAACCGTTGCCAATAATAAAAGTGTTTATTTGATGACCGGTGGAGACGCTAACTGCGCTTGTTATTGGACGAGGTGTGATTTTTAATTAAGTTTTATTGGGTTATATTTATATTCTCTTTGTTTTTAATGGAAAATTATCGACAGCTAAGGAGTTTGCTGCCGGGAGCAAATATAATTGAATTTATAACTGTAAACGTTTAGAGGGTGGGTAGGGGTTCACGCATGCGTGACATTTTCACATTTTGTTATAAATCGGTTGGTTTTATTGGTGTATGGAGGAGATGCCGGAACTTGTTGCGTAAGATTACGCAGTAAACCTGTAGAACCTCGATAAATCAAAGTACTAACGCGGGATTAAAGACTGGGTTGGGTCATTTAAAGTCAAGCGGATTTTCTTGTTTTTTTATTTACTGGTATGATGTGATCACTCGATTATGATTGAATGGGATTCATGAGAAGAATCTTTTTCCTACAGTGGTATGAGGCCAGAGGCCATCAAAACACTAACGTTTATTGTTCGGGATAATAGAAAATATTATATACAAGGCACTCTTCTCGTGGGATTCCTGAGAAGGCAGCTAGACCGCAAAAATTGCCTCTAGACAAGTTATTCTCAAATTTTTCAAATTTTTTGCATAAATATTTCGTACGGCTTCAACTAGTATGCATCTTAGGAACATCTGCAGAAGTTCGTCAGCTTAACCCTTTTTGCTCGGAAGGCAGTGCCAAAATAAACGAGAACATCCTAAGCTGAGAAACAGGGTTATTACCACATTGGAGTTTAGAGCTGCACTGCGAAAAGCTACTGGGCCAGAAATTAGCATCAAAACCATCCAGAATCGTCTCAACGAGAGGTGTTTTCTAGCAAAAAGACCAGCGAAAACGACGAAACGTGCCTTAGATGGGCTAAGGAAAGGTAAAACTGGAGTGTTCAAGATTGTTCAAATTTGGTGTTCTCTGATGAGTTCAAGCACAAAAAGCCATCTGAAAAGGGACCCCAAAATCGAAGCTCAAAAGGTTGTCAGATTGTGATTAACACTCAAGGGACTTTCTAGCTTCATTTTCAATAAAGGATATCAGGAGTGTTTTACAGAGTTGCGGCAGAAGCTTCCCACGGTACACCTTTCATGCATAAATACGCCTTAATACGTTAAAGCTTTACTTGATTGGTCTATGAGGATAGGAGCTAATTGTAAGTTTCTGGTCTGACTGGACAATTAAATAACAGGTGTCCCAAAATATATCACCGCATCGGAAGTTGCTAAAATTGTTTTTCTTCTGTGAAAGAAGTAACTTTGACAAGCTTTATTCTTCAAGATCGAGAGATTCTGAGGACTAAATCGTCGGTGTACGACATTGGTCCACCCTGTATGTATCATAGCTCTATTTGTTCATCATGGAACGCAGTAGTCGTTTCAACTATGGTTACCTTGAATCTATCTACTCGCATTTGGAATCTGCTGTCAAAAAGGAGATCTGGCGTCGGTGGTTGAATCTAGACGAAATGTTGTTGGTGCTATATAAAAAATTCCATTTGTTTTGGTTCGTGTGATCAGAATTGCAATAAAAAAATAAACATGACAACGATAACGATAAAGCACGTTGCTGTCTCGAGCATTAAAACAATTCCGAGCTAATTTAAATCTCATAAGCAGACTTAAAAATTACTTTTTTTTTGTCAAAATATTGCTGTTTCTCGCTGCCATATTTTATTTTATTTCCTGTTTTCTTTTTGAAATGATTTCGCTGCAGTTTATTTTTTTCCCTCACATTCTTTGTATATTGCCTCGTCTTCTTCTTAATTTTGCATTCTGTTTTCAAGCTGTGAAGTGATACACATATATTTTTTTTTTCATCCATTTTTTGTTGTTTTTTTTTAGCAAAAGTCACAAGGTTCCACTGTTCTGCTGTGCCGTGCTGTCATTGGAAGCGCCTTCGGGCGACAATCATACTTTCGTTATGGACGACGACGACTACGACGACGACTTAGTCGACGAGGAGCAGATACTTGTGCTGGGAAGAAGGAATTCTGGATATAGCTGTGCGGTAGGTGGCGGCTAGCAGTGTTGAAGGTGGTTTGCCTTAAGTCCAACTATGGTGAGATGAATCAGGGAACGGCAGCAGGGAGCGTGTTGTCGTTGTTGCCAGTCGAGCCGGCAAATGCGAATAAGTAACATTTATAAAACAATGACCCCTTTTGGGAAGGACATCCTCAGACGACGTGATGTGATTCTTTGTTTTGTTTTTTTTTTCTTTTTGTATTTTTATTCTTTTCATTTTTATGCAGAAATTTATGTTTATATACTATAGTATAGGATTGCATGAAGACCGGCTCAAGACCATCATCGCACAGTGTGTGAGCCTTATGACTTATTGATCTCGTCGCTGCTGTTGGAGGAATGACATTACATTGTCAGCGTGGTACGAAGGGTGGTGGGGGGGACAGCGGTCGGTAATTGAGCTATTGTAGAGAGAAATTTTTAAATTTTTCCAAATTGAAAAACAAAAAACAATTGGACAAGTGTTATGAAATATTTAAGATTTCAGTGAAAGAAAGGGGAGCTTTAAGATCAGAATGAAGCCAATTTTATAGGGTGGCTGCAATTAGAAACTGAAGTAATTTTTCTTTTAAACATGTTTATACGTCCGTTGACAATAAAGCGTACTACTTGTTTTGTAAGAGGCAATCATAAGAAATATTTACAAAAAATTCATCGACGATAAACAAAACTTATTTGATGCGAATTGAATAATCAATTTCGAAAAGGGCACATCTCGCATATATATTGACTAAAAAGTATTTTTGTATAAACGTGTTCTAAATGCCGCAAAAGACCTACATTTTAATACCAAAATAATAGTGCAACTCTCGATTGATTGAATTTAATTATTCTTTTGAAAATAATTTCTTCATTTCTTGAAAAGTTAAAATATTCAGACATGTTCCCTTTTCGAAATTGCATTTTCAATTTTACTTTTAATATTGAAGTTAATTTTAAATACATTTTTGACAATTTTTGATATTCTCTAACCTTTAAGTATTTATTTTTATGAATTCCACTTTTCCATTAAAAGCAATTAAACCGCAAAAACCGCATTCACTCGACTTAAGTTACATAATTGGTCGCCACGAAATTCATTTTATAAAAGCTGGTGAAAAAAATTTTGAAATCTGATGAGAGTTTTTTTTTAATTACCTCGTACATACAAGCTTACAAAATTTTGTCTTTTTATGATATTCATTAGTATGAAATTTACAGATATTAATATTTATTTAAATTACATTTGAAAGATAATTCGAATAATTTTTATATAGTTTCTAAGTAGATTTTAAAAATAGTCGAACAGTACCATTGGCGAAACGCCGGTAGATCCCAAGTTAGAGCCCTACTGTATGCTTTGAACTCGAATTTTGTTCTGGGCACTCGTCCACTCACCATTGGGAGCAAATTAACCGCCATATTAATTTGGTTAACTATAGTTGGCAACCAACACTGCTGTGATTTAAGGGATTAATAATATCCTCTTTTGCTGACGAACGCAGCGCACGGAAGAATAAAACAAACAGTCACAATTTTTAGCCGAAAGGCGAGTTGTGGTGTAATCATGTTCAGGGCGTTTTTTAAATGGAAGTCGAGAACACACAAAATTTTAAAGTCTCTCGATCTTTATTAATTCTGTTCCTAAAATTTAAAATTTAAGTAAACAAGTTTCTCTTAAAACTGTGTTTTTTTCTCGGTTTAAAAAAAATAACATCCTCTGTGCAATATGCATTATAAGGGTAGTCATAATCCCTTGAGAGGGAGTAGGTTATTAAACAAAAACAAGCTTCCCCGCTACATATATACACAAATACGTGCGGCATGTTACCAAGCAGTTTTTCATTGACGAATGACTTGCCTCGCCGATTGATTTAATGAATTCTTTTAATTTATTCGAATTTGCTGGTTTGATTTTGCAGATTAGATTTTCATAAGAAAAAAATTGGTGCATTCAGGTCTGGAGACATGCAGTCGACGAAATAAAGAGTTTCTTGAATTGAATTTTCTTCGGAATTCTGCCAAAATAATCCTGTTTTCTTGTGTAGTTGCTACACATTGTTGAAACGAATGATTTTTCGTCGTAGCATCGGAAGAAAAAAATCCTTAACAATTTGTTATTTATGGTTTCCAGTCTTCAGTGACCGAAACAGCACACCTCACTTTTACTCGAGCTGGGTGCAGTTCTGTCTCGTGGAATATCTCCGGCTTAGACTTACTCCTTATTTGACAATTTTTCCAAAAATGGGCTTCGTCCGACATAAAAATGGCGTAAAACATGGTTTCGTCCTCGTCAACGATTTGGAGGTACTCATGGCAAAATTCCTTGTAAGCAAAAACATTCACATCCTTGTGCAGATTTGTTTGCAGTGATTGTCTTTGTTGAAACGTTGTGGTTGACCATCATTTCAGCAGCTACAGTAGCATTTTTGTCCCATATCCGTCCTTGGCCATCTAGTGGCCAGCCTCATTGTGGTGCTCGGAGGAGTTTCATTAGACGTGCGTAGAAAATTCCTTTGGGCCAAAACGACCGACTTCACGAGCGGCGTACAATCCAAATTCTTGTGCAAGACTCTGTTTCGTATTTTTCTACATGCCGCAATATATATATAAGAGGATACAGATGAATCGAAAGTATTGAAATATATTGAATAACTTAATCGACACGGAATTCAAGTTTCCCCATAAAGTCACATTTACTTCCTTTATTTCGACTACGTTGACTCATTCGAAAATTCATTCTTTCTTTCCATGGCTGGAAGGAGTGAAATAAATTCGATTGCCTAAATTCTGGCTTAGTTAGCTGGTGAATTCAAGGATAAGGTTCTACTTTAACAAATTGTAAACTAGGATAATTATTTTTTTAACCCCCTTCTTGGGTGTCCTTTTTTGAACTACCCTCTGATGGAGACAAAAAAAGATTTTTTGACGTTTCAGTTACAGTCGGAGGAGAACGCTGCATAGGCACAATATCCCACATTTGATGGCCAGAAATTTAGTATTAGGACTTGGTTATGGTTCCAGCACGACCTGACTACAAACCCAAACAGAGTTGGTGATATTGCTTGGACGCAAGGAGCTCCGATTTGTCGACGTATGATTTTTCTTTTTGGGAGCTTTTTAAGGCTTTTTAAATTAAAAAAAAATTGAACCGATGAGTCACTCGATGTTTGCTTAGTTGTGTTAGATTATTTAAATTTAATTTTATTTTGCCGATTTGTATCAGTTCAAATTCACCACCTTCTTAATTATTTTTGTCTTTTTTGAATTTAATTTACAAACCATACAACTTCTTTGGTCCGATATACCTCAGTCTTGGATACGTTACAAAAATATCACAATTTCACAATTAGCAACACAGCGGGTGTCACAACAAGACAAAGCCTCTCACTTGGTACTTTTTTATCGGAAGCGCTTTCAAGGACTTTATTCCTTTGTATCTTTTGCAATTATTTTGTCTCTGGTTTCTCCAGATATGTACTGGCGCTGCTGCGTTGAAATATGTAGCGATACAAACCAGCAAAAAGTCACCTTTTTGAGAGCAAATAAATAAATGCTTAAATTGGACTTCTTTGCTTTACTTTGTTTCTGGTGCACCCTTTACCCTTATCCGTGAATCTGAGCCATGCGGGGGATGAGCAGCCTGGCTGATGAGACAGAAGGTTAATACTTCACGAGGTTAGCTGCTTAAATGCGCCGCGCCACTGTCTGCATCGTTCCTCAAAGTTGAGGGTGGTGGCCTATACTTGTATTCGAAACACCATCCGCTTGAGTTTTAATTTTTATTTATCTTTTTTTTTTCTCCTCTTTCGGGGTTGTCTTTCTGCTTGTGTTTTTTTCTTTCTTGTTTATTTATTTTCGTCTCGTCGTTTCGATCGCCTTTTGTTGCTTGGTATGGAGAAATTATTTTATTTCACTTTAAACGATTTACTTGGTTTTGTGATTCGCAGTGCAAGATGCGGTGGGTGGAAGAACTACGGTGTTAGCTGAGAAGACACGTATCTCTAAAGAGAGCCGTTAGATGGTCATTCTATGACGTAAAATTTACAATCATCCTGCTGACAAAAACGCTTTTTATCTACTCGGATTTTCTACTATACAGATGCATTTCCATTTAGGTAGAAATGTGCTTACTTGCTGAAAACGATTTTTTGATAAAAAGGCCGATCTTTCCTTCAATTAACTTAAAATGCGAATCCCTGTCAGGTCCCTGCACGAGCTGTATTTTGAAGTTTTTAGATCAAGATGCTTGCGGAACGTCTTCCACGTAGTCGAGTAATAGACTCCCAATAGGTGTGAAGGGCGACGATTGAATAAACCACTCTGAACGAAGCATTTACCAGCGCGAACTTTGCCCAGAAGGTCGATTATGATGATCGTTAAGTGTTCGAAATGCGTGAAAAAAAATGTTCACAGAGCATAAATAAAATTCAAAAATTTGCAAGCATTCTGGGGATGTAGGTCCTTCTATGATAAAAAGGCAATACTTAGTGAGCATATCTTTCTTCGACATATGACAACTATCCCCGTGAGCTGTCAAATGAAACATGCCATTGCCATGTGGCAACCCATATTCCGTTCACAGTCATATTACAAAATTTGCTTTTGATATTTTTACAACCAGCATCATGGAAAGAAAAACGCTCCGAGTTCCACTAAAAACCAGTTTCACCTTGTTCAATCAATAAATCACTCAAATCGAATTCCCTACGTCAATTTAAAAAAAAACCAAAATAAAACAAAACAGTTCAAAGAATGTGAGAATGTTAACCACAAGTGTGCCAGCAAACACCGAAGCTAATCAAAACCGATTTGTGAACAATGTTAATGAACACAATCAATAAGTCCCAACAGCGACACACAAACTGATTTATTGCGGATTCAGATTGAAAAATCGACAAGTCCCAAACAGCAGGGCATGTGTTCAGATGGGACGTCACGATACGGTGCAAAGGCGCACAACAACCAAATAACTCATCTAATGTCCTTCACTTTTAAGTTTCTGGATTCATGTTTGGCACATTCACACCATCGTTGCCGCATCATCACCGAATCAGACAGATATTGACCATGCGGGATTATCAGTAAATATCGATTGAATCGCAAGGCGTTTGTCAGGTGGATGAACTAGGTGATCCTGTTTTTACAATTGACATAAAAGATTTTTGCGTATGTGGATTTCAGGACGCTGCAAGGTCCTTTATCCTTTTGCGTGACACTTCATTTGGAAGTTCCTGTAATGGGTCCACTTTTCAGCGTTCTGAAGTCTGCAGAGTTGGATACCCTTTTTTTCGGAGGACTTATGTGTGAGTGTACATTCGTTAGATTTTTTCATCTCCTATGTTTTGAGAATAAAGCAAGCTATCGAATCAAAACTAAATTCATTCGAATGTAAATGTTTCCTTTCAATTTGGTTCCGTGGCTAAAATTTTGTAACAAAAAAGTAAACTGTCAAAAAATAGGAAATTTCATTTGTTCCATTAAGTAGGTTTCGTTAAGTCGTATGGGACGAACTTCCTTGAGTTGGAAGTCTAACTTCGTTATGGCTCCTAATGACATCAATTAGATTCTTGAGTGACACCTTTGCGAGTTCTTCCTGTTCTCTGAGCATTCTATTCCCCGTGAACCGAAGTCGTCTCGTCTGTAGGTTGCGGTATTCACAATGGAAGTGACTGGTGGTCTCCATTTCCTCTTCATCTTGGCAGTTTCTTATTGAAGGCCAGAAGGTATCTGTCTCTCATAATGTTTAGTTCCGGCCATAGCCTACAAGATATGAAACTCAATGTGAAAGATCTAAGAAGGAACTGACACAGACCAAACCATATCAAATGAGCCTGTTCTAATTCAAAATTCGTGTATAGAATCTAAATAGGAAACTATGGCCAAATGCCGTCTTAAATTCGTGGATAAAGCGGCATCGTTTTTAACCAGCAGAATCATGAGTTCTTATATTTTAAAAAAAGCTTGGCAAGAAAGATCAAAACCCGTCAAGATTGAGTTATACCAACATTCTTGTAATTTCTTATACCTTTACAGAAAAGGACATCAAGATAGTCGCTTAACTTGATGACTTTAGATATTCTGATCAGTTTTAGGTGGGAACTTTCAAAATCTGCAAACAAAAATGGACTTGATGTAAGTAATCCCCTCGAAGATCGAGGGGACTTTTGACCAACAAGTTAAAGTTCCAGTGCTGAACCCTTCCTTAGATCGGTGGCAAGACTATGTATCTATTGACGGAAACAGAGGGTTTTTGAATCTTATTCACTCAAAATTTTCATGGAAATGTAATAAATTCTTTTCTTTATAAAATAGAAGAGAGGTTAAAGAATGTACTGAAAAAGAAACGTTGTCGGGAAATGTCGAAATGTCATAACAATTTGAGTTGAGGTGAAGTCAGTCTGTGCTGGGTATTGAATTTGGTGCACGAATGCAACTTACTTACTAATTTGAAACCTACGAAGAGCCTAGAGCGTTCTTTGTTATTGTTTTGTCGAACAGTCAGAGATAAGACTTTTCACTGAACTATATGGCTCTAGCTCCAACCATAACAAAACTTGACAGCATGAGCTTAGACTAAGCCCAAGTACCAAAATCATAAAAATAAACATAGGGAATGTTTCGCCTTAATTAATTGGAACCTTGACCTAGGGAATTGTAATGACAGGTCAACTTGAAAAGGAAGCTAATTTCCAAGGACGTTACTCTGCCAATATGCAAATACATGGGAGGAATAAACTCGGAGTTGGAGCGCAAAAGCAAGTCATTGTATTTGGGAAGCAGGTTTCGAAAGACCAAAGCAACCAACTTATTCTTGAGATCTGGCGCAGTGACTTTCCTCGCTTCTTTCGGCTTAAGGAGCAGAGTTGAACATTTTGACGCAATACAGAGTTGATGGCTGCTGAGTAAGCATTCGGAAGAGTAAAGATAAAGAATTATCTTTTTCCAAAAGATTTCGCGGGTTTGACGACACATGCAAGTGAACTTAAACATATTTAAATGTAAAATGCTTTGCTCTGTTCACCTCAGTTTTGTATCCAAAAACTTATAATGCATTTAGGTCACGAGCTCTGTGCTTCGATACCTTCTAGTCTTTTGTCTATTCTAATACCTTTTTGATTGACATCTTGATCAATAAAATCGGAACACACAGTGTCAGGCAAATGGCTCGACTTGTTGTTAGCACCATAGAAGGCACCACAGCAATCAACAATGATGGCGGCGCACGGCAGTGACTACTGCGCATATGAATATGATTTGGCACCTTGGAGTTCGCGACAGCGACAACAGCTACAGCAACATTGGCGCTTTATTGGAAGTCTTTTCAACTCTACCACATTAGATTGTTAGATTAGCTTAAACATAGTTAGTCGAAGGGTTTGTTGCGAATGAAAGCCAAAACAAAAACGAGGGGCAATTGTGAAACAAACATTCATTGGAGTCTCTCTCTGCGTTCCACAGCGAAACCGTTTGACTTGACGTCGACTTTATGTCGAAGTACTCAGCAACCGTGATTGCATAAAGCGCAAACGTTTCACTATAAATGGAGCCATACTCGTTTGCTCTTTTTTTCCTCTAATTTGAGTTAAAAAAACGAGCGTTTTTTTGAGTAAACAAAAAGGCGGGAAAAAACAACAAGACCTGCGGCAGGCCTATCGACATAAAAGTATCGGTTGTCGGCGGGGGCGAAGGGTGTGCCTATGTGAAATAGATTTTTACGTAATCGGAAAGCCAGTACCTCGCATGTGTGAATGTCGTACACTAGAAGCGGAATAACAAAACTGAAGTAAATGGTTACAGGGTGAGTCACTCACTCCAAATTGGGGGTGGAGACGATTATTTTTATTATTATTTTTATTTTTTTAAACGATATTTCGAAGAAATCAGATTCCAAGGCGAAGGAAGCAGTTTTTGTGAGTTGCTTATTGTTGGTTCAAAGACTGAACTGAAAAATAAACGTCGTCCGAGGAGAAGCTTCTGTGAAGGTCATTTGAGCAAAAGTCCTTTAGGCAATTGAGCCACATGTTGTGAATTGAATAGTAACAGCAAATGTTGAATTTTTCACAAGACTCGGAGCAGTTCATGGAAGGTTCAAGGGAAAATAGCGGATGCCTTCATTCGACAGTACATCTGTAAAATCATATGCGAAAAAACTCAAGTTATTCGTTTTAAAGATGTTACTTTTCTGTGTCCTTAAAGTGATACAACAAAATTTCACACAGTTTATTTTTGTATTTCCTTTTACCATTACGATTTTTTACATTACTTTCCGATTAAAATATCGGTTAAGAAGTGGCCGCAATTGTTGAGAACTATTTGGCCTTTATTTACCGTATTTTCTATCATCGTTTTTGTGAGAGCTCCGTGCGATAAGTTCTGGCGCACTTGTCGAAAATTCTCTATGATAGCTTCCAGGATCTTCAAAAGAAATATGGCGACGTCGAATCAGGCGATTTTACCGCCCAGTAAAACTGGCTAAGCCGAGAATGAATTGACTCAAATACGTATGCTACACAATGTTCATTGCCAGGCGAGCTGTTTGTCCGGTTGCGATGTCCTTTTGGAGCCACATGCAGTCCAGATATCAATTTGTGTCAATAAATTAATTCTGATCCCGCATCGCTCACCAGCCGCAATAACATGATACCGATCAGGTTATTTTAAATAAGTTATTCCCGATTATGAAATCAGCGTGCAAGGCCCACCATGAATGAAATGGTTCTTCGAAAATGACACGTAGATTCTCAGTTCCTTACTTATGCTGAATTTCAAGCAAAAATTGTCCACTGCGACATGGCGAGGATAGGCGTACAGTTACTGATGGACTGTCTGCACCTTAAGACAATTTTTTCAACTCCTTCACTTAATTGGGCTGCAGTAAAAAAAGAAGTGGCATGTCATCTGAATGTTGAAGGCTCATTCCCTACATCTTAAGCCACAGTCATAGAATTCACGTCGTCGAGTTGGTGTACGACGGCCGAAAAATCTGTGTTGAGATCCTCGATAAAATAATTTTCGTTGGTATATGAAAAATCGATCTGAATTTATTTACTTCACATATATGAAAACAAAACTGACAGTTGTTCCAATCAGGTGGTATATTTTGGGCCACATGGTACAACGAACAAAAAATAAACTTTAAGCATCTTTCTGTAGGTCCACAGAACAACCTCTATTTTTCGAAAAAAAACTCAGCATATAGTCACATCTGAATTGAACATTTTTCACGGAAGTCCTATTAATGATCTAAAATGCGGCCATGGTGAATATCGAGTTAAAATTCGCGATTCCTTTCAATAAAATTGTGCAGTTTAAAATGTTGGCCTATTGTTGGTTTGCCGGTCTGGAAGCCACATAGTTGGTCATGGTAGTGATATATTTGACGGTCGGTAGCTACAGGTTATTCCCTTTGTGCTGAAAAAAATATTATTTATAACAAATACGAATTCAATATGATCGACGTTTTTAAGACACGAGGAAACAAGTTCATAACAAGCGATTAACCCCAATATCATCTGAATGATCATGTCGATAAGCAAAAATGCAGAATATGGCTCCAGAAATCCAAAAATAGCTCCTTAATTTCACGTGAGGTGCAGTAGAGGCCAAAATGGATCACTTTACCAACATTTTTTCGCAATCCCAAAAAGAAGTTGCTTTAATTGAGGATAACATCCAATACTGGACAGTGAAAGGATATTTTTGTTTTCGTCTTAAGGGTAAAGGACAATTCAGAATTCTGGTTCCAAAAAGTTGACACCACATTTCATGCAGTCCTTCAACCTATGGCTTTTTCTGAGGGAACATTTTTGGCAATTTTTAAATTTCAATTTTCCACAATCAGCAAATATACAAATGATAACCTTAGGCAAAATAAAAAAATAAATGCACTGTTATTAAGGTATGTTAAATAACTTTAATGCTAGAAAGGACGTCCTCAAAAATAAGTCTCTGCTTAATCGTCCTGCCCATAATCTAAAACTCTAAATGAATTGTCTACCATCACCAAAATTTTGACAAATTCCAATATAATCCGAAATAAAGGTAAAGAAATTTTTTCATTCGTCTGGGTGTTTAGAAAGAGAACGCTCCGGGGCGGAATATTCGCATTTATTCTATCTGAACTTTGTCGGAGTTTGATCGGTGGATAGGCGCTGCAAAGTGAGGCAAAGGTGAAAAATATCTATCCGAATCTATTTGTTTTTGCCCGTAGTGTCTTGGTGCAGAGTGCGATCCGAAGCCATGTAGAACCGAAAGTGCACGTATCGAAATACATTTATGATGCGTGCTTGTAGACGAAACCGCAGTCGATGGTGACGATTTGATTTTGGCGCGGGGGTTTGCTGTTGATGCCAAGTAAAAAGTTTTTTAATGTTCCCACATTTGATCACCACGCTGAATGGAGCAGACGATGATGTGAGTGATGGTTCGGAAGTGATGGTGCGACATGGCACTGGTACTACTGTAAACGGTTTTCCATGCTTTCCAATCCAGTAGTTATTTTTAACACTTTATTTCTCGCTTTTTGTGTACATATTTGATTATTCAGGTGCCATATAAGAATGAGTTTAATTTTGCTAAAAACAGAATATTTAAAAGTTTGTTATGGAAAAGAATTGCTCAATAAAAGTAACCGATTGATCTAAAGGATACTCATGGAAAAAGTTACAGCTGGAGTCGCTGATGATTCTGTTAGTCCCTTGAAGTTTGCTGCTGATATAAATCACGATATACACGTACAAAGGTTCTTGGTCGCATTATACAAGTTAGTTGTTAGCAATCAGACCAAAATAATGCTCTTAGGCCAAAGATTACAAGAGTCAGGTGAGCTTGATATATTTTTTCTTGCACTTCGATAGACACAAATTATATCACAATATCTGCCAAAATCTTATTTCTAAAGTATTCTATAATTCAGTTTTCCAATAATTGCGATTCCAATTGTTTTGTTGTCGGAAAAATTTAGCAATCAAAATACCCAAGATTTGCAATTGGCCAGAGTCTGAAACTGAAACAATATCTGCTTGCTTCGATTCGATATTTTTATCGTTTCAGAAAATTATGCTCTGATAACACTTGAAATCAATTTATTACGACATATTTCATTCTAAATTGGAGTACGGAATAAACTGTTGGAGAGGGGCCATTCTAAATAAAATACAAAAATGAATTGTCATTTATTTTTCTTTTTATTTTGTGAGCAAAACTTACGATATATTAAGCCTGCTACCGCACATTATACAATTCAGAGATATGATATAAATATAATATTTTTCAACTGAAAAACTTAAATTATGTAAGTGAAAATTTAAATAAAGATTAATTGTCCTAAATACTTTTAAGGGGATATTTGAATAAAAAGCCCTTTAAGTTGTTTTTACAATAACAAACAAACTAAAATGTAAATAATTATATGTATATATTAAAAAATTAAGCTAATATGATCATCATGAGCTACGAATTAATCATTTCATTTACCAGAGCGTTGTCTAGAAAGTCGCATCGGAAAAGAAACGTATCCTTGAGTATTCGTCTTCTGTCGGAGATAAAATAAGCATGGTCCCTTTTGTGTAGATTTTAAGTGGTTGATTGGTACCACGGAGAATTAAACATAATTTTTAGAGATTTGTTTTGTGATATTAACAATAATTTTAAGTTGGACTCTGCACAATTTTTCCAAACAACATAACAATAGAGAAGGATTGGCTGACATTTTATCTATGAATGAATATAAAATTGTTTTTGCTTTATTATTTTTTTATTATTTTGTTTATGGTATTCACTTTAAAAAGTTAATTCGAGTCAAGATGAATGCCCAAACAATTAATGGAAGACTGCCACTCGATTAAATTTTAGATTTAGATGTATTTCCCGCATCTTACATTTTAAGACATTGCCTTTAAAATAAATGCCACAGTTTAACCATTTTAAATTATAAAAATAATAATAAGTTTTTAAAGTTTGCAAAGTTATTGCAACAACTAAATTTGATAAATTTACAAAGAACATATCTTAAAATTCAAGTAATAAAATAAGATATCAAATAGTATTTCTAAGTTAAATAAATAATTAAAATTTAGAATTCAAATCTAAAAATGCATAAAGTTGAAATCTAACTTTTATTTCATTTCACATTCATTTCCACTAAATAAATATATGAAATAAATAAAAAACTTTCCTCTATTGTTAACTATCTATATACTATATTAGTAGAGAGTGAGTTCCACAGTCGTGAAGAGTAGATAAAAAATTGCTTACGTGCTACCTCATATTTAAATGCAAGTAAAAGGGTTCGATTTGATTTAGCCAATTGTAGTCTTAGAAACAGGTATTCCAGCATTTTCTAAGTTTGGAAATCGAACAAAATAAACGTATTTTAAGATCAATAGCTTCATGAGAAATAAGAATTACTTGACTTTTCTTTGTATTTAATTTTAAATAATTTCTCTCTGACCACGGGGCGAAAAGCAATAAATCTTCTTTAACTCGGATTGTTGCATCTTCAACCAAACCCAAACGGTAGCTGAGATGGATTTGTACATCATTTGCGTGCATTAAAATCTTACAGTGTCGCATCATTGTTGAATATTATGAATAAGAGAGGTCCGAGAATAGTCCGTTGGGGAACACCTGCGTGTTAATTTTCCACTCCACTTTAAATTTATTCATTACGCGGCAGGAAGGAATATTTTCTTTTCCTGGTAAAAGATACTATGGGTTCAGTCTTCGCCAAGTTATTCGCCTTTGCTCGCACGTTTTTTTTCGAATCATTTCATCCAAAGTTTGGCACCAAAGGTGATTTAAACAAGACATACTTTCTGAAGCTCAAAACCTAGTTGCTCGACTTGTTACTGCTTCTTCTTTTCAGACCAACAGCTACAGCAAAAATAATTGCAAATAAAATCGATAATGACTTTATACACCAGGCTAAGAATGCCGCACGAAATAGAAGAGGAAGCTCTTGGAAAAACACTTCCTTTCGAAAAAGATAAGCTAGATCAGATTCCTCGGGAGTTATAGAATAAGCTAATGAAAAGAGAAAAACTGGCCGAGATTTAAAAGCCGCGAGTGTTTTTGAATTAAAAACTTCTGCGTTACGGTTAAGATAACTGAACTAAATTTAGTAGCATCTTGACGAAAAAAAAGGTTTGCTTCTGAAGGACAATTATTTACCAATGGTCTGTACAAAGAGAAGCTCACGGAAGCGTCCAACTTATGTTCTTTTCCGTCGTTTTGAATCATTTTTGCGTTAGTTTTGTGCAACATGTTCTCGTGTTCTTCTCTGTTATTCTTTTCAAAACCTTCTAGAGTCGGTAGTTCGATGACTTATAAAAAAATTCAAAGAAAGAATTCTGGTCAAATCCGACAAACCGTCAAAATGAGACATTAGGCGTAAAAAATGCATGCACCGTCCTGGGGGAGCTTTATATCATCCACATCGTTCCTTATCATCTTTGCGTCAATTTTAACTGGTTATTCGGGGCATTTGGCATCGGGCCAAACGACACCTCCAGTACAAATGGCGCACCATTCAGTGACACTAGAGCTCAAGACGAAGTAAAGCGTTCCATTTACGTAGAAATGGACGCCGTCCCTCATGGTGAATTTTGGCACAATCCGTGGCGCAATAAATTTTGGAAAAAAATTAACTGACGTTGCGTACAATCATAGTGACGAGTATTTCACGTTCATGAACAATGTAGCCTTCTGTGGTTTGTCGACGTTCATTCTCCATTCATTTGCCTTCAACTACCAAAACAAAACTTACAGTTGATCCCATTTGAGGAACTTATAGCATATTCCAAAAGAATGACAAGTTTTGGTCCATCATTCAAGATACAATTTTTCCCACTGAAAAAAATTTAATCAGGGAAACCTTCGGATCCAAGGTGCAGCTATAAGTTTATTTTTTTTGGTTTAAGATTTAGAAACAACCAGTTTACATATTTTAAGCCTACCTCAATTATTTTCAAGAACAACGTTAATTTGTATTTATTGATCCACAAATTACGCGAATTTGAAAATATTTTCCACACCTCTGGGGATGCTGATCCACCTAAAAGAAATTAAAATTGGAGAAATCAGGTAAGTTAAAATTGCTTCTCAGACTCAGTATCATTATTTTCATTATTTTCACCTCTTTTAATTTTTTTTTTGTTTCGACATATTTATCGTTAATTTTTTCGTCTATTTGCTACCTTCTATATGAAGCTACATACACATTGCGCTAAAAATATAATTCAATCAAAGAATGATACAAACAGGCAAGCCAGCAAAGTCTGGTAAAGAAAGCACACACAAAAACCGACCTGATCCATCCAAGGAGCACCACCATTCAAAAGACACACAGAAGACGCAGATAAAGACGAAGACGAGGAGGCACATTATTATAATATTATTGAAACTATGTGTATCTATAATAGGTAGAGGCAAACGAAGATACAAAAAAAAAAGCAAGGCGCTATAGAGGTCGCCTTGTAAGTATCTTTCCCTGATGAATACGTACACTTCGCGCAAAGAGGCAATTATATAAAAAAATCTTTGATGAAAATGCGAGGCAATTGTATGAAGGGGGTATATGGTGGCGCGAGCAGGGACAAAAAGGTGGATACAGCTACAGATACAGAGAAACGAAAGCAAACAGTCTGAGCTGCATACCACGTTTGCGCACACAAATCGCGCAAATCTGAATGCTCGATTTGTCTATTGATGGTTTACATGAGCTAACCAGGAGGCAGTGTTGACTAGCCAGCTAGGCAGCCAAAGACAACAACACAACACAAGCTGTGAGATGCAGCAGCTTGTATGTAGAAAAGACATAAGCTGCTTCTTGGACAGGAGAGACTAGCTGCACATTTATACGATACCATCGTCGAGTGGTGGCCAACATCAACATTCGTGGTCACATTTGCCTTAAGAAGTTTCTGCATTTGTTTTGAGTTGGTTTTCGTAAAACGAAAATAACACGAAAGTAGCTAAATGAAGTTGAATAAGAGTGTAGGAATGCACTTATGTGCAAGCAGTGAGTACATAGGGTCCTTGATCCTTTTATTGTTGTTCTATGCAATTGAATTGTGTCTTCCATTGGAACCGATGGCAAATTCTCAATGCAAATCGAAAGGTTTGTATAGGAATAGGAGAATCATTCAGATGGTTCTCCCACATATTAATTTTGCGTTCGAAATGAATATTATAGCGAAAAAAGCAACTTACACTTGAATGTAATAATTTTTTCCTGGCTTTTTATCAGCCAATAGATTCTTTCTGAATATCTGCCCGTGGACAAAAGCGTTCGATTTTCCCCACATAGTCATTCTCATTCGAAGTTATCTGGAGCATTGTAATCCATTCATTTCTGCCTTCCGAACTTGATACACATCCTTGTACCTCAATTTGAACTCCTCGCAGCCAGAATTCTTTATTCGATGCAGATGTTTTCCTTATTCGGACCCTAGAGCCTGGTGTTTCGTGCTAGGACTTGTGATCACAGTTATTAGGACACATCAAGGTAGCATTGATTGTCAAGGATGAGTCTCCGTTATATCTCCATCAAGGTGGCATTTATTTTGTTCACATTTGTAATGGTCAACTCCTCTGGCCATTTCTTCGATCGCCTTGATAGATTGAATTATGACATGTTGGGTGTGTGCGATGAGCAGTCTTAAAAAAGATATTGCCTTCCATGTTTATACCTGGTCCTCCCAAAATCTTCACTTGATGGCGAATCCCTTTGCGGAATCTGGAGCAGGGCTGCAATTATTCAGAGGATCTAGGTCCAAACTTGAGCTCTGTGCGATATGAACAGATCAGAGTCCCAACACAATCTAAAATTCAGTTTGTATAGTTCATTGCGATGAATTCTGCGATGTGAGAATTCGAAGTTGATGAAAAGGTGTGGGCTAGTTACTCCCGCTTGAAATTCGGTTGTCTTTTCAACGATTTAGTGAAGTGTGAATATGTGATCTAGTGGATTTGTAAAAAGCCTTCAGATGTTCACAAAATAAATTGGATAATATCGACATTGAGCAGGGATATGCCTCGATAGTTGTTGTGCTATCTTGGCGGCAACAACCACAAGCACAACCTTCAGATTTCACATAATTTTATCCCGAAAAAAAGGAGGAAATTGTTCTCTGCAAATGTTTGGGTATAGATACTGAATAGATGACAGCAAATTGGCCGCTATCAACTGTCAAAATACGTAAGTCTCTATTGGAAGACCATTTACATCTAATGTTTGAAAGCATCCATTCCAATCAAGAGTCTTCACATAATTTTTTTCCTTAGAAAAAGGAGCAAATGCACAACTAAAATATCAGCAATAACATCAGTAAAAAACGAGAAGCAAAATTTGCCTTGAAGTGACTTATAGATGTTGCTTAGAGTTTAGAGTAGAAGTGCATCAAGCTATGCAGGAACGGAACAAATATTTGTCGGCGATGCCAGTTTCTTGTGAAGAGTTCCCAATCAAAGTTGGTGCACAACAGGGGAATTCCCTAAGTTTTAATCTTTTTTTATGAAAAAGTTACGAGTCTAAAGGGGCTTCAGTTTTAATTTGCTCATGAGATGAAAACTTTTATCATAGGTTAATGCCAGGAATAGATTTCGCCTCACTCAACAAAGCCTTGACACAAGCTCTGTCAATTGTCTGATCTATTTCGGCCTTTTCCCGTAATTTATTTGAATGGAAATGTTTGATCCGATATAAATGATCGCGAAAGCGTACGGTGAATGAATTGGCGGGAAGACTTAAATATCTTCTTCCACTGCAAATACCTCGAAAATGATCTCAATTGTGCATAAGGGACAGACTTCTTTAGATCACCTTGATCAGTATTAAAGCACTCCGAAATCGAAAGGCATTTTTAAAATCTTTTGGGTCAAACTTCATAACAATGAATGTAAGCATCATATTTTCTTTTCTTCTACGCTTTTAATATCCATCCAAGTTAACTTCTTTGATAATGCAAATTTAAATAAAATCATCCAAATTCAATTCAACTCCACACAGAGACCTTGAAACGAACTTTCGAGTAGACCAATCAAATAATTAAGTACAAAGGTACCTAAAAGAGCCATTACGGTTCATTGAGTTCTCAAAACAAACATTTTAAGATAAAATTGTATAGGTACGAACATAAGTAGCAACATTGCTACATATTTAACTTTCTAGACTTATCTTAATATGAGTCATTCCCTCTTCACAGCGCACTTCACTGCTAGAGAAGCCAACAATAACTGGAACGGCAAAAGGTACATATACTCTAGATATTTCTACAAGTTGATCACGCCATGGTCAAATAAAAACGCTCTTGCTAACAAAACGATTAAAATCTTATCTAGTCTACAAAAATTTTACTTCCTCGAAAATTGGTGCTTAACTTAATTAAAAAAAAAAAAAACAGGATGCCTAAAGAATCAACAACACAATTCAAGGTTCATATCTCTTGATATGACAAGCATTAAAAACACAGATAATAGAGGTATTAATATGCCATCAGCATGACAACTACTTATCGCATTATTCAAATCTGCGCCAAGAATTCTTACACAAACACCAAAGAGCAATTGAAGTCTCTACATTTTATAACAACCCCCTTCCGACTAACAACATTATTATTAAATCAAACTAACTCCGCTGGCTCAAGCACCACCAAATATGTAGCTACATAGAGAGACCCAACATCAGGCCAAAGAAATCATACACAAATTACATTCCAACGTTGCCAAAGCCGCCGCGGTCGCGCCGCGCCATCACTTCAATTTTATTCCGATATATTGAGTACTTTTTCTAAAAACGGAACGGCACCGCACAATCGTAGCAGCACAAAAACAAACCCAAGTACGCTAGCCAGAGAGATACAATCATCTCGCTACTACGTACAAAATTTATAAATATCGTTCATCCGTGCTGAAAACATAATGAGCCAGCAATCACTTTGTTCGCGTACACCTCTTTGGCTTAGTTCACGCGTACGCGTACGCGAAAACCTACAGCTACAACACGTTACAAATGCCTGTTCACCCCACCTTATATATATCGAAGACATTCAATGCTTACAGCGTTTGTGATGAAAATTACCATGCAGTTTGGGCAAATCAGTCAAGTCAACCAAAATAAGTCGGTTTGCGTTAAGTTTAGCTAGTCAACCAACAAAAGATACAAAAAGTATCTATCATTGAAAACAAAAAAACCTCCACCATATCAGTCCAATAAGCCAATGTATATCCATTTAACCCTCCCACGTTACCAGGTCTCACAACGTCACAACCCTTATCATACACAAACATACAATGAAACTCATACAAACAGACAAGTATACGAGTATACGTTCATACTCCGACGACCCGGCTAAGTGAGTTTGCATGAACAGAGAAAACATTCGACCGATTGAACGGTCGGTTACTTGGCTAAATAAACTTCTTAAATATACAATAATTGCAGCGTCATACTATCCAATGCCCATTGGCCCCCTTAGCGCCTCGGCCGGTGGCGTGGACCGATCTTATATCGTTTCTTCTTCCCCCTTTTGTCTTTAATAAATTATCATGTCATTACATTTGTATTAGTTCGAGTTTTCAGATCAGAGGGCGACACTCAACTCTCAAGCCGTGTGTACTGTATGTAACGTAGCACCGCCATCAGCTCAGCTAGCTAGCAGCCACTGCCTCGACCTCCGCCTCCGCCTTCAACAGACCGACCACAGCAAATTCCATACGTGAAAATCAAAACACACTATCAACTCGGAGATATATCGAGTGCTTTAGCTTCCCCGTTCGCATTATGGCTACCGTCATTCCTCGTTATTCGTACAGAGCAGAAGAGACACAGAGATAAGAAAAACAAAAGCAAAACAAATCAAATCAAATAAAGAAAAGGCAAAGGCAAAATCACAGAGAACCGCCACAAAAGTAAATACCGAAAAAACAGAAAATACAAGAAAGAAAAATATTAACTAAAGAGAGAACGGCAAATGAAATATCCACAAACAAAATTGAAGAGAAAACGGGCGAAAATGCCAGCTAAAGCACACAAACAATCCACACCGTCGCGTCGCCGTCGTCGACACAAAATCCGACAGCTACACCACACAGTCGAAGCCGATAAAATACAATTAAATGTACACGCTGAACTGAACTGATGCCGAACGAAGCGATGATAGTACGCGTAAACGAAATAAATACTTGTATCCATCAGATACAATTGGAAAAGGAATAAACACAGAGCAAAAAGACAAAACACAACAAAACTATATCTGAACGATTTATATCTGTACATCGGTAGCGAAATGAAATGAAACGTGGTGGTAGGCGTGGGGGTGTAAGCGGGCATAGTTAATAACTGACAGCGAAATTAGTGTTGCCGCGTTCAGACGATGGAACCTTCGATTGAAGATTGTGAAGCATCACACGATTCACTCTTATTCACTTCAATCATTTCATTTATTTCATCAAATTCATTCATTTTATTCATTTCATCAAATTCATTCATTCATTTCATTCATTTCATTAAATTTTATTCATTTCATCAAATTCATTCATTAATTTCATTAATTTCATTTATTTCATTCATTTCATTCATTTCATTCATTTCATCAAATTCATTCATTAATTTCATTAATTTCATTTATTTCATTCATTTCATTCATTTCATTCATTTCATTCAATTTTATTCATTTCATTCATTTCATTCATTTCATTCATTTCATTCATTTCATTCATTTCATTCATTTCATACATTCCATACATTTCATTCAGTTCATCCATTTCATTAATTTCATTCATTTCATTCATTTCATTCATTTCATTCATTTCATTCATTTCATTCATTTCATTCATTTCATTCATTTCATTCATTTCATTCATTTCATTCATTTCATTCATTTCATTCATTTCATTCATTTCATTCATTTCATTCACTTCATTCATTTCATTCATTTCATTCATTTCATTCATTTCATTCATTTCATTCATTTCATTCATTTCATTCATTTCATTCATTTCATTCATTTCATTCATTTCATTCATTTTATTCATTTCATTCACATCATTCATTTCATTCATATCGTTCATATCATTCATTTCATTCATTTCATTCATGAAATGTCATTCGGCACTAGTGGACAATTACGAAGTTCAGTTCTTGCGTTTTGGAAGACTGCATTATCACTTTCCTTTGGGTGTAAATGACATCACCTTCACAAGGCGCATAATTGACGGTAAGAACCTAAAATTTCAACATGACAAACCGAAAGGCGATCGTGGCCACTTCGTTAATCGGACTATAGTCACTAATCGACCTATCAAGAGACATAGTGTCTCATTTGATTCCAGCAGCAAATAATGACTCGACTAGATTCAAAAATCAGATTCATTTCAATAATTTGCTTTGAACCTGGACTTTTTTTTATGTTTGTTATTGAAGCTGTGATTGATTTTAATAATTCGAATAACATTCTTACTGGAAGCAATGCTGATCGAATTTAATTGAATAATGTTTCAACTTTTGTATAGCCTTACTGATATTACTTGTGACTTATGCTAAAGAGAGTCGCGCGTTAAATTAATGGCAATTAATGGAAAAAATAAACAAATTAATGCTAAAACAAATGCGACAATGGCAACACAGCAACTATCAAGTACTTGAATACGTACTAAAAGTTTCTTACCCTCAGGTTACATTATCTACAAAATTTTTAGGAATAGCACCTTGCAAACCATACACGTGTGCTGATCCAAATATAAAATAAATTAAACTAAAAGCATCAAAATCAGGAAAACGAGACGAAGAGCGCAACACAAAGACACAAAGTCCAAATTTTCATTGTAGAAGTAGTCTAAAACAGACAAAAGCAAAGCAAAACAAAGAAAGGAGAAGAAGAAAATGGAACAAAAGAAAACATAGAAAATAATAATAATAATAATGTATCTCCACCACACTTCACCTATAAAACTAAATATTCAAACACCATGCACAGATGTTGCCACAGCGAGCGACCATCGAGCAAGAACAGCAGCAACAGGAGCGAGGCACCAGCGAACGCTCGTGTGCACACGTACACGCAGTTAATCCAAAAGAGTCCGCCTATTCTCTGGTTACCCGGAATGAATTCATGGAACTACCCAAAATCCAAAACCATCATCAATTTAAAACCACAATTCATTGCGTCTCTTTCAAGTTGAGGTGAACTGTTGTGTCCGTTCTTTGCCGTGCTAATCTGTCCCACCACCCCTTCTGCGAAAATCTCCCCAATCCGAGGAAAGCTATCCTCGTCGCCCGCAAATCGAAACTGATTATTCGAAAATTATTCCAATCCAACATAAATCATTCCCTGTCGAGCTGGCAATCCTTGAACATCAACACACTGCGAGGGGAAGAGTAGTAGGACTCCACGCAGGGTTCCACCGTCGGCACCAATTGTTTGAGCAACAGTAGAGGCCACAAAGGAGGCAAAATTAATAAAAATAATAATTGTTGGGGAGCCGAGCTGGTTAAAGGCTGATGGCAGTGGTGCTTCTGCCATTCTGATGCTGATACTGGTGCTGGTACTCATCCCTGTTCTATGTGTATAGAAGTCCGTGTAATTACATATTTCAACGTTGCTATCTTGTTTGCGTTTAATGGATTTGGCGCGGTTCTAGATAGAACGATAAAGATACATTTGTTCAGCACCAAAGTACGCGCGGGGGCTATGATTTCGATTGAAAAAGGACGGATGGAGTGGCCCTCCTTAGTGGGGAACTTGCTCATATAATTCTACACATTTTGCAATTGTTTATGGTTTCAGTTTCGAGAACAAGGGTGCTAGTGGTGTGTAAAATTAGAAATCGAAGGGGTTGACTAGGTAAGCATGTTAATGAACGTTGGGCACTTAATTTCGAAGGTGGGCGAAACAGTTTTTTTAGTTGACAGACATTGTAACTAAAAAATATAGAACTATTACAGGTCAACAAAATATTGGTAACCCAACCTGTTGCGCTTTGTGAACTGAACTCTGAGCAAAGTCATGTTCTTTGTTTACTTTTGAAATCCTGCATAATAAAACAGAATTAATTTCTGTTTTTATTTCTCTAGATTTTTTTGATGATGTCCGTTTTCAGTTCAGTTTTGATCTCACAAAGTTATCCGATTTCGAAGTTGCAATAAATGCAGATGAAGGAGCCGAATTCTCATCATTAAACTAAGCCTTAATATTTAAAGAAATAAAAAAAAAACTTAAATCAATGATAATAAAACAATGCTAAGATCTGAGCGTTCAAGTTTGATTAGCTGGCTGTAAATGGAAAGCTTCATTTACGAAGAGAACCAAAACACATGTTGATTGTAAATGCAAGTCTTTTCGAAAAACTAGTAACTAGTTCGGAATTTTTTGGTGGCACATGTCGCAAACTTTCAAACCATCAAAATTTAACATGCCAGAATGCTTATTAAGGGCGAATAAATTACTGTGAATTGAGCGTTAAAGAATTCTCCATCGCAGAGAATTATAAATTTCCATTGGAAAGTAAAACAAAAAAATGGAAAAATGTTTAAAACCAAAACAAAAATAGTCCTGGCGCAACAGTTTTTTGAAGGCTCACGAGAGACGGGGCCGAAAAATACAACAGTTTTACAAGCACACTGAGCCCCAAGCACCGACCAGCTCTGCATCCGTTTACAACTTTTGTAGCATTCAGTCGTTGCTGTTCAGTAGAGCAAATACTAAGAATCAATAACTAAGATTTCTTTTATAAAGTGAAAAGCTGTGAGCAATCTGACTTATACAACCGTCAGTGTACAGGTCCAGATTTGCATAGTTACCAAATATTAATCTTGAGTATAGCTTCCTTGGACAAAACAGGTAAGGCTCACGACATTAATGGGTATCATTCTACTGTGTGTTATGTTATATAGAGAACCCTGGGTAAACTCACAAGGGGGAAAAAATGCTTAGTATTTGGAACTGGTTTTTTGAATTCAAAAGTTAAAGTTAAAGTTTTAGCTCTCTTGTGAAAGCTTATCCTTAAAGTGATGATAAAAGTATTGTCAATCATTTTGCAAGCCCAAGAAAGATGGAACAAAAGATTCACATTCTCTTAACGAGCCATTTATAACTTCGCCACTGTGCTTAAAACATTCACGCTAGAAAATTTTTGAGTAAGATTTGAATGATCAACGATTTTGCATGAACCTTAAATTATTCTCAAAGAGATTAAGACCGTTCAAAATTACTAATTTTTTTGCATACTTTTTGTCAAATATTCGTTTATTTGCTTTTGTTGAGGAAAACGAAAAAATGTTCCACATACGACCACGAACTTTTTTCTCTTTGTTTTTGAATGTTTAAAATATTTGCGAATAATCTAATAATCAAAAACATATTTAAATATTTTGAGAATTACTGCATTACGAGTTCTCTTAACTGTACTCCAACATTTTTACGCGGAGAGATCTGAAATTTGAGAATTTTTAAAACTTAGTTTCTTTAGCTCCAATTTCTTGGAGTTAAAAGTTCATATTATCAAATTAATGGTTTGTGAAGAAAATGTCATTGACTTGTTTTAAAAGCATAACACTGACAGCAGGTTTATGAAGCAATTATCCTAAACAATATTTATAAAAGTTTATAACGAAAAATATACTGCGAATTAAGCGAATGAAAAAGAAAAAATCGATATTAAACTACTCGTCTCAAAGCCCCTTTAAGGCGAGCAAAAAACAAAAAAGCTTTTGAAGTAAGCTCGATGCCAGGTTGCAGGTAACCTTCTTTATGGCTTTAGTCAGATCTATTAGGTGCGACATGTTTGTAGTTCAAAGCGGTAGTAAATTTTATGGAAAAGATTCAAGTTATCAAAGGCTTACGCTTTGTCTTCGTTCATTTAGAGTTTCAAATAGAACAATACAAAAAGTTCGGTGACAATGAGTCGAATTTGATCAGGATCTTATAAAACTTATGATAAAACACAATTCGAAAGCAATTACTTTGATTAACAACTAGATCTCTGGAGCTTTCTACTCCGATAGCTTGTTTAGGTTCGCAACTTTGCTGACTGTTAGAAAATTCCTTGTTAATTTCTTAGATGATGGTACTTCCCTTGGAAAAACAACATCAGCTGTTTTTTGAAGCGGTGTATGATATACTTTATCGTGTCTCATCTGACTTTTGCTTACATTCGCCTGAAGCTGGAATAAATATCATGGGTCTGGATAGGTGCTGCAAGACGCATGCTTTGCGTGCTTCAATGAGGATAAAATCGGGCGTTAAATATAAAAGTATTGTGAAGCCAATCGACTCACTTCATCGCCAACTAACGACTATTTTATGGGTTTTCCCATAAGGAATTGTCTGGTGAAATAGCCTGTTGCATTCCTACCCCTCACCAATTTCAATGTAAACTCGCCTCGTCAGGAATGCTCATCAGTTAACCTGCAAGCGTATTAAATATCATTCTGAAAGCATTGCTCAGCGACGTTATCTGCTCTTTATCACTCAGAAATCCTCGTCCTTGGACATCCTTAAAAAATATTGATAATGAAACGTCTGGTGAAAATAAAATGGGTTCAGTTTACGAATGAGGTATATTATTGAAGTGATCGTGCTGGCAATGATATCGTCCAACCAAATAACACAATTAGACATCTTCTCACAAAAAGAGCAAAATATGCTTGAAGGCTCTGTTGGCTGATCGGACGAGGAGTATATTTGTTTATATTAACTGCGATTGCTTTATTAAGAGCCCATCAATTCGAGGATAAGGTTATGCTTTCTTCCAAGCTTGTTCTTCGACTTTTGAACGGGCGATGCAGTATTCTCTTCTTTCTTCAGGGCTGGGTAACAAGAACACTCATAGCTAGTTAGCATTGCTATCTAGTCGCTCAATATGGCCCAGGCATTGAAGTCGACTAATTTTTGGTTTCCGCACTAGATCAAGATCAATTTACAGTTCATAGAACATACGTTTGAACTTTCTCCTCCTTACTCTTTTATTGCAGACGGGATCGTATTTCCGATAGGGAATTTTTAGTTCGGAGGTTCCTAAAATTTTTTCTGATGTCTTTTCATCCATTTTTTTGTAGAGCGTGATTTTTGTCCTTTGAGTTAAATGTTTTTAACGGAACGCTTTTATTGTCTAGGATAAGTTTCGTCGTCGAATTTTCATAAGGTCTTGATTTTGGAGCTAGAAACTTATGCTTGTCACAAGTAAAAAAAAAAATGTAATAGCTATATATTGCGATGTACTATCCCAGCTGGCATATTTTGTTTTATCCTCACAAATGTGGAGACCGACTCAATTGGCCTTAATCGTCGTTAAAGCATCAGTTATTATTTGTTGATGAGTTCAGTTGACGATTTTTTTTTGCGAGGGTCAAACTTCACTACAACGAGCCTGGCATAAGTTCAAAGGTGCCAGTCTCTGACTCAATATAGCCTCCTCCAGACATATATTTCAATGAAGAATTGTGATGCCAAAATATCAAAGCGTGTGGTTCACGAAATGACCGGAAAACTCAAAAATCATCCGTGACCTAAAGTGTCCCTTAGCTAAGGGTAAAGTTAACAGTAAGGCTCTGCACTGCAGTTGCCCACCACAGGTTGTTAAGAGAGTAAGAAAATTTACACATGTTTGAAAGCAAATTGGCAACAACTGAGAAGAGGTTGCCTTTCAGGACAACAAGATTCAAGAAATTGTTAACGATAACGTTAAACTTTTCAAATGTGGGCCGTGAACGACTCAGTTGGTACTGTTATCTTAAAGGGACAGTTCTTACAAATGTTCCAAAGCGAAGAAAACAGGTTTGGATTGTCCTCGGAGATTGATTGATCCGAAACCGAAAGGTCTGACAAAAATAGAGAACCAGTCGTGGTGCGTTTGGATGAAATGTCTTCATCTTTTAAGAAGGAAAAATAGCAACAGTGACGTTTTACTCTTAACCTAAGGACTATTTCTGATTTCTCTCAAACTTCTCCATGGTGATCGAAAATTTAAAATTGTATCCATCAAGGTCCTTGTAGTCCTGTCTATGAAATCTGTAAAACGTATGTGTCCTGTAGACCGTTGTTCCTTTCACATCGAAACATACCGGTAGTCTTGAGTGAACATAAAAAAAAATTTAGCTTTATTTAAAGCTTGCCACTATTATCGTTTACAGAGCTCCAGCGATTTCGACAACTTCCTGCATTACCGTCACGTATTCGAGATGTGCTTTCCCTTTGCTGGCACTTGCACGTCAAGTCAAGGTACCAACGCCTATGGAAGTGGTGAAGAAAATTGCCTTGGAAAGCGCACTTACTTTCGCAACTATCTATTCCGTATCCTCCACCTAGCTAGCTGTTGACTGCCATTCTCCCTATCACCTTAATTGTCTGTATTTAGGTGAAAAATTATGATTTTTCCACTTTGGCTCCAATGTGGAGACTGGCGTGTGTGCGTTTTTCGTATTTTTCTCTTTCGATCTCGCCACAAATACTTTCATTTCAATTTTTCTTTCCAAAGAAAATCTATTTCAGTGTGCCTTTCTTTTTTATATGGTATTTGTGTGTGTTTGTGTGTGCTCGCTTTTCACTTCGATTTCCCTCATTTTCCTCATCACACACTTGACGGTGACGGTTGCATAGAATTGCGCGTTCCAGGGGGACGAGAAACGGTCAAAAGTTCTTTATTTATTCCTCATGGCTTCCGTAGTTCAGAGCGTTGAGTAGCAGACAAGATACTCCCTAATTTGTATCTGTTATTGTTGAATGTACTCGTACATGCAGAGAAAATGCCGCACGAAAATAGAATCGAGATTTCCAAAAGTATTTTCTTTATTTTCAATGAAAATATGCCATGGAAATACGACGAATAGATACTCGTACAAACTCATAGATACAATCAGTGCGAGAGAAATATTTTTGGATAAATAATACATAATAGTACAGTGGCGGTGCAATGGGGCACGGGATGAGTTCCCCGATTAAGAGGTTATTTTTTCTTGGAGATACTTTTTGGAAACTTTGTTGGTGTTTTGGATTTTATCGATTGTTTGCACGAGCAGCGATATTGATGATGATGTATCTGTAGCTGTAGCTGTGCGATGCGATGACATCGGCCTCGATTAGGTATCCTTCGATTGGTGTGGATTTAATTAGATATAAGCTTGCAACTGTAAAGTTAATTATGGAGTGTATAGTTATATGATGGGTGGGTGGTGGGTTCTTGGGCCTCGGATACAAGAAGGGAGCCAAAGCAATAAACTTGAACAGCAAAAAGGTAGTAGCAGAGGCTGTACTTTGTGCGAAGCAGGTTTTCGATTCGTCTTAATGATTTACTTGACTTTGAGGGTGATTTATGGCAGAGTGAAGTAAAGTAAAGTTTTTAATCTGAAGAATATACAAAATGAACAATTTGTGTATGAAACTGCCGGTAGTTAGGTTGTGACCTAAGTGAAAATCGATTTGTAGTGGAGCTCAAGTTGAGGGTAAAGTCGATGGAATAGAGCGAACAATTTTTGGATCTGTACGAAAAGTAATTCTGTTTGCGATTTATTCTTTAACTGGGAAGTTAAAGCTAACACTGTTTTTCCAATCAAGAAATACAAAGTTTTTTTTACCAGTTTTCTAAATACAGTCATATTCGCTTATAATGAACCCGGTTGTATGGAATATCTTTAGTTAGCTCAGCTTGGTATACTCGAATTCCTTTAATTTAAAATAAAGTGGAACGAGCCAATCATCAAAAGATGAAACACGTTTACATCTACTGCGTTTCTGACAATGTTAGCCAAATCTGCGTAAATTTGTCAATAACAAGTCTTGAGCATATTTTATGTCTCTGATAGACTGATAAATACTGTGAACGTCAAATAAGCCTACAGCTATTTTCTAAAATGGATTTAATTTTCAAGAAAAATTTTAATAAAAAGCGGTTTATTTTCAGTAAATTGGCATAAACATTTTACCATAAAACCTTTACTAAAAATAAAATAAAATAAAAATAAAAAAAACATTTTCATGGCGACAAAAAAGTGTACATTTTTCCAATTAAAACCAAAAACTGAAGAAAAATACTTCTTGTAGTTACTTTTCGCCTTAAGGACAGCACCTGTGCTTCTTGGCATTGACTTCACTAGCTTCCTTGTCGATTAAGCATTGATTTTTTGCCAATATTCAAATAAATTTGAATGCGGTGGTGGTTTCTATTCTTTCTTTCTATTTTTATTTTGATGTTGTCCTAAGGCTCGTTGTCTTGTTGGAAGACCCTAGAATCAACTAAGTACAGTTTCGTACGGCTAATTTTGCATCAAAATTTAAAGATAGTCTACTATCAATAAAGATGAGATTCCCTACTCCAGATGACGTCATACATCCCCAGACTATTACTGTACCCTCTCCGTGCATTGTTATGGATTTTGTTGTTCATGTTCTGTTTTTTTTTTTTTTTGAGGTTTTCTTGAGCAAAAAAACTCAAATGTACTCTCGTCACTCGAGATGATGAGAACGACAAAGTCTCATGTTATATTTCTTGGCATAAAGAAGTCTTCTCTTTCGGTGTTTTCCGGGAATACTATATGTGGCTTTTTGCGACGGGCTTTGCCATGTAGGACATTACTATAGAGGGTCCGACAGTACTAACGCTATCGTTGACTCCAGAAGATTGGGTAATCTTTTCAGCAATCTTCACAGTACATACCGCTGGATTTTGGTGAACTAACCTCACATAGCACGTTCATCATCTACCGACAGTCTCTTTGGTCCTCCGGAACACTTTCTACACTTTCTTGAGCTTGAGCTCCTTATCAAGACAAGAAATCCTCATAGTGGTCGCCCAATCAGTTCAATCACTTAAAAAAAAGTTCGCTTCGGCGGAAACTCTGCTGATGGAAAGCAGACGAAGGCATTTTAAATTAAGTAGTGATTCAATACGTTTAGTAATTAATTTATAGTATATGAACATTTTTATGTGAATTTACGTATATTTTGAAATAAAATATATTTTAATTTATTTTTAATAATTAATATAATTTATTTAATAAATTAAGAAATATTAATATAAATTAAATATTGGCTTAATCTATACCAGCAGTTGCGGTTATACAAACAATATAAATAAATTTTATTTATTCAAGTTAAATTATTTATTTTTAGAATATAATAATAAATTGTTAGGTAAAATTTTGATTTATTATTATTTTTATTCATAAAATTAATTGAAGCTTAAGGAGCTGTAATCCTGCGGTGTCTGTTGGTCCTAGAACAAAAACTGAGCTCGTTTGGCTGTTTAATTCAATTTAAATAAAACTTAAAAAATGTAATATCGACCTTTTTTAAACGAATTACAAGAGCTTTGGAGACACTCATAAGTTCGACCCCTGTTGGCTTTTTCTCGAATTACGTCAAAATCGTCAATACCGCTTGCATGTGCAGATCAAATATCGCACTTTGAACGATTCCATTGAGCATGATGTTGAAAAATTTGCATGGAAGCGAATCGTCTCAGTTAAACCTTTTCTTTTTATCGAGCGAGGCGATCAAAGCGGCCATAACCAACCTCGAAGGGACAAATAGCATTTTCCAACTTCATATTGCAAATTAGCTTGTCGTGATCCATTGGACAGTGCAGCCTTATTGGATTTGAGCTTGGCTATCAATATTTTTGCTTATAAAGATTGTTTGCAGAGGTTCCATGACTTTGCTTTTCAGAATTAACTGTCTCTACTACAGTAACCTGCACAGACTTTGTTTGTAAGTGTGGAATGAAAAGGTGTAGGAATAGTGACATGTAGTTTCTACAAAAAAAAGCTTTAAGTACTGCAGGCTACAAAACAGGTAACCAGTCGCTCCATAAATTTGAAGCAAACCGATGCACAGGAAATTACGGATGTATTCCAGCGGCTTTGAATTTGTAATGAGCAAAAGAAAGAAGAAGCGAGAAGAAAACGCAGGAACAGCCAATAGACGGTCTCCAATTCAAGAACATTGTTACGAAAATCCCGAAATGCTTCAGATCTGCGATTACAGATAGTTTGTATTCTGAACTCCTTTAATATGGTGGAGATATTCTACAGGACCGTGACCGACGACTGAAATATCAGCTCTATTCTACCAATATACAAAGAATGCTGTTACGTCTCTATTGAGATCAATTCAGTGCATTGTGGGAACATTCAAGCCTTTTCAAAACACACCGATTGGCCCATACTAGGGAAGCTTCCGTCTCCGGCAAAGCGACCTGAAACCAAATTTTCACTCAACGTCGAATCCTTTAAGAGAGTTCTAGTCAATATTCAGCACCGACTCTGATTTGGGATATTGGGAGAACTGATTTGGTTATGTTGTAACCCGCTTAAAAGCAAACGAACGACTGTGCAGTTTGGGACAACAATTTCTTCCGTCATGTGATTTCTTCAACCTTATTCTTGAACAGATATTGCATCGGCGATTGAAAAAGAAGTCAGACAAGTTGGTATGTATAAAATACAGACTGTTGACAAGAAAATGATCAGTTAAACAGCAGCCGTTGATCAGAATGGGTACCGCAAGCGTTTTCCGAAGATGTTTCGGGTCTAAAAAGGGACGTAGTTCCTACAAATGAGGCGGTTGTCGGCTAAACAGGTTTTGTTTAGTCTCTTTGGTATACCTTGAAGGACACCTTCTTATTAAGCAGCATTGCAAAACGAATCCGGAATTTGCAAAGCATTTTCGAAAAGTTATTATATCTCGAATAATCAAAAGGTACATCATCAAGTTTGTCATCCTTCTTGAGTTATCACAAATAAATTGGGTTCAAAGTGCCAACGTCGTGTAAGATAAAAATGTGATTCCCCATTCAAACGCATTGATGTCATGCTCAAATTTATTATTCTTTATCGAATTCTCAGAATTCCGCAATTATTTAAAAGTACAAATAAGCTCGTGTTATTTTCCCGGCTTATTCCCATCCAAGCATGACTTTGTAAATCCTACCCACACGTGGTGCTCAAAAAAGGCGCAAAAATCCACGAGAACAGCAATTCCCTGTAAATTGAATCATGTGTCAACAGCCTCTTCGAGTATAACCCAGCAGAAAACCCAAACAACAAATCATTGGCCCCAAGTAAAGGCCCAACAAAACAAGACACAAAAAAAAAAAATCCCCAAAAAAGAGACTCACAATTGTCTGCTGTCCATTTAACACAACGGATTTTCAAGTTTCTCCACGCCGACTTGAAAGAGATTTAAGAGCCCACCCAAAAGACCTCCGCGTTCCAATGGGCCCGAAGAAAAGTGAAAAAAAAACACCACAACCAAACCAACTAGAATCAGAGAGACCGCGCAAATCGAATCAAGTAAGTCTGCCCGCTTTTTATTCTCTCTCTCTCTCTGTTTTGCTGAAGCAAACTTGGGTTAATAGTAATGTTTCCTTTTTCCGGTCGTCCAAAGAAGTTACCCCGCACGAGCAACATCAACCGACGCCTCATACACATGAACTTGTAACTTGTTCTCGTTCTTGTTGTTTGTGCTCCACCATACGGTTTCATCATCGGTTTGTCGCTTCATTGTGCCTTTCTTCAGCGTCACAGAGTGCGTGTACTCCCTGAAAAGTCCCCGAAACGTCCATTGACCAAACAACACACATACTACGATCACTACACCCAACGCAAGATACATCATCTTCCCACGGGCGAACAACACCAAAAAGATACTTTACGGTCAACCCGCAGCTAACAAAGATAATTTATTGAAGGCACCATCTCAATGGAATTCGATCCGGGTGATTTGTACCTGTGAGCCGCAAAGACCAGACAAAAAGCCAAGCCAAACGCCACGTAACCAAAAGAACATAATAGACGGATAGTAGGTGTTTTCACGGGCATTTACATATCCCCATTCAGGGCAACAAGCATACAAACGAGAATGTCAGCAAATCCCCCCAAAATACTCAATCAAAAGCGGCTGCTCGCCGCACCGCACACCGCCGCTCGCAAGCCTTACCAAGAATTTTCATTCTTTTTTATTTTTTGGTTTATCGTGTTTTGACCATTTACTGTCAACCAAAACATAATAAAAACAACAAAAATTGTATCTTTCAACGGAGAAATAGATTTATTGGAATTGTTTGGTTAAACATTTGCGTTAATTTGTTTCGGGTGTCGGCGCGGCTGGCGCGGCGGCCGAAGAGCAAGCAGCCTTTAAGTTATGCAGTCGGCCGGGGTTATTAGGATTCTTTTTATTGTTATTATTCGGATGGAAACAATTTGATTGTGTCAGACGGAGATTTGCAGTGCATAATAATGCAATAAATAATGAAACTTGTTTCGAATTTGATATTTATTAGCGTCTGGGGCGGGTGACGTTCGAGCGAGAGCGGCTGACTGACACCGCGTGCTTGTAGCGCGTCTAGCATAGAACGTCAACTTATTTGAAGGTGATAGGTGAACATTCAAAGACTCAAAATATTTTTTATAGGGTGGGCCATCTCTCGCTGGATTATATATTTTTTCATTCACACGATTGCCTCCGCTGGTTTGGTATTCTGCCATGGATATACAATACATTTTCGACGGTTTTGACTCCATTTTAAAGAAAAGCTTGTTTTGAGTCGTTTCGGGATACGCAAAAAAAGGTCCAACGGGGTCAAATTGCTTCTCGGTAGCGGCTGAGCAACATCACCAAAACGACTATGGTTTGTGTGACACTTGCTCCTCATATTTAATTTTCCATTGGCATTTTCGAAGAGAAATGACCGTCGATAGGATTCTGTTAGCGAATAGTCCGAGGTCCTTATGCAAAATTCTTCTCAGGCTTGTGCGGCTGATCTTGCCGGCCAATCTGAATGCAGAAAACCGTTCACCACAAAAACAGCAGGTAGCCCATCCTTCACGTCTAATGTAAGAAAGGGAAATTTTTTTTATGTTGTGGCTTAAAACTGAAGGCTAATCTCTCAACAGCAATGCCTATTCGGGTGGCCCCAATTGATAAATCAAAATGAATCTAAAAATCGACAAGTATATCTGCTCATTCTACAGATATATTTTGGGACCCTCTTTTTTATAGAAAACGCAACGAAACAGAAGTTTGTGGCCACCTCGATTTGACCAAAATTGCAACGGTTGTCTAGCTTTATTCTCCGTCGAATCTCCACTATGGTGTCACTTGTAGAGGCACCTACCTTAAACTACTTCAACATTATTACTGTCAATCATTATGTTTTGGTCGAAATGATGTCCGACGTATCTTTATCTGATCGACAACATATATTTTGTCGTGTCCTCATTAATTCTAATTCAATCGCCGTGAATGCTTCAACTACGGAACGCTGCGAACGAGCAATAATATCGATATCGTCTGCGTATCACAGGAGCTTGGTAGAATTGAAAAATATATTTCCTTCCGTGTGGACACTTGCCCGTCGTAATATGGTATTTGTTCTAATACAAAATTGAAGAAATCACATGATAGTACATCTCCTTGCCAAATTCCGGTGTTTGTTTGGAATAGTCAAGATATTTAGGGTCCAAGCTACACGGTGCATCATGTTTTTTCGAGCGTTATACGATAAAACCGGATATGTTTTCCCGGAATCCCGAACACGATGCCCAATGTTATGCAAACGAAAAATCGAGCCCTCTAAAGTGAGCCTAGCGGATTAAGGCTGTTAGATTTTTTTGAAGATATTAGACACACGTTTGCAAGTAAGTCAGTAAATTAGCATGTTTCCAATGCCTTATGAACCTAAAAAACAACGCTGCACATATCACTCTCTTTGGAAATAAACCAGAGGGAAAGAAATTAAAGTAGGTAAAACAGGACCCAGGTGCATCCCAGACAGTATTGTACTGTATCCACAGATTTTCGTAATGAATACAGTACTATATCGGCGCCGATATTGTTAAGCTCTAAAGAACTCTTACACTTCCATTAAAGAAGAGTCGGGTACAACCTTGGATTTTTTAATCATTAATCTACATAATGAAACTTTTAAATTATTCTGTTGCAAGGAATGTTTGTTACAACGAAAGAGTTTCCAGTTTAAGGAATCGATTGAGTTACGAAAGGACGTAACAGGCCCGCGAATCGCTGTGATCGTATAAATTTGGTAATCAGCATATTAAATTATTTTCTAGAAACATGGTTTTGAGTGGAGTTTAATTTTTCAACTGACTTCATCCTTAAAAAAGGGGGTTCTGAATTTCACTTTCACTCGATATCTAAATTGAAATCTACCAAAGTCGATTTTTGGTGTTTCATAGCAACCGAATTCAAAATATTTTTTTTCGAAGTGAATTCAAATCAAGTGTTTCAGATTTCGAATTCACTGTTTTGGTGTTGATTAAAATCGTCAGAAAGAAAACGTGTGAATTTGACAAACTGAATGTAAGCATTTATTTTTGCACTGGGAGTATAAATGTAAGTATTCTGAGAATTTGTTTTAAATTTATCTATTTACTGTCATTCATTTTTGAGTGACAATTAAGGGGTAAGCACAAAAATTTGGAGAAGGAAAATGACTTCATCAAATTCATGGCAAAGTATGCAGATTTTGCCCTGGAGTTCACAAGAGAGTTGCGGAATGACCAAACATGATCATTATCAGTTTGAATCGCCTCCGGCCAAGAATCGCAATGTTGCTCCTAAGTAAATGTGGGAAGGAATTGATGAAATTTTCGGATGCACTGCTATAAGATACAACAGCATATTGAAAATAAATGTTTTCACCCGATAATGCGTTATAAAACTGAAAATATATTTAAGTGATTAATGGGTTTAATTTTTCGACTATCTACGCTTTCTCTTAAAGTTCCAGTGGGCAATGGGTAAGAAAGGTCCCTTAGCGCTCGATTCCTTATTGTTTTCTTTAGCACCCTGCTTCATTTCATTGCACAATATAATCGCTGAAATAATTCCACTCATTCACACAATTAAAAAAAATCTGAAATAAAAAATATAAATTCACAATTTCTAGAACTGACAGAAAAGGACAGAAATCACCTGATTTGAAATCGATTCGAAGAAGATCAAGAATTCGGCAGAATTCGTCAAATCGATAGAAATCTAGAACACGAAAATCGATTTCACTCGGTTTGTTAATTCTATATCGATATGAATTCACTCGATTTCTGGACCCTTTTTAAGCTTTTGACATAGTGCAAGCACACGGATAAGGGGAGGAGTCGGACGATTGTGTACTTAATTGCTATTTGGCTAACGAACCTTGGAGGATGAAAAAGCCTGACCTCTATAATCCAGTGAACGCAACTTCCATTAGATTGGACCAAGCTGGAAGAAACTCTTATCCTTTTTCCAAAGGTCCTTAAAATATGTTGCACCGTCTTGCTTATAGTCCATTAATCGGTTGCATACAGAAGAACTGGCAAGTAAGTGTACTGTGGAACATGATTTTTAACTTTAAATTTTGATATTTTAAGCCCACTTGTTTGGATAAACCGAAACAGCACCGACTGCTAAGGTGGTTTTCTTCGGATTTCCACTAAGATTACATTTGTATAGTTGATATTTGTCCGGAGATAGAAACGACTTAGTCAGACTATCCCAACCGAAAATGGTGACGGGACAAAATTCGAAAACCGGATAGAATACCAATTCGAGAGCAGAAGCAAGTTCACTTCATGCACTATCTTTAAGATGAGGTTTGTTATTTATTTTACACCTTATTTTTGACTCATTTTTTTGACCTTGCCCGAAATCATTTTTATTTAAGTTAAATGCTTACCGAGTGTGTCCACTGGTTTTCGGTATGGAGGACAACCCAGTTTTACCATTTCTCTATGACGCATTATTACATAAATTCCTGTCCATCCTTATTTCGAATCACATTCCCAGTCCAAAGCTCAGCCCATTCCATAATGATAATTTCGAATGCAAAAACTCTAACCTCGACTTGTTCTTCTTCCTTGATTCGATTTAGATAGCTCACATATCAATAGCATTTAAACATTGTCGACATCATCACCATATCACATAGTGTTGGCGGATCTGTCTATTTTTACCTCTCGAACACTCCATCAAACTCCAGTTGATTTATTAAACAAACACCAGTCCAACACCATCAAGCGTCGACCAGTTCTCATCTAATCCAAAAATAAATCTTTATCCAAAGAGAAATAGTTTCACCGCTGGCTGCTCGTCGAAATTTGACAAAACAAAAAAAAAATCTAAAAATCTACATAGCCACAGATTTGTTTGGCAATCATTTTGGCTAATTCCACACACAGATACTCCGTCCGATCGTTTAGTCGAAACAATAAATTGAATTATTTTGGGCCCCCGCGCGTCGCCGGTAAGCTTTGTTGACACTCAGACACACTCAGTCGAGTTAAGGAATTAATTAGATATGAAAACATGGCATAATCACTCACCAGTCGCCCATTCGCGTCAAATCAAAGAACCAAAAAAAAAAAACAACAACGAAAAAAATCAAAATCCAAAAAAGCAACGACAAAAGTCGAAACGCAAACGCAAAGGCGAACGCGAACTCAAACTCGAACGCGAACGCGGTTGTAAATTAGCAATTCAATGTGATCCGTCCGTCTGCTGTTTGTGAATTCGCACGTTTTATGCAAATCAAACCGCTGTCGGTTGCGGTGACCTTATCTGCTGTTTTTTGGGAAAAATAAATGAACAAAAGTAATGCCCTGGCGCATAGTACATTCGGTTCAAGCGGTCGCGTTTGCGTTCAATCGGTCATCGATCTTCGATGGAGACCCGCTTATTGAAATGTAGATATTCGCTTGGGATGTGACGGCTTACTTCTGATGGTCTTTCAATTTGGCCAATTTGTTGAGTTATTGCCGGTCAAATTTATGGATGGGTTTCCTCGATGCTGGTGCTGGGGATTTCACCTGTCAATCGGGGCAATAGCACAACAATGGCATTAGCTCGATTAATTTAACGGTGATTTTATTTGGTAACATACAAATTTTGACGAAGCCGAGTGTGTTGCTTAAACACATAAGTCTGTCAAGACATTGCTTAAAAGATTTATGGTCTAAATGTGGAACAAAAATGTTGGGGGAAATTGATTGGGTTGTTTGCATAAAGCGAAGATCTGTTAACTGCTTTATTGCGAAATGTTCTGCGGTCACAATAATTTTTCTTTTTCGTTTCATTACGAATAAAAGAATGAGCCTTCGAGATGGAGTCGGTCTTAGATTTGCAGTGAAAAACAGATCACATAAATTTTTCTAGATAAATCTCTTTCATCTGAAATGCAATTCTGGCAAAAAACATAGTGTGCCTTTTTTGAAGACTGACGAAAGCTTCATCATTTTGTTAATAGGAAACGTAACTCGAGTAGTAACGTGAAACGCTTCAGGCTTGACTTTCAACCTGCATTGAGCAAACTGGCGCATTATTTTGCAAAGTCAAAACTCCATTGAAGTACTTCACGTGTGCCGCATTTTAGTCGCTTCATCGTTGTTAAGTTCTTCTTGAGTCCTTTTAAACTTTCAATTGCTTAAGGTTCCAAATTCCAAAAACTCATGATGATCATGATGAAGTACAACTCTTACACTATTTGTCATATTTTTATTCTGCGGTAGGTAAGAATTTACTTTCCTCTTTCAGTACCCCGATTCTATTGATATACAGGAAGGAAGGCAGAATCCTGAAGAATCTACAATTTAACTTTAACGTTGGGCTGCTCAATCCCACCATCACAATGATGGATTTAACAGAAGGATAAACTTTCTCAGCTGGAACATGATCTATGATCCTCCAAGCAATGCTAGAACAACTTTATTCTGTTTGATTGGCAAGCCATTTTTAAAGCCATTTTCTGTTCTGCACAAGACTATCCCATATGACCACGTGCTCCGAAGATCTTAAAGCTTACTGAAAGGTACGAAAACATTTTAGGGATCTCCACTTAAAAAATTCGTTTGAGAATTTTCAGCTCTATCACATAGATATGGGCTTCCAAGGCAATAGTACAGCAAGTATACCGTTCATGAAATCCTGGAATTGTGTCGCATTGTCATCTCACCCGGATGCATTTTTTTCGTATTTTATCTTTTTTTTTTACTTACCCTCTGGAAGTTTTTTTACCGGTCACATTTTCGAAATTTAAAATTATTTCATGTCTCTAGATTTGTTTGTTTGTGTGTGTATGTACGTTGGTGCTGATTTTTTCATTTCACATAACTCCAGAGTAAATCAAGCTACCAAATCCAAATTAGTTTCATTCGAAGCGTGTGTACACAATAAACCGCAGAAAAGGTTTTGCTTAAATTCGTAAGAGTGGCTCTAATTTTGTAACAAAAAAACTGTCAAAAGAGGGGACGGTTTCACTTTTTAAATTAAAATCAAATTAGTTTTCTTATGAAAGTTCAAAATCTATTTAACTTATAGTTTTTAACTATCTCATAAGATACAAAAATATGTATAAATATATACAATTCCGTTCATAAGTTTCCTGGTATTTCAATAGCTTCATCATTATGTGTAGTAAACTTGACTAAATTGTTTACAAAATATCAATCGTCCTGATTTTCTTAAAAAATCCACCTCATATTTGCACCAATTTGGGCGAAATTCAATCAATGAACTAATTAATATTTTGCAATGCTATGGATCTAAAGACTTCTTTCAAGATTTCTGTGAATTTATCTCTCGATGTTGGTCACTGTTTATCAAATTCCTCACTAAACATTATTAAGTTGATTCCATTGCATATTTTAAGTTGCCTCCTTCACTTTTTCTTGATGCACGTTTCCACAGCAGAGCTTGAAAAATTATTTCAGAAACCTGAATCCTATAAATCTAAACTTTTAGTTTTTCATTATTCCGAATGCCGTCTGCAACACTGACGCATGAAAACATCCTTGGACACTAGTGGGGCCACCAGCTTTTTTGTTCAAAAACTTTAAATTTTTATTTATCTGTATATGTGTCCGTATAATATCTAAGCCTTATCTTTACGCTTTTCTTGTCGTTATACTATATAAGCAATTAGATACTAAGGGTTGAAATCTACGTATATGAGGCAATTGATTTCCTAGAAAAAGAATCAAGGGAAAGCAAAATGACAAAGTTAAAGCAGAAGATCACAACAAGTGAAGATTGAGTTCGCTTATCACTGTTGTCGTTTCTTATCATGGACCAAACTCTAGGGGATGTACAGAAAAGGATATGGGGATGAACAATCTATTAAAATCAGCCAAGAAAAAACTATTTAAATCTGTAAATCTAACCGAACTGCACGTTATTCTCTCGAAGCAAAAACTACAACTATTTACCAGAAAGATAAAAAATCCTATGCTGAACACTTCTTCAGCTCGAAATCATTTTGACTGCCAATTTTGTGTGTTAAACTTATTCTCCTCTTAATAACGCAGTTAAGAGATATTAAAGAATAGACCTGTTTAATCTTTTTACTTAACTCAAAGATTGCTTAGATTTAAAAGTCGCAAATTTGTTCATTTATAACCTTTTTTTTCTTAAAAAATAAAAATCTAGCTCAATTAAAACGATTTTTCAAGATTTGTAAATGATGACTTTAAAATGTTCAAAAACGCAATCAGCGCATGCAACCCTTATGAATCGAAATCACACTTGCAGTCATGATTTCTTCAACATGTGTATCACTTTTATGCTGTTGTAAAGGTTGCAGCCTGTTGGTTGGATAAAAGGTCCAAACAAATTTCTAATTTAAGACTGTTTTCGGAATAAGTTTGCAGGATACGGAGGTGTTCCTTTTTTTTATTATAATGCATTTTTATTGTATCACACATCTTCATTTTTGCAGTTTTTGCATTCTGTAGCAGTCACCTAAGTAGATGCCACAGTTTTTCAATCTTTTTTTCGATCCGCATTTCTGGTTTGCGCTGAAGTCCGGTCTGTAGAGGTCCACAAGTAATTCGAGTATGTTGGCCTGCATCATCATCTTTTAAGGCCTTTCTTAAGAATATGTGAGCTCTTGTTGGTTTGACCTCTAAAAATAAATAGAAAAACTTTATCATTATGTAAAGGTGCAACATTTTCAAACTACATACATATATGAGTCTTAAAGAAAATGACATGAAAAACTTCACAAGGGTATGACTTCATTCCTTTGCCTGTTATGTACAAAATTGGTGTAAGATCCATGATGACGATGCAGCCTTTCTTTTAGCTCTCTCAATCAAATTATTGAAAAGTAAGCAAATTCCGATCAGACAAAAGAATTAATTTGGTGAGATCGTCTGAGGAGATCCAACCAAAACGAAATGTCAAATTGTATACCAACAAAACAAGATAACAAAATAGATTCAATTTATTGCCTTATTAGATAAGCTTAGACCCCGACGTTGCCGTATTCCTCCGATTCATTCACCCGAAACACTCCTCCGAAGCGACCATCGCATCGTTATCATCGTGAGAGATCCGCCGCCAGCAAGATCCACCTGTCCAGTTATAACTGCCCGATTAGAAACCGATGGGGTATTTCCCTCTTTAAGAATACGAAAGACCCCTCCTATATAAATTAATTCTTCCCCTAATCCCTGCATTATCTGTGTTTATCGACTCGAAATTTCATTCGTGATGATAATTGGATTTGAGATACAAAAACAAAAACAAAAACAGACAACAATCTCAACGCTAACCGGATCGACACCTCTCGGAGCCGAACCACCATGTGTGAGTTATGGTGACAACCAGGTTTTGTTAATCGACTTAAATACGGCTCGGGTGTTGAGAGCCTATTAAGACATTCGAAGGCTATAATTTTGAAGAGATTCTCAGAGTCTCCGATTCGGATTCGGATCTCGCAAGACAATCAACGATAATAATAATTAGCATTTTTGGCTGAGCAATCTGTCAGCGGAACCATAAAGTGCATGCTGAGAGTTTTCAATTAAGGGAGAGTGGTGCCCTCTACTGGGCGTGGGTCTTGTAGGTAGTTTGCAATAAATCCAACACCTGTTCGATTAGCGATAAATGTCGACGCTCATTAAGATATGAAATTCCGATTTATCGCTTAACAGATTGGGAGCGATATTGCCGCCGAGATATAATTTTTGTGATAAGTTAGACGGACGCATTGGCAGCCGGTTAGTCTGTGTGGTAGGTAAGTGGTCCGGTCTGTGGTGTGTGCGGACTTGAATTAATTTAACATTTGACAGCGATGGGGAATATATGTTTGATTTTATTTCTTGATTTTGATAGCGAGCGTCACAACTTACTGTGGGTAGCGTGGGAACTCTGATATGGAATGTCTGACGGCGGCAGCGGCGCGAAACGAGTTCAGCACGGATATCAATGGCAAGTTTGCGGATTTTATTTAAATTAGCAATGATTTGTTAGTTTTGTTTTATTTCAAATAAGCTCTTAAAAAGAATGTTGCTAGGCTGCCAGAGATTTTTTTTCCGGAAGGCTCCATGAATGTGGACTTGAATATCTATACCTAAGCACTATATAATTAATTTTAGGCAATAGAACCGGCTTTTAATGTAAAACACAAAGTCATTACGGAAAGTTAAGCAGAATTTTTATTAAGGTTAAGATTTTGGTCCTTGTCATTCGAAAAATGAATGTCTAAATATCTTCAATTATTTCCAAACGGAGATCAACATTAAGAGGACGAGACGAAGCTTACATAAATATAATAACTTAAATAAATTATGTGTTGAATTCACAGAAGCCATCAATCGAATCTCATATGAGTTTGATTAAGCTAATGGAACCAAACTGTTTCTACCACATAAGTAATTTAAAATCTTCATTTCTGGATTTCATACTTTCTTCATGGGTCCGATATATGAGGCTGATCTGCTCATATTATTTAACGGTAAGACGGTCTAAGCACCTAAAAAGACACTGTTTTATAGACCGATATCCCTTTTATCCTTTTTCTCTAAAATATTTAAAAATATACTTTCTCTTAAAATGTTCAACTTTTTAAAATACACACTCTTTAGAAACTTTTGGCTTTACTAAAAATAAGTCCATCGAAGACGCCTTTGTAAATTTCTTAGAAAGTATTTACTTACGTTGGGCTTCATAAGAGTTTCAAAGATGCATAGTCAAAGACAACATGTTTCGCAGAACCTCGAAGTGAGTTATAAACATGTTCAGGATTTCGCGTGCCTTAAGGCTCGATTAATGGTGCACTCTTATATCTGAGAAGAGAAGAGACAGAAGAGTTGGAGATTATGTGGAGAACTTAAGACAACAAATAAATTCAGATTTGTCTTTGTTGAGCTATTAGTTCACACAACATCAAATGGTAATTTCGATTAAATCAATAATCATGTCATTTTCTTTCTTAAAATGAGACCAGTAATAGTTGTGATGAAATGAATTTCACCAATTCTAGCACAAAGCTTTACCCGGTCTTCGAATTTAAATACCTTACACATCTTATACATCTGTATAAGACGGAAGTGTGCAGCGATTGAAGCCAATGGCCCGTCGTCGTGAATCGGCTGTGTTGAGCCAAATTTACACAGATTAATTATCTTAAGTTGGTTCATGCTTCTTGAGGTGAGCAATATGCTGACATGACTTTTTATGACCCTTATGTCGAATAAGTTAAAATTACGTGCTATTTTAACCCTTAGATGCATAATGTTCCATATGTGGCACAAACCGATCTCCGAGCAATATTTTAGCTTGGAGACATTATGTCGGTGCAAATGTATAACTTGTCATTTCAGGCACATTCCATGAACGCATTATATGAGCTGTTATTTATTTTCTTTTTGTTGGTGCAGATCAATTGAGTGAACATCCTTTAAGTGGTTCTTATGTATAGTTAGCCATCAAAAAAAATATTTCGTGTAAGTTTATAGTTTACAGAATCAGTGAAAAAACATATAATAAGTCATGGTAAGTTTTTAATCAGTTTTTAAGGCGATGGTTTGTTCGTGCCATATATGGCACATTATGCATTTATGAGTACACATATTTATTTTGTTTCTAGAAGCCAGGTACTCCAAAGGCTCATTGCAGCAGGAAAATTTTGGATGAAGAAATCTTCAATTTGATATATTATATTCCTAGCGACATCGAGAGTGAGGATGAGCTGGAAAGTGATGAAGACGAATTGGATGATAAAACGGTAGGTACAGTTTTAACTGATGAATTGTTGGAGAATCTCCTTGGAGATGAAAATGTGAAGGAAATTGAGAGCCCCGTGATGGAACAGCCTCCTGATACTGCTCCTTCAGAAGATTTAGTCTCCAATGAGAGTAAAGATTATGAGGCTATCAAAAGATCTCTTCGTTGGAAAAAGAAAACCATCAATGTTCCTATTGACAAAATACAATTTAGTGGTCCCACTGATTTGCCATCGAGTGTAGTACAGCTCGAAATACCTTACGACTTTTTTCGGTACTTTTTGGATGAACAAATTGTAACGAATATTGTAGAAGAGAAAAATTTCTATGCACGAACCAAATCTATTGAGGACTCGTTATCTGTTTCAAAATATGACATTTTGAAATATCTCGGAGTTTTACTTCTATCTTCAGTTGCAAAGTACTCAAATATAAGACTTTATTGGGATAGAGACATCTGGTAAAGAATTCGATGACACTTAATTGCTTTGAAAAAAATCGTTCTCTGCTACACTTCAATGATTATTTCAAAATGGTGGCTGACAAAACTTCATCTGAATTTGATAAGCTTTACAAAATCCGTCCTGTTATTGATGGATTCAAAAAGAAGTGTCTATCAATTCCTTTGGAAGAACACCTTTCCGTCGATGAACAAATTTGTGCATCAAAAGCCAAACATCATTTGAAGCAATACTTGCCACTGAAGCCTCATATGTGGGGGTACAAAATTTATGTTTTATGTGGTGTCTCTGGTTTTGCAAACAATTTTGAAAATTACACGGGTATAGAAAATAATGCTGCTGAACGTGTATTACATAAAGAGCCAGACTTGGGATCAAGTAGCAATACAGTTGTACGTTTATGTCGAGAAGATTTATTTTGATAATTTTTACACCTCCATTCAGCTTCTATATTATTTGGCAAAACTTCGAATGCCTTTCTTGGGAACAGTGAGGCGGAATAGGATTCCAAATTGCAAGCTACCAAACGATGATGAAATGAAGAAGGTAGCTAGGGGGACCTCAGTCGAATTCGTTGCTGATTTTGAAGGAATATCTATTTCCAATTTGATATGGAAAGATAATAAATGCGTCAACATGCTATCAACTTTTGTTGGAACTGAACCTGAGGAAGTTATAAAAAGGAACGATAAAAAAACGAAATCCAACATAAAAATAAAATGTCCGGCTGTTATAAAAGAATATAGTCGACATATGGGAGGAGTAGATTTGATGGATAGCATTATCGGTAGATCAAAGATTTCAATGAAATCCAAAAAGTGGTATATGCGCATTTTCTATCATTTCGTCGATTTGGCTGTTATAAATGCATGGCTCCTCTACAAACGAACTTCGGCTCACAAGGATATAACTTTGGTTCGCTTTCGAATCGAATTAGCAAAGACCCTATGCAATATTGGTACCAGCTCATCGTCTTTGTTAAAACGTGGAAGGCCTTCAGGAAGTCCATCTGTTTCTTCACTTCAGGCTGAGAAAAAAAAGGGGACCTACTGCACCAATACCTTCAACATATGTGAGACAGAATGGTGTCAATCATGTGCCGGTTTGGGGAACTGACCGTCAGAGGTGTAAGTTCCCATCATGCGCATTGAAATCGTTTTTGACATGCCGCAAATGTGGCGTTGCACTATGTTTGAACAAAGACAATAATTGTTTTCAAAAATTTCATGAAAATTAGATATATCTATTAATGTATATAAACATACATATTGTAATATTATGAAAAAAATAAAAATTGAGGAGGAAGTTTTTCTAGAGCCAATATTTAATCAGGATAATTTTTAATCCAAATTCGGAAATATCATGCATCTAAGGGTTAATGTTTGACGATAGAGCCAATATAACCGTCTATGGGAAGAGGTGCAGGCCGATAATTCCCGACTTTTGATTTCCTGTGTCAACAGACAGACAAAAGCTTTAAGGTGGACGGTACAAACAATCACTTAATCATCCTCCCTAAAACGTGTGATGTGACGCTCCTTGACGGTTTTTGAGGAGTGCCTGCTTTCCGAATCTACTACAGACACTCGAGATCAATATTTGTGAATTTATTTGTAAATTACCAGGAAGATAAACCGTTGATCAACATAATATGTTAGAATTAGAACTTTCAAAATTGAGCAACTTTCAAATGGGCAGCAAATAAATGTGTTACAAATGCCATACTGCATAAACTGAAGGAAGATTTGAAAATAATATGGAGACTCTGCTCCCTCGCATGAAACTGTGGACCAAAAAACGGTCATGAGGTGAGGATTTCAAAGCTGAATTTGGAAATCTTCAAGTGCAATTCAAATGGATTTTTACGGCGCTTTGGGCCAACTTTAATCGAAACAGTGGAAATCTGCAGGCTCACGTTCTTCACAAAAGGCAAAGACTTCATCAGTGGGAAAAGTCTTGGCAGCGGTTTTCTGGCAGATCCACGGTGTAATCCTCATTGAAAATTTTGAAAAGGATAAGACAGTCACCTGAAGGTGTCTATAAGATGTATAAAGTGCAGAATTAATAGAAGAACGGTCCACTTTTAAGAGAAAAAGAAGTGGTATTTCGTCACGATAATGCACCGACTCATTAGTCCGCAGCAGCAACAGCAAAATAAGCTGCGATAACGATAAGAACCACTTGCTCTTCCACACTTTTCACTTGATTTGACTCCATGCATTTTATTTTTTCCTTATATGAAGAAATGTTTCAACGGATAAAGATATTCATCGAATGAAGAACTCATCAAAGCAACAAATGCTTATTTTGCAGAGTTTGAGGAATCATAGTTTTTTGAGTAGTAGGGGTAAGACGGGAAAAGTCTTACGCGCTGAATGGAAACTACGTGGAAAATTAAATTCAATTTCGGGAAGAAAAAATAACACTTCAGAAACACTGACTTATCGAATAGGCTCTTACACTGTCAGCCAGGGGCTGAGAAAAACTGTCTTTTTATTAAAAGATTGATTTTCGCAAAGTCTTTACATCAAAACCATTTTCCGAAAACGAAAGTGACAGCGTTGATCGAGTGCACTGAACATGCAGCATTCCTTTCAAAACCAACTACATGTGGGTACTTGAATTTCTGTCTATCTTCCGCCTTCAATTGAACACTCCCTAAAGGTGCTTTCAAACTATAATAAATTCCTTTCTTAATCGCACCTAATTCATCGGACTTCAAGGAACTGGTTGGTTCAAACAATTTAAAAAAAAAAAATCCTTTTGCATCGATTAATCATTTCAAAACTTTTTCGCACCATCAGTAGCGAATTCCAGCATCTACTGTTCAGCTTGAAACACAACTTACGATCGATCACTTGGAAACATTCCTGTTTACATACTCGCGAACAAGTTTGCTTACCCCTCATCAACGGATACATGGTCGCACCATTACTCTCGGATCTCCTTCCCGCCTCGCACACTTCGCAAACAATCGAATCATAATCAATTAAATAATTAATCCCGCTAACTGAATCCACTTAGCGGTATGCCAACCTGCAGCCCCAGCCAGTCCAGGATTTCGCTCTTACTGCCAGTTTGATTCTCTCTTAATCGGCCGGCAGAAGAGCAAATAAGCAAACTCAGTCTTCCATTTGAGGCTCGTTCTAAAGGTTGTTGTCGTTGTTGTTTTGGGGTCTTGACTTAATTTGTTAAATTAGACGCTTCGGTTGGCGTTTCCAAAAAAAAAGACTCACACGGGTTTCAATACAGATGGCGTTGTATCTGCTAAGCTCCTTGGACAAATCCGATTGTGCATGCAGTAACTGCACCGAAACTCACACTTACTCGCACAGCAATGTTGAGCTGGAAACCAGATTTCCACTTGGAATTGTTTTCTTGGAAAAGGAAGAAAACCAAAGAAAAAGTTTTTGTCCACTCTTTTTGGCTGTCTTCCGCTGAGTTTATTATAGAAAGATCCCCTTGGATAAGGATAAGGGGGTAGTTGGTTTTGATCCAACTTTGTTGCCCTGGGAAGTGGTTGGTGGATTGCATTTGTTGATTAATTTGTCTGAAGGGTATTTAGGACGTGGTCGTCGGTCGTCGGTCGTCGTCGTCGCCGCCATCGTCAACGGGTGGCTGGTTTCTTTGCAGGTTTGGGAGAGGGCTTTCATGTATGCAAAGTGAGACTGTTTCGTTGTGGTGCACCATCATCGCTGTTGTCGCGGCGAATTCTTGTTGTTTGCACTTATGTTCGCGATTTATTTAGATACAGATACTGTGGATAAGTGTGCGTAACGAAGCACTCAATTGGTTTTCGTGTTTCATCGCCGGGATGAACCGTCCGTCCGTCGGTTTGCGTCGGTCGCCTTCGTAGACGCGAGTAGCAAGGCAAGCCGGGGTAGATCTGATGCTGATGCTGTTTGCTGTTTGTTGTCGACTGTCGAGTTGACTCGTCTTGTGTGTACATTTTGGCGGCTTTATGAGGCCTGCGAATATAAGATGAGGAGGCCATTTAGTTTGTCATTTATAATTTCAGTTGCTGGGTGATGTGCTGTGGTGATGCTCATTTTTGCGCGATCATTTTATATGGATCTGGCTTCTTTCGTTTGATTAACTGATGTTTTTTGTCTTTTGAGGTTGTGTGAAGTTGTGGGGCGGCACATTGGGGCAATTTAACGCACACCACGCGCTTAGCGTTCGAAATTCTTTGCGGTGCATTGCATGATCCGCTGCAGCTTGTTGACAGTTTTGTCGACAAGCGATGAAAATTGCTTAAATACGTCGGCAGAGTTTTGTTTTTGGTGTGTGATTTTTGCACGCGATGTCTTCAGTGGATGCGCTAGACAGATGAGGTAATTTTGGATCATGTTTGGTAGAAAATAGTGGAGTAGGAATATTTATGGTTCTATGTAGAAAAGAAAGGACACAAAATCACAACAATAGCCAAGATGCGGGCAAAACAATATTTTTATCAAGAAAATTGCAACCCTAATTGGCCTTCGACATGGCCAAGCAATTGTCTGAAATTGTAAAATACTCAATATTCTCTGTATGAATCAATCTACTCAATTATCTCAGAGGATTTAAGCAGTTGAAGGCTTAAGAAGACTTAATCAATGCCAGGGGCTGCAGCATATGTTTCAGAGATAGTCCTCATAAAGAGAACCTTCATAGCTGATGAGGCAGTTGTTATTTCCAAATTAGGCCAATATTTGTGTTAATATGAATGTTTATACATATTTGCAGTTGATATTCTTGGCGATACGAAATGTACAGAGCATTACAATCGAACGACTGCTTAATCTATGTACACGTTGCATATAAAGTGCTTGAGAAGGTTACCGAATCTCAAAAACATAATAATAATAAATAAGTTAAAAACAAACTAGATAGAAGTTAGAGATTCTCTCTAGGATTCGAGCCTGAGACACAATAATTGTCTCAACTGAAAAGCTGGCGCTTGGCCAACTCCGCCAACCAGCCGTTAGCTAATAATCCAAAATGCCGCAAAATGAAAAAGAATGCATGTTATTTCATTTCTTATATTTTGTAAAATCGATCACCGGAAAGTCTAATATCACACTAATATGAACCTTGCCTTAATTTTAGCTTATTGGGATACTTTTAACTGACGGAATTCAATGCTAGGTCCCGAAGGGTTTTTGAATCTGCACCACGGTAAAGAAAATCCTATTTTGCTTGCGGTGACAGACACTAGTTGAAAGAGGCAGAAGACATATAAGCATCCAGGTCCACAGACTATTTCAAAGAAAAATGGTCAGAATTAGAAAAAATGATGCGTTTTTTTCAGCTGCTGCGAGAATTTCATAGATCTACTGGAATTACAGAGCTCCAATTGATTATACTCCTACCTTGACAAAATACCTTTTTAGCACTTTACCTTTGAACACAAAAGAAAATATTTTCGTAAGTTTCAAAATAGATTTGATTACTGCGACTTGAGCAGTGTCAAACTTTGAAATTGCAGGTTCCTATCAACTCGTTTATCTCAAGCATTTTTATAAAATAAAATTTCCTTGACTTTTGTCACAAATACGATAAATTTTCGACTTCATTTCGTTTGTAGCAGAAGGTTTGCTTAATTTTTTATTTTTATACTTTTAACTACACGGTTGTTTATGAAGATATGTATCTATTTTCTACTTTCACAAAAAAATTGATATCTATCATGTTGATTCATATCTTTTATTGATTTTCTAATAAAACTATGCATCAATGTTATAACTTGAAAAACCTTAATGAGTAAAAATATCCACCTCATAGCTAACAAGTATTCTGTTAAATCTTTAAGAGTTCGGCCTTACGTTTACCTTTTTATTTTAAACATTCAACCAGCTGGGAACCTTCCAAAATATTTTCCACATTTTCGAACCAAATTAAGTGCCACTATCATGTTTCAAAACCAGTGCTCATCATATGCTAAACTCTATGAAACGTCATTTCACACACAAATTCATTTATATATTTAATTGGCGCCCGACACAAGACCCCTCGTATTAAACTTGTCTTTTGCAATCATATTATGAAACGCTGGAAAGCCATACAAAACAGTTCATGTCTATTTGTCAAAAAAAAATCATTCAACCGCAAGCTGGTGGCGCCAGTAAACCTGTAATTAGCTTTTGAATAGATGATGTCAAGAGCGACACCAAACATTATAGTTTCACTTATTTTCGATCGCTCATGCAGAAACGTGATAAGTGTTTTAAAATTTCCATTACGCCACATTGCCACAGCAATAAACCCATTCACCTTCCCCATCTACAAAACCAACCGAATCTTCAAATACATCCATCATCTTGCTCATAAAATGATACATTCTTGGGGCCGCCGAAAGTTCATCAAAATACTTGCGGCTCCTCAGAGCCAATATGCGGTGTCATGGCGTACAAACCGCTCTGAAAATCAACCGTAATGCAAATAATAAGACCAGATATACCCATTTTGTTGGTCGAAATCCAACAAATTTATTATAAATAACAACCAAAATAGATTCGTTTTGTTATTTTATTCAAAGATACAATTTTTCCTATATTTACCGCTAATAATAACTCAATGAAAAATCACCGCTATCCGAAAGGAATCCACCAGCAAAACGGACTATGCCTCGTCGAAGCACTAAATACTTGCCTCAATCTAAATGTACATGACTTGAGATGGTTTTTTTTGGCTTTTATTCTGATTTTGCGCGCCACATTGCGATTGCGATTTAGATAAAGATGATAATAATGATGAAAGTATGGCATCCAAATAAATTGATGGGCGGGCGGGAGGTACAAACGTACACGTCTCTTTAGTAGCCATCTCTCGATAGGTTTGGCAAATTTACACGAATGCTTGTGCTCGGTGTGTGCACTTGAAAACTAGGCACAGCAATATTTTGTGCTCGTGAAACGTCAAACGTCACAATTGTATTTTGTACGTGCCAGATGCCAGATGTGAATGCTGATGGGTTATTTTGAATAAGACCGGCGGTAGAGAGGGCGTACACGGGTGTTTTGAGCTCGTTTCTGAAATATGCTGAAATGCGTCAAAAATATATGAAAGCGGAAAGAGGTAAATTTATGAATAAAAAAAAAAGAAACAAAAATAAAAACCAAAACGAAAGAAACAAGGTACTTGCCAAAATTTATTCGCGTAATACAAAAATAGAGAATGAAAGCAATCAGAAAGAAATTGTTTCATCATCAAAATCGCGGTGGTGGCTGCGATGGGATAGCTTCGGCGCACAGATTCGGCGGATATTTATATTTAACGAGTGGCATTTTGATAATTAAAAACTTACAAAATTTGGATCACTAATCGAATTGAATCGATTGAAATGTATTTACTGTGCGAGTAGAATTTTTTCGTGGAAAAAAAAAAACAAAAACAAAAAAACATTGCACGCCCAACGAGGAACTTTTTTATTTTTGGGGATTCATAAGAAAAAAGATCATAATTATTTTGTATTTGAATATGCAATAGAAAATCGGTTCTGATGCGGATTTCAAGTACTTTAAAGTTTAAGCAGGATCTTTTTTTTGAAATTTACTACTGCTCTGAGCAATGTTTTTCCTTTGCAGGACATTCTAAGTGTGGACATTTTTTTTTTTTGACTAATTATTTTTGGATTAATCTTTTTCACTTCGATAATTTTGCACAGACTGTGCCATTTACGCCATCTATATGTGTATAGTATGTTTGTATGTAGCTTGACTAATTGAAATACTTTCAATAAATTTAAAGCACTTGTCTGACAGTACTTTGGGAATCTCTAATCGAGACTATTTTTCGAAATCTGTGAAAAAATGGTATTATTAATTAAAAAGCAGTCCCTTGCGTTTTCGCCACGTAGGTTTCTCGTATGAAGATAAGTTGTATAACTGTTTGTGTATTCGTGGTCGGCTAGCACAAGCGTATCTTTTGTTCAAACAATGTTGCAATGTTTATCTCTACATAACATTTCTTCAATAATTTCTTAAATGACCCTGACATATAGAAATTGATTTTACTACTGTGTCCAAAAAATAAGGTGACAATGTATTTATTTTGAAAATTCTTTATTTATTCTTCCAAATCAATTTCATCCCCTACAAAGTAATCCCCTCCCGATGCAATGCACTTATGCCAACGGATTTTCCAATCTTTGAAACACTGGTTGTAGTTCCGTCTTCGCTGCGGCTTGAATCTCCTCTATCGTATCAAAACGGTGTCCCCGGAATGGTCTTTTGAGCTTGTTGAACAGCCAGAAGTCGCACGGCGCCAGATCAGGTGAATACGGTGGTTGCGGAACGATATGGGTTGAGTTTTTGGCGAAATGATAACGAATTACGAGTGCGGTATGGGATGGTGCATTATCGTGGTGTAAAAACCAAGAATTGTCTTTCCACAATTCCGGCCTTTTTAGGCGGATAGCGTTACGCAAACGACGCATAACATTCAAATAATATTCCTTGTTGACTGTTTGGCCGGTTGGAAGGAATTCATAAGGCACAACACCACGATAATCGAAGAAAACCGTCAACATGATCTTGATTTTTGAGCGACTTTAGCGCGGCTTTTTGATCTCGGCTCTCCTTTGGTACGATATTCGCTCGATTGATAGGTCGTTTCGGGGTCGTAAGCATAGATCCAAGTCTCATCGCCAGTTATAATGCGTTTCATGACATCCTGGTAGTCGGAAAGCATTGCTTCACACACTTCAACGCGACGCATTTTTTCCAAAAAATTCAATGTTTTCGGTACCAGTCGAGATTTGACGCGCTTGAGGTATTGACTGAGCCTTTCGATAAGCCAACTTCATCAGCAAGGTCTCTTATCATTGATCGATGGTTTTTCAACACCAAATCTTTGATTTGTTGGACGTGAGCTTCATCGGTTGAGGTTGATGGTCGCCCAGAACGCTCTTCGTCTTCGACACGTTCACGGCCAGCTTGGAAATCACTATACCACTTGTAAATATTTTTTTTAAACATTGCCTCATCATCAAAGGCTTTCTGCACCATCCTCAACGTATCCGCAGTAGAAAATTGATTCCGCAAACAAAATTTAATGCAAATTCTTTGCTCAATAAATTTCGACATCGCAAAAAACAAAAAACTCACTTTTAGCAGCTCACAAAACGACGCGTATCTCAAACACTATGAATATATTTTGACATGAAATTTCACATAGATGTCACTGACAGTACTACCAACTTAGAAAGAAAGAAAAATTTCCAAATCCTTCGACGCGCGCAGTTTAAATTCATATGTCACCTTATTTTTTGGACACAGTAGTAAATATACTTTTTTTAATATTTCAAAAAATTGTGAATTAATCTATAGAGATGTTTTGTGGTGGACTTTTTTTATAACACTTTTTGAGCTCTAAGACTTTTCTATAGAAAGAAATAAAATATCTTAACCATAAAGCAGCGTACGCAAAAAACCCCTTCTTTCATCTTCTGCGTTCATTCTGGAAGTCCATTGTAAATACTGGTGAAAGATATTTTAAAAATGGATGAGTATGTAGTTTTGAAAATAACCTCAAACATATAAGCAAACAAACTTTACCTCTTTATAAATTAGAGTCGAATAGCCAAATGTCTGGTTGGAAAAACTCTTTCGAGTCATAACATTTGTCAGCATTTACAAACAGTTTGTTGAAGTTCACTTCTATTGAAATACAATGCGAACTCATGAGTCTCCAACTACAAGCTCTTTTGATAGGCCAAATATTTTTGAATGAAATCACTTGGTGTATTTAATTTTTTGTTGAGTGGTCAAACTCATATATTGTCTGTCAAAAAGTAAATTCAAAACGAGTAGTCTCCTCAATAATAACTTAATGCGTCATCTCAATAACTTCAAGAGGAATTATTGATGTAAAAAGTTTGTTAAAAAATTCTAAAACCCAGGAGTCAATTCGATTACAATGTTGTTTTTGACCATATCTGAAAGGTAACAATGTCTTTCGCAGGAAAAAAAATAGTCCTGTGGAATTTGTCTACCTTAAACCTACTAAATTTTGCTGTGCAATTCACTTAAAATGTAGACTTCTCAACTGTTTTTGAGCCAAGGCACATGGATCGATGCTTGAATTCATGAACTGCTGGAGCACAGAGTTTTAAAGCCGATTGACTATGATCGCACTGTACACCGTATTTGTCTGTCCTCAGCTGGAATGCGCATCCACATTAAGGATTATTTAGATTGGTACACGTTGTTCGGATGTGGCGAATTTCATGAAGGAATTGATTCAATACATAGTGCTTTGGTATTAAAAGTAGGATTTTTGGATTTGAGGAGATCACGTCAGTGGGATAATCATTATCATCCTACGGTTAAAAGAGATATTTGAATATTTTTTTATCTTTAAGTTTGTTTTTATGACTTCTTGATGAAGACTTGGGCTTTTAAGGGTTCCATACATTGAGAGTGCGTCTGCTGTCCGTTCGGTCGTTCGTCTGGTGGTCACTCATACCCATATTCGCTTAACATTTACAATTTTCAAAGAATGTGCACTTTAGTGTATTAAAAGGGCGTCTTCATGGAAAAATGTTTTTTTTTTTAATCGAAACTCAATTTTACGACAAAAAATAAACAATAAAGAACTCATAATTTGTTTACAAAACAAATTAATAAAATGCATAAAGCTGGCTTTGTACGGCGATACGAAACCTTTCGTATACTTTTTAACTACATTTTCGAAATATTTGGCGAAAATTTCGGTTGATAAGTTCTCACGATTTTTCCGGATATTTTGTTTGGATTATTTTCATAAAGGCACGATGTCAAAAGAAACCCCAAAGAAAGATGTCCAGAGAGTATTCTTTATAATGTTAGTTGTTTACGACTCCATTCAAATGGAAGTGGTCCCGTCGCTGGTAATAAATTTGTACCGATATTCCTCCAATTTGTCCTTTAGGATTGGGGGGATGTGATCACTTCTAAGACTTAATTAACGGTCTGCAGGAAGGAAGGTAAACAAAAGAATCTTAAATTTGCCTCTCACCTTGATAATGACCCCATAGGATCATAATCGGCTAAAGTTTATTGTATCATGGTCCCACATGGTTAAAAATTAAATCTCAGTTTCCAAACCGACCTCGGGGGCTTTAAGCTAGTTTTGTAAGTTATACGGCCAACGATCCTGGAAGGATTAGAGCCTGAGAGGGTGCTTCCCTGCCGGTCCCGATCACATTGCTTACATTGTGTTAGACCAAGTTTTCTAGCGTCCAAGTTTTCTAGCTTGAACCTTGACAAGGAGGTTCGGTCTTCCCAAACCTGGTGATTTGGACTCAAAGACTCTTTTGGCTGCTCCATTCGCTATACTCACAGATGGGATCATACCATATATCTGGCGAAGGATTTTGCTTCCGATGGATCCCAATATTTACTGATCCTTTTTGTCTAGCATTCGGCTTCATAAAGTAGTGCTAAATAAAGTGGCTTGTAAAACAGTATTTTTGTCCTTCGTGTTAGGAGTTTAGATCCTATTTGTTTTGACTAGTTGTCTGGGTTTATTCTTAGAGTTTCTAGGTTCTGGCCCGCGCAATCCATGGCGTTTCTTGGATAGCGCTGATGTCTGCTGTGTACCAGTCTACGGGCTCCGTGAGTTGTTCGACTTCCTGTGTCATGTTGAGGATGCTTATAAGCGTTGATCCGAAGGTTTGCATCTTCTTTTCGATTGCATGGGTCTGTCGTGGATCGTCCTTTTATTACTTTAGTCTAAGTCCTCTTACAATATTGCACAGCAGCTTTTGCTGTTTTTTTTTGTTTTTGGCGATACATGAGGATTCATTTTAAATTTATTAACTGATATGGTATTCAAGACTTACCTATGCCTCTACTCTCAAATGGTGGCCCATATCGAGACTTATCACCCAAAGATAAAAAGATAAAAGGAGTTTTCTCGGTTGTACGGATTTTGAGCTTAAGATATTGTATACGTTACTAAAAAGCTATCCACCGGGCATCACTACGGGATGTTGATGCGGCTTCACCCCACCGCCAATTTGTCATTCAGAACAGTAAAAAAAGCGCACGTGTACTGGAGGCCTTCGGCGAACTAAAAAAGCATTTATGGGAAATTTATGTGATTTTTTTTTTGCTTGTATCTACTAAATTGCTTCCCCCGAATCTTGCTTGCTTCCATTCGCGATAGAGAATGACAAGAGCACGACCACAGAACTCAAAAACAAATAAAATATAAACTCGCATATTAAAACAAAAAAAAAAAAAAAAAACTAGGTTTAAACAAAACACATTCATTACGGCACTCTCAACAAATTCGTAAGCGAAATGACAAATGGATGGCAGGGTTAGCACCCAATATTTTCGCCGAAAGATACTTAATATTCTAATAAATTAATTAGCAGACATGTGACTGCGATTGTGTTTTAGCAGCGACAGTGGCGTTTGTGTGGGTGATGCTTGCCGCACGCGGGCAGAAGGAGGTCTCCCCCATTCATATCTATTTTATCGCAAAGCTGGTGATGGTGGTGGTGGGAAGGCTTTTATCGAACTTCCTAGTACGTGGGATTCGTGGGAAAGTGCGCACAACGCACAACGTAAATATTGAAGCAATACTATTCGAATAATTAGTGATTAGGTGTGCCAAGTGATAATTGGACAGGGACACTGGCTTCCATATTGTTCTTGCTCGTTTTATTGACAATTTTTTTATTTAACAGTCTTTTGCAAGGTCAACCTTGTGCTGCGGACCGGCATCGAATGAAAGGCATACCGCCTTTGGATGTGACCAGATTTAAGTGACAATCACGTCTCATCCAGTGATATAAAACTATTTTTAACTGACTTAGGAGCGTCTTCAAAGTAAGTGGGACACCACGAGAAACCAATGTGGGGGGAAATATTTTATATTGTTTTTTTTTTTCTGAAAAATCGCAAAATATGTTGCCATCGCGTAATCACATTATACTTCAACGAGCCTCGATGTACGAGTATCCAAGTATCTACCGACCGACGCGACGCAGTGTCGATAGAAGCCATCATTCGCTTTTTGGATACAAAAATGGAATGGCATACCGCGAATTAGATGGCGGGGAAAGACACAACACACGTGCCAAATAAAGTTAATATTCCATATTTGGTGCATTTGTAGCTGAGGTTTGATTTTTTAGCTTTATGAGTTTTGGTTTTGGTTCTATGGAACGTCTGAAGTAGTGGCGCGGCATGTCTTTAATGAAGCTCAATGATGTAACGCAAGCCAGTATGGGCAAAATATTTTTCGTTTGATTTAATTTGAACTTCAAAAATAGTTTAATGTTGATAGGGTGGGCTTTCTGTTCAAAACAACACTTTTCAATATTTTATAATTTAAGAAAACATTTTCGAAGTAAAAATGAAGTACAACGTCGTCGCAGCTCCATGGCAGCCAAGTTACATCAACCAACCGAGTGATTAAATGACTGTTGAACTTTGGTGAACATGGCTTTTGTGGTACGTAACTTAAAGCTTTGACCATGCAAAACTAGCTGCAGTGGCGCCATCAGTTGACTGTAACGTTTCGTCTAATGTCGTCTTTGTGAAAAATTGGGTCAGTAATGCCGCCACTCCAGAAACTACGCTAATCAGGTATATTTAAGGAAGCATTGTCTGACTATATGTGAATTTTTGATTTTTCTTTTTAAAACGCACTTTGTCGAATCCCAAAACGTCAATTTGGCATAATTCTTTATCCTTGCTTGATTACGTAGCTGGCAAGATGAAAATTATCCTCAACTCAAAAAAAAAGCCATAAAGATGCGAGTATTCGAAAGTCATCGACGATCATCGTGCAAAAGTTTTTTTCAGGCTATTGAAATTTTTTTCCGTTCCTGCGAACCTGAAAAAGGTTTTGAGGTTTTCGGGCTTAGGCATAAGCTTTCTGTAACATCTATAATAATCTTCATTCAGCGCGCAGTAGAAACACAGAAATATGTTTGATTAAAGGCGTTTATTTGTGCGTTGTTTTGACGCAAGTGTTTTTTTTATAAAGGGTGTTCCACGATTCACGCAAAATGCTATGTTGATAGGACATACGGATTTAGAAAGCTTAGATTTTTTGTTGATTCATAGAGTATACAGATTGTGGTTATGTATGGAAAAGCACATCGGATAAATGGCCGCCACAGATTTGCTGAGGCTGAATTTCTCTTTCGAGGCGTTGGTGGTCATGTGCTTCCTTGCAAAGACCTTTGACTTAAAAACACCCAAAGACAACAGTCCAATGGTGTTAAATTGCAACATTTTGATGTAAAATTCTGATCGCAAAAACGGCCGATTGGGAAATGACTCAGGTAGTAAGTGAATTTTCTCTGGCATGTGGCACCGTCTTGTTGAAACCACACACGTTGGTCATATCCATATCACGTTATATAGGCACTAAACGATAACGAACACTATCGATTATTGTCTGACCAGCCGCATTTTCGAAGATGAATGGTCCAATATGCCTCCAGCCTAAAATCCGCACCAAACAGTCACGCGTTTTGGATGCAGCCATCAAGATGAAAATGAGCTTCCTCACTGAAGATAATTTTGTTCGAAAAATCAGCATCGTCTTGTTGCTGGTCCAATATCCATTCAACGAACTCTCATCGCACTGCATGGTCAGAAGTCTTCAGTTTTTGAGTCGATTCAAATTTGAAAGCATGAAGTTTCAAGTTTCGTGAGAATTCGCTTTACAGTGCTTCTCGAAATGCCAAACTCTTGACTAAGGTGTCTAATTGATGTTCCTGGACTGCTAGCAATACTCGCGCGAACTGCTACGATGTTTTCTGTTGAATGGCTTGTGACATGACATCCAGAGTATCTAAGATCACTAGTAAATCCAGTTTCCCGAAATTTTTGCATTATTCTCTTCACAGTTGATGGTTTTAAATCAAGCTTAATGTAGCTGACAAACCTTCAATATTTTTAAAAAATTGTTCAATGAAAATGCATTGTTCTATCGTATAGAGCTTCATTTTTACTAACCCAGAACTGTCAGCTATAACATTGTTGCCTTTTTTCCGTTGTCAATACTATACTTACTATTAAATGGCGCAAAATTCAGATTTCACGTGAAATATGGGACACCCTTTAATTGATTTCTAATTGATCAGAGCAATCGATCGAAGTTTTTTCGACGTTTTGCGAAAACGTATGAAAAGTGGGTCCATAACTATGTATATGCATTAGTCCATAAAGCAGTCTACAGAGTGGCTGGAAAGCTGCGAAAGCTGACCAAAGCGACCAAAAGACCAAAAAAAACCAAAACTCGGTCTCCATTTTTTTTGGGATGCATATGGCACAATCTTATTCGATTATCTTCGATCAGGAATAGCATACAGCGTTATTGGATAAACTGAATGACAAAATTAAGTAAAACCATTGCCTAAAAAAATTCTGTACGATCACGATAACGCACCGGAACACTCGTCTTTGAAAGCGATGTCCAAATTGGACGGTATTTCTAGGGAAAGAGATTCAGATCGAATTAGGAAATCGTATCACGAAGGATTGGACTTTTCGTACAACAGAAAGGGCATCGGTATACCAACTGTATTGCTGTCGAGGGCAACTATGTTGAGTAAGCGAAGAGCTGTCATTGCCGAGTTAGCATTTCCAAAAATCCAAATCAATCTGTTTCTTGAAACATTCTGCTTCCATACCAAGAGGTCTTTCTTACATTTAAAGAAACACAGACAGTATCGCACAGAGACTTCTTCACACGAGCCACTCCTAACGAAGAGATTCTCGATGTTATAGTCGAAGTTGTTCATAAGGCGCTTTCAAAAGCGACACCGTTCAGCCCATTGCGACTGGTTAACTCATGAAAGGTGATTCAATACGAAACAAGTGTTATATGGATACATGAAACGTGATACGTACCTTGTAAAGATTTCTTGTATGATATCTTAAATATAAAATATGTAACCAACTTACTTAATTTTAAGGCCATCAATCCTGGGAGTTTCTGAATTTAAGCTATATCCTCATTCTCTTCGGGGATGCTGCTTCCTATGGATACCTGGCCCAGTGCCTTCTTTAACATCCAAGCAGAGGAATTAATATTATCATGAAATTTGTCACTACTCATAGTTCTGATTTAAAAAAAAATCCGAGCAAAAAAGAGCTTTTAACTTCGCAGTTATGGCATCTTTTTCACTCCCATCAAAGACATCAAAGAGTCCTAGGCATATAGTCAAGTCATGCCATTAAGTGAAAATTTTGTAAAAATTAATTTTTTCTCGTGCCAGAAATTAATAATTTCCTTGATGTTTTACGACCAAAAATCCTAAACAGAAATATTACTCAACCCATCAAAACTATACGTGCTCCGAATATGAGTCACTTAAAACGCACTTTGTCAGCGCAAACATTTAAAAACAACGAGTGTGCTCTGCCGCTGAGATAATATTTTAATCTGGAAGCACAAGGACGTACTAATTATAAAAGCTCCACCTTCCGTTGTTGTCCCATCGTCAAGAGTCCAAGAAGCGGGCCCATAAAATATTGATTTAGGGGGCAGTTTTCCTTGGATCTATGTTGCTTTTGATTCGTCTTGAAAATTAAAAAGAAAAATAATGACAAATTAATGCGAGCGCTCATTTCATTCTTTCCGTATGCCATTTGTGCGCCGATTTTTTATTTAAGTTTTTTTTTTCTATTTTTTTTTTATCAGTGTTTTGCTCACTGCGATTGCCTATGTACAGTCTGTCATGTATGCTCACACATATCTACAGTTGAAAAAATGTATATACGTTTTATATCAAATTGAGGTCGACATTGTTGATGGTCGCTATCGCTGTCACTGTCGCAGCAGTCGTCTTCCGAGCAGAATACACCAATGACACCAAAGTAGAGAAAAAAAGGCTGTGACATTTTAATACGTTACATTACACCGATACACACTAGAAGTCTGTCTGAGGTCTCCCACACTTTGTTATCTCGTTGTTTTTTTTTTTTAACTCGCTTCCACCCCGTCAGTGCCGGGGCATTGTATTCTCATTAATTATGTTGGACTGTGTAATTTAGTGGCGGGATGAAAAACGCCAAGTTATAGCCTGGCGTTTGCTATTAAGCATTGAGAAAATCAACAAACTAGCATTGACCAGTGGCTAGCTAGGGAGTGCCGCAGGGTAGGGGTTTATGGCCAGTGCTTTTGAAATTTCTTTTCTTTTAATTATTTCCTAATATTTTGTTTTGATAGGTGCCACACACGAGCAAACATATTGTCATCAATGAGGTAACGATAATGTGGGAACATTTTTCAACTTTTTTTTTTGTGCTCAATCATCAAACTGAAATCGGTAAATTAAGCTGTATACGTTTTGAGGAGGCGGGTCACTAAGAGACGAGACGACCACGACGATTTGATTTATGCTTGTCTAGTGGGCTTATTATTATTAAAGAAATAAAATGAAGAGTCTAGAGCAGAGGCTTATTGGCAAATTAATCGTTGCGAGTGGGTAATTTGTTTTGTAATGCGACCCTGGCTAATTCAAAGCGCGCGCGATTACTATGCAAATGAATGTGAGTGATATGACAAACGATTTGGCTGTCTATCAAAATGTTATAGAAAAAATTAAAAAAAAAAACACAACAAATAAATAAAAAAAATTAATGTGCCAAGCTATTGAGGGAGACTTAATGGAATTTGTTTGATCTAAAGCCGATCGGCAGTAAAAGAAGGTGAATTTGTTTACTTTAATAGATTTGTTTGAAAATGCTCAATGGGACCATCTGCCCTCGAAATATGTTATTTTCAATTTTAGAGAATGACGCGATAGGTGTGAGTTTTTCTAAAATCTAGGTCAGTTTACTGAATAGGAATCAAAGATGGAATCCAAAATGAAGGCAACTGAATTTCCTTCTTGAAACAAGCGGAAGGCTTAAACTATAACAAAACCGAATATATTTACTAACTGCAGTCCCTTGATCATTTGAAGTTTTGAAACGTCTCTGATTGGGTTCTGCAAAAAATTAAAGAAAACATTAGTTTCATTTTGGGTTTTATCACTGTGTTAATAAGCGGCGAGATCGCCGAAACGTTCTTCGCTTGCCACATGACTACTACAGCATCTATTGTTATAGATAGTGATATTGTCACAGTTGAACAACTAAGGGAATAACTTAAATCGCTGAATTCATATAAATCTATAAATATTGGGATCAAATTGGAAATCTTTATGGGTATCAATTTTTTTTCAGAAATTGACTGGATATCAGCCAAAGTAATACCTGTACAGAAGCCAGGGGGAAATGTCAGCATCCTTAGTAATTATAGACCATTAAGTTTACTCAGCTCTCTAAGCAAGTGTTAAGAGAAGAATGAAAAAAAACGGCGCATTTATATGACAACAATTTTCTGCCCTTTAGACATAATAATACTAAACTGAGCAAATTACTAAATAAATAAAGACCAGCCTTAATTCAAAGAAAAGCACGGGTGTAGTTTTTTTCGATGTTGAAAAAGCATTTGATACAGTATAAAGCATTAATACACAAATTATATATGCTTAGTTTTCCAATGTACTTGATAAATATTATCAAATCGTTCTTTACGGTACGAAGCTTTAAGGTTTCCATTAATGATTGGTATTTTAACTCATTGGCTATCACAGATGGAGCTCCCCAGGGAGTCCTTTTAATAGTAAAATTCCTACATTTCGTTTTTGCAGGATTGGAAAATTATAATGAATGCCTCCAAATTTCAGGCTAACTTTTTTTAATGAAAAAAAAAAAAACAAAAGCCTGCTCCATTGCGAGCAACAATTTTGTTTTACATTGGGTCTTTATATGCAGGAAAAATTAAGCAAAGCAAATCTGCCAATAAAAACTCTCTAAACTCCTTATAAAGTCGAAAATAAAAAACGACAACAAAATTATTATATACACAGCAATTTTCCAAGCCATTTTATTTTACGGATCATCAGTTTGGGGAAAATGCAAAAATCATCACATTCATAAACGGCAAAGATCTCAAAATATTGCACTTATTATCAAATAAAAAGAAAGTCCCTTCAAGAATTAGAAAGTTATCTCACGGTTACAACCTAACATAAAGTTCGTCTGAGAACATTCTTATATAAAACTTAGCTGTCCTGCACAATGATTAAAAATATTTATGGTTCAAAAGAAACGTGGTATTTATTTTATATTTATTCATATATCTCCTTATTTGTTTAACATTTATTTCTTTATTTATATATTCATTTTTATTTATATGTTTATTTATTTATTTGGTCATTTATTTATTTATGCATTTATTTATTTGCAAAAGTTTACAATTCCTTTTCGACTTTTTTTGTTTCTTGAATATACATTTTTGTAACAATTCATTTGCTTTATTATGAACTTCTTTTGCATTTATTCACAAACAAACATGGCATGACAGATGTTCTGGTATATGGAGATGCTTTATGTTTTTTTTGTATTGTTTTTTTTTTCTGACTAAAATCAGATAGTTCTGAAACAACCTCTGCTCTCTAACATAATGATATGTTCCTGTTTTATTATTTTTATATTTTTGCTAAGGGTTTTTTTGTAGCTTTTACTAAAAATGATATATTTTTTAGAAGTAAGGTAAAAACCATATATGCAATCTATTAAAATCAATGCTTACATTTTATTTCTGCAACTATGAATACAAATACAATTTTTTTTATATGTATAGTATTTGAATAGCAATGAACCCGACAGACTCAATTGCATCTACAAAAAATAACTGTGTGGTGTAGATTTTGTCATCAATAAAAATGATCGCCATGTCACGTTGACTGAAGTTCGCTTTGGTGTCGTCTGAAGGAACATTTTGTGACCACTGATATATGATATTGGTGAAATATGGCACATTCCACGCAGAGTTTAAATAATTGTTCCATTAGTGGGGAGATTCAGCAATACTGTTATCTTGAGAAATGGTCCTGCTGAATAGCCACCTCTTATGTCAAGAAGCCAACAATTTAAGAGAAACTCATGAGAAATATGGAACTGGAAATTTCTGCCGTTCTTAATGTCGTGATATATGAAAGCAGAGTGGAAAATTGGGTTCAAAGAATCGATCGGTGTAAGCATTCTCGTGGCGGTTATATGAACAAGATCGAACTCAACCACTTAATGAAATATTCTTTATATTAGCCGCTAAAAACACTAATTTAGACCAATTATTGGCACTCTTGCGTACAATAGATGATACTAAGAAGTCAACATTGCAATTCATATAAGATATTAGATATTCAAAAAATTTGGGAAGAACGATTTCACATCCTTAACCGACCAGCAAATTCTGCAGAAAGCGTCCAAAACCTGAACTTTTCAAATTGTTTTCCGTTAATGAATATGTCATGTCAGTATGGAGACGATAACATTTTGTAAAACTGCGATCCTATTATCATCAAAATTAAAGAAAAGCTGTGAAAAATTTGAAGACAAAATAATTCAGTGAAAAAACAAAAAGATGTTCCAGAGTTGTAAGATCATGATCATGAGCAACCCAAACATCGAGCACAGGTATCTAAGCATCTTCAGATTTTGACGAATGGTGAAATAAAATTTTCGGAAATCATCTTCGTTACTAACTTTTCTACAGAGTATCACCGCTCTTAACTATAACTTTTACACTATTGCTACCACAAGTTTGTGTACGCTTTTTTTGACAAAAAGGGTGTATTTTGACACCTTAGCGTTTGAACTGTGGATATAGTTTTGAAAATATTTTTTTTTAATTGTTTTAGGAAGACGTTTATTTTTATTTTCAACTTGTATAAATTTATTTTCAAAATATATAAAAAAAAACTTTTTTGTTGGGCTTACTTTTATTTATTTATTTGTCTATTCATTTTTTAGTTGCACTGAAAAGCGTTACACTTTATTCTTTTATATTTTTCTCGGTTTTGGCAGTTGTCTCCTATTTTAGTGGATTGTTCCAAATAAATATGCTTTTTTTTAACGATTTGTTGCCAAGAAACGACTCGTGAAAAAAATTTGTGAACCTTCATCTAGCTTTATTTGGGAACAATTCTTCATCCACATTGAAATTTATTTCTGAAGTATTTGAAGAGTCATTCCAATGTTCGCTATATATATTTCATGAACTTTTTCGGAAACTGCATCGAGTTCATCATCTCTTTCAGATTATGAGCCTTTATCAATTTCAGAGCATTTTCCACTTTTATAATTTACTTGTTACTTCTGGATTCTTGATTTTCTGGACATCTTTAAAATAACAAATAAATTAAAATAAAAAACCTAGAAAGTTTTACTGCCAATATTATAAACACTTTTTCTCTTCACACGACAGAAATGGCAATTTCAACAAGTATTGCACGATTCTTTATTTGAATTGGATTCTATGCGTTGTCATTACTCCAAATCTTAAAAAACTTGCATTGTGCAATTATTTTTAGAAATGTTTGCAAACAACAACAGATTAAATTAACTCTATCGGGGTTTCCCTCTTTAAATGTTACAACCGAAATTGAGATGTCATAATTTTTATTAGAATTCAAAAAATTAAAACGTGTCAAAAGACTACCAATGTTAGAAATAGGTATACCATCTACATAAATTTATTCAAGGATGAGCACAGGGAAAATGATACCAATACTCTAATTTAACAATTATTAAATGAATTGTCAAGAAATAAATTTAGAAAAAATTAACTTACTTGAGTTAGTTACTCATGTAAAAGTGGTCGTTAAGCCGGAAAGCTAATAAGATGAAAGATCCAGCAAGCAATATAATAGATCTGACTACAAAGCCATGCGGTGACATCAACTTTGCTCTATCATACTTTCTTACATTAGTCAACAGTCTGGTTTCTGAAACTCCTTGATATCTTACCACGCAGCGCCTTTCAAATACTTTGAAAAATGAAGATATTTTTGAATATTTTCATTTCAGTACATCATCAATACATCAATGCTTGCTGACCACTGACTTGTTTTTTTTTGCTGTGGGTTAACGCAGGAAGGAGCATTGGACCATATTTTTTTTAAAACACAAAAAAATTTGCGAGTGGCATTCAATACTGTGAAATGACTGAGTATTCAACAAACAATAGCCCGTCTGAAAAAAGGTCTGGCTCAACTTTATGAACGAGGCTGCCTTTTAGTTTTAGTCTTGAGAAGATGACCAATGATGACCAAATGATGGTCATGCATTATATAAGCCTCTGCAAGTCTCAGTTCTCCATTCCGAGTCTAAGAGAATCTCATTTAAATCGACTGTTACCTTTTTCGTTGCAGTTTTCTTAAAAACAAAAAAAAAATCTAAAATCGAACACAAAAGTGCTCATAAGAATAATAGGCAGACAAGTACATCATCGATGCTGCAGTCAACATTGACGGGCTACAGCAGTGTCAGTGACTATGACAGCTCTGTCTGGTACGATGCAATCGTAGACCGCAAGCAACAATGTCGATTACGCGAACTCGTTGTTCGTATTTGAAGTCTGTTTGTAGCTTCTATAAATAGGATCAGCGATTTCCAGTAGCCAACTATGATATGAATACATAGTATGCATATATATTTTTTATATTGTTTCGCTTTCAATATGCGTGATAATTTGCATAAATTTTATATGCACACGGGGGGAGGGGTCGCTTAAGGTAATATTTACATGAAAAGAGTAGCGCAATGAATACAATGGAAAAGGCAGTGGCACGAGCACCATAATGGAGGTTTATCAGTTGTTGATCAACTTGTCAGCTAGCGACTAATTGGAACATTCTATCCTTCGATTATTGTTTTTTTTTTTAATTAAATGGAGCTGAGTTATCATTTCTAATGTCCAAGGATGATACTAAAAGATTTTTTTCATCGTTATTTTCACATTGAAGTTTGAAGGAGGAAATGTTTTGCAGTCTCTTAGTAACTGAGATTTATTTATCGCCCTATCAAGTATCCTCCTGGCAGAAGAATACTTAAAGGAGTACGGCTTAATGTCAACTACCACTTCTGTTACATGGTACATCCGGCATCTTAGAGGCCTCTGAACTCATAGTGTTTTATAAAAGCTAATCTCGGATAATGTCGCGATACAGATGCGTCTCAGATTGAATTTTATGATATTAGTGGACAATGTTCAGATAAAGATCTAATTGTTCACTACCTCGGATCTCGGCTCGCCATCGGTGAAAACTACAGGTATACATTTGTAATGCATGACTCCGTCGCTGTAAAACAGTAGGAGTCCTGAGCAAACTTGGATCCAGTATTGAACTGATAGCTTGATTCTATGATGAAGTTCAGATCTGTTTAAATTTCGGAAATAAACAAGAAAGATTTTTTATAGGTTTCTAAAAAACAAATTTTTATAAAAAAAATTTGAATCTTGTTGGTCTTCTCGCTGTCAGATGTTCAAATACGGTCTCTGAACCAACCCAATCATGCTGTAAGGTGGTGCCTTTAGGACCTCGACCACGGAAGGAATCTATCAAATTCTACCTTCACGACGATTTTGGGTCACAGGTATCGGGGTATTGGTCTGAGGAAGAGACAAAATTTCAATCTTTTCCACTGGATTGGTAAACTCCCAGTACTAAATTCTCATGACCTGAACTTGCGTCTTGACCAGCTAGTATTGCATCAGCATCTAGCCAGTAAACAACAGATCACATTTTCTTCTCATGTCATGACTGGATTTTTCGTGCACGTGAGAAAACCAGAGGCAAACTTTGTCGAAAGGAGACAAGCGCCTGTTGGGTATCGTTAACTGCAAGCTACATAAAGGAGTGAATGAAGGAATACGATTTTTAAAAATGAAGGACATGTTGTTAACATGGTGAAATGGCATGCCTACTTGAACACAACATGTGTTTCAAATGCGTTCCGAATACCTAAAAATTTCAAAGTAAAGATCTCCGATACGATTAAGTTTCAAGGTAGTAAAACGTTATGCCTAAATAGATTGCACAATAAATTCGCTCGAGTTCAAAAGAAGGTCCTCCATTTGGATCATTATAGGGAAGGACTAGAAGAGAGACTCTACAGAAAGAGCGAGTTAAAGATATACACCATTTAAAAAGCCACAATAGCCTTTCTATGTAAGAAACCACGGCAATCCGGGGACTCTTAGTGAAGCCACCCTCACTCACCTAAAAGACATTTACTGCTTGTTCTGAATCAACTTGATAGTAGCCCCGTAAAACGATCATAAGTCTGCATTCCCCATAACTTTGGAACCCAACCTATATTGCCGAACATGACTTGTTCATTCTTCATAGTTAATGACCAAAGATATAAGCAAAGGGTTCCCATAGTTTCCTAATATTTCACAAAAAATCCGCAAGTCATTGGCTCAACGGCCGAGAGGTCTTAAATCATTTATTTTAATCCACAATACCTCCTTTGCGAATGTGCAAATAATCATTCAATAGTTTTTAAGTGCATTTTGAAGCAATCAATTAAATGTTATCGTTTAGGAATGCATGACTACTTCTGTATTACTAGGGTCCCTTTATTCTTTTGCGTTCCTTGAACTCTTTTGGATTCCTCGCATTCTATTAAAGCTTTTTCATTACAGATGACACTGTATTAGGTTATAGACTGCGATTTGATTCTTTTCAGAAAATGCATCAAAACCTCTGACAGCTTGAAGAATTGAAGATGTATCTTCAGGATACAGCATTTTATAAGAACATAAAGAATTCAAAAGATTGCAAATAATGCAAGAATACTTTTGGTTAATGGCCACATGAATGGCGATTGTATTTAGTCAATCTGTAAAGTAGTTGCATTCTTTAAGAACTATACTTAATCTTGTCAGTCAAGACCATGCTGAGAAAAAGATCCATCGATTGGACCTTTCGTATTTAAACCCACCCTTAGCGTTATTATGATTTTTGTTTTCAAAATCCTAACTTAATCAAGTTGAGCTTTTTTGTGGAAGAAAATCGAGGAGAACCTTTCGTTCAATCCAAACCCCAAAGACCGGAACGGATATACTAAAACCAATTTGTCAGGGCATACGTGATTCTCATTTACAAATGAGGCGACGTAATCATTTTAATACACAAACGCTTACACAAGCCGACTTTAAGTGTAAAACAAAGCTAAAGCAATTACAATTTACGAGAACGCTAAACATAAATCGATCCGGCCGTTCAAGGTTAAGCCGCTGATTTCCGCCCAAAGATCACAAAGAACGCTTGTGATCGGTTTTATCAGAGTCGAGTCGTAGGACGGTCGCACCGATACGAAATTGCACTCAGGTGGCTGCCGGCTAAAAATATCAATAGTCACAATATAGGTTTGTTTTTTTTTTTTGGATTTATACTTTTGTTTACAATTTATGATAATTGGCTCGCAAGCGATGCGCGCGCGTTGTTAAGCGTCGACATGCAATGGTGAGGCCGCTTAATTGTTTTTAATTTGTCCATTTTTGCATGGCAGCGACGCCGTCGACGTCGCGGCCTCATTCCATGTACTTACGAGTAAAATTATAATCTCAGACGGTCGACAAACGTCAAGCTGAAGTATAAACGAACGCACACTGGCTACGAGGGGGACTTTAGCGCTACTTACGCAATGTGTTAAAATTACGACGTTACTTCATGCTTATACGTGTGCGAAGGGCAGGGTGATTGTGGGGGTGATTCACTGCCTGCATTGCACCTTGTGTCTTGCCTTTTTAAAGATGGATTGACAGGCTGACAGACCAACTGATAGATATCTGTCATTAGCATTATTGTTCGAAGTTGATAAATTATGTGGCACTCGAGAGCGCAGCTTTAATTCAGTCTTCTGACTTTTTAATTCTGTCACAATTTATCTTTAACTTTATCCAAGTTTTCCGAAATGCTTTGAGATTTTTTATGATAAAAGTTGGATTTAAGTTTTACTGCAGACCTGCAAACTCAGATGACAGTGCTTGACCAATTGACGTATTGTTGCGTGGACGCTCGCCCACTCAACTCGTACTATGGTGTTTATTTGTCCAGTTCTGGCGGTAACGTTTGTCAGTTGCACAGTTGAAAATTCGTTTTATCTGATCGACAGATATGTGCATACATTCATTTTGATTGACGTGCGGAGGGTGGTGACAGGATGCGAGTATCAATCATTGCAGATACAGACACAGAGAGAGAGAGAGGCGACTGGAAGACCTTGGCTTCGATTTAGATTCAGCCAAGCTATCCATTGTCTCAGGTTTCAAGTTGTAATTGGACATGAGCTCTGTGTGTAATTTGTTGCAATAGTTAGCTAGGCAGCAGATTAAGTTGCAGAACGATGTTTCAGTTTAAAGTAAGTTAAATATCGATGCTAATGCCACATGGTGGTGAGGTCATACTATTTCTTTCTGCACACGATTATATGAGTGATTGGAAGTACATCTATTACACGAAAGACCTCCAGGCTCTGAAGCAGAGAACGGTGGGAAATTGATAGAGGTTTTTAAGGAATGTTTGTGGAAATTGCATGTATCTTAAGCTTACTACTTAGATGGAAACATGAGCTAAAGATTAAGTATAGGTTTGACTCATTCATTGATTTAATTCAAGTTGAACCTTGTAACAGTATTTAAATGCATAGATTATCCTTCTTATGGTTACAAAAAAGAGCGTCAAGAAAAGCTTATGTTTTCGACTTTTCTAGTGATGGTCTCCCTCCTTACCACATTTTCACAATGAAGAAGGCCAGTCTTAGAACTCAAACCTCAAAGCAGGCAATCTTACTGAACGTAAGGAAACAGTTTTAAATTATGCAGTATTCAAAGGGCTAGGCTCCAAAAAAACACACAATTCCAAATTGTCAGTCGAAATATTTAAAGCACCTTCAGGAACGCATGTATAATGATGGAAACAATCAGAATAATGACGAAGTGATGAAGTCCTCAGACCCAATATAACATTTTAGTATATGCTAGCAGTTGGTTTTCAAATCCCATTCGTTCAAGTTCCTTTGAAAACTCTGATAGCAGATTCATGATGGAATCTTCCAAAACCTAAGTACAGCGAATTTTCAAATATATAAAATTTCATATTCTAACACTACACTAAATTTTCGAAGCTCATGCCTCTTTTGTTGAATTTGTGAAAATATATTGTAAGAGTAGCCACATCCCCTTAAATCCAGAAACGAAATAGAAAATGAGGCGAACAGCCCATGAGGCTATGTCAAGGAAAACGTAACTAAAATAATTTTAATATTGGCTATTTCATTTGATCTATCATCGACACGACGATGCACATGGGAGGATTTGTATAAAAAAAACAGCTCAAAAGTCCGAAACTTCAAGAAGGCAACAATATCAGTTGGTACCGTTATGATTAAAGCTTGATAGCCGGTCTCGCGACATCTCAAAAAATTCTGAGCTCTTGCCCCTTGTCACATTGTCAGTCAGAATCTAGTCATTGTCAGAGTTGCATTTATTTGTAATCGACACTTTCGCTGGCGCTTTTTTTGTTTTTGTGGTGAAAATTTGATAAAAAAAACATCTGATAATAGAAGTGGAAAGTATATTCTGTGTTCTAAAATATAATTGAATTTTGTATCCATTTTAATATTTTTTTGACTGAATTTCTTCAGTGAAATGTGTTTATGCTTATGAGTATGCTATTGTTAGATTTTATTTTTTATGGGCACAAATCTTAGTCTTATTGCATTCATATGCCAACTGTCTGCTCACGTCCGCCATTTTGTCGTCTGTCACCCTGAAGATTATACGTAATTTATTCAATTGTGATAACCAGGATATAATTCCCTGTTTGCAATGCATCTTCATCTGATATCGCTAAGACTTATACTCGAAAAGAATTATATGATATACTTAAAGATTTTATAGTAAAGAAATTGATTGAAAAGTTCTGGTTGTTGGGAGAAAAATTACCAAAATCCAAAATGTCCAATTGAAGAAAAAAGTTTTATAAATAAAATGGGAATCCGCAAGTAACAAAGACGAAAGATTCATCAAAAACAATGAAAAGTGGCTCCAATCAATCATTAAAATACCTTACCTCTTTATAAATTCTGGACCGAAACCAGGACACCCATCCAAATTGTTTGAAGAGCGTTGTGACTACAGTAAACATCGAAAACTGACGTATGCAGCCAACGTGAGCCAGCGCACTTTAAGAAATTCTGATGCGACGAAAATAGTTATAGGAATTGCCTGATCACCAACCAGAGCTTAGAAATTTAGTAAACTATCATAATTGCTCCTTCAGCGAAGCAAGTGACATCGGCATTATTTTTGAAAGGCGACTTTTCTAGAAGGTAGTGGGAAGTGTTACAAAGTGCCAACAAGAATAACTACCCCTGCTATTTATTGATAAAAAAAAATTTATCCTGATAAGGAATTCATGGAAGTTATTAAAACCTGCGCCGAAATACAACTTCAAGTATTACTTGATCCCACTGGATTCCATCTTCGTAAATATGTCGCGGAAATAGTAGAGACTCTTGTATTGCTCAGAGGAAGAGCAGCAAAATATGACTCTTCCCATATATCAATTTTTTTTATGGGCAAAAATCTTTTTTAAACCTCAGACAAATTGTTATTATTGATGGGGAACAGAGAAAAATTATATTGCAAAACCCAGTCACTTCTCCTCCTAGGTTCTGAAGACCGATATGCATACGCTTATAAGCGATGTTACCAAAGAAGAAATAATACATATTAAAAATCAAATCACGCATCCCAGAGAAACAGAGGTGTCCGAAAACAATGATGCTTAGATTGGTTGATGGAAAAGTCTGCAATGCTGCTACCGATATTACCTCTACCATGAGTTGTTATATTTGTGGGCAGACTTCTAAAGGATTCAATAAATTTATCAAAATCTTGCAAACACTAAGTTTGGACCCTCGATTCTTCATGCGAGAATTTGCTTCTCGAAGTATGGAGAATGACAAACAGAAAGATGGAAATTTAAAAATGTATATATTTTGTAATTATTAAGAATGAATTTCGATCAAATATTGATTTTATGCAAAAAAAAAAATATAAATAATTTAAAGTTGTTTTATCATACAAGTACTCCAATGTTCGACGTCCCGCAGTTAGTGCTGCACGAGATGCTGATGTAGGCAGAATTAAGTGCTGAAAGTGGTCAGAGCATAGGACAGGAGATTTCGAAGTTTCAGAAGGAAATTGAAAGTTTGAAGAACACTTTGTTAGTCGCAGGCGAAGTTAAGTACTAATAATAAAATTTTATCTTTTATATAAATTCCTTCAACTATTATTCCGCAGCATATGAAACATAAAGACTAAATTTAGGCTATATTTTGACAGATGAGATATTAAAATTGAATGCTAACGTAATAAAAAAAAATAAAATAAAAAAAAATGATAACAGAAATAAATAAATAAAAATAAATGTAAAATACTAAAAAAAAATAAAGTTAAAATTTGCAATAATTATAGGCGCCACAACTCTTCATTATCCGATGAGAGCATTATCAAAATAAAGGCTCGGACGCCTCAGAAGTTAAGAGTAGTGGAGAACTCGAACCGATTTTGAAACTTTTTCATGCAGCAGGGTCTGTTTTTTGTAATATTTTATTTTATTTAAATTCATTACAAGATCACTTTTTTATTACAAATACATTAATTAAGAGCAATCATGGAATCAATCATGAAGTCAGGTTGACCGAGTTGTAATAAAGTACATTTTAAACTTTGATGTCTTTTGTTTGAATGAAATCGCGAACTAGGTTTCAGCTGACACGTTAAAAGAGGGCTTATGCAAAAAATATCTTTAGTGACTATTTAATCTTTAAAAAATTATGAAAGCTAGCCTATTTCCTCACGAATTACCGAAAAAAGTTATATTAATGCCACACCCTTGGAAACTACCTTGAATACGGTACAAACATTTCGAGAATGAAGGTAATCTTGATCCATCATATTTATTCTAAGAGAAAAAAAAAGATTTCAAGAAAATATCGCTTTTTTTTCTTCGGCATAACAAACAGCTCAGGGGCATGAAATTTGACCATAAAAGTGAAGTGATAGATCGCTCCTCATAGATGGCGTGTGCTTATACTGGCGATCGATAAAACATCTCTGTCTGATATTAATTTCAAATCACTTCACCTCGCTATTCACAACTGATCATAATTGAATGCATTTTCACAAAATTTTATCAAAAATACATTGAAGAGTCTAAAATATATCCAAAAATGTAAATTCAAAAACCTAGCTAATTTGCCAGATTTTATGGGCTGAACAATTCGATTAAAACATCTGAAGCTTAGATCTGGTTCAACCCAGACTAGGGATCATTCGAAGTATTCTTAAGATGATTTATAATTCGATATTTTACAATTAATGCAAAAATAAAAACATTTCAAAGTCCAAAACCATCTAGTTACGCCAATTTATTGCCCAAGTCATGTCACACAGTGTTATCTAATAATCCATTTTCCAGCCGTTAAAGCGAGTAACTTGTTTACCCTTTGATCAGTCATGTAAATTAACTTCCTGCGCTAAGTGTATCTAACCTCGTGCGATCGGCATATTGTTTCAAACTTCACGTGTACCGCCACACGCCACTCATGTGGAGAATAGCAAAACAACAATACTAATCATTTTTTCTCCACTCGAACGATATAAAAATATTCATTTACGTAATTATTACGTATACGACGTAGGTACTTCATTTGAGTCCCATTTTCATTTGCTTAGTGTGTTGCAGATACTTTTTACTCTATCAATGATTTCTATAGATACTTTCAGTTCAGCGCTGGATTTCAGTACGTCAGATGTCAGCCAAAATATCGCCCAAAAAACAAAAAAACAAAAACAAAAGAGGAATCAATCAAATCGAGAGGGTTGAACTTCTACTTCTATTGAACGATGCGGCTCCAATGTGTGCCCCTTGCGGTTACCCTTCTGCGCTTGACAGTTGTTTGTCATTTTAATAATTAAGAAATTTGTAGTCAAGTGGCGGTGCACAATTTTTTAACGCGTGCCGAAAGTTTGTTGTTTTTTTTTTGTATTTTCTGTTTTGCTTTTTTTTTCAGTGTGTTTGGGTGTCTTGGCGCGTTGCGTCGCGTCGTTCGGCCAGCACCACACGATGATTTATGATGTTGCTAGTTGCTGGTAATGGTGCTGATCTGTTGCTGCGGTTGTTGTCATGTTTGTTGCTAGTCCGGGTGTCCCATGCCCGTGCCGTTGCGATGTCGTGGTGGTACTGGTGGCGGCAGTGTTGATGATGTTGCCAACAATGACGATGATGCCGATGATGGGAATGGGGTGTGTATGGCTAATTTGATTGAATATAGTGGCAATTTGTCAGATTGTAAAATGTAGGTAGTAACACATGGCTGGCAGGCGACGGCGCGCTGAGCCAGTGGAAGTGTTTAATGGAATTGAAACGCTTAAATGGAGTGCTACTGTCAAATTAATTAATTGTCACATACATGTTCTGTTCTTAATTAGCATATGAATGAATTGGCATCTAGGAATGACGTGATACATGGAACACTTTCCCTCCATGCTACGGGGTTTGTATAAAAGTATTAAAGAGTTAATACTCTATGCAGGAATTTCCAATTGATCATGGAATTGATTATCAATCAAATGACTTGGCTTTGAAATGAATAAGTGACTTGCTTCTTAGAAAGTAAACATACTTTCAAGAGTAGATCATTTTGGGATTACAATGATTTTGCTTGAAATGATCTTCTTGTATCCGTTACACATCATTTCCATTAATTAGCCTCGGAACTTACTAGAAAAAAAAATAGTGCGTTGTGAATCATTTACAGTCTTACTCACTTACGTATACATCCATCGAGCCTTAGAGGATATGAACTAGAGCTAAGGGCACTATCCATCCTTCACAAGCTTCATACCATTCGCGATTGCTTGACATGCGAACGAGAGGTTCGGTCTTCCCTTTTTTCGCGAGCCTGATTTCGAAGACACTCTTTTTCATGTACACCGCCGCCATGCTATCGAACCATAGTGGTCAACAGATTTCAAGTAGGATTTTTTCGTTCGAGTTAGACGTTCTTTTGACAAATCGAAGAAGCGTCGATTGCCTAGGATAATTCGTCATCGGTGGTGGGTATCGATTTGACATTCGTTGGACTCTTCACAGGTTTATACAGTTAATGCTCAATCAAGACATGCTCAATATGACAATCACATGAACATTTTTCGAGTCGAAAAATGAGACACAAGACGTCCAGTCGTCTTTAAACCATCATTTCGTTAAGCTATTTTCTTCGGCCAAGCATGCAAAGTTCAAAATCCTGACCTGCCAACTCAGAAGCCAACAATCTGGGTAGCTATTCTAGATCAATGAAATTTGTAAGTATCCTTTCGAATAAAAAACGCGTTCCATTCGCTTTGGAAAATTTAGAAGAAGAAGTCACTGATTGGAGCTTCAACAGCAAAGAGCCAGATTATATAAAAGACATGGTGACTACCCAAAAAATGTAAAAAGTGGGCACAATCGCCCTCAAAATTCCGCACCGAGGAACAAAAAGTTGATAAGGAGGGTCAATCGGCAAAGGTCTCGAGACCAACTTCTTGAATTTTCGTGATAACGAAAATCTTCGCGAGTGACAGCTGTATTGTGAGTGTTTAATATTGTGAAATTTTGGTGGACAATTTCTACGGTTTTGTTTAAAAAACGCTTCTCGTAACTTCTATGAAATACTTGAAATTCCAGTGGAAACATTTAAACAATTTCAACCTTGTAAAAATTTTGCCGACATCAGACCCAGATGGCTATGTTTCCCATCTCCAAACATTTTACGGGTTATCTTTAACTAGTAAGCAGTGCGAAAGTCATGTTCTTTCTTTCCTCATTCACTTCACTGCCTTAAGTAAGTAAGTTTTTCTATTTGGTAAACATTTGCAAATTGGTATGTTACCGCATATTTTGCATACAGAGATTTGATGTTTTAATTTTTATTTCTTTCTACTGAAAAACAATTTAATTCTTACACAATCTTATAGTCAAATAAAAAGCTATACTGAAGAAAACTAACCAAAAAACTTTAAATTTAAAACATAAAAAATTTAAAAATAAAACAATTAAAAAAATATATAAGACAACTTAATTTTTTAAAAAAAATGTGGTTATCTTAAGACTAGTCCAGGTTTGTCGAGGTTTAAGCGAACACTGATGCAAGACAAATTTTAACAATCATCAAAATTATTCTTTTAGGATTGATGATTTTAATAAATGTAAATGTGAGGCCCAAAAATTTGTGACTATTTCTTTGAGCGAGGAATGAGGAACCTTTGGTTTAACGAGTGCATTAAATAATTCGCCTACAGATGTGTGACAAAAGATGATCTTTTTTGGTCATATCCAGATTTTGGCTGACTGTTTCTCTGACGAAGAAAATTGCAGCAGTTTACTGACATGTGAAAACATTTTCAACATGACAATATTAGTAAACATTGAATTGAGACCTTACATAAAGAAAACAATATTTTTAATATTTTTCTTTTTTGCACAAGAAAAATAACGCACATACTGAAATGGTCAAGCGAGGCCCTGGCTTCCAAATGGGGTGGCCACGATAAAGATGTATTTTTTTTTGTTTTTAGAGTGGTAGTGTTATGACCAGTAAAATAAACCATAAGCCACTGTGTCATGAAGTTAAATATTAAAGAAAGGAAGGGCTGAACATATGTACATCCAGCCGGAATCACAATTCTGGATTGTTTTCTACCGCTCACTTTGAAAAATGTTCAACCTTTTCCCTGACATTGATACCCCATTAACCGCATTTGATGTGCAGCAATTATTCTTCGTTTGGATTGTCCCATATTCTTAAGTTTAATTAACTCAATCGACGCCTTGTTTTTGGAAACGATGAACCGATTGATTAAGTGGTGAGACGTGCACTTCGAACTTTAAAGAAATCAGTGGTTGAGTCTCTTCGATATAAGTTTTTAAATCATTTCACAGTCAATTATAAAAAAAAGTATATTTAACTGAATTTACTATCCCATGACCCAGGCATAATTTCAATCAACACATGCTAAAAAATGTCTTGGCTCTTGGATAGCCTTCAAATTTCTTAAATTGATCAAAAAACTAAAGCCTCTCTACCAACCCAATTTGAACCAACAAAAAAAAAAAACAACAGTGTAAGTAAATAAATTGACTCATCTAGCGCTCTAATGTATTCAACCTTAGGACATTTCCCCCATAAGACAATATTTCCCTATCAATAGTGGTTACATTTTTAATTTAAAATTCATGTTCCAGATTTCACCAACAAATCTCAACCGCTGCACATTACCCAACCCGACTGTCATTCGGTCACAGCCTACGTAAATTCTTCTCCACTCGGTTGAAATTTCCACGCCAGACTCAACGTGGGTGCCCAATTCGTATACTTAACCAAATCATAAAATAATATTTCCTCATTCAGTCTAGTTTCGTTTTTTTTTTCCCTAAACAAAAAAAACGCAGTGCCAACCCAAACATGCCTCCATCTGTGCATTCAGATTGTTTATCTAAGCCACAAAAAAGTCTCAAAAAATGTGAACGTTTTTTTTTGTTTTTTGATTTTTCTTTTTGGATTTTGTTGCTTTGTTTTTTTGACCGAAAAAATCTCCCATGGACCCAAATTTCATTTGACACATAAAAACAAAAATTGACAATTACTTCACAGACCTTTGACTAAGTAATAGGAGACGAAATTCGTTGTCTCTCTGGTTCGTGGTAAGTGGTTAAGCTAGCTGCCGGGGGTCGGTCAGGGCCAGACAATGTGTCCACTCGAGCGCACAGCAATGAAACGCGACCAAGCTACGGATACATGGCCAATTTCAAATCTCATTTTATTTACTCAACAAAATTTTTGTAGAAAGTTTTTTATTTTATTTTTTTTTTTTTGTGTTTAGTTTTGTATCTATTGCCTAGATCGCATGTATGTAACTATCGAGATACATTTAACGAACAACAAACTGCGCTTCATATTGTAATTTTCAATTAGGTGAGGGCTGTGAATTGCGTCGGTCGGAAGTACGACTTGATGACGATGCGGATTGGGATTGATGACGATCATCATTGTTGTTGTGACACCAGCAATGCAGTGTGAATTGATGAAACCGTGAAGGGTAACAGATCAATTTCGAGGCTCGCAAGTCTTACGAACCTTAAATGGAAACCAAAACGATGTGATTACGATCGGATATGTTTGAAAGTGGTCTTTGACTGATTTGTTTACTGTATTATACCAATTCATTTGAAAAAAAATCACGGATCATTGAAACTTTTTAGACGGTTGGAAGTTGGGTTGTTTCAGACGCTTGACATGTTACTTTTGACACCTAGCAAGGTAATAGAATATCAAGGTTGTGCGTCTGCCAAATGAGGCCAGAATCCTAGTATGAATCATGAGTCTTAAGTAAGTACTATAAGGTTTTATACGCTTAAAAGCACTTGCTTGTTTAAAAGCTGATTTCTTAAAATAATTGAAATGATCTCCAAGAAGCCTGTAATCTCTTCTCTATCTTCCGATAAGCTCAGCGCGCTGCATTTTGAGATTGAATGTCGACATCTTAGCATCGTGCGTTAATTTTGAAAGAATTGTTAAGATTTTTACATGTCAAGTAAGTATTCTAAAATGATTCAGTCGTTAACGAAGTTATAATGGAAATTATTGATACGTAAATATGTTTCTCTGGTGTACTAGAAGTAGAATACGGGACAAGGTTTTTTCCCTCTGGAATTCCAGCGGCAATATCTTCAAAGGAGCATTGCTCATGCCCTTATTCAACATGTGTGATTTTTTTTTTCTAGAAAAGATTCTAAAAAGTGATTTTTTTTAATAATTCGCAAGTGCTCAAGGGATTTGAAGTACCCTTAACGTGTTTTTTTACACAGGACGAGCAGATGTGGAAGGGAGAGAAAGCAGGTTTTAAATTGTTGTAAGTTGCAGTGCAATGGAAAAATAGAGCGATATAACGCATTCGTCATGCGCATGGAGCGGCCTATAAAGGAATTTCGAAATTTCACACAGTGCGCCCGAAAGTAGGCTTAAGGATAAACTGATGAGCAATCGATGATGCGCGAGTGTTGCGAGTGAATTTCTGAAGGCACGGAATGCAAAACACATTTCGACGGTGTTCCAGCGTATGAATTGCTTTCTAGATGTTTTTTTTTTCGCTCGCTTTTGAATGCTATTTAGGAGTTGCAAGGTGGTCTTCGGTGCACCTGCTCAGATGTAAGCCTTGTAGTCCATTTTAGGCCGAATAAAAGCTTTATAAATTGTGGCTAAATCAGAAGAGTTTATATACTTCTTGCACCGGTTTAAAAAACCTAAGCATTTCACTATATTCTTGGCAACATTCCAACGTAGGTTAGAATTGATGCACATACCGAGCATTGAGCTTTCCAGTTTCTTCGACGCAAGTGCCTTTAATAGACAATGGCTGGGTGCTAGAGAAGCATTAAATTCTACTCTATTGGCTTGTCCCCATTTTATTATGCTGTAAATATCAGAATTTAATGAGTTAAGCATACGTTGTCACTCGATGTCCACGTCCGAAGAGCTTGGGCGTGAATCATTAAACGTATATGTGAAACTGAGGGTACTGTCATCTGCGAAGGAGTATATTGGATTAGATGTGATAGACAAGAGATCGTCCATCAAAATTAAAAAGAGAGCCGGAGACAAAACTGTGCCTTGGGGAACAACAGCATTCAAAAGGTGAATTTCAGACTCATATTGTACGACTCGAAAGGTAGTTTCTAATCCATCGAAGAAGAGACTCACCGATCCCATATGCACGCATTTTCGACAAAAGATCTTGATGCTAAACTCTGTCAAATGCCTTCGAAATATCAAGTGCAACTATCTTTGATTCTCCGAAATTATGTAAAGATTGGTTCCACTTTTCGGTGAGACAGGTCATTAAATCACCTGTGGACCTGTTACTACGAAAACCATATTGCCGGTCGTTTAGGAGTTTTCGCAATTAAAGCTAAGTCATAAGCTGACGGTTAATCAGCGTTTCCATGACCTTGGAAAGAAGAGACGTAAGTGCTATGGGTCTGTCATTGGAGGGAGAAGATGATTCGTCTTTTTTAGGGACAGGCTGGACAAATGCAGTTTTCCATCTACTCGGGAAGAGACCATAAGAGTAGCGGAAGAGCGGAAGAACACCTCTTCAAGGGTTGCCCATGAAGAAATCCTTTTGGAATTCTGAAAGAAATATGATTTTTAAATTTCCCTTTTTTTCAAAAAAATAATTTATGAAAACTAATTTTGTTTATATGTACATATGTGTTCACTTTTAGTTGTATGTGATTGTCAGTGCATCAATCGACATCCAATTAAAATTAATTTGATTTTTTATTAATAAATTTGCATTATGGAATCAGGCGCTATAGGCCAGTCGAATTCTGTTAAAAATATGATTTGTCAGACCAATTTTATTTATGTGTGTGTGTGTCTCAGTGCATTAATTGCCAATTCATTCAAATAAAGGAAAAAATTGCATTTCAAGTTCGGGGGCTTTTACCCAATGGAATTCTGAAAGCATTACGATTTTTTAATTTTCCATATTTTTTTCGGAAAACTGGTTTTAAATATAATTTTTATAAAAATTGGTTTAGCTGTATTAAAACAGTTGGACCTTGTCTAAACAGAGGACAACTAAGTTAGTTCTTTGTAGTTTAGGCATAGCTAGCTTATGGGTTATTCTTTTTACTTCACTGTTCGGTAAAAACGATTGACTATAGAAAAAGAGTCTAGTAGAATAAATGTTCAGTGAGTGTTCGAGTTCGAATAACTTTTATTATTTAAAACCAACTCTTTTCTATGAATTTGCACAGATTAACTGGTCTAATGATTTTTAATGTATTTATTTTCAAAGTTCTTATCTAACCTTTGGTTTAAATTTGACGTTCCAACTTTCTTACCTAAGAGAACTTAGTTCGCCAAATTTCAATTTGTGCTCACTTTAAAAGTGCAAAAGCTCACTTACAATGGGATATGCATTGAATTAATCCATATCTGAATATTAAACTTAGTGAGTCAAGCAGCCAATAACCCAATCGACCCGTGCTTACCCATGACTATGAAGATCCACCAGAAACGTCAAATATTTTTCTGCCTCTTCGCATTCAATTCCACTTTATGTTTTCTGATAAAAATTGACAAGTTCACTGGCCTCTTGTCTAGAGACAAAAGCCCGATGTCCTTGTGGGATTCCACAAAATGTCAGCACGCACAGTTGCCGACAAAAGTGTCTCGATGATTTTAAAATACAGTCACGTGCGATAACCTGCACGATCACCGTGAGTGTCAGAATTAAAGATGCGACTATTATAACTCATGCATACCATTGACTGAGGTGCGAGACGGAAAAAATCCATCAAAAACCGCCTCCAACGCCAACGGTCATTTTACATGTTGGCGCCTTCTCCATCTTCCGGCCTAAGCCCCATTCAAGGGCCAAAAGCGGCCCTACGCTAAATTTATACCTCATCACGTTACATCAAACAATTAACTTCCAGTTAAACGACATAAATGATGTGTCCACCGATAACGAAACTACGCCGTTTCAATATTTATTAGCCTGTAGCCTCCCTTTGCTATTTAAGCTTCGATCTTTGTTTTATTTTTATAATCAGCATTTTTTTTTTTTTTTTCAAAATCAACTTATTTATTCAAGTTTTGGTTAAATTAGCATGACGGTCGACAATATGTTTGGGTGACGGGCAATCATCTGTGACACAACAAAAAAAAATAAGAAAGATTGAAACAAATATGTCAGGCGGGACTGTATGTGATGATCGGAGGCGATTAAAATGTCGTGTTGTGGTCGTTTTGTTTGTTTCTGACTGTTAATGGCGGTATTTACGGGCGTTCAAGAGCGAAACGCGGGCAAAAAGTAGCAAAAAGCGAGCAAAACAAAAACCATCAACAACGAAAAAATGATTGTGATCGTTTGCCCTTTGCGCCTGAGCCGCAAAAAATTGACGGACTCCCGCTCCTCAGTTGACGCGTTCTACGTGTACCGCTTCCATATATCATAGCGAAATTCTAATGTTAATTTGTGTTTTGACAGGGCGTGGTATGGGAATGTCAGCGGAAAAATGTATCCGTGAATAATGGCGCAGTGATCGCGCGTTCATTGAGTTGACCTTTTTTTCTCGATGTGCTGAGGGACCCAAATGTACGAGTATAGAAATGATTTATTATGATATGGGGCGTTTGTTTTGGAATTTCGCGGTTAGGGTTTTGATTTGAATTAATAAAGCTGTCTGTTTTTTAATTATCTAGTTGGATGGGACAGACGGTAAGGTGCAATACAATGGGATACAGGTGATTGGAATGTAATTTCATATAAAATCCACAAGGTCAATTATTGACATGAAAATAATTCATTTTGATGTTTTAGAAACTAAGCATAATTGGAGCGTTTCTTTCCAGTTCTAACGTACCTCTGTGTCCTTTTTTTAAGTATATACCACTGAACTCTTTTCTGATTTACTATCCTTAGGGTCAGGGTTAAACTAACTCTTTTTGTTAAAATAATATTCTGCAAAAAAAAAGCGTAAACTAAGGAAAAAATGAAAAGACTTGGCTGCATAGGGATTGCTGATTCGATTCATAACCACCTCGCCATCTTATTAAGCAACTAGGCCATCTTTTCAAGCACGGTGCTAAGAAAAAGAGCTGCAAACTTTAAACTGACTTAATCATACTCAGTTTTTTTTTAAATTGCTCAAAAAAAGAAGTGAAAATAGAATTGAATAGTTTACTTTGAATTCCTTCACGAAAAAAAGGCTATAGAGTGTTAAAGACCCACCTGATGAAATGATCATTAGAAACTATATTATTACATACTACTCGTATTACAAGGCTCTGCGGTTTGAATAAAATCCAAGTTTGCAAATATATAAACAAGAAAGACAAAAAAAAATTATAAGGACTCAATACGGTGACCGTACCACCAAAGCAGGATGGGCGCGGGCTTATAAGCAAAAAATTGTCAAAATTTCAATCCTTTGGATACGACTGTGATAGCTAAATGTCCGTTTTTTTCATAGGCCTCTTCCAATACCAATAATTCATTAGCCTAAAAATATTGACAACAACAAGTCACATATTGTGATGTCCGAAGTTGGAACGACGGCTTTGATTTATCTGCTATAAGCAGGTTCAGTAAAAATTTTTCTAATATTCCAATTTTCGATAAACTATATACTTAGTGACATTCGTAAAACTCAGAGCCCATAGAACTACAGCTTAAATAAAATCAGCGCCAAACATGATAAATATACACAGCTATGAATTATTCTCAGAAGATCAATTATTGACTCCTAAGAAGGCTAATCATAGAAAAATATTGGTGAGGAAATCCAAACCATTCAAGGACCCGCTCAAGCAGACACAAAAAATACATGAAAATGTGGCCAGCGGTTTATGAGGAGTTTAGTCAAATTATATGTATATGAAAATAATAATATCCTCAATTAAACTAAATTCTACCTAAAGCCATTTATTATTTGCATTACATCTTGTTCCATGATCAACTATATCACTCTGATCCTAATCCAAATTCAAAACGCTTGGTAAGCAGAAGCTTAAGCGAAAGACCCTTCTAGAACTGATATAATATTTAATCTGTCTGTTTCAAAAACTTTTATAAATTCCGCCAAAAAAATGTCTGCATAAGCCTCATGTTCATTTTTATTTCTATTGTTAATTCTTAACTATATTGCACATTAGAAATTAGAAATTTATTACCTTACTACTGACAATTTTCTAAACATTTTACAAATTATATCACAAATTCTATTAATAGATTTAGGGCATAGAAAAAAATACAGAAAAAACCTTCGTTTTAATTTAAAGAAAAAGATTGATAGAGAGAAGGGGAGTGGTTGAAATATAGACTCTTTAAAATATGAAGGAAGAACAACAAAAAAAAAATCAATAAATAGGGGATAAATAAACAATAAATATATACAAAGAAAACATTTAAATTATTATTAACAAAAATATAATGTTAACATTCATATAAAAACGTATATGTAAATAAATTTAAAAAAAAAGTAACTTAAATTTAGTAAATAAATAAATATATGTAAAAATAAATAAATAATTAACAAATAATGGTTAGCAAATATGTTTATGTATGTTATTGAATGGAAGGTTTTTCATGGCATTTTCTTTTCAATATTAAATATTTCTTTTCTAACCAGTATCTGATTTTCAGTAGAAATATATGACACATAGTGTATGATTTCTCTCTATGCAAAATATGCGGTTGCTGACAACTTGTATATTTTGTATGCCAAATAAAAAAAATATCTGGATAATGAAATAAATAATAAGGAAAAAATAAAATAAAAATAAATACACCAATACATGTAATCCACGTAAATATTTTTGTTACTTTTTATGAACGAACTTGCCCATTAATACTTAAGTTAGCGACCAATACATTTTTAAATTGAATGAATTTGTTTTCATTGTTCATTTTCGAATTTCGGTAAATGAAAGGATACAGACTGCTTCACTTAAGTTAAAATTTCCTCAAATTTCCAAATGTCAGATGTTTATCGAGATGTACTCCAAGGTATCTACCATTTAACTTCCACTCAATGTGTGTGCCATTGAAAGATAATTTGCTGCTCTATCAGAAAAAAGGATTTTCTTCTTTAAGTAAAAAAGACAGCCTAAGTTTTTGAAGCGTTAATTTCTATTTTCCAGTCATTGTATAAGGTTGGCGATAGAACACCACCTTGGCGTGCTCCGTCAGTAACTTGAAGAGGGTTTGACTGACAACCATTTAAAGGGACCAGAAAACTTCCTGTTAAGAAGAATCTTATAAAAAATCTCTGTCAAATGCAGTGCTTGTAAACCTATCTGCAAAGAAGGTCAAACTTAAATTTGTTGCCGAAAGAAATTTCCTGTAAGGATACAAAAAAAAAACTTGGATCTGCGTTGAAAGTCTTATCGTTGGCGAATCTTCTAAAATAGATGACGGACGAACGATCTATCTGTAGACTAAAAAGTAGCACTATAGCCATAGATGCGATCCCTTGAGAGTCCACTTTATCAATGAGAGTCTGCAATGTGTTAGTTGAACATGTAAGCGGCATAACTTTCAAATGCTCGAAAGCTTAATTTAGTAGACAGACATTCTTCGTAGTGATTTGGACGAAATTCAAATAAGGAATCATATTGTTACTCGTTACTATTCTGGAATTTTATTGAGCAGCTCATTTTAGTGCAGAATAGAAAATCTTACTAATAAAGACAATTCTTAAACATCTTGAAAGCTCCAAAGTCCAACACTCTTACAATCGACCATTGGCCCAAATTTTTTAATTGGCTCTTTCTTAAGATCTGTGCCGTACCTACTGAAGCAAAAGTGCTAATTTCTTATATCTCAAGAGACTAAGCCCAATGGACACATAAAAACAGAATTTCCATTGTGATTTCCAATAATCCATAACGGTATACGAAATTTCTGCATATTTTATGCTTCTTCACACATTTTCTATTCCATGACAAATTACTCAGCCCACTTTAACAATTTTCGTAGAAACATCAAAAATACAAACAAATACCCACGGCACTAAATCTACTCCTAAAATTAGATAAAAAAAAAACCCACCAGAGAAAAACTCTACGAAACGAATTAATAACAAATTGTTTTCCGTTTGTCGAAATTGATTTGTAATGAATATTTAAACCGACCCATCCAGCCTAGCCAGCACGAACAAATCTCTTCAACATTTAAACATAATTTTTCATTCCATACAGCTTTTTTTTTGTTTGCATTTTTTTTGAATAGAAAAAAAAATACAAGAGAATTCCAATTCAACAACAACAGAATCTGAATCTGAATTCGAATCCGAATCCGAAGAACCCATAAATTTCTTTTAATAAACTAATGAGTTCTTTGTCACCCGGGGCATACAGAACGTTTGTAGATACTCGTACATGCCCGTCCGCGTTGAGATCCATGCCCGCGGAGTGTGTCTCTAGCTATGGCTTTGACTCGGGGTCGCATAATAAATATAATATTTTAATTTTTGTTAATTTCTCTCGCATTGTACACATCGCACGCATAAGAATGGTTTATTTTTTTTTTGTGGTCAAACGATTCCACCACTTAATCCGAATCGTGCTGTCAAAGTTGAAATCGTCAGAAAATTCCAGAAAATAAAACATTTGCGTATTAGCATTGAAGTTAATATGAAAAAATCCTTAAAAAAATCATATTATCTAGATACATTGATAGATGTCTTTGGGCCTAATCCTATTAGACCTCAGTGTCCACTTTGTTGTGTTTGGAAGTTGCTGGTTGTATTGTTAGGCTTCTGTTAGGTGAGATCTGTGAGTACAAGTATGAGGTTTCGGGTCCAAACCTCGGAGGGAACAAGAGTTCAGCTGCTTTTTTCAACCCACAAATTTATGGAAAATATCTCGCAGGCACAAAAACTGCAGAATTAGGACCTGGCTGGTAAACGCATTAGCAAGGCCCAAGTTCGCCATCCGGATTGAAACGCCATTAAAGTTTGAGTCTGCATCGATATGCATACCTCAGGTGTAGGTCGAGGGACACAGCATAACAAAAATTTGAATCATAGTAAGTAGGACTCCTTTTAACACAGGAAACAAGTTGTATGCTAACCTATTCAATCTAGGTATTTCACTGGAAGACGTTGGTATAAAATGCTTTACGTGATGAGCCACTGACGCCGTCGTCGGTCTTGTAAATACGACTATGTGGATTGCCATTTGAGTCTACCAAGCCTCGAATAACGCTATAAAATTTTTGCAATCAAATTATAGAAAGAGATAGAGATTTTTGTGACAAAGATAAAAAAGGGAAAGGGTTAACCCCGTCAAAAACATTTTATCACTATGCTACTTCAGAAATGTTAGTTCGATTAAGTTTCTCTGCAGACGCACGCTATTCTACCAATTTGAAAACAAATTGGCCTGAAGTGCATTTCGGAGTCATATATTAGACATAATCAAAATTAGTAGAAAATTTCTAAACTTTTACATAAGTTCCTAAGATAATATTGAATTCTTAGAATTGAAGGCAAAATGTATTATTTCATGTTTGAATTTCTTTAGTTATGTTTTTTTTTACATAAAATTTCCTTTAAATAAAAAAAATATTTTTATTTTAAATTTTATTTTATTTAAAAATATTTTTATTTGAAATGAAGCTGAGGTATGATGTTAAATGTAATAGGACTACCGGTTGAAAATGTCGTTATTGCAGACAACTTCATATCTATTACTCTGAGGTGAACTTTGACCATGACAGCTGTCACATCAGAAACTTCATGTCATTGTCTAATTATTTCAGTCTAGGTTATTGGTCATAAGTGAAAACACACAAGTTTTTGTAAAGCCGTAAAATTTCTTCATTCGTGCCATCAAAACAACATTTGCGGGAAGTTTTGATATGCTTCTTTCATTTAAAGAAAAAAAAAACCGAAGAGCATCAATTGCTTACCGAGCTTACCCGGTTAGAATGTGTCAGCGGTGGCTTAAGCGGTTCAAAGATGATGATTTCGACATCGAAGACAAAGAACGCCCCGGCCAGGTGAAAAAGTTTGAAGACCATGAATAGGAGGCATTGCTCGATCAAGATCCGGCAGAATCGCAAGAAGAACTTGCAAAATCTACCGACGTCTACCGACGACAATTGATGCGTTTGAGCCGAGCACTCAAGAAAAAACGGCCGGAAACGGTCGCAAGACACGATAAAGTTATTTTGCAACATGACAATGTTCGGCCACATGTTGCAAATGTCGTCGAAACTAACCTTGAAACGCTCAAATGGGATGTCCTACCCCACCCGCCATATAGTCCAGACCTTGCGCCATCCGATTACTATCTCTTCTGATCGATGCAACATGGCCTGGCTGACCAGCACTTCCGTCATTTCGATGATGTCAAAAAATTGATCGATTCGTGGATTGCGGCCAAACCGGTCGAATTTTTCAGAACAGGTAACCATGATTTGCCAGAAAAATGGGGAAAATGTGTGGCTAGCGATGGGCAATACTTCGAATATTGAATTTATATATATTTTTTCTCAATAAAGCATTGATTTTTGAAAAAAGAACGACATTTTCAACCGGTCCTATTATAATTATTGAAGTTTTAAGTCATGGACAGTTGAAGACTTCCTTCCTTCGGAGGTGATTCTGGCTGTCTGCTCTAGGTGATTAAACTCGAAAAGACAAGGAAATTATTTGCGATACCTCAAGGAGGATTTACATATCCTAAATAAGGTGCTTAAAATATTATAGAAAAAAGTGTGCGAATTGTAAAGGATGTAAAGAGGAGCAGGTGAAACACTATCAAGAGGAATAAAAACTTAAATGACAGAAAAACTCCTTTAATTCATTTTAAATTCTTTTCACAAATTATTGATTTTCATATTTTATTTTATATTTATATTAAAGCGCATAAACTTAAACTATAACATAAGATCCAATACCTATGATGGGCAGGAAATCTGAAAGCCGTAATACTCAGACCAAGACGGCACAAGAATTTGGACTTGGGTTGATAAACTTTTCGCTCTTAGAACTGTCTGAGCCTCAGCTATAGCTACATTCCATTTTTGTAAGTTTCGACCATGCTGCTTCAAATTGGTAAGGCAAAGTTTCCTGTCATCTACGACAGCTTGATTCCTGTGTTCCGACGGAGTAAGTCAGTAAAATTTGTTCTGCAACCTTGCTTTTCAGTTGGATTCATAAAGGAGAGATTGAGTGAGTGTTTTTGGGACCATGATTCTTGTCCTTCATTTGTTCCTCTTTTAAAGTAGTGTGAAAATAAGGTATACTGTCAAAACGCAGTATTGGCCAATTTGTGTGTTGCATAAAAGCTTCTTACTTACACACAACGAAAACACATCTTGTTTTGGAATCTTGTCATCACGAGTATGACAAATCTATCGAAAAAGGCTTACATTTCTGCAGGTGTCTGTCAAATTTGTTTCGACATTTGTGAAACAAAGTGATGCAGAATACTCATAAGTAAGCCTACATGGCTATACTTTCTGAAGAAACAAGTTGTCATTGAATTTGCCGCGATTAGGACTTCCCAACGTTCATGCTTATAATTTCGAAGATCTTCTAAGGCGCTAAAGATCCACACATCATTCAAAGAAGCCGTCATGAAATTTATTTTTTTCATATTAAGGACACATCAAAACAATTCTTGGACACCCTGTATTAATTCAAAATATCAAAAATCACACGCAATATAGAGTAAATTTACTTGCGTATGCTTTCGTTTTAACTTAAGCATTTCTTGAATAAATAAATACTTCCCTCAAACTCAAACAAATTTTTCAATTAAAAAGTCTCATGGTTAAATCGAATTCAAAACAAGCTAGAAAAAATTATTTCTATTACGTGGTGCGGGTCTTGCAAGCAAAAATATCGAAACGAAAATTATAACTACCAAATCAATTTCTAAAAATATTCCATAATATCTTAGCTGATTGTTTAGCACTTTTTTTGTGCTGTTGTCTGTTATTCTAAATAAAATGCTGCCAAAATCCTCAGAAACTAGAAAAAGCGAAAATAAAAATCAAAAAATACTAAAAATAAAAAAATTATTAAAACAACAAACAAGTGAATAAATCGCAAGTGCTAAATTATGTACATACCTCAGAAGCTATGCAAAGTTAAAGAAATATTTTTACTCAATCCGCGTAGCCCAAATATGCCATCCGAACCGAACCGAACCAAACCGCACCGCACCGCACGAATCGAATTCAAATTTAAAACAAATAGGAAAATCAAATTCAAAGATTCGACTTAAAGCACGGGTATCAATGTGTGTGCTCTCTTAGCTCCAAGAAGATACAAATGTGCACGTGTCAGAATAATTGTATGTTTTTTTACTTCTACTATTTGCTAAAAAAAATAATATATCCAGGAATCGGGGGAGCTGTGAAAGAATATTTATCCTCTGGTTAGGCATTTCAACGCCCTCATTGAGTTGTGAATGAAAATGTGAATATTTGCTAGATCTTTTTGGAAATATACATTTTTGGCGCCCAAATATGTCTATTATCTCAGCGATCAGTCGAGTGTATCTTTTCGCAGAGCCGATTTCATAATACAAAAAAAAATATATACAGAAGGGAAATTGAAGTTGCAAAGTCTCTGTATTGACTGTGGGAATGGGCTTCGCCCGGATTTAAGATCTTTTACCTATTTTAACAGTTTTTATTTATTGAAAACGAAAAACATATATCCTCTTTAGGTCAATACTTAAAATCCGACCGTTTTTCCTGAGTTAAAACTATAAAGATATGAGAAAAAGTTGTGAGACCAAAATTTGACACGATCTAACCAGCCCCAAAGGAAAGCCAGCACACCAGAGTTTCAAACCATAGCCGAATCTTTTCACCCTTTATCTGATACACAGCCTATCAGTGCGATCAATGCGATCAACACTTTGGCTTCCGATTTTTGCGGTGTACTAGTATTCCTGATAGAAATTTTTATCCGATAACATTTACGTTTATATAAAATTACATTTACCAAGAAAATATATAAGTGGGCGTCTGTCCGTAAAAGGTACTAAGACGATCGATCAAATGCAGTGACCATGCCAGAAATGATTGAGGAAATCCATAAAAAAATTTTGAATGACTGAATAACTTGAAAAGTATTTCAAAAAGTTGGTTTCATCGCATGTTGACTGAAAAGTTTCGTATGAGAAGGCTTTGCAAAAAATGGGTGCTCCCGATACTCGCAATATTTGGCGAAGTTCCAGAGCAATAAATCCGAATTTTTGCATCGATTCATGCCCATACGTAAATAGGGGGCTCATCAATTCATATCGGACATAAATATGCAATCAAAACTAAGGCAGGGTCATTTGGAACTACCTGACATTATTTATTTCAAGTCTCTGCAACTTATATGTATAAAAAGCTTCATTCTTTATCAAACCTTGTAAAGTTTCAACAACCTACCAAGACAACCATCCATAAACATTAGTCGCCTGCTAATGAGAACAAGAACAAACAAACCACCACCTCAACCGCAGTTGCCAACATCATCGTCTTAATCTGTATCTTAATCGCAGCCAAAGAACAGTGTCACGATTTGTTGTCACAAGAAAAACCACACAACATAATCCGCCGCCCGCTTCTGATGTCTATCCTGTTGTTTGTACACAGATCTGCTCGCACACATCTCATTTGTTGCACTCCATCGATAGCTGCCACGCACCCTTCTGCCCCCGACGAGTGCCTTGCCCCACATGAATTAACAGCTTAACGCACTAAAACTTAACGCTTAAGTGACAAACAATGCGTGAAACGTAGAACTTAGCACATCGTTCGCACTTTTTTTCTATCCTTAGCGTGTGTCTGAGCAAAAAAAAAAAACATTACGCGTTTACACCATCGCTGCGGATGCCTTGCATTTTACGACAAATCTGCCAAGTGCGACGCGATAGCAAACATCAAAGACAGCAAAGCGGCTGAAGTATTTTCCTCGTCATTTGACGTACAATGAAACGTCTAATTGTTTGACGTGGCGATAACAAAGTGTGCAACGAAAATTAATCACATTTGACAGATGCGCCCGGCAAAGTTATCAGCGGACGTCATTTATTGAAAACGTTTGACATTTGCATATGAATGGTCGTATGCTCGTAAATGGCTTATGTCATTCAAAACCAATCCCACAAACTAAAGGTTCATATACATACAACTTAACTTTCACGGAAAGTCTTGATCAATTTCGAGCCTTTCTTTTTGACAGAATTAGACGTAATCACTTATTGCCAAGCGACTATAGTTGGGAGCTTGCATTTGCAGCGATGCATCAATCTGGCATTGAATTGAAACATAAAAGTGTGGCTTAATGTTTGGTAACTTTTTGGATTCCAAATTGTTTGGAAAACGTAACATAGCCGATCTCATTTTGAAATAATGTGTAGTTTTATATTTGAGCCAGAAGATGTTCGTCAAGATATTGGGTCTCGTCTGATGAACGCTTGGTTCATTTGTATGATGGAAGATACTTGATAAGTAACGATTCGGCTTCTCCAGAGTTGCCGAATCAATCCTATCGATTATCTCGACACTTACCTAAGCGATGCTTACCCAACCGATATCTTTCGTATCAACAAATCGATAAATACAACACTCAGGTTGAATTGATGGGCAGCTTCCGTATGGCACGTGTCTTTCCTATGGAATGTCTCGAGGAAAATGTTGGAACTTTTTTCTTCCAATCGCGCACACAAAACAAAAAATCGCTTTCACAAAACACTCATCGCGTTGGTCCTTTTATATAGAGTCGAATAAGCAAGACTATTCTGCTCCATGTCATAGATTACTGCCATCTACGAGCTGTACAATGATGTCGTTCAGCAGGCTCACGAAAAACGAGAAAGACCGAAACTCCATGGAAAAAGCATGCCTGGACGTTGCTGTAAGCAAAGTAGCTCTTATTCTGGCTCATGCACTCCAAGGATTTTAAAAAATGGAACAACTTCTAGAACCTAATTTATATCGCACAAAACTACATGCATTTGACGCACAATTTTACTGCCAGTTTTCATATATTAAAATGTGGGTTCTCGAATAAAGAAAAGAAAAATGTTCAACTCACATCTTTTTGCCTTACACAAGAAAAGGGTTGCGACTTCTTGAGAGCTCCCTCGGCTTACTCATTTCCAATTCAAATATACTTCGAAGCCGATTACCTCTTATGACCTTACCTTTTTAAGTACATAATAATTCCAAACAAAAAAAAAAAGCACAAAAGAGAAGCAACATATGAACAATTACTCAACCATTCACCCTTAAATTTTATGAGAAATTCAGTTCACGAAAAGCTATTCGCTTAGGGCAATGAATACATACCCTAAGGGTGCTTAATATGCGAAACAACCAAAAACAAAAAATCTTTACAATTAACAATCTTGCTTGTGTTTTTGACTTTCCTTTTTATTGCTTGTTGATTTTTTCACCAGCTCCATTTCAACCCTTCTATCAATCCGATTTCACACCTTTGGGAATCCTAGAAATTGTTGGTTCCTTACCTGTTCGAGGGGTTGTTTCTTTGACATCAATTGCGATGACTTAAAAAGTGAATATCTGTCAAGAACAGAGAGCCAAACCGGTATCTAATATTTCGACATAAATGTCAAGCAACTCCGTCGCGTCCTTAACCAAAATGACAACAATTGAGTCGCCAGAGGAATGTGATTTATCGTTTTATTTGTGTCTTTTTTGCTAAACACTCACCGATCAAGCAATTAATCAACATAAACGTCATCGCAGTCGCGGTGGTTGTCACTTTTCAATGAAATCGAATCGAAATTGTCAAGATGAATGCTTGCACCTTCGGACAACTGATTGACCTCACGTACACTTTCATGGTGCACATTTTTTGATATGTTTTTGATTTCAGAGTAATTATTTGCAGGTGATATACACTTGGAGTATCCTTGCTGATGGTTCAGCTCGATTAAAAACGTCAAGTACGATTTGATCCAGAAGTGCCTCTTCTATTTTATATTTCGATCTTAGTCTACTTCTGTGCATCCTCGTCTTCTCTATCTTACATCTCAAACAGAGAAATCATAACTTTTAGTCTAACTTACTTAAAAGGCCCTCGATCCTTGGAGGTTCTGAACCTTTCCCCGTTACACTGCTTTCAGTTTGTTTGACTAAGCGTCTTCGCTTTTTTTCATGAGCAATTTGGCAAAGCCAGTGATTGACAGATTTTTGTATTCCAGGCTAGATCCACATCATTGTACACCTTCTAGATTGAACTGCATTAGATGCGATAAAAGGCTAGATTGATTAGGTTAGGCCTAAACTTGTACGGGAGGAGGGCTGTCACCCTTCATTTACGCGAGAGGAGCAATTTTTTGAAAAATTTACAAGAAGGGTTCCGCGCCGCCTAATAGTAAACAACACTATATTTCTTTCATTTTAGATTTCTCATAGCATCGCACATTTATACATATGTATGTACATGTGTTCGTGTAAGTCAGACAACGTAAAAGCTCAATATTGGTTAATATGCAATTCGAATAAGAATAAGAATTTCCACATGGGAAATTAAAACACTCAAGGATAAGGATTTAAAACGATCATATTATATGTATAAAGATTATTTGATGTAGACTAACTGAAGAAATGTGTGAAACTATGATTCTGACGTCAAAATTAAGTGGTGTAAGTGCGCATTCAACAAATTGCTTTAAAAAAGAGATTAAAAAATATAGAAAATAAGAAAAAATATAAACCTTGAATATCTTGTGTGTGCCATAAATGTATAATCAACACAAATAACGTCATTCAATGTTTATATTTTTCGTAATTTTTCAACCTCTTGTTTTAAGTAATTTATTGAAAATGCTGGTCAATCATAACCCAAACACAAATCAAAATCACATGGAATACTTTTTTAATAATTAAATTTTTGAAAATGACATTGTAATAATTTTTTTGGAATTGAGAAAAATGCCGCCACGTAAGCGAAACGTGTATACATGAATGTGACACTTTGATTGGTTACGTAAAAAACTAAAAAACATCCAACTTGAACTGACACCACCACATTTTTACAAGTAGCAAAATGTGAGCCTTAACATTGTATTCGGTGGGTAAAATCATTGCCTACTTTTTAAAGTTATAAAGTTGCTTCATGAAACTTATTGTCTACAGTAAGGTGTCAAGTTGAGATGCGATTTGACCACCATTTGTTTTTAACTTTAAATAATTTTTGTTATTTTTTGTAGTAGCTTCGTTGCACAATATCCAAAATGCCTCTGTAATTGTTGACTCAGCAGATGACAGTTTTGGAGTCATAAAAAAGAGAACGATAGGGAGCCTCACAGTGTGGTACATGACTAGATTTATCCGTTAAACCACAGCAGTAGAACACATCTGTGAAGCCTTCCCGAGAGTAACAAAACCTTACCATCGTTGTGCGTTGACGATATGTCATGCAAAATTGACATATGTATCCAATACAACGCCCTTGCACCTTTATATGTGTTAAAGTAAAACATATTTTGGTTTTTCTAAGTTTAAATATAACAAACCTTTTTTAATTGGCTTCGACCGGGAGTCAGGTTCATTTTATTTAATTGAACAATAAAGAAGGTTCTTGTTATCACAAAATTATATAATGGATAATCCTTTCATTTAATAAATGACATAAAAGTCCAAAAAAAAGTGTTTTTCTGGGAGAAAATTTTCCTGAAAATTGCCCTTCCAACCTAAACGGGAGGAGATAGACTCCCTCCGGTACGATTGTATGCTTGTCTTGACCTAACCAATTCGCTCTAGCCTTTTGTCACATCTTATGTAAATCACCCTGTATACTCATAGGCATTTGGCGGAATATAAAATTAGCAACGATTGCCCAGGAAGAATCTTCTGAATCGGTTCTGCACCACGGTGTCCTCTATCGAGTTGATATCTGTCCTTAGAAAGGTAATCTGCTCGACTACTTAAATGTTCAAACTATCAATTATATAGTATTTACATATATATTTAATTTTATATATATAATTATATTTATTCGGAGTGAAACACTTTTGGGATCTTATTCAAGAAACCTTCAATGAAGGCGAATCAGTGACAAGATTTCTTTCACAGATACGGGGAGATTGAGTTCGTGTTTTGTAGCCTGCAGCAAGGATTTGACTTTTTTTTACAGAAATTTCCTTTTATAATTTTGGTTTATCTTTATTTCTAGAGGTTGATGGAGTTAGCCTGGATTTAGATCGATTCAGATCGAGCTGCCACTTAAAGTGGACAGAGTCAAAAGTTTACCCACTGAACCTGTCAAATCCAGCATATTGCATGTTTGGATCCAACAGCAGGTGGCCGATTGTAATTGCTTACTCGAATGTAATGATACCTTCTTCGTGGAAAAAATCTTTCATTTACACTATGTCCAATACCAGGCCAAACATACCTCCTTGTGGAACTCCGGCGACAGTTCTTGTTAAAACGAAGTTTTATGATTATTTAAAACGGAAGAGAAAATAATTGTGCCTGTCGTTAGCTTTAAGCCACAAATCGTCAATGGCTAAATGTATGCATTCGACAAATTTTTCATTTTCGACATTTTAGACACTTTAAAGTCTTTCAAACAATTTCGACATACAAAATTGACAGATTTGCGTTCAAGAAATTTACTAGAGCTTTCTGGTTTACTGTAAGAGCTCTGTGAGCGTTTAACTTTTTGATCGCTTGACATCATTCAGTCACCCTCATAGGTTTTTGCGACTGTTAAATGAAAATATGATATTTCCAAATTCATTAAGAAGGGTAACACCATTTTTCCCAGTAGGATTTTTGCAAATATTCAACTCTTAAGCGGCAAATTTTGTTTTAAGTTTTAAAAGATTTTCCTTTGAATATTTTTGTTCGCTCAAAAATGTTTAAGCCAGGAAGTCCAGCTGAGAAAGCCGTCTTTGCAAAAATCTAAGACCCCACATAAATATATGAAAATAGTCCCAGATGTTGAATATTCATGGACTATCTTTGTACATGTTTCCCTAAACTTTTCGAATACATTACACTGACTATGCAAATGTATCGGAAAAACAATAAGGCTCTCTTTTTTTCGTATAAGGTCTCAAAGTTTTCATCTCTGGTCGGACGTTTCAAAAAACTAGTTAACTTCCACATTTAAGGTTCTTTCAACATATTTCTCGCTAACGAAATATTGTCATAACCTACTTCAATCTTCACAAAACCGTCGCGTCGCAGATGTACAAACGTTCCAACAAACCAGCACACCACAAAGTCCAGTTCAGATCCATCGAACCTTTTACCATGTTCACCTCATTGCTTGCAATCACCGAGGCCAAGCCCATTCCTGCCCATTCGGCTGATATCTCTGCAGCTAATGCTGCCGACGTCAATTTGAATTGAACGTTACTTGCCCCCAAAATTGGCACAAACTGCTTTGCGCACTGCGCTGCCTATGCAATAGTATCTAAGCCGTTCATATGATCCAAGCAGTGCACCACTACCAACTGGACCGATGAAATTGTATGTCTTCAGCTTTGATCAACTTGAATTTGGCCTCATTCGAAATGTGGCTGACAATTGCTAGTTACCAGCAGTAGCGCGGCTCGTATAGCTATTGACCAATGCGGCTTAAATCAAAGCGAATTCCAATAGTTTGCGCCAATGAGGAGAAAAAGTATCTCAGACTTGAAAAAAATTATATCGTTGCGATGAGAAAATTGTGTGTCACCCTGTAGCGGAACGGAACAGACTTCTTCATCTCGGGAGTCATTCAAAATTCTAATTTTAATTATTCTGCCAGTTGATGGTAGGTACTCCTCAGCGAGCTTAGTTCCCTTCTCCTATCCCACGGGCATCGAAAACCGATATGCTGTCAGAGAGTACGACTGTCAATCATTTGACGTACGAGTATTCTGAGTATCATGGGACAGAGTGGAAAATGAAGTCCACCGAGGACACAGAATGCAACGTCAACGGCGAACGTGAGATGAAGTGATGGATTTGCTGTTCGATTGTCACTCTGGAGAGTAAACGTTGACTCTTGGCGCAAAATAGCGTGGATAATCTTTTGTTAGGTTTTGCTTGTGGAGCCGAGTCATTCGGCAGTTTGAGCAGTTGGGGGCCTTGGATAAGGATGGGTGATTGTGTTTGAACCCAATTTCATGAGACGTGGGTGCTGCTAATGTTGACGACATGTGTGAAGGTTTGATGATTAAATTTCAACTCATAGATTCGTATCTGATTACATGCCAACAATTGACATTGACCCAATGAACATAAGGTGCAATAATGGGCTAAGAATATGTCGCTAGAGCCCCCTTACATCTAACTTTACACGGCCATATCAAAACGAAGATATTGGTCGTGTCTGGATGTCTTACTAAACTTTGAATTGTTGATGGCAGCACAAGTTGTCTCATGATCGAGAATTTTCGCCAAATCTTTTTTGAATACCAATAAACCATAGACGATCAATTCCTTATCAGTTTCCGATTCCTGGTCGTTTATCTACAACTTCCAGTTACCTGTCATTTGAATAAAATGCGACAAAAGGTAACGATGGGTGGGTTGGGTTAAGACAAGACAAGGGAGTGAGTTAATGAAAAATTTACTGAATAAAAAAAATAATGCTCTTACTTATTGCTAGTCAAATGTGAAAAATTTGGTTCAAAATGATATCTAAGTTTTTGAGAAATTAAAAAAAAAACTTGAGGTATCTTTTTTCTAGAAAAACATTTTTTGTGGTTTTTCTATGTTTGGTCTTAGTGAAGAGAAACTATGTGATCAGCCTTGAAAACTCGACACCTCTCACAATGATTCATCTCTGGTGAGAATAATGTAAGGCCTAGACAGGAGTTTTTAAAATAAGTCAATCCTGCTGAACTTGTTAAAAAGCGCTACAAGCCACACGGTATCAAAGGAACTGTCCAAGTAAAGAGAAAAGCAGTTGTGCATTGTTTCTAGCGTCTTTTCCATTCTATATCTGAAACAACCTTAGACGCGAGACGTGACACGTTTCATAAGTAACCACTAAGTCAAGCCTCAATTGGAAACATGGTAACATTTCCGAATACATTGTAGCTTCTAAGAGGAGATATCGAGTCATAATGTTAGACATTCCATAAATTTCAGTAGATTCCCTTTTTCAATGATTTGACGTTCGCTTTCGAAACTAACTCAACTCTGTGTAATTTTTGTTTTCTGAGAATCATTTTGTATGCATAGATTGTGGAAAAAGACCCGATTTTTAAGTCACTATTCGGTTTAGCATTTGCGTTATGAACTGCTTGCACAGTCACTTCTTTATACTACCTTAAGCTTTTTAGCAACCAGACGGGCCTATTGGGGTATATGGTCCAAATGGCATCGTCCTATCGACCCAATTTTGGACATTGTCATTCTTGTTTCGACAATAATGAGTCGAATATTGTCTTCGTAGTTGTTAACGGTAGCCGGTATATCAGCATACCTGAACGATTTGATGAACCAACAAAAAATATGCCCAATCTTAACGAGTCCATTTCTTGAAATGATTCGCTCAGCAAATTTTTGTCCAATTGATGCCTTGACTTGTCTTATGGCATGTTGCGTCATACTGTTGCCTTTCAGCTGATGACAATTTACACGGTGCGGGAAACAAAAAAAAAGCGAATCATTTTCAATGTCTGATCCATCGTCAATTTTGATGTGTGGGTCAATTATGCTTCCGATATGCAGTAATCATCGAAGAGTGAGGATACGTAAGTACATAAAGAACAACTAAAAGGAACATTGAAACATAAGAAAAGATTTTCCCTGCCTTGAGCCGAACTTGCCACTGACGTTTGAGAAAAGTGTAAATCAAATTTTGGGAGATCCCTCAGAAGCTTGAGGATCAATAGGATTGTAAGCCTCAATTGAGGGTGAAAGTGGTCCGACTACGAGATGAATATAAATAAATAAGTCCAACGATTTTTTTTACACTAAGACCAATTAAGGGGGCGGAGTATTTCAAAAGTATTCTCTAAATATGTTAGACAAATCGGGCTTTTGTTTAAAGAAATGAATAACTTTGAATAAAGCTGACTCTAATACATAAAAGAAGGACAGGTAGCGGCAGCTAAGGGCTCAGCTACCTAGGTAAGTGACTATAAGCCTTTTTGTTGTACCTTTTATTATATAAAGTATATTTTATTATATGTTATACAATTATAACTGTACTATAGCGACAAAAGCAGAGGAAGGCGCATTATATAGTCCTTGAATAGACGATGCAGTGTGAGTTCCAAATTATTTTTTTTATCGCCATGCACTCGTTTTTCTCGAAACCATGTTTTTGAAGCCAATGACCACTGTAACTGGAGAATGGATTTCAGGATAAGTTGATCAATTAATAATAGTCCTCCGGATGGACAAAGGTTTTTTTTGACGATTCAATTTTTTTCATAATCGATGATGTGAATTAAATTTTTGTCAAATAAACAACATTGAATTGCAACAACCGCCATTTTTTTTTAAATCAAAACTTTTCAAATCCCTGCATCTATCCGAACCATTGTGGCGTAAGGAAATGATTCCCTTTTGTTTTTTATTTCATATGATTCAGTGACGAACTGCAGTGATCAAGGCAATACCGCTCGCAAATTTGCCTTATTCCACGTGTTTTTCATTGTAATGTCTTGAGTAATAATTTAATATTTTGTTCAATTACATATATTTCATATGGAATAATATATATGTTTAAAAATTTGAAAGAAATTTTAATTTCCGTTGCAGATGCCTTACGGCCTATCCGTCATCGAAATCAGAAGAAATATGTCTGCCATTGAGAAAGTGTTGAAGATGATCGACGATCCCAATATTCTTGTTAAACGACTCATCCGGTGAATTTTGAAATTAAACTTGCATCTGCATCCTGAAAATGATTGCTGCGTCAATAAACGCAGCGCATAGGTTCCTTGCAATGGAGAAAATTGAAAAAATAAACTCAAAAAATCAAAATAGAGTTAGAATTTTTTTTTCTCAGGAAGAAGAACAGTTTAATATCTTGTTCAATGAAAGAGACCACAAGAAAGGCAAACAAATTCTGCTAATCCCTGTTACACTATTTGAAACTTGCTCTATTTTCTGAATGCAATTGCCCATGGTTAGTATGATTTTTACTAGTGAATATCGAAAGTTTTAATTTTTTTAAGTCTGACGAAATAATTTTTTTTGCAATGGGTGATTTAGCTACAGAAAGAAGCCTTGTTTTTTGTTTTTTAATTTTTTAGCAAGCGATAGTAAATACATAAGTAAACAGTAAGCCCATAAACGGTCATCATCCTCGTCAGCTTCATTGCAAGTGTTCGACATTGCCAGCGACGATCGACGGAAGATCGATGACGAAATACGCGTTCGCAACATGGAATCCTTCACGGGTTGCAAAAACAGCACATCGTTGGAGTGGAGCAATGGAGAGTCGTAGGAACTTAGGCTTTGGTCGCACGGATGAGGGATAGAATTTTTATAAATATAAAAAAAACCAAAAGCCCTGAATTTTAACAAAAAAGTGTATATTAAGCAATTTAGTTAAGAAGTTGGATGGTTTGAATTACTCATGAACAATCTCCCAGTAAAAAACTAATGAAGACGTGTTCTGTCATTTGTTGCTAACATCAGATCCATTTATATCAAGCATGGAAAATACATCAAAAATTAGTCGAGCATTTGATAAAGAATTTTTCGAGTTTCGAGTGCCTCCAAATAAAAGCATTCAATTTCGTGTCAGATTATTCCGAAGTAGATTTAATGCCATAAACTACGATGTAATATCAAATAAAATTTAAAATTTATTTTTATTTATCGCTGTACGATGCCGATTTCGATTTCTCAAGTAATAAATACTTTAATAATTTTTTCCAACTTTTCTTGATTTTGGGCTCTATGTGCGCCGATTGGGTACATCAGCATCTGGATGACCAACAAAAGATTTTCTACAGCAATGGGTTGCATTTTGCACTTCGTCAGTAAGTTGACAAGTGTAAATTAATATGCCACTGAAAATAGACCATTTGATTCATAAAAAGTAATAGTATGGTTTGCAATTCGGTGAGCTGTTTTCATTTGTCCATACTTTTTTTTCGAAAATGTGGAACGCATAACCGCCACATTCAATATCTATAGCTAAAGCCAAATTCTAACCGAATTTTAAGGTTCCGTTCATTGAAAAGAAAAAAGGAACCATTAAAGGATCACTTCGTTGTCATTGTATGTCAATATTCTTATTCTCAGGAAATACTTATGACTGCGATCCCTTAATGCTAAAAAATGCTTCGAAATCAACGCAGTCAAAAGATATGAATTTTTTTGCCTCATATTTTGATACTAGCAAGGGTAATACATACTATCATAAGCGTGAAAACTCTTCGAGACCCGATATCCAGGATGGACGATTTATTTATTTTTTTTACTCCCATCGATCGAAGATATGGATTTATGTACCTAAGCTTCTATAAGACGACGCCATATCTCACAAAACACGATAGGTTTTAACTTTGTTGCAGAAACTTTCGTGGATGTGAACTGGCTACCAAGATCGCCTAATTTGTCACCTTTAAAGTTATATTTGTGAGATTATGCAGAAGATCGTATTCATGCACACAAATTCCGCAAATTCTTGAAGCATTGATAATAAATATTCTCCAAGTTTTGGACGAATTTTGCCCGATATTTGTCGACAAGTCATCGAAATTTATTTTTCAGAATCGAGACTTACAAGAAATCCTTTAAGATTCATTTGAATGATGATATATTCCGTTCATCAGATCAAGATCCAATCAATAATTTTAATTTCGGAATCATAAAACGGATGAGCACGTACTGACAACCACATTGACTGCATTTTGTTCTCACTAAACAATGAATTGCATGCTTAAATGAATTATTCTTAATTCAATTACACTCCAGATTTATAAGCCCAGACTTGCATGAGCAACGTGCCCCAAAAACTCCACTAATTGACAACAAATATGCTGCTGATTTTTAGACAATCGAATCAAAACCCTCATATCTCCCAATCGATAACAAACACATATTGTATCTCCCTGCTGGTTCCGAACTACTTATTTCAGTGAGCAACCACCACTTAGCCGTTCTCAATTATCCGCCTAGAGTGCATATCATTGCCCGAACCGTACCAAGCCTAGGTTGCCATGATGATGACTGCTCGCAATAACTTCTTCCACCAATATTAGAAGTGAAAGAACGTACTTAAACCTCAAAAGTCACCGCTTGGTCCTGAACATTGTATTCGGTTTCGTTCCACACCTCACGGCACTTAAGCTAAACTCCAATACACACCGTCTTACGAGTAACTGGCCGCTAGCCACTAGAAATCAGCCTCGGCGACGACGACTGTGAATGGCCTCAATGGGGAATGAATGAATTGGTGGTAACTGGCCATTGGCCACCAGCATCTCGGAAAATGAACCATTTTGACAGGTTCAACGTAACCGAACCGAACCGAAAGTAGAACAATGTCAGTGAACTATGAGTGCTGGAGTGCTGGAGTGCTGGAGAGTGCCTCTGTGCCGCCGCGCTGCCGTATTACCGTTTCTCTGTTGCTATTGCCATCGGCTGCGTACGCAATCATAGAGTCAACAATTGAAGCCGCCGCGCCGCCAGACCTCAGGTGAGGGTAAACCTGCTTTGGAGGTTTCTATAGTAAATATACCGCTGCTGCTGCGCGCAAGATGTGTCCGATCGAATTAGTCTCATTTTCTGCTCACTTAGCACATACTGTGGAGCTTACAAGCTCAGCAGGCTCAAGTGAGCTTTACTTAGTCGACAAAGTTATTGTTGTTGTTGTCGTCGATTTATTTGCATTCCAATTGTTGCCTTTTATTCATGTTCTTGTTCTTTATTTGCTTTTAATTTTGTTACTTGTTTTATTGGTTAAATTATAATTGAATCGAATGAATTGGCAGATTTGTTTGGGATCGGGTGGTGGGGAGGATACGAGTAGACTGTTTGCTGGATAATGGACCGGGTAAATATTGTGGATCTTGACGAGACAGGCAGTGATTTATTGGTGTAATTACGGTGATCTGGTGTGGAGAGCGGTGGAGTGCTGACAGGCGAAAGGCGGTGGGAATGGATCATCGTAGTGAGTGACCCACATCCAAAGTTCAACAGGCTTGTTGTGCGAGGAAAGCTGGAGGAATGCAATTTTTACTATTTGGTGAAAGCAGTAACCGGGCCGTGTGCTCAAGGGGGGCCACCGAACTGAAGTTTTCTATGCAAAGTCATTGAGAGCACGAAGCCAACTAAAGGAGTGACCGACATTTGGCACGAAAAGTTACGTTAAAAAGGTCAACCGAATACTTGAGTGCGAATCGCGCTGAAGCTTTTGGGGAATATTTGGGATGACGAAAAAGTTCTTGTGATTTGTTAGTATATGTCAACTTAAAATGATTTAAGTATTTTTTCGAAAATGCGGTACGAAAGCAAAGCTTACCCCTTTTAAGGTCTAACAATCGATTTAGAGAATTTAATACTTACTTTTAAATAAATAAGAGTTAAAACTCAAGAAACATTCACCTCTCCTATTGCAAAGTTTGAGAAGTGTTCCTTGGAATGAAATCCCCAATTCTGCTTTTATATCTACAACCGATTACTCTAGCATGCAGTTGCTTCCACGAAAGTTTGCAGCTTGTTACCTTATTTGTTTTAAGGTATGCGCCTATGCTAGCAAATTTTCTGCGAGAAATATGGCCCCGTATCATAGTACATGGTTAACAAGCTCGCATTAAATAATTCCCAATTGGTGAGTAATATTCCCTGATAGTGCGACAGAAGTTCAGTCTATTACGATTGTGGGTTTTACTAAAAAAAAAAACAGTTCGATTTTAATGTACTTAAGACTAATTACATTGTTGTGACTTGGATGCGAGCACACGATGTTTGTAAGTGAGGCAAGCAGCTTACCGGAAAAGCTGATCCGTCAAAAACATCTGTCATGGAGGCCAGCAAACGGAAGCTAAATTCTCGCCCTCTGGGTGTTAACCTCGCTACACTGGGTGCTACTAGCTACCTCTTTTGGTCACAACACTGTCCTGTTTGCCTTAACTTCTTCTATGTAACAAATATCATAAAAGCTGTTTTGAAATCTTAATCAGTTAATTTTTTGTGCCTTTTGAGCCATTTTAACCTTTTGCGCAAACATTTTTAGTCGGCGAAGGCGGTTTTCGAACAACAACTCGCCCAGCAGTCTTACATGTTTTAGTCTTCCTTTTACGTCATCGAGAACAGCGCTCTTTGGATGCTCAAATTGACTTATTCGATCCTCGCATTTATTTAAGGCATAGAATTGAACTTCGATTAGCCTCAAAGTAAACGATTTGAGACTCTCGAATTAAAAATATTAAAACATTTCACACTGAACACAATTCACGAAAAGGATTTTCAACATTTGTGATCGAAACAGCCACAGTTCAAGAGCTTGGTGTAAATCCAAACATCTTGTCAAATATTTAGGGAAAAAAATTGAATTAGAAAAATCCAATCATTAAATAAGTCATTAGATCCAATCACTTGTAGGTCTCTAATTTTTCAGTGTATATAATTTGCAGTCGATTGTTTCTGAGAGTTTTTAGCAAAAGTCTGATGATATGAAGAAAACTATATTTTAGCGAAGTGAAAAAAAGACATAAGTAATTCGAGTTCATACAGGGTGACTCAAAAAATAACCCTACGACAGTTCTGTTTTTTTTCTCTCGAATAAATCGACATAATCTTTTTCTCTTTCTTTTTTTTTTCATTGAATTTTAGGGTTCTCTGCATAAGTAATTATTTTAGTAAGGCTCCGCCCGTCTACCATAGGGTTGTAATTTATGAACCGTATTAGCAAGACGCTTGCAATTTTTCCAGAATGTAAACTACTATGGCTTTGAAGATGGTGATTCTACGGTGGCGCGGAACCCTTCATATGCGTGTCCGACTTGCACTTGGCCGCTTTCAAGTGGGCGGCGCTATTTCTAATGAGCATCTGCTCATTTTTACCACAAAGTATTGAAGCTTGGTTCGGGCGCGTTGAGGTGTGAATTGAAAAAATCCGAAGAGAAAGAAGTCTAGAGCTGTCAAACCGGCACGTCTGGCTGACCAAAGCTTATCGACACAAGCAAGCATAAGGCAAACTGGAAACGCATACTTCAAAATGTCTTTTGTTGTGCGTACTCTGTGAGCTGTTGCATGATCCTGTTTGAACCACACATGCAACAATCCCATTTCTTTAACGTGAGATAGTTAAAACGTGTTGCATTGTTCTTAATAGCTTACCAATTGTAATGACACCTTAGGGATAAATATTGCAAAATTAGGTTCCCCCACAAATCCGTTCAAATGGAAATGGGCCTCTGGGACTGCTGTCCTGACGGGAGATTGTAACGGGTTTTTCAACACAGCGACAGGGACAGCAAACGACGCCATATTTCTTGCCGCTCTTTTGACATTTCTCTTCAGTAAGGTTTGCCATTTCATGATGGAAAGATATACGAGCCAAAAACGAGTCGAAATTATTAAAATTTAATACCGAAATTCGGAGTCAGTGGCTTCAACGCTAAGAGCGCTACGTCAAATTTATGGTCGTCATAATCATCCTAGCAGATCAAGAATTGAGCGTCTAGTGGAAAAATTTGAATCCACAACCACAGTACAAAATGTTCCCGTTCCAGTGAGACAAAGAAGTGCCCGTAGTATAGAGAATATTGCTGCCGCTGAGGCTTCAGTTGCAGAAAGCCCAAATGTGTCTCTCACACGTCGTTCTCAAGCGTTGGCGAAAAGACCTTGGCCTACATCCTTACAAAATTAAATTGACGAAAGAACTGAAGCCGCTTGACCACCAGAAGCGTCGTATGTTCGTGAATTGGGCTGAGCAACAACTTGAAAATGAATCGGATTTTCATCGAAAAATCATCTTCAGCGATGAGGCTCATTTCTGGCTGAACGACTCCGCCAATAAACAAAATATGCGGTATTGGTCAGGCAGCAATCCACACGTACTCCATGTGTCATCATTTCACAGGAATAAAGAATTTCATTGATATCCAAAACCGTTTTTGTTTTATTTTGTAGCGCTTTACAATAGATTGAAAGGCCACCAACTGCGACTATTGCAGAAGCTCTCAAGATGAAGATGAGTTCGATCATGGAAGATGGAACACTTTCGCTTAAGGGAAAAGCATACAAAATGTTGGCACACATTTTGAGATTTGAAGGGTTTATTAAATGTCACTAAGGTTTTTTAATTTGTGCCAACAATTTTTTTTATTTGAGGATTCAAGCCACCATATGTATGCAATGTGCTATGTGTATGCAATGTAACATGAAGTTAAATCTTCATCGACAACAACGAATCTGATATAAAATTCACCAACAAGTTCAAGAGCCATATTTACGTGAGCAAACACAGCGTGAAAGTTTCCTTTTTTTGTATCTTAGCCTAGAACATTCTTCGAGAAACAATCGACATAAAAATGAGCGTCCGGCTAGGGGCTCTCTAGATATTTGTATTTTCAAATTATCTAGGAATAAATTGAGATGCATTGCTGATGTTTTTCAGGAAGAAGCGTGAGCCTCCTGCGGCGTTAACCATCTAGATTTAATTATTTTTTCCTGATTCGCACTGGGTGGCTAATTTGGCCAAGCCATGAACCAATGTTATATCGTTGAAGAGATGGTTTTCAATTACCACATTTTCTATAAAGCCAGATTTTAATATAAATTATGTAAGTTGGGAAAATTATAGTCTTTTCTTTCGAAGCCGATCACTGCTACCAGGTGATCACTAATTGTCAAAAGGTCGATGCGCTTTTCCCATGATGAAACCTGGATCTTATATATGCAGTATGTAATTTTTTTTCAATTTTCATTGCTTCCGATTCCAAAGATATGATTTATGCTGCGTGAGGATAGTATTCCATTTTATTTAGGCTCCTGGAATGTGTAGGATCTTTTCGTCGTGTCATCTTTGTTTTAATCGTATCGTGGTATGCTTTCTCTATTATTTTCACAATTGTCTCTATCAACAATGCGAGCAGAAGAATAAGAAAAATTACAATATTGTATAGTGGTTCTAAACTAAGATGTATTTTGGCTTCAATCCACCATGGGTGAGGTACAAATAGGGACGAAGAATTCGATATGGATTTAATTGCATTCGCTTAATTCTCAGAATTTTATACGCTGTTTCATGCCTGTTTTGGAAGATTGCATCATGATATTGTGTGGAGGGTTTTAACCCCGTTAAGTGTGATCCAAGATTCGAAAACTAAATAAAAGGTAAAGACTGACTTTGTATTCTAGGCGTCTATTTGTTGATCCTATTGAAAGGATGAATTAACGACGCGTAATTGTCATCATTCGGCTAGCATACCTAGCACAATATGGGCAAAATCAAAACGATACCTTAATTGATGAAATTTTTCGTGTGTTTAAGAGGGTCCATAGAGATGGTATAGATTTACTAACCAAATTTGTTTTAGTGAATAATTGACAGATGAACCTTCTGAAATGTCAATAAATAATATTTTTTAAGAATACTTCATTGCTATATTTATGTATCATAGTTGGCGCTGATTTGACTTGCAGATAGATAATTCATCGTAAATTTGAACATGGCAATATCGTTTCCTGAATAGCATTCCAGTCAAATTCGGACAAAACAATATCTGCCGGGGCCGCTTGTTTTTGACTTAAAGGCGTAAATTTCATGTAATTTTTTAAGTGTCATAAAAAAGTCAATTAATATTTTTACTATGCATTTTTTATTAGTTATTTATTAAAATAACAAGAATACAGACAAAATAAAAAAAAAGTTGAAAATTTCAAAAATTAGCAGTTGATGAAGTCGGGATCCCAAAAAATTGTCGCGTAACAATACCCATGATTTCATACCTCCTAGCAATCTGACACCAACAAAAAAAAAGATTATTGATTAAGAATAATGTCGCAATGTCTGGAACTACGGAAAAGTTGGAAAGATTTTTTTTTTCACAAAATGGCGTCTGCCTGAAAAAAAAACAATTTTTGTACCACTTTTTTTGACTGTTTCGAATTTTAAAAAAAAATAATAAAAATTTGGGGACTGGGACAAGTCTATAAGGAAGACTCTCTAAAAATTTTAGGTAAATCGGTCAAGTAGAACCTGAGAAAGCGTGGATATTGTTTTGAAAAAGATAGTTTCGAGAAAAACGCGTTTTAAGTTTCGCGTTAAGTTTTTCGCAGTCTAAGTCTCGAAATGATGTTATAGACTTACCTTTATTCAATCTGCCATCCCTGTTTCATACATTGGACCTTCCTAGACTTCGAAAAAACTATTTTCCGCGTTTCTCTCTTCACATCGAGCAGTTCTGGCTTCTTTTGATGCGTTGGATGCTCATATCTCGGAGCGGTCAATCCGGGCGATGTCTCGTTTCACAGCAAATGAATGAGCTTCCGGGCCAATTTTCATTCCCATAAGCTCCATCATTTTTAAAATATGAATGAAGTCTTCATTAAAAATGCAAACAGCAATAAATGTCGCTATCTCAATCATCTTAGGTCCGGAATGAATATGTTTTGGATCGAAGGTCCAAATCAAAGAGTTTAGAGACTCATTATTATTTTGACTTTCTGAACCTAAACATCGAGTCAATAATTCTCCTAATGATAAACTCTCGTAAATTGGCTTTATAATTCTCAAAACTTCATCACACAGAGGAGGATTTTCGTGGTCAAACTCCTGTAATGTACCTTCAGATGCAACTTTTTGCAATTTAATTTTGCTGCTGATGCACTTGTAAAACTGGTGTCTTCCTGTGGCGTGAAATTGTCTTTTTATTTGTCGATCTGGATGCGTAATCCTTTGCGCTGAGGATTTTTTTCCATTTTATTAAAAAAAAATATATTTCACAATATTTTTATTTCACTCACAGCACATGTGTACACCCACGTGGTTTGGAATTCGAATTCAACTGATAGCAGCTGGATGTTAGTGAACACTAAATATAAAAATACAAGTCACCTTGGATTCTTGTATTACAATATATACAAAGGATTAAAGATTTTACTGAGAATTATGGATTCAGGTAGATGGAGAATGCCTAATGTCTTTTCTTCGATTAGTTCCGGCCGAACCAGTTTGGATGCCGGGTCAGCAAAATACCGATATCTCCGAAAATAATTTTAAATTTGAAAAGTCCCCCTGAAGATATATTCTTGAATAGTTAAACTTTGAAAATATAAAAAAAATCTATGTTTTTAAATTTCTAGACTAGAATACCCCCTTGATTTTTAACTCAAGAAAAATGATCCTAACAAAAAAAAAATCGTATCCCCAGAGCTTTGTCCAACATGATTACCGAAAACAACGAGTCCATCGAACGGCTGTGCAAGTTGAAGATGTTATCTCTGGCTATCCCGGAATATCTCTAATTTTTCTAGCACTCATTTTAAGCTGGAAGAAACAACTCAAAATAAAATTTGAGCAATCTGCTTATTTCTGTTGAAAACAATCGACAAGTTTCTAAGACTCTCCATAATTGTCGCCATATTTTTTCTCCTTGAAGCTTTTTAAGGAATATGTATTTACTTGAGTAAAGGTCAGTCGACAATTTTATAGTCAAACCAATTTCCACTGCGCCATGGCCACCTACATACTCGTACAATGTAATCATCGTTCATTAAGCATGACAGCACTAATCAAACCGAAACTCATCTAGTTCGAATTTCATCATCAACTGCATCGGAAACTACGCCAGCCAGCGATACCCACTCGCCTTCCATCTACGAGTGGAAATGTATCTATTTATAAATTGCATATAAAATAATTTGCTCCTTAAAAATCGAAAACAAATAATTAAGGAATATGTATGTTTACACAAATCGCTCGCATATGCATGCACACAACATGACGATACGGCGCATTCAAAACGTTAGGTACAAAAAAGGCCAGAACCAGAAAGAATCTGCCCGAGCTCTTGATCGCTCCCTCTGGCGGCAGGCATGCATGCGACTATCCACTCGCAAAAATATCGCTCAATTACGTCTGCTTTGACATTAGAGACCTACCACACACCTAACTGGTCAACATGAATGTCAAACTTAAACTGTGTGAGACTGTGAAACTATGGGCAGCATGTGTAAACAAGCGGGGCTAGAATGCTGTGTAAGAGCTTATGAGGCAGACACCGTGGGGTTAAGGAGCCGCCTAAGACCTGCCAGTGCTGTGGTTGCTTTTGCACTTGGTTCGATTATAGCTTTACTCTACTATAACAATCGGTGGCAAAGCGTTCAACTCGCCGCCGTCACTGTGTGCGGGGGAGAATGAAAGAAACCAACCAACACAATGGCAATTGGTAGCGGATTCCCTTTAGCATTTCATTTACAGGTGCATGGATACGCTCTGTTTTGGTTAAGTGTATGCGGGTGCTCTCAACTGCCTGGTTTGCCTTTTCGTGTGTTTTTTTTTCTTTCCGATTCCACTTTACTCTTTGAACTAATTTCGTAATGTTCATTTTATTTACTGTTTTGTCGTTTCCACACTCCCCACGCGCACTATACAAATTGGTTGGTCTTTCCGTTTTGCATGGTTTTCGCTGCCAGAGACTTGTGCTCGTGTTGGAGGTTTTCTTCGTTTATTTTGTTTTTTATGTTTTTCAATCTCTTCTTTGCGCTTTGTATCTTCATTGCGTTCGCGTTCGAGATTCAAAATGAATTAATATTTTTCTTCTTTGGATTTATTTTTTCTTTTATTTATTTACTATTTTGTTTCTTTTTTCTGCTGCCTTCTGCCTTTTGTTTTAGATTTTGTTTCTGAATGTCATGTGAGCGATTGTATATCTTTATAAGCGGTGAGACAATTACACGCAAACGTACACTGGTAGCAAAAAGTATTGGGTCCAATTGAATAACATATTCCATTGAAAATATTTTTGATTTGGAATCTTCTTCGGAGGCGTATACTTAACATTTTTTTCGGAAATTAAACTTTTGTACAATTTGTACAATCTTAACATATAAATTTAAATTACTGTGAAAAATTCATAAAGTTAGTTTTCTGCAAAACAAGTATCTTTTAAAATGAATTCATATTTAGATGGTATGTAAAAAGCGGCCAAACGGCCCGCACTAAGGGTTCCGTGCGACCATTCAATATGCAACCATACAATTTTTTTTTTTTTTACATACCACTTCAGCTTGAGTTTTTTGAATTTTTGACTTGCCTTAAGTTTGAACTCAATATTATTTTTTGTTAGAGCCTTGGTAAAACGGTTCAGAAGATACTGTCCTGAGATAGACGGACGGACGGGCAGTGGAATCTTAGTTATGGAACCCTAAAAAAGGCAAATTTAAGACACTTAAAATTCTTTCTATTGTCATAACCTACGGGGATCCAAGATTTGACTGCGAATAAATATATTTTAAAAATGAGATTTCATAAGTCGTCGATACGTTTTTGGAGTTGAAGAGGAATGTCTTGAACAATAAAATTAAATTAAAATATAAATAATTGAGCGTATGTTACGACCAAGAGTTTTGTTTGGTAGAAGTATAGAATATTCATTGTGTAGAGTTTAATAGCAGCTTTGTACGTGCTATGATTCAGTCAAATGTAGCCGCACTTTTTTCAACATCGATGGTCTTATTCCAGCAAAAAGTTGACTGTTGGTTTTTAAGCATATGCGAATGATTTGATATGTTCTCATCATATTGTTAAAAGGAGTCAAGTCACATAAACTTTGCTTCTTATTGTTAGGTCCATTTCTTGAGATGATTTACTCAGTAAATATTTGTCCTAACATCTATTGCATGCTGCGCCGTTTTGTTAAAACGATTTGACGTTTGTTTTTAAAGTAATGACGGTACTGTTGGATCCAGCTTATTTGTTTGCAAAAAATACGTTTACATAATGAATTGGCCAATTAATCCATTAAGTACTTACTTTGAGAACGATATTTTATTTAACTTAAAAAAATAGGCTCAGGTGCCATTAGATTTTCACATAATGGACAAACAGACAGACAGAATATTATTCGTTAGAGACTATCTACACTTTAAATGAACCATAGCGTTGAACATAAGCAACTTATATGGCCGACTTTATAATTACAAAACAGCTTCGTGAATATAAAAATATCGATCAATAATTGTCAGTTGCTAGACTATTTACTCCATTTAATCCGGAGATACCCGGATTTTTTCCATATACGCTGTAAAACGTAGCACTTTGATTTATCCTGTTTCTTTTTGAATTCTTATTCAAAAACATTAGAAACATTTGTTTTCTAAATGAATTATTAAAAACATGTGAGACATTTAAGAACTAACAGCCGAAATCTATTAAAAGTTCAGAGCGTAAACAAGAACGCTGGTGTGAAAACAGGTACATACCTTCCCACCTCAATCCTCAACCATGCAAATTCCCAGAGCTTCATCACCTAAAAATAAAACTTTCTGTCCGACAAATGACACATGTCAAATCAATTGTCAAAATTATCTAAACTACATATCTCGCAAAAGAACTAATAAGCTTATGCTACTTTTGTTCGCAAAACTCGTCACAGACTACTCTCACCCGATTGGCATCCTCGTATCTAATCACCTCTCATCCACTGATCCCCCTAATATTGAATCAATCTCTCTCCTCACATGATTAAAATCGTTCGTCATTTTGCTGGTGTCCACGAAATCTTCATCGGCACTGTGCCAAAGGTTTTTCAATGATTTTCATCCGAGGAAAGCGGCCAGCAACACAAAATCATTTAGTTAACTCGCACTCTCTTAACCCCTCTTACACCCGTTGACGGTGAGCAGCAGACAAACAAACAAACAAAACTTCGTAACCCCTCATCAACTCAACATATCACTTTTAGATGCTGATCAACCGTTAAGAATATGAACTAAATGGATAAGAAAATCAGGCGGTCACTTAAGAGATCCGAAGTGCATGCAAAGTGCAAGAGCGTTATCGCAGATTCTCTTAAAACAAATCGTTTTCACATTTTATATCCCACAGTATTCGGTCTCACCAGACGTATATGTACACGGCCATGGGTCCTTAGATGTGTGTGAAATGGCAGTCTCGAAGAGAGGGTCTCTTTTTCCCCTTTAAAAATACCTTCAACTCTCTTTAATTGGAAATAAGCGTTGTGGAGCGGGTGGTATGGTGAGAGAGTTCAGAGAATCGAATTGACTGCACGAAGCACGCTACGGCGACAGTACGGCAGGTACACTGGGTTGAGTGTGTTTGTTGTAGTTTCATTTGTTTGTCGCTTGTTGGCATTATTGTCACAGTGTGAGCAATGAGATTGAAAGCGTGTCTATGGATATGGTGTTTCACTCTTGGATTTAGTTTCTGTATGGCTTTAATAGGGCAAATAAACAAGTGTTTGGTTTGGATTTTTTCTTCTTTTTTTTAACTTATTTGAATTTTTGTTTTAACATTATGTTTATCCAAAAAAAAATTAGAAATTTCTAGTTTAGCAACTTAAGGAGGTTGGAGGTGTGTCCTCCAGACTTCAGGAACCTAGGAACAGATCTTTAAAATAACGTTTTTTCTTGCGCAAAAATTGATTGAATAAACGGTCCTCAAGAAAATATTCACAAGCCTAAAAAAAAAGGCAAGGTCGACAAAGTCAGCTCAGCCAAAGTCGTTTTATTTGAAAAACGGTCCAAATTCGTATACACGCGGAAGCAGCAAAAAATCGCCTTCGATTTGCGTTTAAAAAGGGGATATTATCTTCGACTAATTCCCATTATTGTGGGTAACATAGAAGCTAGGCTAGGCTTGCCGCAATGAAAGTAGAACATCTAAGTCAGTAGAGTCCGACCAAAACCGTCACTTTGCAGCTACTATGAGAAGAAGTCACTAAAAGCTAAAGACTCAATCACTACAACTCTGCAACCGTGCGAGGTATCTTAACTTATGCTTGTCATCGACAAAAATATAGTAATGCATGCAAAGCTTAGCAAAGGCGCAGCAGATTTAAGTGCAATCTAAAGTCAAACAATTCAGTTTGGAGGTCTGCAGCGAGCGAAGCAAATAATATCAGAAAGCTAAACAGGGATCGGAACAGAGAACCTTTGAAACAGAAGTTAAAGGCAGATCGCTAGAACTCTTGCCGGTCAATAAGCACTCTAGCTGCGAAAAAAATCATCCAGCTAAAATATTTTTTGTCAAGTCTCATTTCACATTCTATATATGTAGATGTCTAGCGTTGCAAAAGACTTTTCGCAAACTTTTCTACTATAACTCTTAAGTGTTTGCCCCCCTATTTGTGAACATACTCACATCCTATTTTACTTAAAAAGTGTGGTTTTTTACTCGCCAAAACCCATGTTCTTACAATATTCAAGGCCTTTCTTCTTCAAGCCGTGTTATACCAAAATGACACTTTTAGCTCGGTCCTTCGACTCCTCCTACTTTAATATCTATACCTTCAATTTGACCACCCCTCTCACATCGGTTGTCCAACTTCGTTAGCCCTTCAGAGCTATACAGTTTGGCATGCATTTCAATTGGGTCAACTAGTCTTAAGCTTTTTAAACTGGTTGTGGATAATGGGTCAGCCATCATTTGCCGTTCGGATCAATTTAACGTCACTGTAAATGCAAAAGTCGACAAGCGATAGTCATGATGGAGCTCGTTGTAAAGCTAATGTAATTGAATCTGCTGTGAAGCTTGATGCTAACTCGAAACCACAAATAAAAATCTCTATTGCTAGTATACTAAGTAATATCGTGAAAAATCGAATGTTAATAAGATCAAACCTTCCGCCCCAATTCGAACTCCACAAAACGAGCATTCAAACCATCCTAAACCTGAGTTATCGTTACTACACAATCCTTCAATTATTCTCCTAATTCTTCTGCTCGACCCGAAATTCAGGGTTGTCATGATGCCCTGAGTGCAAGTTAGTTATAATAAATTCATCACTGAAAGGTAGAAGGGACTGAACCTGAGTTTCGCTGCAGGGCTCGACCAAATATACACAGTGATACCTAGAAGTCAAATCATAGCATTCCACTTGTTGCTTTCACTTCAAAATTCCATTCCAAAATCGTTTATTTTTTACTTATTTTAAAGTTTTTCTTCTTTTTTGATTTGGACGAGGTGATGATGGACTTGCTTAAGCGCTCAAAAGAAACAATAAATCCTCTGCCATATTCTAAGCCAGAACTAATTTAGTGAAAGTGGCCTTAAAAAACTCCCTTGCAGACATGCTTGTGCTGCTTTTCGAGGTTGATTTTGTTATATCCCAACTGAAAATTTAAAAAAAAAACAATAACGAATCTCGTGACATTTTAAGGGCGAGCATTTACTCAAAAACACAACGCACCCTATATTCTGCATTATGAAAATCATTCCTGCTTCGGGTATACCCCTTCGACTTTCAAGTGACTTATCTGACTTCATTCACCCAAACACGACCTCTATTAGTTCCGAAAACACAAATATACCAACTTCTGTCACTTTTCTTTTCCCCCTTTGGTTTGATAAATCCTTATGCGACCTCATAAGCTTCACATTCTTAAATCTCATTTCAGTACGGCTCATTATCTGACCTTTTTTTCCCAACAAAAAAAAACAGAATTCATTCCTTCAATTACACCTAACAACAAACAGGTAACTTATGATGGGGGGCTTAGTGTGTATGTGAATAAAAAAAAGGCAAAAGCCTATACCCAATCGCCACCCACATTAAGGACCAGATCTACTACCCTAAACCCCATCCCAACACATACGCACAAATTTACATATGCCTATGTCCCAACGATCAACCCCCGCGTGCTTTCAAATGTCATCTCGTCGTTGGCGTATAGAGGACTGTCAATGCATGCAACCAACCCCCTGCAGCATGTTACAGGGTGCAGGATTTGAGTACAAAACAAAAAATCAGGCAACTTCCTACCCTTGCTCCTCAACCGCAGAAACAACGGCTCGGAAATCCTTTATTCTCGCAAAATAGAACATCTGCTTGTGTATTTGGGTTGAGTGCATTGCGCCTGTATGTGTTTTTCCTGTAGATTTACAATTACCACTTCGCAACACAAATCACCACGGACCCGTTTGCAAGGACTCTCACTCTCCTGGTGTGTATCTACTCAATATAAACCGAGAATCAGTCGCAATCTGTATCAGTGAGGGTATCTTAACGCGGTTAGCATTCGCTCCTTGCTGGCGATTGTTTTTATGTATTTATCTGCACGTGTGCTCCGTGAAGGCATGCCAGTACCCCCAACACATAGACAGCGATGTGTATGGGAAAGTGTTTTCAATGCTTTGTTTTTCAATTCGTTTATTGATACCAATATTGTGATTTGCAATGTGCCATCTAATTGGTGGGTTTCGAGTTGCCATTGCTCGATTGCTTTATTTGTTTTTCTGATACTAAATGTTTGGTCGGATATTATAGTACTTTTGATCTTATATGACATTTTTTGAAAAGTTTATTTAAAGTAGTATAATTATGAATTTGGAACCAAATTTGAATGCACACAACCGCGATTGTCAAAATTATTTAAAAAATTGTTAATGACTCCGAGCATGCTTTTATAAGGATACGAAGTTTTTGTTGAGTACTCCGCATTATTTCCACCTTATTTGCATATCCCAACAATGTCATAGAGCAACCAGAGATGCCACCTCTGATGCGATTGATTTCATTGTGCCAAGCCGTCGAAATATATGGCTTGACGAAGGCTGCAAGCTATCGCGTCGGTCTTACAAAGCAGCCGATGCCGCAAAACAGGACGAGAAGTGCTCATGAGCATTAAAAGCGAAAGAATGTAACAACAAGAATGATGTTTGAAAATTTTACCAACAATCAAAATTAATATCCGATGGTCCAGTGCCGTAGTCTGCAAGGATAAAGACAGGAAAGTTGTATCAGAGATATAGTCAAGGCTCAGCATATCAAAGACAACTTTGGCAGACCCTTAAACGGTGATGACGATGGTTTTCAGGCAATATTAACCACTCAAAGTTCGTGATTACTGACAACAATGCCACGCATCAGGCTCTAGTGAGGTGAGAGCAGTTGTAGCCATACACAAGTCCAATGATGTTCCTGGTTCCGACGAACTTTGGAGAGAGACTGGAGCAAATCATTTCTAAAATTTGATCTGATGAAAATATATCTGATAAATGGAATCTAAGCATAGTTGTTCATTACTTAAAAAGAAGATCCTATGCTGTTGTATAACTGCAATAACGTCGCCTATGAGATCTTTTCAGCCAAACTGCCTTAACACCTTTAGCTTATAGTAAACCGAATAGTCTATCTTAGTGGGGATTTCTGGACAGGAAAGTCTACAATCGATCAAATCTTCACATTGCAGCAGGCCTCGGAAAAAATATTGCGACTCTCCATCTCTTTATCAAATTTAAGGCTTCATACGCAAAAAAAAAACTAGAAAGTGACCCTGGAAAGTCAACAGAGGGTTCTCATTGAACTCCAAGGGAATATCGTAGCAGCTTTGCTGTTCATTGTTGTCTGTGATTATCTTCTTTATGCTATCTTGTGAAAGAGTGAGGTGAAATGTACAGGTGGTAAAAATACGGATCAAGGCCGATGTCTAGTACCACACTTCCATCAAACGAGAGAAAGTGGGTTCGAGGTCAATACATACAGAGAAAGGCTGAAGATAGTAAGTCGGCTTCGGTGATAAGACAAATCGATTGACTTATAAGAAACTCTTTCACTCCATTCAAGCGAGAAGGCCAAAGGTTATCTATGGAGCACCTGCTTTTATTTAAATGGTAGCCAGAGGATTTCAAGAGCTTCAACCCTTTCGACTAAGGTTGTATTTTATGCCCCGACTTGAGCTTAATATAAACTTACATTTTAAATCCACTTTCGAAGATGAGCTACATGAATTTTAGAACCTCTAGTCACCCCAGCGTTTGTATGATGAACTTCTAGATTTATAGCCTATCAATACTACTAGTATTGAACGGCCTACAATGCTGTTTCGAAATGTAAAATGAGAATTGCGAAGTTTTGCCTTTTTTTAGTAAAAGGCTGCACAGATGCTGTATTTCATGTAGTCAAGATCAAAAGAGAAGGTAGGATTAAAATGCTTTTCCATTGCTTTTGCGTTTTTATCGGTTGTCTTCGGAAATGTTCTATTCAAAAATCTGAAAATCTGTGGCGCATCACAATTTTGCTACTCTTCAAGAAATTCTCTTTCTCTTATGGCCAAACTATTCCTTTGGGATTACGTTTAAATAAGCCGATGTCACACAGTTATTCAAAGAACAAAGTGTTATTATGAGGAGTTTGTCTTTGAATGCTAAGGGACAACGATCATGTCATTATGACACTTTTCCATTAAAATACCACTGTGGCACTGAAAGATTGAAAATGACACTATAAATTGTTTCAAGCAAAAAATATCCCCTAAAAGACCACACTCATTTACCGGCGACACTTGCATTTGCTAACAAAATTAATCTAGGCGCTGAACGCGTTCATTTTTAATAAACCCTATCAGCGAAGCGGTATTGTTTTGTTGTTTGAATGTGAATCTATTCTTTATTAGAAGTTTGCTATTCAGAACCAGGCAGAACCAACATTTTTGGGGGTTAAAAGAAAGAATAGATGGTTCATTATCTTGGTTTTCTTCTCATGTTAAAAAAGCGAAGTAAGGGTTAAACAAATACCTTAAAGCCTAGCCGGCTTTCGTAGTTTTATGATTCAATTAAAATTAAATTGGAAAAGGTTGAAAAAGTGGTGGCACTGAAAACACTGAAACCACTGACGCGGCAACGCTGTCTGGAGGGTGCATAAGATCATTAACAACAAGGATAAAAATATGTAAACCGAAACGAAGATCTCGACGAACCTTCTTTGTTTAAGCCAAAAAGTAAAAGACGCCAGTTTGCCTCGTACATCAAAAAAAAAATGGCGAACAAAATCCTGCGAATTACGTGAATGCAAAGAAGTCGATGGTGAAATTCTTAGTTGCATTATTGACGACGCCTATGAGAATGTATTCAAACGTCTAAACAATAATTCGTACTAAATTTAATACGACTTATAAGGATAGTTAATCCTTTAATGGAGGGCACATCAATGACGCAGCTCTTCACAGCGTTAGTATAGCGCGAATGCTGACGAAGGAACCGTTTTTGAAAGCATTTTCGATCTTAAAGATCGCTATTCGCGCAAACCCATAATTTATTCCATCTAGCAGGTGGTAATTCATTCAGTCTCTGCATATAAATTGTTGTATGTATCCAATCCGCTTATACTGCACGTATCTTCCATAAGTAACCAGCATAGCGCATTCAATTAGATAAGAAATATTTGAATTCCATGCCAAGCTCTTCACTATCGGAGAGTCATTTGGCCCTGTTTGTCCTCGGAACTTCGACCTGCTCTGTCTCTTAATATTTTACTCGATTTTCCACAAACCATCTCTACCAGGGGCAAACTTCTACCGTGATACACCGACACCGACCTCCATGTGCGATGTAATTTTTTAATGGGTTTCATGTCCACCCCACAAAACAAGGATTTCCACCACCCAAACCAGCCAGCAGCCACCCACAAACTCGTAGCAGTGCCGCCGTCGACATTACCAACATTCACTCTAACCTCAATAAATGTGTGTTGCGCTGCCCCCTCACGTACGTCTCTTCACATACGAGTACTGTCATGAGAACGAGGTCAAACTGGAGGACAAAGGTGGAAGGAGGTGTGCACAATATATACACCGTCGAACAGATTTAGAGGATCCGCATGCACAAAACAACACACACAAACACGCGCACACAAATGCAAACAAACCCCTTCTTCTGTATCAAGGGAGGCTCATTCCCATGAGATCCAAGGATAGCGAGATGGATGGTTGATGGCGGATTCTACGGCTACTGTTGTGTTTCATGGAATCCAGTTCAAACCAGGATTCGTGTACCGACCTTCCTCGTTCCTCGTTCGTCGTCGTTGCTGTCCTGTTGCAGTTCTTTCAACTGCATTCGGTTGTGGTAGCAACGATAGCGGGTGAATAGATAGATGCTGGCATGGGCATGGGCATTGGTATGGGCATGGGCAAGGGAAGATAAACTCCATGGCGGAAGTTGCTAAAATAAAATTGTGTTCGCCTTAGTTGGTTTTCGCTTCCATTTTAGTTATTTTTTGTGCTCCTTTTTCTCGACTGCTCTGCAGAATGCAACAACCTTACACGTCCATGAGGATGAGGGAATGCGAATGCGATTGCAGAGAACATTTAGTCGTCGTTGTTGTCCTAGCATTTGCTGTCGTCATTCCTCCCCTTCTCTTGGTTTCATGGCTTCTTTGTTAATCCAGATGGGGCGTGAGACAGGAACACTGATGGTTGTACTCTAGTCTTTTGGGCTGAACGTCGAATGGTGTGGCGGGCGGGCATTCGCCTCTCTCTTGTGTTCATAAACTGTGTGTGCTTAAAAGAAGCAGGAACGAGAGCAGGAGTATATGTTGATGGGTGGCAGATGACGGGACGAAATAAGTTCGAGAAGCCAAGGACCAGAACTTGGCTGGAGTGCTATCATGTGTGGTGCTTGGTATTTGTTTTTGTTTCGTTTTTGAGGGTATTTTTGTGGATGTAACAGGATATTTGGAGCATGTAATTTAATTGCACTTAGATGAAGAGAGCACAGACCGGAGGGTGAGAAAGTGTGCAGAGATATGGCCCGCGTAAAAACGACGTGCGGATGAGGTTGCAAATGTGTTTGTGTGATTTATTTACTTTGAGCGGACAATGCAACTTACAATGCAACGAAGGGTTTTTTCGGTGGTCAGTAAAGTTTTAATTTAATATAAAGTGAAACGGATACTCAAGAGGGTTGAAGTTGTATCTTTTAAGAGAAATCAGTGAATAAGGTATTGCCGTATTTAAAAATTTTAGTAAACGAAATGTCTATATCGAGAAGGTACTCATCTTAAATAACAACGAGCATGTTAAAGAAGCAGCTTTAGTTTGGGAAACACTTTAAAAAAAATATTTATATTAATTGATGGAAGTTCTGATTTTCTTTAAGGCAAGGTAATGATTTGAACTTAAAGGATATTTGAAAATTGAAAACTATCCTCAGCCGGTAAAAGCTGAATCTTCTGCAATCAACGAATCTTATGACCGGTTAACGATCGCCTGATTTCGATCCGCATCGAAGGATGATTGATGATAACGTCAGTTTCATATGCAAACATTGTAATAATTAATTGTGTAACAATTATAACTAGAATTTGTTCGATGACTGATATATTGATCAACTATAAAAGCCACAGCGAAAATAGAAACAGAGCTAGGAAGAAAGTAGTACACGAGTACACGAGACCTACACTGCCAATGGTGGTTGTGCATTATGGATTCTATTACAATCTGAATGATTATTTTATTTATAACATTATGACAATAATGGCCTCGCTGACGATGTTGATAATTCGAACTCTTGGACGGGGCCTCTCCAAAGAACGCCGTTGAAGTCTAACTTGAACACTCTAATGCTTAGGTCAGTAAAGTTAAAAGCACAAGAGATCCATCTAGCAATGGCCGACAAAATCGATCATATAATGATCGACTCAGGCCACTTGGAAAACATTTTTTATATACTTATAATAATAAGAATGCAGAGCTTGAGAGCAAAAAAAAACACTGCGATGAAAGAAAAAGGCGTAAGCAAATCGAGGCATATCCCTGCTTTATGTAGCGCACAAGCATTTTTGCAACAGTAACATGGAAAATAGGTTTCTTCAATCTAATTCTTGAGGCATTTAGGAAGGCAATACATTTCAAGCTTGTACAGCTGCTTACATGTGCAAACAATATTGAGACTATAGCTCTCATCCAACGTGCAACTATTGAAGTTTTTAAGACTTTTAAAGAAGATGCTAGAAGAGTTGATCATCAAATTAATGAATGAATGAGATAAAGCTAATTTCATGTTGTCAATAAGGAACTGAACCGCCCAAAACCGAATGGTATGATGTAGTTAAGGTCATTTCTAAACACGAGTCTTCGGTGGGAATCCGATGAAGACAAAGAACATTTTTTCTCAAAATTTATCTAATTTATCTACTTAACCAGCTTAAGGCAAACACTTAACCAGCTTAAGGCAAACACTTATCGAATGTGCTTACGTTGATTTTATATTAAAATATTTTTTTCCATTTTGATATTAATATTTCCACCAAAAAAAATCAACCCCTCCCCTCAAATATTTTTTTTCTTGCTCAAACGTTTTGTTGCATCTTATTCAAACCACCCAACAGAACTGCGACATACGTAGAATCAGAGCCAACGTTGATACAAAAATATAACCATGAATTATTATCAGAAGGTTAATCGGACAGTCTTTATTAGTGAGTGAATCTTAACCATCGACGGAGCCGCTAAAACCCATACATAATGTTGCATCAAAATCGGTCCAGCCGTTTAGGAGAAATTTGACAGCATTCAAAAATACAGAAGAATTTATATATGCATGTATACTTGCGGAACGGACAAGCGTTGCCATTTGGCTTGGTTCAGCAAACGTTTTTTTGATGGTGGATTTTTCTTTAAACTATAAATACATTAATTGACACAATTGAGTGATAAACTGAGCTGTAATTTTTTCTAATTTTGAAATACCTTTTTTAATTTTTTTATTAAATCTTAATCTCCTGTTCATCAATCAACAGGTAACAAAATAAAATAAATCCAATTTACATAAGAGGGAAGCACGGGCAATAATTTTAAAGGAGGTTATAATCACATCAAAATTATTCGGACCCACACGCCTCTGAATTCTGCAAAAATTGTATTTTATATGCAAACCGGTAAAACTTTAACAATTATTACAACCATCTTATATTGTTGTATTTCCCCATTTCGTAACAAATACATCTTGGAGTCGTCTAAGGGCTAAATCGATAAATTTTCGAAAAACGTCCTTATAAAATGCCACTTTACGCCATTATAAAATCACTCCAAGTGCCATCTGCTGATCTTGAATTCTTTACTCTCAATTTAAAACATTCTGTGCTATTCAGACAAATAACTATTATATTTTATGCAACTGCTTACAGGGGTTGCTAACATAAGAATTCGAATTTTACCCTGATTTATCTTTCCTTTACTTTCCTTTAAGGTTACTCCAAAAAGATCAAACAGTTTGGCTAACTTTCTTTTCAGATGTCAACCTCCACCCTGCAATTGCGTTTTTGACTCTCCTCTTTTTTTTTTCTACATTACAGCTTTGTAGTACAATGACTTTATACTTTATCGAAAATTCTAACACTAAACTTACTTTTGCTGAACCCAATCCAACGTTCAGACATGACAGGAGGTCGATTTCACATAAATATTAAGTAAATATTTTTACCGTTTCGTAACTGTCCTCTCTCATATATTTCACATAAATATTAAGTAAATATTTATTATATTGTTCCGTAAAGGATTCCTTTTGACTCAAGAAGTTTTGATATTTAAATAAAAAGCGACGATTTTTCTCTGTTTAACTATTCTGATCTGTAGTTGTTCATCTATGTTTAGTGCCAAATGTAATGTTTTTTTTAACTATTTAATGGTATATGTAATTATTCATGGAATTCAACTTACTCTCAGTATAACCAAACTGCGTTTTTAACTATGAGATCAATAAATATAATAAAACTACAATCGTAGTACAATTCATAAATATAAGTCCGAGTTCCATAAAAGGTACAGAATCCAACTCAGAGGACATCTAAATATGGAAATCTTGATTCCACATTCATGTAGTGACACAATGAGTGATTTTATTTATAATACAACTCATTCATAATAATAATGATCTCAACAGGTAAGGATCGTCATTTCTTTCGCTATTAACATCCTTCCAAGTAGCATTTTTTGCAACGAAAATTCTCACCGGCGGGTTTTTTTTTAAGTAAAATGTATGTTTTTCCTTCTACACTCGCCACTTCCTGTGAGAGGTCCGTATTTTGCCTTTTTCCTCCTGATCCATTCTATACACTCAAACATACTCATACTTCTGCACACGCTGCAATAAATTCATGTGATTTATTGCCTTTCCCACGGTATGGTTCCTCGTACTTCATGTTTGCATCCACCGTAAAGGGATGACAAATGTCATTTAACAGCCCAAAAAAAAAGGAAGCAAGAAAAAAATGTATGTATTTGTATGCGTATATATTAGCTAGGAATACAAATATAAAATCAAGCCCGCAACAGAGGGCGTTGGCAGCGTGTACCCAAAAATAGACCATCAACAATTGTAACATTCGCACGCAACATTTCTTTTCCGCTTTTGTTAACATACTTCATTTCCTCGCAAAATTGTTCCAATTTTTCTCATTTGTTTCTGTAAGATTATCGGCGACGGCAGTCCTCCTGGCATACTTGGTATAATATGTATGCCCGAAAACTAATTAAGTTAATTGTTAAAGTTCCTCCTGGCGGCAACACTCATTCTCACATCCTTACCGTTTTCCATGTCCTCAATTCTAATCAAATCGAATGCGAACAACTTGCTTTGTTACCATTCCCATTCGAATGTATGAATGTGTGTGAATTTCAGTTCAAACTATCCAAGAAGCCGAATAAAAACAAAGCAAAAAAGAAACAAAAAAATCACGCACTTCCTCATGACCGCGACGACCAAGCACAATTTCTGAACAAGGACATTGTCGTGGTAGATGTCCTGTTTTCTTTTTTTTCAATCTGATATTTATTTATTACTATAGCCACTGAGATCATTTTTACTTCGGCATTACAACCACAACAATGGCTCCGAGTGAATGGAGTCCACGAGTGTGAGCATTAGTAAAGTTATCAACCCTCGGGAGTGGATAGTTTCGTGTTTTTTTTTTTGCTTTTATCGTATGGCTTGTGCTACTTCCTTGTAAGGACGGGTAATGTGCTGCTTAATGTCAACGGAAATACAGTCGTCCTTTATTTGTTTAATAAATAGCACGCAATTGGGGGGTTGATTTGATGTATGCGTCACTTGGTTTGTGTGTATTTTGTGTCACACTGGCTTGCTGTGATGATGTCCTGTTGTTGTCGCGCCAATCAACCCTGACACTTAGTTATTCATTTCTTCCACTAATACGTCAGCCATGCGATATTAATTTGCCGTATTTTTGTGATATGTTTGTATTTGTTTGAAGGACTTTTTGTTTTCCGATCGCTTGGCCCGATTTGAAATAAGTTTGTAGCTTGACTTGGCAGAAAGGCGGAGTTGTTAGATATCTCGATGGATGATAGGCCAAGGATATTTATGTCAAGTCGAATGAGATTTGCGAGGAGGGTGCTGATTACTGGTACTGGTAGTTTGGTTGCAGAGTTACAAATGTTAAGGGAAAAAGTTTATGTACTTGTGCACAGATTTGGACACATTAGATGGACAGGTTAAGAAAATGGCACGTCAACGTTTGCATCATTTTAAGTTTTTCTGTGCACATACTTACTTTCAAGCCAAGGCTCGACCTTGAAGAGATTTCCACACGTTTTAGCTTAAACGGCTATGGATTCTTCATGGTCCTCTGTACGGTGAATCAGTTGATAAGAACTCTTCAAACTGTTTAGACTTCCCTTTTTCTGTGACCCTAGTGGCTGAGGATTAAAAGACACTCATAGCTGGATTATGTACTCTTGACTTCAGGACTTGATCCACATCCTTGTATGGTTTGGAAGCATTTGCCCTCCGATAAAGAATTCTTCATTTGACGGTCGGCAAAACAAACAACCCGAACGAGGATCGATGAGTTATTTGTGATGTCGTGATATTTAGTCACAGTTCATGGTCGACGGATCGATTACTTGTTGATAGCATGTATTTTATTATACCCTTATTTTTTCACGTAAAAATAAATGTGCGAAATTCCATGATATCGAATTGGATGCGAGCGTTTCCCAACAATTTGCCAGCCATCATTTTGGATACCAACTTCTTCTGTAATGGATGGTTGGTCATCGGATGAAATTTCCTTCATACCCGGCTTTCGGAAAACACTGGTTGCCTATTTTGTAATTTCCACCGAGGTTTTCTGTTCCTAGACTTTTCAAAATTCTTGAGCTCGTAAGTTCTTTTTTCGCAATAGTTCTTTTTCTTTTCGTCTTGAGCTTCGTTTGCTGCTGGAGTTTTTCTTTTTAATGCTTTCTTTTATGCCTCATCTTTTGTTTTCCTCTTCACTTCAATTAGTCTGTCCCTTTTTCCTGAATAATAGAGCGGCATTGAGATCAAAAGTTGTTGACGTTTTTGGTAGGAAATGGTTTATTTTAAGACAAATTCAACCAGCTTATAACTCTGGCTATTTCTGGTTTGCTGAAGTGCTGTCTTGTGGGATTGGACAGGTAGTTAGTTGCCTAGTTGCAACTTGAAGCGATCAGAGTCAACATAACTTTCGCATATCTGTCATGCTTTACGAAATTATGCGTCAGTCATCATGTTTTCGACTTGATTGAAAATTCGATTGATTTATGACAGTCAGACTACTGTCTGAATATCTTTTGCTTCTTATCACCGCATCCATTGTTTTCACAAAGCCTTTCAGAAGCTGAGAGTCTTTACTTGACGTCATTACGTGTAGGCTATACTTTCCGATATGTCTGTCACAGAAGTTTTCTTTACCGATTTTAGAACAAAGTCCACAAGGACAGTTATGATGTCGCACTGTCGGCTTCTTTGAATCCATCCAAGAGTTCAAAGAATTCCGCTTTCATTGTGTCTTCAGTTTCGTCGTTGTGGGGCATGTGCAGTCGACGGACTGGCGAGGTCTCAGTAGAGCCTCTTTTGATTTGGCATGCTTCTTTGGAACACAATCCTTATTGCAATTTAATATGATCTATAAGCGTGAAATCCTCCTGGGTTTCTGTCGACCGAAAGCACATGTCTTCATAAATCTGCATTTTAAGAATTTCTTTTGCGGGTGCTTTGCTTGAACTTCCTCCATAGGTTAGGTTAGGTTAGGTACCCGTGGCTGCCACAAATCATTTTAAGGCAAGTATTTTGGCCCGTTTGTGATACCATGAGAGTAGAGAGAGAGAGGGGTGGCGTCTGAGGGGGGTTCCTTCTGGAGGAGAGAACCAGTTTGTTTCTCTAACGGGCAAGGTCTTTTGGGTTTGCTCGAATAAGCTCATGCAATGCTGTGAAGAATTGGGAACTAAGGTTTCTGTATCTTGATTTTGCTAAGGCCGGGCATTCACAGAGGAGATGGGTGACGGTCTTCTTTTCCTCCCTTGACCGGCAACTTCTGTAAAAATCATAAGAGTGAAGGTTTAGCCTTTACGGGTGACTTCCAATAAGGCAGTGTTCCGTGAGAACAGATACAAATGAGAACACTCAAGGAGTTGCGACTCAAGTTGAGCAGCTTTCTTTATGTCTGTTAAGGAAGAGCCAGATTTGTTTGGAATTTGTTCAAAACAGTTCATCACCTCATGTGTTACTTGCCAGTCGGATATTGTTGAACATTTTACATAAAGCTAGAAAAGTCGAATACCAAATAGATGTATAGCTTGGACAATGGAACACCCCGGGACATCAGAATAGAGCACATGACTCTGTGAGCTCGAAATTTTTAAGCGTCAGTCTCTCAGCTGGGTCGAGCTCCAAATCACTCAGAATAGAACAGTTTGGGTAAGATTATTATTTAAGGCCAACAGGCACTATCCCTTCGTGTTATGTATAAACATTGATGCTCCACCAACAGACGAGTTATCTCGAACTTGGGTATACTCCAAAGATGCGAAAATTCAGTAGTCGAATTTGTCGAATTGGCATCTCTATAACACTTTCCGGTGTTTTTTGAGCCCATTATCGCACAAACGTGATATGACTCAGTTCCTGCATCCGCAACAAATTTTAACATTAGCCGGACTTGAAAAGTTTTGATATTCAAACATGCTATTTGACAGATCTAAACCGAGTAGAGATTCGCTTCTGCTTGAAATGAACATATGTAGCTCGACAACCGACCGAACCGATCATCGGGTTGATCAGTCGATTGATCTCGACCTTTCCAGTCTAGCTCGCGACCCAGGCTTACAGAAATTCTGCAACTATTTTGGAGTACAACGTTCCTATAGGTCTAAGTGCCAGATGTCCTGCAGTAACAATAAATTCCCTAAGCTAAATAAAACCTCGCTTCAAAAGTTGTCGCTTAACAACACATGACACTTTGTCACGTACGCATCATATCATCCATCGAAGAGATCGAGCTACCCTCCATTTGTTCATCTCTGTTTGAACCTGCTGGAGCTCATTAAATATTCTATCGGCGTGGTGACCTAAACTATAAAATTAGCCAAGCCTTTAAACATTTGTCTGATTTCTGAGAGCCGCAATCTCGCTTCACATCCATAAATATCCCACTAAAGAGCCCAGCTTCTGATGAACTTGACCCCTTCAGCGCCTTTAGTCAGACTCGAGCGCAGTTAAATTTTAATTGAAAGCAAAAACGCGTCGACGAAGATTTAATATGATCTTGTATCTATCCGATTTATACGCATCAAGCACTGCCAACCGACAAGCGTGTTGCTCCCAGAGTTAAGTATGCTAATTTCTTCCGCGCTCTCGACAAATTGCTTTCGGATTCAAATTCAGATTCAGATTTTGGATACCTCCGCCTGTACACCTGCGCAATCATTGCCAAACACTGCTTCAGTGTAATGCGAACCAATAATGGAATCGTCGTCATCATAACAACAACTGTTTCCGAGACATTTTTGGGGCTCGAAGGTTCGTTCTAACGATCGTGTTTGGGCGATATGCCCAATGGTTCGAGATACACAAGCCGGTTTACCTATTCACTCTCCCTCTTTTGCCGGCTTTTCTGGTTTCCAGTTTCAACATGAGTTACATAACGCCGGCCGACGACAACAACGACGACTATGATGTCGAGAAACTGGTTGCTTGCTTGTCCAAGGTGGAGGTCCCGTAAAAGCCGAGAATACATTATAAGTCATTAATCAAAAGAGTCGAACTTTTTAGGAGGACAAGCATCATCGAGCCTTGACCAGAACACGGTTCTATGATTTATGAACTTTTCGTCACGATGGAACCGCGGCAGATGCGACAGTGAAGTTTTGTCACTTGGCTCAGCGAATTTATGACATCTTCATGCAGAGACTTTCCAGCTTTCGAAAAACGTATTCATATACTCGGAATCTCTAACCCCCCACCACATCTCCCCTAGGAAACATGGTAATCGAGAAGTATGTATATGTCGTGAGGACGCTATGATGACTGTTATCCTATGGGAATGTCTATGCTCTGTGTTTTGTGGTGTGCGCCACGGATGCCTCATTGGAATTCTGCAGTGATGGAGGGTGATTGCTTGTCATGCGTCTGTTGGCCTGGTATAGGTACAATACTGGCTATTGCGGTGGGGAGTCAGTCCATTGGCTCTATGACGATGGGACAAGTATTTTTCATGGTTCATTTGACACAACCGACGATGGTGGCGTTTTTTTTTTTGTTCGTATGACTTGAGATTGTTATGCGAGGCAACCGCCCGCCATCCCTGTTTGGAGTAGTTTACTGACGGTGGGATTAGTTGAATGAATTGTTGGTAAAAAAGACGATAGACGGAGTATATAAGCATTTGCGGTTTAAGTCTTATTGAATTTTTCATTTTCTTCTTTTGCGTTCGAATTGAATTGGAATCGATGTGGAGGCGTCTAGACGACATCTTTGAATGGAGAAATCAACAAAAGATTACTGAATAGAGGAATACATGTAGCTCATGGGGAGTTTGAAATTGAAAGTATGTTCATAAGTATCTCCTGGCCTATGAGTGTCGACTCTGTTCTTTCGAGATGTAGATTTTTTACATAGCAGGAGCGTCACTTGTAATTAGGATTACTTTCAATGATTGACACCTTTCATAGTATTTTATTCGTCATTCATTTCGAAACGTGTGAGCGTAATAAACACAAGCTCAAAGATCTTGCATACAGAGCCTTTGAATTTGAAAAAAAGTGCTGAAACCAGATAAACTTAATGAGAAACAAAATGTGATGAAAAGCTTCAAGTCCTTAAGTATTCTCTTATACATAGAAGCCAAATTGATGCAGTTTTTACAATAAGCGTCATGGCCGAATGGGCGCACATGCTACTCACGTTCTTTAAGAGGGCACACAGAGGTCAGCATTTGAACCCTCGAATTTCAATCAATCCGCCATAGAAAGTTGAATGTGACTGAAACGAACATTTACCGGTAGGTTCATAGACTTTCCTTGTAGTAAACAAGAAACTTTGAATGAGATATCATCAAGAATGACAAAAACCAATAATTTCCCTTGCGAGAGTCATATTGTTTGACGATCTGTGTGAGCTGTGGCTCCATCTTTTTGGAACCACAATTCTGAACTGTTCTCTAACTCTGGCTTTAAAAAATGTTCAATCATTGTCCGGTGCTGAAAGCCAACACCAAGATTTTTACATTCAAAAAAGTATAACTACCCTTAAATTATTTGTAAAAACCACCTAGGCATCACCAACTGCTGAGAACTTGATCCTGTGGAAGTTTCAGGGTTTTCTTCAATACTTGCTTGCACCCGAAGAATGTTTACATCATCTCGAACTATATGAGGCTTTCCAGCACTTGGAAGATCACATACAGCCCGCTGGACCCATTTTTCAATTTGTTGGAGCATTTCGAACGTGAAAGTAATTTCGATATAATCTTTGTATCTGAATAACTGAATGTCGGCTTTCAAAATAATATTGAACCACTTTTGTTCTTTGATCTGTGCTGAATCTTTCATAATGAATCATAAATTTCCCAAGTTTTTGAAAGATAATTCTGAAAAAAAAATACGTAAGCAGAAAAAGTATTCAATAATTAAATCTAAACGTTTCTTATGCGCCACCCTGTAGGTTCCCTGATGGACGAAATGTTTTAGAAAGAAGCACACGCTCTGAGCTTCTGGTGGCTTACAGATCAACAAACCTTCAACCAAACTGATCACGTTGCGATCGCTGCAAGATACGCGAGCCAACATTGAGTAGACAACTGGCTCCAACGGACTACCTGCCAAACAAATGAAGATGTTGGCTTCACTGAATTATTTCCAAAATATGAAGGATTTAAGTATGCATGATGAATGAATCGTTGGTGTCGATCAGTTACTCTATCCTACAGAAACAAGATCTCTTAACCATGCCAATGCGGGTGGATACGTTTTTTGACTCCACCAACAAGATCGTTTAAGTTGTAATTGCCATTTTGAGACGAGGAACCTTATCGATGGTGAATAAAATCGCTCGTCATCGCTTTAAGAGAAAAATCCGTCGGATAATTTTTTGGTCCCCTAAATAACGTGTGAAAGGCTCAAACAGAGCCCTACATACAGCGATCTGAATCCGACCAGAAAGTTTCAGACACAATAACTGAGACAAGTAGAATGGGTGGACATCAAGGTTCCAACCCGAAGAGTCTTCGAATCAACTGCCGGTAAGGTTAAGGAAGACTTAACTTTCCACGGCATACACATATGAAAACAGATCTCAGTTAACTTATTGTATTTAATTTGAGGCATCAAACTTGAGGTCGAGCTGGTTGGACAGACATTATTGGTTGGTCAATCTCGAAATGTAGCCTAAATGAATATGTTAGTTAGAATGTAGCTTCAAAGCAAATGTCTGTAAAGGCATGAGCACGATACTCAGACACTCCCTGCAAGTCAAAATATTATCAGAAAATAAATACATAAATGAGGTACAAAAAGTTGTTGACAAAGCCTAAAAATCCACTGAAGTTATGCGCTTGCCTGAGGAGAGTTCTATTTCTCGCAAAGGCATGAAATGCAGAGTTTTCCAGAAAAAATTCACGAGCATTCCGCTATTAGAGAAGCATTAACAAGTATTAAAAGTAAAAAGGGAGTTGCCACCGTTTCCAAAAGTTTTAGCATATTCCGTTCAGGTGATTAATTTTGAGTTGGCTTGAACTATAAAATACAGAAAAACAAAACTCATTCATAATTAAGGATCAATTATTTTAAAATATTTTTTATTTACTTGGATCTTATGAAGAGGCAAACCAAATAGATAACTGTTCGACAACTTTTTTCTGATTTTGTCCAAAAATATTGAACCAAACCTTCAAACTGAATCAGAGTCTACTTTGAAATATTCAAAGATCGTTAAATAAAAAACAATTTTCCTTACTCATATGCGTGTATACAACTTTAGTCGCAAAAAAAGTTCGTTAATTCAAACTTATTTCACAACTGGCGCCCAACGTCCGTCCCACACGCTTTTCTCCAAAATCCAGTTTTCATCGGTCTTACGAAGCGAACATAAATTTGATGTATATGAAATAAGCATCCCTCATCTAATTTAAATAATACTATAAAATGTGTGCAAAGCTTCCGTATCGAAAACTTAATGTTTATATTTTAAGACGCAAAAGATCTTATTGCCGCAGGCCAGCCAGCGCCCTACCACATTTTTGCATGAAATAATGTTTTAATATTTGACGTTGAAAATTTTGAGCCATCCTTTTGGAGAACTTAAATTATTTTTTTATTGTTCATTGTCGGGCAAACAAATGATTACTTAATCGTAAACCCAACATTCTCATGGCTACCAGTACCAAAGCATCTTTCTACACTCGTAAAGCTACTTTGAAATTCAATCTCAAAGTTAAGCCAACAAATTAACTCGCCAAAAGGATGAAATCCACTTGTCCAACGCCCATCTCTCCTGCTGCTACTGCTGCTGCTACTACTGCTGCAAGCCATTTTTCTCTCATTGCGTATAAATATTTTATCCTTCAACCGCTGCCCAAAGCCATTGCCATAAAAGCAAACCTTAAACGAGTCCAACCTTCTCATCGCTCTGATCATGGTGCTTCTCAAATAGGAAATCAACTAACTTGATGAGAATTACTTTCTTCTGGCCTAGTAGACCCCACCCCCATGCCTTCCAAGCTTCTATCCACATCATCGACTTGTATCTGTCCATTAGACAATTTCAACCATTGCCGTATCGGATCCAAGGTCTGTTCAAAGTTCCTTCCCCCCTTACACCGACATGCCCCACACCAAAAGTTGTGAACTTCATTTGGCGAAGCGCCATAGAAAGTTCTTCTGCTTCTCCAGGAGGATCCACGTCCGTGTACGGGTACGAGTGAGTATCTGTGGGTGTGATGTTGATGGTGTTTTGGGGGGTATGACGGCTCCTTAAGCTCACACTTTCCACTTGAGGATTCATGACGAGGTTTGAGTTTTCCATTAGAATGTATCCTTGTATCCTTTTGTTATGCTGCCCGCCTGTGCTTGAAAGGCTCCAATCGGAGAGAGAAAGACCGAGAGAAGAGATATAACTCGAACGTAACAGGGAAACTTGAATATACCCGAAAGTTTACTTCGACTTCATCCATGATTCAAAAGGACGAACAACACACACACACACAATGAAATGAGAAAAATAGACAACGTAAAACAAGAACGAGGGAATGGAAAACAAACTTTTACATTTAACCTCATCCTTCCGGTGCTCGTTCTTCTGCTTCGTCTTCGTCTTCGATAATATTCTTCATCTTATCCTTTGGACAAAATTTTAAAGGCTACATAGCTTGCGACGTATCTGTATATGTATAGGACTGCTCTCTCAAATTGTCGGAATAAATTCACCGGCTGCGAAGTACAAGTATATACGTCGGGCAAAATATGACTATAGGTAGAGACCAAGTAGGAGCATGAGAACAGTAAGGACGAACAGTCGGTCTGTGTATAAAAGTTTTGTCGTCATTTTGGTTTTTTAGTGTCCTTTTGGTATTTCACTTGGGTGCATTTCAGTCTTCCAGCCCATCAGAGGTTAAGAATGGATTCGAAGGCAGTGAAGGGCAGAGCCTTGGAATCAGAAGGCAGAATACAGATGAAGCTTTTATGCTTTTCCTTCGTTCTCACACTTCAAATGCATTCTTGGAATGTCGTCAGTCGGGTACAGTGGAATGGTTGCTTGGACGTGGAGACGTCTTGGATATCGTTTTGTCTTTTCCGTTTTGGTTATTGAGTTCGTTTTGTATTCTATTGAATAAGGAAGCAGGAGGAAAATTAAGATTTGAGTTTCTCGAATGAAATCCAAGGAAGCGAGCAGGCAAGGAGCAAAGGAATTTTAATCAGAAGCCTGTGGTCGACAGATAAAGTTGAAATGGTTGGAAATAATGGGCAGACAGAGGGTGATATTTCCATGAGACCGAATGAGGCTAAGATGATCTCAAACTGGAAACGGGAAAAATAGTGAATAGACTCTGACTGCGTTGTCAGAGATCGGGATTTGAGCTCGATTGGGTCTGCTTGGATAGATATCCGACTCAACTGAAATCGAAATTTTGTATGCTTAGAAGCTCTCGACTGACGACTTAAGATAGAGTCCCAAAAATATATAAATCAGGTGACTAGTTGTTGTTCTTGTTCTGAAGAGGCGCTACAGTTCGGTGGGCCCGAACTAACAAGCCTCTCCTCGCCATCAAAGCGAATGGGATAAAAGATCGTACGCAGAACTTTTCTCTCGAATCGGCCAAGGAATTATTCATCCGCTTTGGACAATGTCCATGCCTCTGTGTCGTAAAGCTGGATAAGAATGATCAGCGTTTTATACAAGGTCAGCTTGATCTTTCGAGAGTGGCCTCTTGAGCCCAAAGAATCAGCAGTTGGCAAGAGTAGTTTGATTTCATTGCCGATTTCATGTGCTGAGTCTACTGCGGAGCTGAGGTAGAGGAAGTCTATTACTATCTTGAAAATCTACCTGCTTGACGGTGATGTGCATCCTTTTTGGATGACAGCATATAGCTTGATTAGCCGCTTCCGTTTCAATACTAGCAAAAGCCTCTTTGACGGCTGCTCAGTTCGCCCAATCACGTAAATGTCATCCGCGTAAACTAATAGTTGAACAGACTTTTGGAAGATCATGACTCTAGTGTTGGCCAGTGTCTTTTGCACGGTGACAGCGCATCTCCTTGCCTTAAACCTTTTGTCACATTAAGGGTCTCGGTTAGTTGTTTACCGACAATGATCGAGCGGCTAGAGTTCACCATCGTCATCCTATTCAATCTAACAAGTTTGCACGCTAGTCATGTGGGCTTTGGAATCGACGAAAAGGTGTGTGTATCGATTTTTATTTCCTGGGTCTTTTCCGGAAGCTGCCACAGTGTGAATTAAGTTTTTGGTGGACTTCCCTGACTTGAAACCACACTGATAAGGACAAAAGGTTTCAGGCGTTGACTTGTTGGATCGAAGAAATTTCCAAGGATTGTGTTAAGGATCCAGTGAAGATCAAAACTTTAAAAATCCGATTTAGCTCTTGAATGCTGCGAAAAGAGCCAAAGAAATTGATCAGATCGAGCAAATATTAATCATTTAGACGGCTTGACATTGATAAGCATTTTTACCCTGATTGGATGCTTCCATGCCATTAAAGGATATGAATCCTGCAATTAACCAGTAAATGGCATAACGTTGCCTTTCTTAACCTTTGTTGGAGACTTTGCAAAATCTAAACTGGTTGGTGTACTGCATACATTTGTTCACCATTCGTCTGATGCGCTTTATCTATCGGAGGACTAAATTTTAATCCAAGGATTACATCTATTGTGAATCCGATGAATACTCTGCTCATCTTAGGGTACAGATGTTAATTCGAGTTGGTTCAAAACTCCAGACTCGAATGTCTTTTGCTCGTCCTACTAGCTCTTCTAAAGTACCGTTATTCGACGACAATCTAGACACAAGTTAAAATCTTCTCCGTCGGATATAGGGTCGAATCTGCAAAGATGGCTTATAGAAGAGAAGGTAAAAGTCCGATCTTTACGAGCTGTAAAATAAGGTGGATGTTATCCGGAACGCAAAAATGTACTATTATGATTCGGCCATTTCAACATTGATTGTTCAAATGGAAGCATCGTGTTCGAAATCGTAAAACATGGATCCTCCAGTGAGCACAGCAATTCAAACGACTGCCTCGGCTTAACTGATTGGTAGTACGCCATCCTCTCAACCCAGTTTTTCAACATATTTTCGATGGTTTGAACTCTTACTCAACTTTGTGTGTATCTAATAAATAAAATTTAGAACGGCTTGTGTAGCACATAGCCCAATCTTACTCGAGCCAAAGTCTTAAGTGGATATCTTGCCTCGTTACCTGCTTTTTAAGAAGAAAAAATGCGCAACAATGCCACCGCTCTAAAAACAAAACAAAGCAGTCACACGATCAGTGTGCTCTGGCATTGAAAAACCTGTGAATTCACATAAGTTTTTCAAGCTCCAAGTACTTAAGTTTTGGATGTCTACGTAGCTTTTGAGATGGAAATGCGATTCATCTGAAAAAACGTTTTTTTTGAGCAAAATTTTTGTCAATTTCGAGCTACTCTTAGTCCGAAGCATTGACGAAGAAGATGGTCATTTTGCTTTAATTGGAGATAATAAGTGAATAATTCGACAACTTTATGAAAAATACTTCCACAAGTTATGTTTCTTTTGTAAAACATAAAAAAAAGCATCGAACGTTCTCATAAATTCACATCAAATATCAAATATTTTACAAGAATATTCTCTCAACATAAATATGCATATCAATCGTCCAACATCTCTTACCCCACAAACAGGCTTTAAAAAACATATTTCAATACGCTTGTCAATCAGAGTGTATCCTCAACACCCTCACAACCCCATCTTCTTTTTCCTTCTTTTATTTATAAATCATCTTTCATTCAATCTTCATCGTGTCTTACCATTTCGGTATTCATTTCACAGCATTATATCCTAAACTTGGCAATTTCCTTCAAGTAATCCCTTCACTGTGGGCAAGAGATATACATTCGTCCACCAAGAAACCCATAACAGAAAGGGATTTTTGCAAACCATATAATAATGCATCAAAGGTTCGCTCCGAAGTCCCAAATCCCCGGTGTCCAGACCGTTACATAATGACCATCCACTAGCTAGCAGCAACAATCCTGTATTTGCCCTCAGGACCTCTGTTTCTAGTCACACGTCAATCCGTAAACAAAAGTCTACCAAACGAAAATCACTAACACAAGTTCTTCGAACGAAACAAATTACCATTCCAAGGGAAAAAAAAATTGATCAGAAGCACTTTGGACATAAAAAGGGTAAAAAGGACACCGATATCCATTTTTCCAATTTTCTTAATTTCCTTCCTTCTGTTGCGCCATTCTATACACCTTATTTTCATCTCTTTACATGCGGGAAAGCAAAAAAAAATCTTTACTTGAAGATTAATATCCTTTAAAAAGGACACGAAGTACAGAAAATACACACAAACACAAAAAAACGTCCAAAAGATGTGATCCTGAAGGGCGAGAATCTGCCGCAAAAAAAAAACATAAAACACCGAAATTGACCATTTCCATTCAATCCAAATGATTGCAATGAAAGGGTGAAGGACATATTATTCTCGGTCCTCCTCAAGCCCGGCAACTGAAAATAATAATAATAATAAAAATAATAAAGAAGGGGAAAAAAGGATTTCACCATAAATTCTCTCACACTGCTGCTGAATGTTTTGGTTCTTTAAAGGACCAAACCGACACTCTGACACTTTTTTTTTTCTTTTTATTTTGCTTCCTTTCCGGCATCCGGCACCCAAACAGGACCCTAGCATTGCAGCGCCACCAAAAAGACACACTCTCGTACACAAATCAGTTCAGGAAAAAAAAGGATGCTTTACTTACTTACATACTTTGCTTACTGTGTAAGGATTTCTGTTATATTTTTTTATACAAATATAGAATACATACATACATACGTACGAAAAAAGGACTTCTAATAAGGGAAGAGAATGATTGGAGAAGAGACATAAAACGGGTGGAGAAAAATGAAAATTTACTTTTCAAGACAACTTTCTTCCTTAAGGATCTGTAGGAGGATTTATTTTTTTTTCTTGCATCCTTTTTTTGCCTTCTTTTGTGCGTTTTCTTCGAGGCTAAATATGGTTTAACATTTTATTTTCTAGCCAATTCCGCCATCCAATAGTTATCCTTCACCCATCTCAATGATCCTTGGTTTTGCTTTATTTTCGCATTTTTTTTTGTTGGCTCCATCTTTGCATTCTTTTGTGTGAAGGAAGTTTGTCGAAAAGGAATATTGATCCGATGTTGAGGACACAAAAAGAAGGAAGAATTTTTCTATGATGGCCGGCGCACAGAATTTATTGAGAAAAGCTAACTGGATGAAGGACACAAGTTGAGATTTCATTTCGCTTTACAGACTGTAAATGAAAAGAAGGGATGCGGTAGTACTGTGGGTCTCGTATGAGATTAATGTCCTTGCCAAGTTGAACTAACTTAGCTACGCTCGTTAAACGAAGTATTTCAGACTGCGTTCTTCGAGCTCTTAATGAATTTGAGAATCGAGCGAAATTTTCATCTTAACCCAGAGCTATAAAAGGACATCAAAAACACGTGAAGGAAATATGGTGATAAAAATGCAAATAACGCCTCTGGTGTACTGCTTCCAGTTGGTTAGATCATTCATGGCATCCGTGATTGGTTGATCTTTGAATTGTTAGATCGGTCTTTGTTTTTTTCCACGAGCCTGGTGGCTGCACTCAAAGCTGGAGCATTGTTGTCCAATTGCTTGATGTGGCCAAATAAACATGATCCTTGAGTTGTCATTTGATTGACATTTATGAGTGCTGCATTGCTCTCTTTATGCTCGTGGACTTGCTGGATCGTATTAAAATCCTCTTTGAATTGTCTACTTTTTTTGGGGTCTAGAATGTTCTTACATTCCAGGAGCACATATCGCTTATCGTTCTCCTTTTTTCGTACCATGCCGTCTTCGTTTCCATTTCGTTCATTGGTATCTCTTTCAGAAGTGTGGTCTTCATCGTATGATCCCAATGCACAACTTCCATTTAGACGACTTGGTTCGTTTTATACTTCCTGGTTCGCCAATACCTAATAAATATTTTTCAAACCCAATGGACATCCACACAGCATTGTGGTATCAACACCAACCTTGACTTTTTAGACTTCAAGGCTAAGAAGCATGTTCAATTCAGCAATCCGCTTAACGCAAACTCTTTTTTACCCAAGACTTTATACCAGTCGGTTGAAATCCAATCATGGTGATCTTTCTCCCAATCTAGGTTCCTAAATTTATTTTGGGGTCGTAACGACGGTTCTTCGAATTACTACTTGACATGGAAGACTCATTTATTGTTGTAATTAATATCTGCTTTGAGTGCGAACGGTTGAAATATGTCCAGATTTTTGAAGCTATTAACGGGTCAAAAGGAATCCTATTACTAAGCCTCCGTTCGTCCGTTCGCCCGTCTGTCCGTCTGTCAGTCACAAATGTAATTTTCAAAGAAGGTAAACTGCTATGGCCGCTACAACGACAAATCATAAAAATGAATAAGGGTTACCATGTTGAGAAAGTATTTCATGAAATCTCAACTCAACTCATCGCTTAACAGTAGGCAATTAAATTCATGGAGCAATTTAACAACCGTTTAAAGTATGCAATCATTTCGTCCAGCCATCACAATGTAAAAGCTCGAACTCCAATGTAAATTGAATACTAATATAACAAAGCGCTATTAATGTAAGTATGTTCCACCTTAACCGAATGCCAAAGAAAAAATAATGTTGAAAGCCGATAGCCTCGATGGCGTAGTCGGTTGATGCATTCCCAGAAGTTTGCATTTTCAGGTTCTGGGTTCGAATCTGGATGAGATTTCATTTTTTTACGCAATACTAGTTTTTTTTTTAAATAAATTAAAAGTTTGAGCTATGATTGTCCCAGCATGAAGAAAAATATAAACATTGAATGACGTTGTTCCTCCTTCTGTGGAGTAATTTCTTGAATAAGTTGACAACTTCGACACGTTCCAGAATCACATGATACTCTTACCTTTAATTATTTATTTCCAAGAAAATAGCATAATAATCAAATCTTTAGTTGCGATTACCAAACACGTACACGGTTGTGACACGCGTTAGGGTGGAAATTAAGGTTCGCACCAACCCCACTTCAAACTGGTGTTCATCAACGAATTCCGAACGAATTTTCACTCGGTTTGAGATGAATTCCTTGCATGAATTTGCTAAAAAAAAAATGTCAGAAACATAGACTCACACATTCCTATAGTAAGTCTGCATCAAATAATCTGTTAATCTGGTGGTCGTTTTAAATCCTTTTTTGTCTTAACTTCTTTTTTTCCCATGTTCTTATTGGAATATCAAGTGAACCAATGTCGAGATTTTACTTTGTCTGGCTTAATCTTGCATGTTTGTGGACAATCAAAGAAATTTTTTTGTTGCATATTTCAAATAAGGCACGGAACCTTTCGTGTGAGATTCAACTCTCACTTGGCTACTTTATTTTATAATGTTTTAATGTAAATTTTCTTTAAAATCGATGTTTTTTTGAGGCGACTCATGTGTTCGTTAAAGATAACCTGGGATCGCATGCACCGTATAAAATTCTTCATGCAAGTCTGTTATATCACAATGCTCAATGTTTTTTAGGGCTCCAGCGGAATCATTTAAGTAAGGCTCCGCTGTTTGTCCGTTTGTTTGTTTCGAAGACACTTGCGATTTGCACATAATTTGTGCTACTATATTATAGAACTTATATTCTTGTTACTCAGAATGAGGCTTGTATTAACCTTACCCGTGATATTTATGAAATTCGTCAGAAAATGGATGCACACGGCTACTTATCGGACTCAAACAATGTTCCAATTATAAACCATGCTGCTTGAAGGTCAAAAGACAAAAAGGTCCACAATTTGCCAACGTATTCGGGGATGGACTTGCTGCCTGGTAATGCATGAGCGTGGTTAAATTTCTTGATGAAGATTAGTATGAATACACAAAATTATTTGTTAATTAAGTACTGGTAAAATTTAAGAATAAATTTAATTTGTTGCGAACCGATCTTCAGTCTAACACCGTTTTATAATTCTGAGTTTGTAAACCATTTCTCGTTCATACTTAAAAATTTATTATTGTTAATTTTTGAAATATATGTGTAACAAAAAAAAAAAGATCACCGAAGTTAAACAGTTTTAGCAGTGCGTCTTTTCAGGACCCCTATTGTTTATGGTCTCTTGGGACAAAATAATGAATTGGCAAACACATTTGATCATGAGTCAGCACAGGCAGAACTTAGCTATATTTTAATAAACCTATAGATTTAAGCTTTCACCAAATTTTAAGGCAGCTTTTGCCATAAAAAAGAGACTGTTTTTCAGCAGCCAGCTCGACGATCTGCTACATGGCTCAGACCAGTCCTATCGTAAATCGGTGGAAAAGATTCGATTTTTTGAAAGACAATGTCTCCGGGCTTATATTCATTTACATAGATTTGGTCCTTCATAATCAGGATCAAGATGTATTCGAAGGATTCGAACAGATTTTTTAAAGCAGCACCACCAATTTCCCTACCTGTCAGGAAATTTGTATGGGAATCTGTCGTCGATATCTTTTAGGGTTTATTTTGAAAAAAGAAGGAGTGTAAGCCAAGATTACCCGCACAGGGACAACAATCTAGTTAAATAAAGTGAAGTTATATGAGCTAGTTTAATGGTTTGACACTAAACTAATCAATAAACGGCTTAGATTTCGAAATTATTAAGAATTTAATAAAATTAAATTTAATAATAATTTTCTTAGTTAAATTCAGATTTTGACTTCTTTAAGCCAATAGCTCAGGAGAAGAAAGTTGGGTTAGAAGTTGATCAAATTCTATATTTAAGTATCTAAGTTGCGTCAGCTGTGTCCTTGTAAAGAATCTCACTGTGTGTTTGAATACGTTCATGTAGCAGAAGTCTAGTAAATTCGACCGAGCTCTAAGCCACTATGCGATCTTCTAACTCGGTTGAATGTTGTTCAATAAATGTACGTCCTTACCATGGCAGCTAGGCAAACATTTACCGAAACTTTTCTTAAAACACTGAGAGAAATAAAAAGTTACAGCAAATGTTACTTGTGAATATGACTACAGCATCTTCCCATTCTCTGCCAAACAGAAGCCAAGTCAAAGTTTATCTATGTTTTTTTTTTGTGTTTCTTTTACAGAATGAGACTATCTCCACTGGAAATCGCCCTCAAAATGTTAAAGGAAACGGCAGCAAAAATAAAATATGCAGGACATAGTTTCTCTTCGGCTTTATAAAACACTTTCATCCACCATACGAGTGTATGTGCTCATCCATCCATCCCTCAAACCTCCAACTCCTCTTTTCGGAAAAGAAACTTCATAAAGTGAATGACTGTAGTATACCAACATGAAAAAAAAGGATATTCGTACTCGTACATTCTTATCTTTTCCATCACCAAACTTGCCGGAGTACCTATAGTTTGCTCATATGGCCATATTCACGAAGATTCAATAAATGTTCTTGTGTATACGCTTCAAAATCATCTGTTGTTGGAGTACCCCACAAACGGTGATGAAGCAGAAGCAAAACAGAGTAAAAAAAAAGAAAAGTGCTCCAAATGCTGAAAAATATTTTCAGTAGTGCAAGTGAGATGGACATTTCGTGAATTCGAATGAGTCAGAGAGAGATAAAGAAAAAGAATTTTCAATTCAGAGGGAAATGGAGAGAGCAGCAAGGAAGAGAATAATATCCTTAATAATAGTACCACCGAACGGTATACGGCATACAGAATGAAGAATGAAAATTCGTCCTGTACAACTTATACCAGGGATGTAGTCGGATGGCATTGTTTACCCAATTACAAAAAAAGGAACTTTAGTCTATTTCGGTGTTGTCGTTGTACCGGAATCTTGTGACATGTAGTTCTCAATTTGCAGATTACAATTCAATCTGTGACATTTTATAAATATATAAGGATTTGCGAATTTGGAAACAATATTGTGCCACAAATAAGTTAAAAAATATCGAGTAAAAATGAGTCAAAAACTGGTGTTTTTTAAGGAGTTTCTTGCGAAAGGTTTGTCTGTCAAATCAGCTGTCAGACTGGTCGCCCGTATTTTTCATACATGTTCAGTTTACTTTGGGAAATTATCGAGTAAGGACCTTTACCAAACAACTTTAATTAATAGTGATTGCCAAACTAATGAAGCACTACGAAAAGTATCCGACCTGCCCTCTTATCAGTGCGCGAGAACGTTTTATAGACCTCGGCATGGCATAATTTATTCTTCACGTGGTCCTCGGATACCGCATCTATGGTCAGATTTCTTGCGTTTGTTCATTGCTAAAAATTACGGAAAGGCCAGATAGACGACTTTGCATCGGAAAAACTTCTACGGAAATAATTGAAATGATGCCCTATCGCTCAAAGGACTCGGATTTGATGACAACGAGATTGTCGAGTATGTTAATCAATCGTATGGGGACAAGTGAGGTGCTTTTCTAACAGTTTTCGTATTCGTCAAACGTGGGCTCATTCTGCGCGTACGAAAGAGCTCTCCACCGTCGGGGCTCTGTCCATCCACTTTCTGCTTTGGGACACATTCTTATATGACCGAACATTAGACATTAGAACATTAGACCCTCCCTTACGCATGTTCATAGGCTGAATCGAATTTATTTTTAGATTATCATCAGAAATGAGCCGGTTTCTGGCCTACCGGGTATGCTTACATTCGAAAATTGTCATATTTTAAGGCAGAATAAGGCTCTCCTAACGGTTAAGAGTGGTTTGCATGCCATTTCAAATCAATTCTGTATGCTTATGAACCAGCTTTAATTGACGTTATTTGCGAACCTGAAGTACGAACATAAATGACAATTGCATGGAAAAAGGTCAGTAAAAAACAGTGGCGGAGACCATTGTCTCCGGGCGATGCTGATGGAGCGTAAATGTGAGCAATGACATAAATAGGTACTTCGCTGCGTGTCTACCTGAGATGGAACTCAAAATACATAAGTTCGAGAGTATCATATCAGTTATGGACTTGCACAACAAAATACGATAGTGATCCAAAAGTATTGGAAATGGAATATTTCTGGTGATCCGAATGTTTTTCTTTTAAAAAATGATTTCTTGCCTATACCCTCACCATTTAAGCTTTAAAAACATGTTTTTATAACTTCTCTGCAAACTTATTTTAATTTAACCCGAGCGGTAAGAATAATATCTCAAAAATGGAGAGCCGGAAAAAATATCTACCAAAGCTTTTGACGCTGGCTCGGTAGAAAATTTGGGAACTCTCCTCCATGAGGTACTCTGTTTGGTGGCCTAGAGCATCTATACCAAGAAAATAAGCATGTTTTGTTGCCATACGACATATTTTAGCATAATAGCACGTGAAGAAATTACTAATATATCTTTCTATCAGAGAGAACTTCTCAATGACTTTCCGAGACGTCGAAATAGAACACTAGGTTTCTTGAGCCCGAGTCAAGACGTTTCAAGCCATTGCTATCTTTCCAAACCGATCGGAATGGAGTACACATTTCTAATGAATAGCTTTAAATGAAATGATGGCTATTCCAGACAGAGACGGATCTAAAAATTTACTTCTGAACTAGGTCGGTTGAATAGTCTTCTAGGAGAGACCTTTTCCATCGCCATATTCTTTTAACAAAGTGGATCACAGTCCGTATTTGGCTTTTGCCTGTAAGACTGGTCATTAGAAGAAATAAATCCTTAAAATAAGTGTAACAAAATTTGTGAACTTTACAACCGCACTTTTATATCGATTAACATTTAAGGACTATTTATCTTAAGAGCTCGAACGAAAGTTGCCTTGAAAAACATGCTACTTCCAATGCATCCATTTCGTGGGACAAAAATAGAAAAACTACTCCGCAAAAATGATGAACCTTGCAAACACTGACCAATGCTGACAGAGTCGTAGAGCAAACCATTTTCTCTCGGGGATTGGGGTTGCCCCACACAGAAATAAAAATAAAAGCTTAAGCTCGAGGATATACACGAATCTATACACAGTTAAAGAGTCAGATATGTACGCTGAACCTAGTCGCAGTGTGTTTGGCGCTGAGTATATTTTACGTGTAACGGTATGCGAACACATAAAGTGACAGTGGCGGAAACATAACCAGAAGGATAATGTTATAATGGTTCAGAGTCCTTCTGTTCATCCATAGGTACCCTATCTAGAATGCTGCGCGCCACCCATTTCAGGATATGTGTTTGCTCTTGTCAGCCTGCCTGCCTGCCTGCCAGCTGAACCGACTGACGAACCAAAATAAAAACATTATAGAAAGGAGACGCAGGCAGAATTACTACATTACACCACCGAAGGCAACACAAAGCATTGATAATAGCGGTGGTAGAAAGCAGCGCGTTTGGTAGCAAGCGACAAGGCAACTCAGGGTTGTGAACAGATATGACGGAGGCCAAAGCTACCAGGCGAGCAGCAAGAATAGCAAGTAAACCAGCAAAAATTGTGTATTCAGTGCGTCCTCCCAGCTCCAGCAATCCGTAACAAGTCAGCACCGACTTGGCATGGGTCATGGCCCAAAAGAGCACACGCGAAACTTTAATAAAGCCTTAATGCTATGTGTTCTTTGCGTGTGTGTGTGTATGTAGAGTTTTTGCTTTTGCTTTTTCTCTTTCATTCTTCTTTCCATTTCAATCTGATTAAGAATTCACACCACGTTCGCATACCCATCGAGAGAAAACGTTTCTCGTTTCTCGGTTGTACGTTCGTTGTACCTCCGGCAGTTTCAGTTCACAATGGTTTTATTGCACTGTAACCCCACCCGACAGTAGTCAACCCTGTGTCAATCCACCTTACATTCGGGTGGCTATAGCCTGACACTTGTGGGCAAGGGCATTTATTCCCCCGTGGGGAGTGTTGAAATAGTGAAACACATTGGCAAACTTTTCCATTGCTTCAGCTGGTTCGGTATTGTCCTTTTTTTTGTTCGCCTCGTCTGTTGGTGTTGGTGCTGCACACGAATTGAGTTTTGTCGCTGAGAGGGGGGTGGGCTGAAGTGGTAATCACATAACGGGTTTCAATATTTTCACCGCTGGAGTAAGTCATGTGGGCTATCTAGATTGGGAAGTTTTGCGGATGGAAAATCATCCTTTTCGCAAGCATCTAGTTGTTGTTGAGGGTGGGTGGGTGTGTGTTAGTCGATGTTGGTTTGCTCTCTTTTATTCTCGTAATTTCTTGATTTCATTTTATTTCGTCCTTTTTTTTGGTTTCTTTTTATCTTCTTTCTTTCTTTCGTTTGGTGTTGTTTTGTAAACCGTTTGCTCGTTTTTGTTCTCTGAGGGTGATATAAAAGTGTATGCATGAAATGCCTTACACGAGAATGGCGAAGGGATGATGATGGTTATGAAGGGTTTGAGTTAAAGTTGCCATTTCGATGTTTCCAGTGGCGCAATGGTTTGCAATTTTTTTTTTCTGAATAGTTACTTCTTTTGTTTACTTTTCTGTACGGATATTGCGTTTTTTCCCTTTCTTTCAATTCTTTTATTCTGGAAAAACAAATATGTTGGTTTTGGAATGATTACACGACGTGTTGTGTTGCCAATACTGATTTGAATAAGAGATCTCAGTCATGTGTTTGCTGTGATTTGTCAAGGACCTACAAAAATCGCTTATTTTTGTACACTTATATACTTCTTATGGAAGAAAGGAAGTGAACTTCTTGTTGGCTTCCTTGCAAAACATCTAATAAGGATGTCATCTCAACGTTTAAATTGGAACGCAAACACAAAACTCCTTTTTAAGGTTCCGTTCCTCAAAAAGAAAACCGGGAACATTTTAGGATCACTTTGCTTTCTGTCTGTCTGTCAACACTCTTTTTCTCAAAAACGTGTGGAGATATCAAGTCTCCTGCGGTCCCCTAGATCTGCTAATCAAGGCTCTAAGCTGACGCAATCAAAAGATGCGTTTGTTTATGTTGCAGGATAAAGTGCGAAAATAATCGAGACTCGTTATTCGTGAAGGATGAATTTTCTACAAACCAACAAGATTATTAGAAATCTTCATTGCGCGAACGCGACTAGAACTTGGCCGGTTTTTTTAATTGTATGTTTCGAACTTGTACACTTTTTCCAATAAAATATTTTAATTTCTTATTATCTCTAACTTTCCAATTCGATTTGACTCTAACCAATTTCAAATAGCTCCTCCTCAAACTCCGAATGTGTAGCACATCGGAAACAACCTGAGCCGACAGGGATTCTCATAGACCCTCAAATAACCCATTTCGTACAATAAACGTCAATTATGATGTCACAACGTCACAGCTTCAAGCCGCTCTCGACAAAGAATGTGTGGCATAATGTATGCAGAAGAATAAGGCTACAGATGAGTCACATAAGAAGACGCTGCAAAGAAAAGCAATGAAAAAAAGAGAACAAAGAAATCCAATACGGAACTTCTGCAAAGGCCTTGCCTATAGGCCAAGTCTCTTCGTTATTGTGAAGGAAAGGAAATCTTGTCATCGATCCGCAGAGAATTCGATATGTACTATATGTAAACAGCACTTCTAGCAGCTGATAGACGGTGATGATTAAGAGAGTGTGACCTTACCACTTGAAAAGAAGGTAATGCTTTTATTCCACAAAGAAATTCTTTTTACGAAGAGCCCAATCTACTCCCCAATGTCATCGTCCAACATTCGACCCCATGTAGGAGAGGTGGCAATATGAGTGCAGAGGATGAATTTGGTCCTTCGAGTTAAAAATATCAAAAATAAATTCCTTTACAATCCGAATATGTATTGTAATATTGTAGGTGTCGATTGTGAGGATTGTTTTAAGCTTGCGTTCGACTGATCGACATCTTTTCAACAGTTTGTTTTCTTTTTCATCCTCGTTGATTCGGAATTCATATTTTTTTCCATTTCTTCAGTTGCCATGAAAGTTTCCATGCGAAAAAGTTAAGTTAAGGCGATGATGTAAATACAGCTTGACGTACCTTCAATGTCTGTTTCATATTCGTGATCAAATTTTCACGTGTTTTCGTGGATTTAGCGACTTAAACGAATCAATTTTCGACGAATCATAAATTCGAACACCGCTTTGCGATAAATGCTGTCATGTCTATTGTAGATTTGCCGTTACCGTGGATATACAAATGTTGGTCAATTTTTCTGTTAAAAAAATAAAACAGACGTTCACCCAATTCACTGCGAAGGATATTTTGACCGACGTTAAGCAAGGGTACACGTCAATAGTTCTTTCGGAGCTTATTAAGAACTAAATAGTGCCACATAGGTACATCCATTTTGATGACCTTTGTGGAAGGCAATGGCTCATTTGATGGTCGTTAACGTCTGAGGCTCTGACTTTCAATTTTCTATCAGTCTTCTAGTATTCAACAGTCTGACTCCGTATCGAGCTGCTTATAAAAATTGTTCAGAGTCGATTTAAGCCATTCAAAACGCTCACTCTTCCTGAATGTTTGACGAGTGGCTTTTGTAAATCACTACCTATCGACGTCTACTCCCCAATGAAGATATCTTTGCCAAACTTAACACTGAAGACTTCAGCATCGTTCTTCGCAAATGCGCCAGATTCTCCGTCATAAAGTCTACGTCGGTGGAGGTGTGTGCCGTGTGATACTAATATTGTAGATTTTTTACTCAATTGGAATGGAAATCGCGATTGCTTAAAATTCATTACATTCGTTCTCAACTGTTTTCCGACGATGAATTCGCATTCTCAACCTGTGCAGTCGTAATTCCCATTCTTTGTGGTCCTGTGTGTGGACGATGTGGATCCCTGAAATATCCGGTTTATACCGTGTGAGGATGTTTTCCAATTTTGATGAGCTCCCTTGGTAAACGTTTCCGTGTTTGGTTCTCTTATTTGTTTGTTTATTATTTGCCCGAACATAAGGGAGAATGACTACCCTCATAATTTACCGCATTTATAAGTAAATAAAATAACAAACTTTTCGTACATAATTATTGACGAAAATGGCAACACTTTATTATTGGTACAGTTCCACAGAGCCGTATTCATTGTTAAATTTTTCTTTTTTTTTTTTGTTACAAGGATATTTTGACCTTTTTTTTCGTTCTTTTTAAAGCGAATAAGGGTGGATCGCTAGGGATGTTCACCATACTGAACATCCAGATTTTTTTGCACGAATTTTACTCCGCTTTCGTTCGTATGTATGAGCGCAGTCGTTTGCATTGTTTTGCGTCCTGCTATTCTCTGCTAGTTGAGTCCTCGCAGTTGATTTTCAAGCATAGACCTGCCGTAGTGTAAATATTTCAAATGTGCGCCCACCCCCTTCCGTAAATGTGTGTTTGTGCAGATTGAATTGCAGTCAAAATATCAAAAGCTTTAAGCATTCAAACTTTACTGGGTGAACCCCGGCCTTTGTTTGTGTTTTGTTTTTGTTTTTCTATTTTTTGTTGCAGGACAAATGATATATTGGGTGAGCGCAGGATAATGGTGGTAGAATGCGAGGAGGCAAATTTGAATTTTAACGAAGGAAAGCCAGAAAATCATGATACGAGTATTCCTTTTCAGACTACATGTTCACCAATCACCTTGTTTGCGTGTGCGGCTTTCGAGTGGGTGTCCTTCCTGTGTAGCGAGGTTGAGTGCAATTCTCATGGTCCTTTTTCTCACTCGGCCGAATAACGAATAGAGGGAAAAAAGTGTGAATAAAAAATTGTTTATTTGTTGATTTTATTTCTTTTTTTGTTTTTTTTTTCGCAGCCACATGTCCTGTGGATTGGTTTAGTGTAGTTGATTGAAATTCTCCTTTCGAGGGTTTGAGACAAATTTGAAAATAGAGAGAGAGAGTAGAATAACTTAAAAATGTATTAAAACATCAACACTCTTGATTGACTCACCGCATCTATCATCTAACCGGCGTTGAGCTTTTGGGGGGTTGATTACGAATATGGGTACAAACATATGTGTCTAGGCTTGAAGTGTTTCCATGGGTGGGCTTGATAAGTAGCGGTTAAGGGATTCCGATGAAAGTGAGAAGGTTAATTTGGAGTGCAAGCCCTACGATTCAATTTAATTTTAAATGTTTGCTTGCGCCTTTGCTGGCAATATGAGTGTACTCCTCGTTCATGAAGAGGAAACATTTTTTTGCAAATTAGGTAACAAGAGGGAAGCTTGAGTTAATTTCAATTGGAATGTAACTATGATAGAATGGCTTTGAGGTGGATTAAGTGCAACTTAGGTTTATGGTAGTGGGTTCAAAAGCTTAGACTAGACGCAATAATGTTGAACCATCCTTCAGCAGCGACGTCATAATTTACATAATTCAAAACCAACAGTGTGCAATTCATTCCCGAGGGGATAGTGGTGCTTATTTTTTAACTAGCTACTACCTAGAGATAGTCAGTGTGGAGTTGTCTTTCTGAATGTTCGGCGGGTGTGTTGTACCGCTGCTAAAGCTGTTTCCTGGACTAATGAACTGAACTAATTCAATCTGAGTAAGAATGTGTCAGTCCCATACTGCACTGATAGGGTTTCAATTGAATTAGGCCTAAAGTTTACTTATAACTTATAAGCAAGTATGGATATCTGATTACCAAACCTCACACCGTGACCCTTTTTTCATCGGGATATCCTGTGTCGAGAGTATCTAGCAGCAAACCTCGAACTGAGCCCTCGCTTGGCTTTCGCGTATTCAAAATGTTCAGATTCCACGATTGTGTTCAGATGAATGAGCAAAATTTGTACGACATAATTTTAAAAGCATACAACCTGCATTGCCACACTTTTTTCCTTACTATTAGACCTGAACTTAGATTGCTTTCCGTCTTTCAAACAAGGTACTGGACACATATCTCTCACAATACTCAAACAAACATTTTAAATCTGAAGGAAACTACCAGAAAACATTTAATACAAAGAACACAAAAAAAAAAAAAAAATAAACCAGAAGATATGGACGTAAAAATATAAATAAATAGTTCAGCGATTAAAAATGGTTATTAAATAAAATTAAAGAGAAAATGTACAAGTACGAAGGAACATACATAAATAAATAGTTCATAAATAAAAAAATAAATATATTTGTAAATAAATACATAAATAAAAAAATAAATAAATAATAAAATAAATCAATTAGTATATTTGTATAAAAAAATTAGTGATTAATCTTTAAAGAACAATTGACATAAACCTTATCAAGTTTTTTTTTTTTTAAATATTGTCTGCGTATGCACAGCGAACCATAAATATTTTCTTAAGCCTTAGGATTCTTTCGACGGTTAATTCGACATTCCTTGTTGATGAACATCAGATGTAGAGTAATGCCAGGGAAGATTGAGCATCGTTTGAAGCAGCCTGTTTTGTGACACTTGCAATCTTTGAATCTTTGGATATGCGTTTTGGCACAGTTCCCTCAAACTTGACATAACAAATAAACATAAAGTAAAATCGCTTGGAATATTACTTCATGGATGATGATATTATTTTCATATCACAATTTCGACTTTCGATTTATGAACTGAATTCCCAAGCATGTTTTTGGTGATTTCCATTTGAGTTCAGCACCGTTGACCTGAAAATGGCTTGCATTTTTGACACTCACTTATTTGGAGAAAGATGAAATATGAAAGTGATTCGAAAGACGTTTATTAGCAAAGACTTTGAAACTACGATTTGACAAACGTATTTGGATAATTTTCTTGCAGAATTAAAAAAGTTAACCTTTATTTTTACAGTGACTTATCAGATGCTAAAAACACGCTCACGTACTGGTATGGCTTCTCTTAATTTAGTTTCTCTTTTAAAAATAATGGGCTCAATATTAAATTTCAAACGGCAAAAATTTCGGTATGTTAAGGATCCTTAATTTGTAGACCACTCACCGAATTGGTGATGACGATCTAGCCAAGTTTCATCCAGGAATATTTTTTTTTTCTTTTTTAAGAATGGTGCCGGTAAATAAAGCTTATAAGAATACATATCATAGTGACGATATACTTGCAGAACAATTTTATCGAATGGACATGATTATGAAGGTAGGAAGAATTCTCTCAACATTCTATCGGAGCACTCGCGAAGGCAAAATTTTTAAAATATCATTCTCAAATGAATAGTTTTAGCAAAACTTCTCTCAATCGGAAACTCATCTTTAGACAAAGTCTCCTGGCGAGTGCTTGTTTTCAGTTTTTCGTTCTTTCTTCAACCTGGCCAGACCCCAGGACTTGAAGACCCTTTCAGTCTTTTTTTTTCACCCAAAACTAATAGAGTCTTAATAAGGTCTCCAACAAGGTGTCATTTGTTCACAACTGAATATGGTTTTTGCCCAGCTGGATAATTTTGAAGACCAACTACATTGAGTTTGCTGACCCAAACTGCAGATTATATCGCATAAAATTACCGAATCAGATTTCCTGAATCTCTATGATTTCGCTTTGAAAAGTTGTGCCACGAATGTTGTCATATGCGGTTTTGAAAACGATTTCTACTTGTAGGCGGTATGTATCGACCTGCTGTTTTCCAGTTTATTGCGTACCCAGAAAAGGTTCGAATATCGTTTTGTCCTCTCAGATCTGTCATCGGTGATTCTTTTACAAATACGGAGAGACTAGACGTCTGCTTTGTAGCCACAACAAGGCTTTTAATTTTAGTGTTGATTTCAAGATAGACGACGAATGCCCATTTCTTTTTCCTTCTCCCAATCTTCGAAACGGTTTTTGGATCTCATCTATTGCCGACTTCTTCTGCATGCACTCGACACCATACGACACATTTCTTGTTTCCTGAATAGTATTTTTTTTTTCAAAATTTCATAATGCCTTCGTTTGCTTTTATAAATAGTCTTCATCAAATCGTCGATTACGTGAAAGATTTTTGAGAAAATCTTTGCCTACATTCGCAAAAGATCCAACTGTTGCAGTATCTGAAGCCACCTACAGTTTATGGATTTGAAATCATGTGAAAATTCAACCCAATTTGTAGAATAAAATCATCTTCAGTGATAAGGGCCCATTTCTGGTTACATAGGTATTTTGACCATCTAAGATGCTGTTCCAATATCCTATTTCCTAGTCTACCAATCGGGCTGAAATTGTTTGAAATTCCATATTCACTTTTTTATGCTCATGCCTCAATCTTTAATCTTTCTTAGAAAAAGGCACCTAGTAAGAAAGTCTTCTTACATTTTTTATGCGAAAAGGCTTTGAGTTGCAGGCCGAGTCGTTAGGCGAGCTGTTCAAGTTTTGATGTTTAGTCGATGACTGGGCACCACAATGCCAAACTCAGATCATACATTGAACCCAGCTAGTCTTGCTTTGTTTTTGTTTTCCCAAGAGACTTAATCCAAGCAATAGCCCCAAACTTTATTCAAACTCAAGTATCCACAACAGAGGTATAAGCTGTCCTAAAAGACAAAGTCAACTTTACCCCTGGCAACCAATGGGTCGATGTTACAAAATCCAGAGAGACAAAAAAGATTTGCTCCTAACACATTCCACCTCCAGGAGTATCCTTCCATCATCCTCCACGAGGACTCTTCGCCCATCATTCGACACAGTAGCTTTGATACTATACGCCTCGAAGGAGTAGGACAACGTGGCTGCGATGACGTTGTCTTCAGCGATTGACAGCATTTGAAAGTGAAGGTTAGCGAAGGTTTTTTGTTGAGTGATGACGAGATGACGAGATGATGGAGCGGGCACAATGCTAACGATGATGGGGGATGCTCGAAGATAGATGGATTGGTGGCATGTGTGCGGGCGTTGTGTGGCTGACGAATGAAGTGGTGGCATGGGGTCAAGTGCTGGTTTTTTATTTTTTTCTTCTCGCCTCGACGATTGGTATTTGGTTGGCTCGCTCGGGCGAAATAGACGAGATTTTTATCGCTGTAATCATTTTGATGACAGGGTGCGTGATTGCTGAAGTGTAGGAGTGCGGAGCGCATGCCGGTTGAGTGTTTTGTGGGTGGAAAGTGCTTATGCAGTTATGTGGAGCAGATTCCTGTGGGGTATTGACGAACACCTTTATTTTTGAGTGATGTGAGTGGGTTACGTGTGGGAGAAAGTTATAAAGTCAAATCGCTGGGCTGCTCCCAAGTAATATTATTTTATGCGCTTGATTTGTGAATTTATTTAACATTTCTGAGAAGAAGGCAGACTGATTTACAATTGGAGAGTTCAACTTATGAGGAACTTTAGGGAATAATAAATAATAATTAAAAGATAGTACCATTTCTAGAATGGAAGCTTTTTCATTTTGTTTAGTCATTATTTGCCTGGATAGATTCGAGTACTGCTGTTTGGTGGCTTTCCTACTAAATTCCATCAGGACTAAGCTTAAGTAATAATAATAAATATGATAATAATAAAAAATATCTGAACAACCTTTCTGAATTAATAAATATCAAAGAGAATAATAAATGTTAAATTATTGGAATTATTTTCTCAAAATTGCTCATTGCTAAAAAAAAAACATTTCAGTTACATTTGAAAACAGTGTTAACAAATTTATTGACTCACGTTCTCGAGTCAAAATAATTTGGGATTTTCATTCCAAAAAACTTTTGAGATTTTGATGAGATTTCTTGAGATTTTGAATTTCTTCGGTTTCGCTGTCGTTTTTTGGTCATATTTTTTCATCTCGAGATTATTGTGATCGACACAGCTTTTCTCCGTAATTTAAAATGCTTTAAAAATCTCTCCGCGTCAGCTCGCTTCTTCTTTTATGGTGAACTATCTATACACCCTCCGTTCCGACACCTTTTTCATGTTATGCTTGTTGTGAAATCTATAAACTAAATTTCGGATGGTCTTTTTGCTCTTCGTTCAGCCAACACAACATCTTCGCCCTTTTTTTAACATTTGTTCTACTTTGGGACTTGTAATGTCCGTCTATATGATGCTCGTTTCGGATGGCCATTCTGACTTTGTTTTATTCCATTTTCGAGTCATCGCTCTGACTTTTCGTATCATTATAGTTTCCTTGAATGTAACGGGTTTCTTATCTGTAACAAGTTAATGTATAAAGAGGAATATCACTTCATTCAAAATATTGTCTCGGGTAGCTATGCAGTAAGTCAACTCATATTTTGAAAGCATTTTTGCTACTGTTGCCCGAATAGCTTGACACATTTAAGAAGTTGAGAGTTCTTGAATATCCTCTTGATTGTTCATATAGAAAGGAATTTTAACATCATATGAAAAGTCCAATGGTATCAATTCACAGACTTGCGATGGCCGAGTGACATAAAAAAATTACTGATTACACGATAATTGCTGGATGGTTAATGAGCCACGTACTTTCTGGACCCATTGCCATTCCAAGTCGGAACCCTAAAGTTCGTTTCCTAAGAATAGTTTAGCAAATCTCGGCAGAGCTCTTCATTCATTGTAATATTTCTTCCGTTGTCGTTTTTCCAGTAAAATTGTGCAGTAATTCCGTCACTCTAAAAACACACCGAACAGTGACACGTTCGGTTGCATTGGGTTCTCTATAATGAGGTCTGCACTTTTCGAGCTGCTCTAAAGCCCAAACAGAGAAGCTTCACCGTATTGTGATTATTTGGCTTGTATACCTGATTCAATTGCTAACGAATAGTCCAAGATCTAAGGCGTGTTGGTGTACTCGGCAACATTTGCTTTGATCAGTTTCGTACACATTCACTTCAAGTGGAATCTCGAAAATATAAAAACTATCACTGTAATTGTTTTTTTCATTTAATTATAATTCTGAGTTAGAGACTCAACAGTGTGTTCATGAATACATCACCGAAGCCTAGGCTGGTCTACAGAAGATTGTGTCACTACAAAGTTTTAATAATTTTAAGGATTTTCTATTTTTTAGCCAAAACAATTACTAAATTTAAAGTTAAAGTCGATTTCAAATTTTCAATTTAGAAGTCAGTTGCATTTGCGAAGAAACTTTTTTCAGTTTTAAGTTTTTCAACATAACAGAGTGAAAATGAATGTAATGCTCAATATAGTCATTTATTTAACACGTAAAAAGCAGAGGTTCTAAGACGGATCCTTGCGGCACACCAGATGGAACAAAATGACAAGTTTAATATTGATCTTCATGAGATAGTTACTGTGAACGATGACATAAATATAATGATATACATTTGCACAAAGCGATATCGAACCGGCTTTGGGTTCACTGTTTCTCGATTAATATTTGATGATAGACACAATCAAACACTTTTGAAAATTCCAGAAAAATTAAAAGAGCAAGCATTTTACGATGTTAGCCCCCACGTCAATCTTCGCAGAGTTTGAGTTGAGCTGCAGTAGAATTATGCTTTACCCGGAATCCCGACTGGAATTAGGTGATAAGTTTTCTATCGCTTAAATATTTTTTGTTTAATTACTTACAACTGTATATAAAGCTTTACTCAAAAACGGAAGTATAGCAATTGGGCCATGTTCAGCTTTTCCCTGAGATGATGAAGGCTTTGAAATTGGCATCACCTCAGAAATTTCCCAACAATCGGAGACAAAATTTGGGCCGGTCTTCGTGAGCTTACTGGATGATTGAGTACCCCAATGAACCAGCTATCATCATAGTACCCCAGAATTAGTTTTTTGAAAATATGATCGCCTTTAAGAGGATCGAACTTCCTTTCGTGATTCCGATGATAACCAATTTGTCACTTTGACTCAACAAGTGCATTGTACCCTTGATTTAAACATTAACCACGGCATGATACCGAAGGTGGGCCACTGCGAAGAAAGCCTTCTTCAAATACATTCTCAACTGAGTGATGTTCTTTTCACATAGAAACTGGCATTTGATGATGACACCCAAATATTTATATGAAGAACCACCTGTGAAGAACCACATTTCTTGCATCGTCAGCAAAAGCAAAAGCAGTGATCTGCTGCTTGAAGGATGAAAAGAATCGGATCCACCTTTGACCCCTGGAAGATCTATTAACCTTGTAAGCCGATTTTTCGAAGCGTTTAAATTAATTTTGAAACGTCAAAAAACATACGAAAAATTTTTTAAATAAAACCAAGAGTTTGTCGAAACTTTCGTCCTTTACAAAAATTGCAATAAGTTCAAAAAAAGCTTAACCGTCATTTCTTAAAAATATGAGACAAATTATTTTCTTCAAACTTAAATCTCGTTTTAAGAACAATTAATTTTCTGAAAAAAAACGTAGATGAAAACAAAAAATGGGGCTTACCTCCGTCAAGAGCCACCAAACGGTACATCAATTTGTCTTGTTTCTTTTCTCTCAAGACAATTAGTTGCAAACGAACTCAAATTCGAAATGATTCATTTGAAGCAAAAGCAAAGTTCACTATGGCCTTACTGCCCACATACCATAACCTTCCCCGGGCGGTTAAAGTATCAAAAAGAACACCCAAATGCCACAACGTTGAATTAATTATGGCCCAAACCACCTTCTCCTTTTTGATTGTTTAACCCGCATCCCCCGACCATAGTTCATCTATTTAACCATATTTCCCTTGTAAGCAACGTGATTAAACACCCTTCGTTGGCGCGCTATTCTCGTCCCTAGCCCTACCCAGGCCCCCTGTTGCTGTCAATGTATTTCGCCCTGCATCGCGGCAATAACAACAAACTTCACATTAATTATTTCCCCCTTGTAATAGTAATCGCAATAATAATAATAATTACAAAGCAAGTCTACGGTCTATCCCACCGTATGAGTGTCTATGTGAAAGGAGGCTGTGAAGATGATGGATTTTAAACCCCTTCTATGCGGAAGCTCAGTTCATTAGTTAACGGAGCGAGAGGATAAAGTAACGCAACCACCCCTCGGTGACACCGAACTCATTTACGTGAGAAAAGAGCGGGACACTTTCCAACCAACAACAAGGACGACGACGACAAAGGACTACCAAAAGGAAGTTAGTTAATTTTCGCCCTTTAAATTATTGATTCGAAAGATTTTAGTTGTTTTGGGCTTTATTGTTTTTTTTTTGTTTGTTCCTGTTGTAGGAAATTTAAGTTTTCCCTTAAAAGGACGAGAAATTAACCTTTCCATGTTGTGTGCGTCTGTTTGGCGCGTCCCACTTGTAAGCGTTTTCCATGCGATATTGTTAGTTTGTTGCTTTTTGTTGTCCTGTTTAACTGTTGTGGGACGTAATTTTTTTCTTTCACTGGATATCCGGTGGATGGAGAAAGGTCGAAACATCAGTAGCGTGCGATTATTTTCATTTGTATTCGTAGGCGCGCGTGAGAAAGAAAGGACACTCCATTCAGGCAACAGCCCAAGAGTAATCGGAAATAATTTTGTGGGCGAGTTTTATTATTTTTTTTTTTTTTATTACATTCTTCTACTTCTTCTTCTTTCGTTTGTGTGGGTGGTTGATTAGGATTGGAGGTTGGGGTGGGTTACTCGTATACCGTAGGTGCTTGCCTAAGCCGCAATAAAGAGACGGGGTGGAAAAAAGTAATTTCAAGAATGAATTATCCTTTATTGGAAAAACGTGGGATTAGTGCGAGAAATGACGTCAACTTGAAGGCGATAATAACTCTCGCGTATTCTATATCAATGAAGCGCCAAAGTGGAGTGCCAGTTCTCGTAAAGTTTCAAGGTGTCCGTGATGGATGGCCATAGTCTTTGAAGCAATTACAAACGAGAGATAGATAATCTAGATAGATACTGTAACGCATACGCAGATTAGTTGGTTGGTCTTTTGAAACATTTTCCGACCCCTAAAGGGATTTTGAATACCCTTTTTAAAACGTTTCCATAGAGCAAGCAAAAGTGCTAAGTATGTTTTCTTTCGATTCGATAGGAGTCGTTGAAAGAAGAACGTAGGGTTTTAACATTCAATTGTTTTGCATTCGTTTCTAATTCGCAGATTATTTTTTTATGGGATACTACGAGCCAGTGCGATTGGTTTCCCGTGTTTTGAACGAGCTTAGAACTCCAGCATGACCATTACATCGTGGCTTAGAATGATAGTAAGAAATGACTTACTTTTTGTTATTCGGAAACACTCTCGGAATGACTTTCGGCGAACAGATGTTGTGAACAGCTGTGCTTGTTGAATTGACTACTTTCGACGGCTAAAAGGTACGAAAGGCACTAAAGCATATATCCAATACTAATCTCAGTATATAACGTACGCTCGTTTTCGAAAATCGTTTGAAGGTCCATCCTAAAATGATAAACAGCTCCGCGAAAGAAGGAGCTCTCTGTTTATCGAGAGTCTGCGCTTAGAATATCTGTTGCAATTTTTCTAAACTTTTAACTTCTTTTCGACCTAAAATTAAGTAAGTTTTAAATTTTTGAAATTGAAGTGAGTGATACATTTAAAGGCATCATTACCCGACTATAAACTCGCCGTGAAAAGGAATAGGAGTTTAGTTTGATAGGGTAATTTTCAAATTTATAATAGTTTATAAATTATCTCTCGTGGTTTCCTTCACGATGAATTCATAGGTCCGCGGATCTACAAATAAAAACACATGTGAATATGTGATAAGGCCATCCCTTAAGCCAAAAAACATTCTTTAATTTGCAGTTTCACTCAAGTTGGCTTATGAAATCATTTTTGAGAAATAGAGTTTCAAGACTTATATTATAAAAAATAATAAAAATATTACTTTCTTGAAATTGTGTTTTTACAAAATTTTGCATTATTAAGTCCATCTTTTTTTCCTCTTATTAATTGTTAGTCAAATCTCTAGCAGTTATTCTTTTTGAGGAATTTAAAAAAAAATGGAATGTATTTTTTCTATAAAAACGCTTTTTTTTGTTTTTTTTCGTTTGGACTTTTACGTCAATCTCAAAATGAGCTGATTTTCATCTTTTCCATCTTTTTACATTTTTTCTACAATCCTGATGCTAAGTGAGGGAGTCCGTGGTACCATATCCATAGTTTCGCTTAGTTTGATGATGCAGCAGATGAGTTTTTCACATTCGATAATAACGAACCTCATGTTCCCGAAAACGGTTGTGAATGCTAGAAAAAAGTAAATATAGGGCATACGTCCGAATGGCTGGGATACAATCTCTGCGCTTCACGACTTATAACATCCGCTTATCCAAAGCAGGAGTGCGTGTGTGTCAACTTTATCCGAGAGTAACCTAAGCTCAAGCTATAGCTCTTTGCGTAGACGAAATGTCATACGAAATTGAGATAAGTATCCAATGCAATTTATTTGGGTTGAGGTTAAACATATTTAGGTTTTTTAAGTTAAAATAATACAAGCCCTTATTTTTATTGATGTAAACGCGAAAGCAGGCCAAATTTATCAAACTGAATAAGATTTCCAATGCCAGTTATTTATTTCCGTCTATTAGATGGTATTTTGAGTGCGATTTTGGCTTCAGAAGAAGTTATATTACAGTATTGTATTGTATTATACTTATTCACTGTCAACGATTGTAAGTAGATAAATAAATATATAAATAAATAATATGTAGTTTTGCAAATTTCGAATAAGTTCTTAAATTCTAAGTTAATATTAAAAAAACTTCCTCTCCCGCCTAAACGGTCGGAGATAGAGCTCCCAGCCCAGAACACTTTTTTCTTATCTTGACCTGAAATATCGCATCTTTCGTCGCAATTTATGCCAAACACCCTGCATAATTTCCCTGCTTATCGGATTTAGTTCCAACATTTAATAATAAGAGACCTATTGACCATTAAAACAATTTTTGGAATCATAGTTTCAGAATGTATGAATTATTTCACATTCATTTGAACTCCGTAATTTTTTGCATTCTTTGTATTCTTTTTTTTATTATATTTTATTTATACATTTTATTATACAACAAAAAAATGAAAATGGGAACCACGCGAAGAAATTTCGACGTGTCTCCAGAACTTCACGAATAATGGTTCGCTTTTCACTCAATCTCGTTCGGTGTTTTAAGGTGGCGGCAGCTGCAGCTCCATTAACTGAAACGTAAAGAATTGCAATCTTAATTGTAGGGGTGAAAAATCTCCTGTTTCGTTTTCGATTCGGCAATGTACGTAACATTTCCATTGATGCGCATACATTTAATCTGGACATGCCAGGCGGTAAATGCAACGAATGCCATTTATGCAAATGAATGGGAAGACTGACTTCTTAGATAAAAAATCAATTCAAACGAATGAAAAGTAATGCAAAAAATGCAAACGATTTCAAAAGACTTCATTCATTTCTATATGAAACTGCATTAAATTTTTCAGTTGCACTCACTTTTTTGAAGAAAAAAATGAAAATCAATGAATGCAATCATAAGATTCAATGAATTTTAAAATAATTGGAACAACGATGTTAATATATATCTTTTTTCGTAGCTTTCTTTTAAATATGTGTTGAATTAAATTTTTGAAAGGCCGGTTCAAATTGCAACTTTTCAATCAATTTGTTATTGACACATTGGCATCACTTTCAATACGTTAGTGTCTCAAAATACCATAAAAAAGATCCACCAAAGAGCCTGAACCGTATTTTAAAATTGAAAAGACACAAAATAAGCAAAATAATTTCTTCTTCTCAAACAAAGATTGTATCAAATTATTTTATCCCTAACGAGAACAAACCATGCCCAATACACAAGCAAAATTCGCTTGCCAACCCATATCCACTTGTTATTCAAGCCATCATCCTGCACCCTTATCCCATCTCAAACTTAAACACACAAAGAACAAGTGGCATGAAAATCGACTTTTTCGTCTTCCATAGATCCGTAAACCAACAACGATGGCGACAACGACAACGACAAGGACAACGAGAACGAGAACGAGAACGATGCCACCAAGAAGGAGGACGTCTTAAATAAACTTTCGACTAACTGAATAAAGTCAAAAGACGTTCGCCTCAAGTGCACAGGAACTTTAGAGAACAGAAGCAGCACACGCTTACACGCAACCACCGCAGCGTCTTCCTTGGAAAATCATCAAAAAAGGAAAAAGAACAAAAACGAAAATTTTCATTAACAATATAATTTGAAAATTCTGCTTCCCTTCGTAGTCCTGTGCTCCTTTTCTCATACTCCCGCAATTCCATTGAGAGAAAAGAAAAAATCACCGCAAAACAAAAAAAAGACAATGACGATGTGGAGGAGGCAGATGCTGGAGGAGGACTATTCGCACACCCCACCGCTCGCTCCAGATAGAAGCAAAGTTTATTAAGTATCTTTTCCTCGTTAGTCTCGCGCATTCGTGCAAGTATATGTGAGTTCTGATTGTTTGTGTAGCTTTGCGCATTTTCATCGTTCGAAGGATATCCCAACACCGCCATGGCCAGCACCCCCCAAAAAGTCTGCAACGTCGTACTCGATGTGCGACATAAGAAAATCAAGTGAAAATTTTCCACTCATCTCTGGATAAAGATCAGATACCAAACTGAGTGAAAACTTTGGCATGAGTACGATGGCAGGAGTTGTTGAGATGATTCGAAAACCCCACAGCCAACCTAACTCGTATTGAAATCGTGCTTAACGTTGCCAATACTCATTTAATAATCCAACCCTCCCCAAAAGTGGGGAATCGCTCGATTATCCACCTCTGCCAAAGAGGGTGGCATTGAAAGAGAAGTGGCTCATTCCCTCTGATAATTTTCAACTACCGAAGAGAACTACAGAATGGCTACCAGCGCAACGCTCCAATTATCTGTGTACAGTCAACGAACCGTCCAACCCAAACAATGAAATTCGAAACCTCGACCCATAAAATAGTGATAGTTGTGTGCGTGAAGTGCTCGAGGGGTGGGGGTGAGATGTAGGAATACGAAATAAAAGCTTTAAATTTGCGCCAAAAACTTTGTGGGTGTTATTGGTGCCCAGCAGACTCAGGCATTGGCAACACTGAATATTTGTGAAAGAGTTAAAACATGCTTAAGATCAGCAGGAAAGGTTGGTGATATCCGGTGGACAGCGCTCATGGTAATGGCGCTACACACGAAATGGAGAAAAACGGAGACCCCAACAATTGCAGAACTCAGAAAAAACTTAATTATTTGCGTTTATTATTAATTTGCCTTTTCTTTATTCACAATCTCCCTTTTCAATTTGCGCATATTGCGCATATTTGTACGTTAAACTCGAGTTACATGCATGCTCTGGTTTTGCTGTTGATTTGATGCTCCAGGAGGAAGTTCATTTAACATCGCTGGCCTGGGTGGTTAACCACAACTAACCTGGTCTCATCTTGACTAAACTTTTGAGGGACCATATAAGTTGAATCATCCTTAAAAGATGACTTGCTTATCGTCCAACATTTGCCTTCATATAAAAGAACGTCAAGATGAGTGTTAGCTAAAGATTTTGATCGTAGTTGTTTGGACAAACCGAAGCAGCATCGATTGCCTTGGATGAGTCTTTGTCGAGATGGATAAACTCCTAAACTAAACTCAATTGTGGTGTTTTGTCAAGGTGGAGTCTTTTTCTTCAAGCCTCTTCTTCAATTACTGTGGGAGCGTCTTTCTTGAATAATATGTTGAAAAAATATTGGTTTCCCAATGTAAACAAAATTGTTTCGTCCTTCGTGTTTTAACGCTAGATAAGTGTTTTGAACACTTGTGAAGGTTGCGGTTCTTTGTTCATAATAAGTAAGGTAATGCCGAAGTATGAAAGCACTAACTTCAGCGATTATTTGGGAAAGCAAAACGAAGCCCTGGGCAAACGAGTAAATAGACAATTGCAGACTTGAAATTATATGACGTTGCACAGCAAGTTATTTATCCGTTGTAGAAAAACAAACTCATCAACCCATCAAATATTAACTGAACAACATGATTCCAAATAACGCGCTCTTAAATGATACCCAACCAAAAATATCTAAACGATGATTAACACGTTTACTGAACTGATTGTGGCATGAAGCCTTATTTTGCCACAGTCAAAGCTCGCTCAAATGAATCCTTAATATCTGACCATAATCAATTGTTCATAATGACTCGGGAGCTGTCTACCCTGTCGTCTTTGAAGAAAAAAGTCCCAACTTCAGTATGCTTTGGCTTCCAGTGACTTTGTGTGAATTTTACTGAGCCCGAAATACTACAATATTGTAGCCGTTGAGATTGAAACGCGTATAAAGACATTATTTTATTGTTAAGCAAAGTTCAATTTAATTCAATTCGTATTATTATTTCGAAGCACCAGTAAGGCTTGTGTCCTTTTTAGTATTACAAAAAATGTTACATTTTACGGTCTTGGAAAAAATTTATTAAAACTAGCGGACCCGTTGAACGTTGTCCTGTCCGTATTTTGACTTGAGTTCGAATTTTCAATAAACAATGCTGTCACTTTTAAGGTTAGTCTGTTACTTCTTCTAACTTTGAAAGATTTTTTCAAGTTTTTCAATTCTTAATCTCCTGTTCACGAGTATGAAACGTGATATAAAACAAAAGAGAAATTCAATCAACATAAGAAAGAAACACCATTTTTGAGCCACGAAGTAATGGCCCCATTCAGAATTCTAGACACTAGCTAATCAACAGGCTCTGATTTGTCGAGAGCTCGTGTATTTAACTGCAAAAATTAGTTGGCATTTGGTTTTGAAAATATAAGACTGCTGGTTCGTCGTAAACGAAACAGTTGGAAAATTTCTAGTTCAACTGCGATAATTGACAACGGAGATGAAATTGAAATTCAAAGTGCATTACGATTTTTTGATGACGTTTATGCAATCTTAATATCGCTGAATTTTGCTTAATTTATGATTGGCTCTGTAAATCGTAAAAAAAACAAAGAAAGTTGACCTACACATGTGGATTAAGATTTCAATTTCTTAGCACATGTGCAAAGAATTTAACTCACATAAAACTGTATCTTCTGTGTCGCCCATTTAAGTCGTTTAAACAATAAATTGGATGTGAAAATCGTAAGTAAACATACATTAAAGATAAAAGGAATTGTCAACTGCATTTGCAGTCAGTTTCCCATTCAATATTCTAGGTTTTGACTGAAATCTTATTCCATAGAATTCTGAAAGTGGCCAATAACTGCGAAGTTATTCGGACTCCCACAATTCTGATAGAAAACGCCTTTGAAATTTGTAAAGAATTGTATTTTATATGCAAACCAGATAAACTATAATAAATACTACAATTATCTTATATGCTGTATTTCCTACTTTCGCCTCTAAGACTTCTTTGTAAAACATTGTTCTGAATGCCACTGCACACTGTTATGAAATGGCTCCAAGTGTCATCGGCCAATCTTCCGATTTATTCCAAAATTTTTGACTTAAGGACGTACCAATCATTCTCAATTACATGGAGACCTCAAATCGGAGGTGTCTATTTTAGCGCATTCGACGATATTTCTGACAAAATTCAAACCTGTTTGAATTGTTTCATTATGATTTCCAAATAATTTGATTTTTTAATTTTCTAATTGTATCAAGCGATTTGGCAAATACAATAGTATGAAAACTACCCCTGATCACTATTTTGCCACCGTGAGACTGGCTGAATTGCGAGCTGATTAATTTTTTCTTTCATTCCTTTCAAATCAAAAGTAATTACTACGAAAAGTACCGTCGTATGAACACGGACTTTCGTCCTTTCACATTATGGTACCTTGGTTATATGTTCTTTTGAAAATCTAAACGAAGTCTCTGATTTTCAGGTTTTATGATGAGGCTTTTTCTGCACGATTTAAGCCTTTATTTCCTGTTCTTCCAATCTTCTCCGCACTGTTCTTGAACTTACTTTAAAAGTTCGCTCTCTTCACAGATATTTAAATTTTTTAATCACATAAAAAAAAATTATCCTGAAAATAAAAGTCAAAAAACGTTTGCAAGCTCTGCAATCTTAACAACTCATCGAATAATAAAATTCCCAGTTTATTTCTAAGCAACGTGAATTTTTTTTTTCGAAAACTGAAAAAAATAAGCATAACGATGAATTATTCACAGAAGAATAATTATCGACTTTTCATAATGGTTTTCTGTCAATTGTTCATCAAAAAATATTGGTTAGTTAATCCAAACCATTTGATTGCCCGTTCAAACAAACCCATCAAATTTTAAAAAATTAAAAAATATAATAATCAACAACAAAATTGTCTTGTTGTAAATTAAATTAAATTGAAAATTAACAAAATCTGAAATGAGGAACAAAAACTTAAAATTGAATGCTATTTCCAAGGAGGAAATTAAGTTCAAAACATACAATATACGAATCGTACAATTTCTCAACGAAAATTAATATTCTTTCAAGGAAGATAGCGGTTGTGAAATTTTTCGGACAAGAAAGATTAAGGCATTTTTTTTATAGATGGCTATTATATTATAATAAACAGAACACGAGATACTTATACGTCAATCTTATGAAACACCATCAAATGCATTTCCAATAACTTAAAAAACCGATCAAGTTCGAGTCGGACTCGCGCAGAGGGTGTGTAAATAATTCGCCCATCTAGGAAATCGAATCTTGAATAGTTTTACTGCTTTTGGGTGTCTGTAGTACCCTTAAGGTTTTGATTCCTTTGCGAGTTTCGAACATGCTACACATTTTTCAGAACAGGGGTGAGGAGTATAATTTCTCCCTCACCTGGCCCGAAGTATTCGCCATTGAACTTACGATTTGTTCTCGCGTCCGATCAAAACATTTGGCCGATATTGTTCTTAATCTAGTATGAAAATAATTAAGAGAATAGTGGGCGACCTTAACTTCGCCAATGATTGAAAGAACACTATGAATTGCCAACGGCTTTGTACTCCTACTGCAAACACGCCATTGAATTTATATCTTTTATCAAAGGGCATAGTTGGTGTGCCTCCAAGGAATTCGAATCGAAGAAAATTCAGAAAACTTATTCTCAATGAAAAAAAAATGCAGAATTTACCGCCACTTCCTCGCATTGACACAAGAATCTAGACGATATTTCAAACCGATAGTTCCAAACAATTCACTATGCCCCATAGCAGGAGCACAGCACAACCACATATCTCCAAGTGTTTACCAAACGACATGGCATCAAAACATAACACACTAAGAAGGAAAAAAAAAAACGTTTTTTTCTGTCCCCCCCAAAATCGCCCTTCCAAAGTCAACCCCCAATTCGACCCGCCTCACATTCTATCACACCACCTAATCTCTTTTGTGTTTACTTCTGACCTGTTCGGATGTTGGCACATTCCTTTGGGCTGAGGCTCTCCCCTCCACACCAATGCTGGTACCATAAGCCCGAGACAAACTTTTCAAATATACATAACCCTTGTATCCTTTTCATAGTCAACACGGCCGTCGTCATCGTCGTCTTAGAGAGTTATCCGACGCCGACGACGACTCGTTGACGTTGGACGAAGTTTTCCATAATTTTAAACTTTCGTTTCCATTCCTATTCAGCAAGGCGTTTTTCCACCAAGGATTCTTGGAACAAAAATAGCACACAAATACATTCTATGGCGGGTGTAACTTCTGGGCTCCAAGTTTACTTCTCTTTTATTTTTTGCTCTTAACAATAAAGTTTTGCTGCTGCTGTACTTGTTTTTTTTTTCTTTCTTGTTTTTGTTCCTTATTCTATTTTATTCGCTTCGTGCTCGTTGTCCTTTCAAGTCATCTCCCATATACCCCATTCTATCCTGTTCTATGCAGATCGACATCATCGCATTAAAATCCATTCGAAATCAACCATCTTCTTCATAACATCGCATCGTCCTTCGACGATGTCCCCCCAGCCGGAATGTCTTTTCTTTATTCCTTGATTTTTTTTCCTTTGTATTATAAATCCTTATAACGGCAACAGTATGTTTGCGAATATCCTATATGTGTACCGGTATGAAGTCATTTGTCGTGAAGAAGGAGCCAGAGATGGGGGGTTGAGGTTGTGTGTGAAACTCCGACAAGAATGAGGAAAAACTTTCTGGGCTTTCTTTTTTTTGTTTTGTTTGCCTTGTATTTGACTTTTCCCCTTTTTCTCCTTTTCCCGAGAAAATTCTGAATTTTATCTGTTTCCACGTTCGTACTCATGCTTGCAAGCAAGTTATTTGTTTTTTTTTTTTCGTCCTTCGGAAAAATTTTAGCAGGGTGGTGTTACTACAGTGCCACCCTTACAGAGGTAAAGACACGAACTCTGCTCCCGAGAACCCTCCGCAACACCACCATCGTCATCGTTATCATCATCTGTGTGTATGTACGAGCAGAAGATAAAATGAACAGTGGTGCCCTCTGTGCAAAGTCTTTCAACCTCCAACAAGCCGTCCTACTGTGAACGTAGGGACCGAACCAGTGGCACCGAATCGTACCAGCTTCTATGTATAGAGTTGTTTCTGTCTTGCCAGGAAGGAGGAAATGAAATAATAATTATGAGGTAGAATGGAAGCAAAAGGAGGGCATGCAAAATAAAATGAGCTACCAAGTAGGGTGGTGGAGACGAGAGGAATATTGTGGGGTCCTTGTAAAGATAGTATTAAGCTCTTTCCTCGTAGAAAATTATTATAAATATTCGGTTGTAAGGAACAACAGTAAAATAAATAGGAACGAAGTGGGCTTAGATTGTGGGTGCAATGTGAGAGTGTATGTGTGCTAAGAACCTCTTTAACAACCTAAAATAGAGAGAGAAAGAGAAATTTGCCAGAGAAGCAAATCAAAATAAAAATAAAAAAAGAGGAAAGGGAAATGTGTATTTTGGGTTGACAGATTAAGGGGTAGGCAAGTTATACACTTGAGGATGTTTGATCGTAATTAAATTACAGACATGACCTGTTGTAAGTGTAAGTGTCGTAAGGCAATAAAATGTGTGTATTCTCTTCTGCCGTGAGAGAAAGTAGTTTCGAGATCGATTAGCAAACTTATAGTACAAATTATTTTTCCAAAAAAAGAAATTTCTTGACTTGGAACCAGCTCCATCCAGAATGCGCCACGTAAAATCTAGTACAAATATATATTAGTGATCTAATGATCAGGCTCATCAGGCTGGAACTCCTAACTCGTGCATCATGTTTTTGAAGATGAATCCTCTGAAAGCATATCACTGGCAGCAAAACAATCGGGCTTTCAACTTAATCAACTTAATGCGAGTAAAATACTGCGAATTGAACCAATGCAAATAAAAAGATATCGATTCCCATGCATTCATGGAAAGGTAACGAGAATAACCAAAATTGCAAAGAAAATCCAAAGATAACTATTGAACGTCAAATGCACCTTCTTAATGCACAGTATGGTGCGGAATAACCTCAGAAAGAATCATTCATCACAAAAGAAATCTTGGCGTTTCTTATGCGCCACCCTGTATATCTTTCGACTAGTGTGTAGTGCCGTATTGCTCATCACTGCTTCGTATTGCGATATCTTTTTTGTATTGCCTTTCTGGTTAGATTTTAATAACAAAGAAACTAATTGTCAATACGGTAATCACAACGCGAAACAGGAAGAAATAAGGTAGGATAAATGACATCGCGGAGCAGGCTAAACCAACAACCCGACAGACTTTCCTAGAGGCGCACATTATCAGCAAAGGAAAGTGTGTAATTTGATTTGCTAGGCACATGCGAAACAGCCTTTAGATGATGTTTCGCTGTTGTAAATTAAGTGGACCTCTGGACGCACTAGCAACCAAAAATTCTCACTACATTTGAATTGAAATATGCTGGGTTAATTTCTTTCTGTAACAAGCACTTGATGCATCTGCAGATGTTCTAGATGTTATCCAACACTCTGATTTGGTGCATATTTTTTTGTCAATGTACAAAGAATTTGGGAATAAAATGAAGGCAGTTGTTATGAAGATTCTTTGCTTTGTGGAAGGAGTAGCAAACCTTGATTGAATAAGAAATTCAGAGATTCAACGAAAGATAAACGGTGCAGTTGGTACTGGCATGTTCAAAAGTGAAATCGATGGATACCCGTCAATCCGTCAATGTTTCGCAGAGGAGAATCAGGCTCAACAATACTTACATAACACAAATGCAGCATCATCAAGTGCAGAAATTAGGCTCAGACATGAAGTTATCCAGGACCTTAGGGCCAATGAGTAGGAATATCACAGAATGGAAGCTTTGTCCTCTTTGAAATTCATAACCGGGGCAAGTTTAAAGGAACTAGAAAAAGAAGAATGTGCACAATAGTAAGTACCTTCCAGAGGCTTCCACTTTACAAAATGATAATGATAATGATGACATCACAGTCCGAAGAAAATAAACTATTTTTAAAAAAATATTCGATTAGTATTTAATGTAATAAGTCTGAAAATATTAAAACCAAAAGTGTAACTCATGATCTAAGTTACTTTTTGTTCTTGGCTAGAACTACCATGCAGACTATAACTTTAGACAAATAGTATTTTTGGCGGATCATTCTTGTTTTCCTTTTGACCGCCTAGCACATTTTTTTGTGGGTTTTTTGGAGTTGATTTAAGTTGTTTTTTAAATATAAAATAGATTCGTCCTCTGTAATTTGTGTATCGAACATCTTCACTCTTTGAAATAATAAGCGACATTTGAGACGCGCTTACAATTCAAGGTCAAAAAAAATACATAAACAAAGTGATAGCGAAGAACATAATGACAGCTGCATAGAACATGCCAATATCTGTCGGGCCCTCTAGTATATTTTTCTTATAGAGTTTCGTATCTGATTTGAGCCTGTCCAGCTGAATAAATAAAACTCAGGATCAATAAAAAAATACATGCGGCTTAACCTTATTTAGTGGTTTCATTTTGTTGGATTCTACGAGTGTTGTTTTATAACTATTCGAGCAGCAAACTTTAGGAGTGATAGTGATTGTGGCCATTGCTTTCTTCTTTTCCGAACAAGGGTTTCTTTTATATTTAATTTGACAACTCTTTGCATTGTCCGTATTATCTGAAATGTGCTGCAACTACCTTCGAATCCGCCCTTTGGAATTCTAAAAAAAAAAGAAACAACCATTACCAAGATAGTTGAAATTTATAAATAAAGCTTCCCAAACTAAAAAAAAAATCACTCCCACCTCATCAAAAGTTTTTACTGAGTATCCTTTTTGAACTGCTTTCATACCCAGTTTTCGTATCAGCTTCCATTGCACAGCACAAGCCAAGTTATTGGACATTCCGAATGCTCAACAAAGCATTACACCTACATCTATACACTCACGAATTGCAAACCGGACGGGGTTTGCGTTTGTGTGCCTCCATAGATGGATGAAATGTACGCAACTTATCAACTCAATTAAAAACAACAAACATATACAAGTAAGTATGTATTTGCGTTACAAGAAGAAGACAAACACCATTTTTCGGTAACAGGATAGATGGTGTCTTTGGCTATGGCTATACATGTCCAAAGGAAGCGCGGTTTTAATCATCCGTTCATTGGAATTCGGTTCAAATCTCTTAAGCGGTATTGCTTTATTTATTTTTCTGTTTTGAAACAAACGAAAAAATACAGGTGAACCTTCTGGCTCAAATGACATTTGATAATTCCAAGCACCTCAATGCGGCCATATAAACAGGATGGCGCATAACTAGCGTTAACCTTTATCTTTACCATCTGGAAATTCTTAAAAGCAGTCAAATTTTCGGGAATCAAAATTCTTAAATTCTTCTTAAACCATCTTTTGAGATCACAGGAATCGAATCCAGTATTTTAAGAAAGATTGTTGTGAACGTGCGTACGAACGTTTGGGCGGATTTTTTCATTTCGCACGACTCGAAAACAAAACAATCTATCAAATCAAAATTGGTCTATCTCACGAACCTTACTATCAAGTTCATTCAAAAACAGTTCCATTGAGGCGGGACCATTGCAGATTTTGAAGGCCCCCGTTCACTATTTCTTGTTCAACGTTTCTACGGCAAAGCTTGGAAAAAATATTACGGAAATGTGAATCCTAAAAGCTTACTGATTTTCCTGTTCATAATTAGGGATGAGATCTGCAACACTGCCGCCGAGAAACATTCTTAGACAATTATGGAGCCATCGCCATGCTTGACTGGTTGGACAACACAGCTAGCCGCCGAACGTTAACTTTGTTTTTTGTCTTAAAACTTAAAATCTATACTCGTCCGTATAGCTTCACAACCGTGAAGGCCTTCTGCAGCTTAACGTTTTTTTATCGTTTGACCATTTATCAAAAAAATTTAAAAAGTTACTCGAACATTGATTTATTTTACCACGGTTGTGGTATCTTATCATGAATGAAGGATCTAGAAATAGTAGCACATGCAGATGACTTAAATAATCCGATTACTTGTAAATGTCTTCCAAATATTAGAAATCTATCGAAATCGCCCTGGAAGGAAACCAGGAAAAACTGCAAACAAAACCGGACTAGATGTGATTCCGTCAAAGAATGAACTGCCTCATTTTACCATAAAGAAAAGGATCCCATGCTAAATACTTTCCCAGCTCGGGAGGAAGATTTTCCACCTCTCGATTGACACTATCTGCTTTTGAACATTCTTGACATCAAACTTCCGTCAATATTGGAACGTTTTTAACTAATTCTTATCCATTTAAAATTTTATAAGAGGTTGAAAAACAGGACCCATAAAAATTTACGAATCTTTGGGATTGTCTGAGTTGATAAGATTACCGGACACATGCAATGTTTTTAAACAAAAGTATATGCAATTAAAAAAAAAGCAAGTGCTATCCATTCTTTTGTGCTTGAAGGTGCTCTTTGCCATTTGAACTACACCCCACAAATGGCAAACTATTCACAGTGCGCTTATGATTATGAGGATGAGACTATTCAACATATCATGACGTAGAAGAGTTAAATCAAATGAGACATTACGTTCTTCGAGTAGAAATGAGATGTGTTCTCATCACTCACCTTTCTTTTATTAAGTAAAATAATATTTCTTACAATTATACTTTCGGGATTTCAATTGAAGAACGTTGGGAAATATCCAGGATTAGTGCGAATTCCGGAAGGATATTTCAGCATCGACTTAATGCTCCAACTGCAACAACCGGTAGGGTCAATACGCTGAAATCCTAAGCATCTGAATCCAGAATTTTCCATAAAGGCCTTGGAGCGTTCGCTTACAGGATTCAGAAATTAAAGCAAAATAACTGTCCACTCCATTTTTACTTCCCTGTTTTGGCCTCAGAGCAGTTTGAATTTCAATGTATTCTTGGTTGGAAAAGGGGGGCTTTATTGTACCATTTTTCTTCCTAGATTACAATGAAAGTAGCGGAATACTAAATGGAGATCGCGTAAATGGCAAGCTGTAAGTTTAACAATCGTGTAATCAGTCAGTTTGGCCACGGAGCTGCGATTTAACACCGTTGGAGTTTGATTTTGGGATACATTTAAGAATTGGTGCTTTACGAACAATTAAAAAAAGGTTTCAAACTTTCAAGAAAAATATTGCTGTTTCTGAAATAGGGTCCTGCTACCAAGTTAGCAGAGCTAAGTCTCCACAATTGTATAACTACGTTCTCGAGTCACTACGAGCTTCTCACACTTCTAGACTTTTTCGAAGCCTTACAATATCAAATATAGTTAATCTCCCTCCAGATTAATTTGTTCAAAACTTCATGAGAAAAGGAAAGCAGTTTACGGAATATGAAATTAAATGTACCGCAAGGATCTGACTTAGGTCCGTTGCTTTTTCTAACCATCATAAGCTATCTCTCTTCAAAAGTGGAAATTGGATGGAGATCGATGAACAAATTTATACAAGTAGTAAGGAAGAAAATAATTTTCATAATGCTACCTCGACGCTCAATTTTTACGAATACTGGTCTGGTCCTCTGGTTTCCTGGTCCTAAAAAACGCACTAGGGCTAAACCATACTAAATATGATCGTCGATGCTTTCCATTCTTTACGGTCCCTATGAGCTTCCGGTTGGCTGCGACAAGCTTCCTGGCTTCTAAGACTGATCGATCTTTGAACCGGATGTTAAGTCTTCTCTTTGGCGGAAACTGTTTGTTGTACCTTATATTTCGTATGCATATCGTAAGAGCTAATCTGGCTTGAAAAGATATTGCCTACCGCATCGAGAACTGCAGACAGCGCATTTTGCGACTTGGCGTATACTGCTTTCGAGCAACAACCCATGACGCAGAATTTGGAATCGCTTTGTTTAATTCAGTGCGAAGAACGAAGTCGTTATTAAAGTGGTAATTATCAGATGGAGTAGCCGATTCGAACACTGCAAAAGTTCTTCACAAGTTCACACAATGCATTGGATAGGATGTTGTGAATATAAAATAAGAAATTTTAGATTCGTTCTGAAAACAAGTAAATGGTATTTAAAGGCCTTTTGCTTCTGTATGATAACAAATTTAACCCGCTCGACAATCGACTATTATCCTTTCCCATTCAATGTTCCATACGTCCTCAAGTAATCTCAAATCATTGTCTTTCTATTACTCAGAAAAACAAATCAATTCGATGCGATAAACCAGATTTTTTTTTTCCTGATTCCTTATCGTAAGCTATGGCCAATTATAGACGATGACTCATTGACACCGCGTCGCCAAGACAAGACATCATTTAGTAAAACTGGCACAGAAATTAGTTAAACATGGTGACGACGCCCATGATGATGGCGATGACGATGATGATGACGACGGTGTAGCTAAAACTGACTCTGATGATGAGGATGAAGATGATGATGGCTGTGGTGCCAGTGAAGTGTCACCGCTGGCGGCGTCTTGAGTTGTGCTTTTCCAGTGATAAGGAGATGACAGGTTTTTCATCGTCTTGTTTTTCCTTCTTTTCCTCAGCGTTCGTACGTGCTTCAGTCTTCTCTTGAGATCGCTTTTCCTGATTTGCGGTTACCGTAACAAACAATTCGAGGACATAATTCAAAAGAAAACAAAAGTGTGTTTTCTTCATAGCCCGTGGGCAAGTGCAAAGGAAATTAATCAAAGTCATTCGTCTAAGGGAATATACTCCTTTCGAAGTTTAATGGAGAAATTATGATGACAAGGTGAGAGAAATGAATGAAAAGTTTATTGTCATTGCGGCGACCATGATTTTGCGAGTTAACAAAATATTTTTAAAAGTGGGCTATCTGTTGGCCTAGCTTTTAAAATCACTATCGAGTTTTTTTAACGCTTGCTTCTTTATCGAAAATGGTAAATCATCTGAATCATGTTTGCCTCGCCTGCCTTTCCAGTTAGTCTTCCTTTCAAATTCATTTTTCAAAATATTTTCAGTGGGTTTCGGTCTAAATTGCACGATTTGAGCACCCCATTTCCCTGCATGATAAAATCAAAAATCGATAAAATTGTATTTATTATTTTATTCAGAATTTAGTTGGGTTACTCTGAGGTTGCATCCACTAGTCTTCGTTGCACCGATTTCACCAACTTCTTACAATAATTAGGGTCAATGTAATTAATTTCTTCTTGAACAGCGTTTTTTAAACCCTCTGCGTCCTTATTTTTTCTTTAAATGAGTCCAAAAATCTTCAATAGGATTTAAGTCCTGTGATTGCGGCAGAGTTTTGAGCATTTTGGGCGTGTTCACATCTTTGTGTCACAGGCAAAACATTTAACCCGTTTCCATGTCTAATTTTTCAGCACTGGATCCAAGATTTTATTTTTATTTGTCCATTCTGCATTCAATTAATAAAAGATTGTCCACTTCGGATGCAGACAAACAACACCGCACAAGAACAGCACCACCTCCATATTTTATTGTTGGTCGAAAGTATTTTTCCTTAATTGATTCTCCGGCTTATCTTCAAACTTTTTAAAAGCCATCCGAAGAAAGAAATGTTAAATATACTCTCATCACTAAAATTGGTCTGTTTCCGCAGTGCTGTGGTGATGACTTTTGGCGATTAAGAAAATTTGCTTCTGGTTTACCTAAGAGATGAATGGTTTGCTTATTGCAATGCTACCGACGAAAGTTCTATTCCCGGGTGCACTAATGCTGGGCTTTTTCTCCTCCTCTTGTACCCAATAGCGTTTGCTGCGAATACCTAATTTTGGTGCCTAACACTTTTCCTAAGAATACGTTTCTTCAAACTTTAGCAGTATTTTCGTTATCGGTGTGAAAATTCTTTCAACAATTTCTCCTACAGTTGTGTGAGACTGTTCTTCTGCTAGTCGTTTTTTCCCAAAAACTACTCAGATTTGTATCAATTGTTTTATGACGTGGCATTTTGTCACTATTTTTATTTTTATTTATTTTTTTAATAAATCGGGTTGAATTTGATTGGAATCGTGAAGTCAGTTAGTACTTAAGTGAAGTTAGAGGATAATTGCAGTCTTGTGCAAAAGCATACTTGTTGGATAGCTTGAGTGACACATAGTTTCATCTTCCTGAAATCATATCTGTAGCAAGTCCGAGACCCCGTGCACTTCTTCTTGCGAGAAAAATAGGCCAATAAAGCCGCCATTCCAAAAACCGTACTAAACGATCAGATCAGATGGCATTGACTTACGCTTTGTGGATCTTCGGAACACAATTTATGACAAATTTTGTTTGTTTACGTATCCACCGAGTGAAAAACGAGACAAGTAGAGCGTTCAATGATTGCTCGGATTGAAGACTTCTGTCTTTGATTTGTAGCTTATGTCTTTAATTTTTCTTATGCTCAGATGGGCAATTGCACATATCGCGTTAAAACTTTAAAACTAGACAAAAACTTCATTCAGCTCACCAAAAAAAATTTCTTGCCCAAAAAAGCTACCTTGTTTTAAACCCTTTTTTCAAAAAATACTCCTAAAGCTTCACAAAGAGCATCTTCTTAAACGAAATTGTCCGACTTTACGATCAATCTTAACTTTCATAAAAGAGAACCCCTCTTAATCCGATTGTAAAATAGCGTCGTGGAAACTTTATAAACTCTTTGCTGTACCTAAATTGAATCTACAATTGCATGAAATTTGAATCTACAATTGCGAATACTTCCTCGCTGACATGGCCTCATTTTGTTTATTTTAAAATTACCTATGAAGCTTGACACAAAGAATTGGTCTGTTGATGCTGTTGTAAGAAATGTTGATCCTAAGTTTACTAAGACACGAGGAAAAATCAACCCTTGCAAGCCAAATTGAATTCAAATTGTATTTCATTCTTAAAGTTCAAGTATGATATATTTTTCCTCGGAGCTCTTGCACTATTTATGAAAGAATTGAGGCTTCTTTCAACGACTTTTCCGACGACTGCAATCGTCTCGACGAAATTTCGGTACTCGGTGATTTTTACTTACCGCTATTAAAACGGATATGCTTCTATGTTTTTTTGTTTTTGTTTATTTATTCCTCTTTAAATTAGGCGTGGGGCTTTATTACCATCTGCCCTATTGTTTAATCACCAACATTTGGCCCTGTGTTATAAAAGGAATAGAGCTCGGTAAAAGTACCTTTCAAGTAACCAGCCAAGAATTACGACTTGCAATTCTTCATTTGTAATGAATTCAACTTGCTTTAACCTTTAAGAAAGTTCCATTGAAATAATGCGCATATCCCTGCTTACTGACCCAAAACTCTTTTGGAACTCTCGAGGTGGAAGTTACGCCGTACGAAGGTGCCGCGTTAGTTGAAATAAATTTGTACAGTATGATTGGGCTCAAAGTCGATAGACATGTTGTAAAAAAGGTAAATGAAACCCTCTTTACCAATTTTGTCGGTTTTTGAAAGCATGTTGTGGGGGCTACAGGGACATCCAAGGAAACTGCAAAGCAGATGAACTTGCCCGTGCAGGTCCAATGTTCCCTGCTTATGCGGTTAAACACTAAATTGGCATTCCCTGATCCACGTTCAAACTAAACATTAAAGATAAATATAGTATATCAACCTGGCAAGAAACACATGGGTTAATGAACCAACTTTCCACATAACCAGTCAAACCGGACCTCTCCTTAACAAACAGGGTAGCAGAAACCCACTAAACCTGAGTCGCAACTCCTTTAGCGCCCTCGTATCTGTTCTCACGGGACACTTTCTCATTGGCAGATATGCGTATATGGCTAGGCGTACAGTCAAGTGAATTTTGCAGAAGCTGTCTCTCGGAGGCAGAGAAGGAGACCTTCACTCATATCCGATGCGAATGTACAGCCCCAGCGAAATTAGGATAGATAACTCTGGGTTCCCATTCCTTCACCCAAAAGACCTCCCCTAGCTCATAAAAGAAACAAACAGGTGCTCTACACCCTCTCCTTCTTCACTTAGAAGGAATCCCTTTCGAAACCCTCCCATTCCCAATGTTAGAAGATAGGTGCTCCAAGCATCTCTCTTGGTATCAAAATAGGCCAAAACACTGGTTGCCTTGTGGCAACTACTTCTATCTACCTACCTTATAGCGTGTAAGTCCTTTTTGAAAATGTCATACTAACTAAAGATGTTTTTTTTTTAAGGTTAAGTTTGTATGGTCGCATGTAGCAGGTTATCTTCGAAACTACTCATCGAATTTCAAAAAAATTCTTTCACCAATATTTAGTACGGACTTTTTGCGTTTTTTTCCGAACGCTGCCTTAACGGTAAAATATAGTATATTTAATTGCTTTCTATTGAAAAGTTGTAGAGCTCAAAGGGGTCTATTAAAAAGTCCGCAGCCACACATGTCTAAGTGCTAAGATTCAGGGACAAATTATTAAAATTGAACTAAAAAATATTAAATCCAATGTAAACACGTTCGCGAAATCTTCTTGGAAGAAGTCGCAGGTGCTCGCTAGCATGGAATAATGACGAAATTAAATTTAAATGATGTCATGTCACGTCACCACAAATGAATCCAGATATTATTCCATTTCTGGATTGAATCTAATAAATATCAATCTTTTACTTTAAATTTAATAGCCTGGCTTAGAGATTAACTTGAGCCAACCTTATGCCATGTTTTGCAAACAAAAAAAATCAGTAGTCCATTCAACGCAGTCCAACATACATATATGTAAAATCCCAATCGCTTGGACAAACTGAACTTGAACTTGAACTCTTACGTATTCCTTAAAGACAAAAATACCAACACCAGCGAGTATCCGTATCTTTGCAATGATGATGCAGACGTGCCCCCGGCTTAACTGCGGCAAAAGTGGCAACTAAGCCAGTTTAATCGTCTCGCGATTAAAATTGCGCACATCTCTTGAAGAACGCTTGCGCCATGGTGTTGACCAGGTAGTCAGGCTAAGCAGCTCTCTGAATTCCTTTCGTTTCATTTTATCTTTGTTTCCTTCCTTCTTGGCTGCTCGCATCGTGCATGTAGACTTTCCCATGACTAAGGGCAAACGGACAGAGTTTAAGGACCCCAACAACCAGACACAGCATCTTCGGATGATGTTCGGATCAGAAATCCTGAGAAAAAGACCCAAATACCACCTGCGAGAAAAATCATAGAATCGGATCCAGACCAAGAAATAGTTAACAAGGTTGTAAAAAATTGTTGTTGACTGTTTTAGCGGCAGGCACAACAGCAGGCATCTTATCTCACTGTTGTTGTGCTTGTCGTTATAAATTAATTGCTTAGCTAATTAGCACCCGTGTCCCATTTCGATTTCAATTAAGCATCCAGCCCCACATGTCATCAGGTTTAACGTATGTCGTCTTCGTCACATCGGTTTTAGTGATGGAGTCGCGAGTCGATGTCAATGTTCATATCTCAACGGTGCTGCATGTCCTGCTGGTTAAAAACAAGTGTTTTACACGGAATAATTGTTGGTGCGGAAAACGCGTGCGCCACTTGTCTTCAAATACCATCTTGAGCTACAAATCGTGCCGATGACGACATCGATGGTGGCGGTTGTCCATGATGTTTTTGGTAAACACCTGTTTGCACCTGGTACGTGTATCCATGCTGCATAATGGTGCTGCTGCCGATGGTAGCGCGCAGAAGGCACACACATAAAATGCCAAATTATGGTGAATTTTTGCCGAGTTTCAGGTTGGAGGCATTCACCTGCTGCCGCTGCTGGTGCTGGTGATGCTCCCCAAACACTGATGTTCCATCATTAATGGAAACGGTTTCTTTTAAATTTTCGGCTTCCTAATTGAAAGGCTCATACTAACTATTTAGAAAAAAAGTTGATTGAAGAAAGGAAAATTATCAGTTGGCTCAAGGAATCGCGATGACATGATGATGAACATCGGCTGAGGTCGTTTTGGTGACAAAGTGCCGATGATGGATGTTAAGGCAATAAGCAGAGCAAAGTGCTCCATTTAGCTAAGGGTTAAAATAAATTAGGGAAAAATAAAGCATACAAAGTTGCAGTTCTGTTAATACTTAGTTTAATATGCACGTTTGCATCATGATGAGTCTCTAATGGGCTACTTTCAGGGAGGTACAATTAAGACGTTCTTTTCTCGATTCTTGAAGAACAAAATAAGCTTGATTGCGATTTGGCTGGCCCTGTGGCGTGTTCATTTACACATAAGATATTTTATGTCACTGCAGAATTGCCTGAAAACGTTCTTTTTTAGGGACGTTTTCGTGAAACCGTTCAGGCCGAATATGCACCTGACATGGCTGAGGCACTTCTGGAACACTGTTGTATATTGGCATCAATATTCACTATGGTATGGATCACTGATTTCAAATTATAGCAGTTTCATTCGCTGTTTGTTTTCTCAAGATAGTTGCTGAGTGCAGGAAAAACGTAGCTCAACGTCATGTTGGAATGCTTCTAAAAAGCCATCCGGTAATTTGCATTCGTCTTTCATTTTAAATAAATTAATTTTATTAACTTTGCAGCGTCTTTGCTGCGTGATGAAATTGGAATATTCGAGGGTGGAAGATGACTTATCTGGATCACTTTTGCTGGTGATTAAGTTTCTTTAAATATACAGCTTGTTTTTCACAGTCTGTAAAAAAGGCCTGCTTCTTTTTTCAAAGCTGTCTTTAAAGACTGCACCCTTTTGTGTAATTTGTTCAACCTTTTCTCAATGAAGTTGCGAGTCCAGATGGTTCAAAGGTAAGTTAAAATACTTTCAAAAAATATCTTTTTATTCAAATGAATAAAAAAGTTTAGTTTTTAAATTTGCATATTTTGATAGCTTCTGCCGGGCAGTTGCTTTTGCCAATCCGCTCAAATATTCTTCATCATCAGTGCTTATAATTTCGGTTGATATGAGCACTAATAATACTTCAAGAATCAACGTACAACTGAGGCGGAGGCGTCTCGTATGTAAATAATTCACTATAAAAGGTAACTTGTTCTTTCTTTTTTTTTTAAGTGAGTGAGATTCCTTTTGCCCCTTTTTAATTTAGACAGACAACCGTAGGAGTTATCTGCACAGTCGAAGTTCCAATGAACTTCCAATGATCTTCTATAAAAATTTTAAACAAGCTTGTCACAAGCTTATGGTAATAATTTGCTTAGAAAATTGACGAACCTCCATGGAATATGTGTTCCTGTACCATCAAATTTAAATGGAATCCAAGTTATGTACACTGCCTTTCAGAAAATAAATGTTCCTCCACAATTATACATTTATTAAAATATGTACATGTGCGACTTAAATAAACAAAATTCCTGACATTATCAATTTTTTGTTTATATTTTATTTACAATAAATTTTGATTATTAAAATAAAGAGGACAAATTTTTTTATTAATGGATCTAGTTTCTGAGTTATTCTTCCAAACTTGTGATATTACTTTAGTCTTTTTTTACACACTCTTTTTTATTTGCAATTTTTAAGTATGTTAATATATAAAATTAATTTATTGTTTTATTTATTTTAAATTTACAAAAAAAAATTGTGCATTCATCAAAATCAATTCTCGACCGACTGCACTTTTTTTCATGTTAAATACTTATTCTTTCCTATAATGAACAATATATCCAAATAAAATAATTATAATAAATAAATAATAAATTTTAAATATAAATATATAAATAAATAATAATTATAATAAATAAATAATAAAGAAAGAGATCTAGATAAAAATTTCATTCCATAACTTACTAATGTGTCAGAACAGATTCCACGAATTTCAGGTATTTTTTTAAATAAGCTTTTCTTAAAATTTAACGAATCAACTTCTATAAAGCATCTGTGATCCGTTTAGGATCAAATACCTCCATTAAAAATGTGAATAAACGCTTTGTAGGAGTACATATTTTCCGAAAATCTTAATAGTTGTAGTAGTTGCACATATGGTCCACTTTTATGGCCATGATTACGAACGATAACCTCGACCTCAATACTAAAGACTGGGGTTTCAAGTCCCATTAGACTATCTTCAGAGCACCCAGCTATCGGAAATCATCAATAGAAGTCATTGACTGAAAAATCCTTCAACAGATAACTCTAAGTTTATTTATGTAGACGATATGCGACTTAAAAAATGATGAGGCTAAGCCCTGGCTCCAAAAAGAGCCGTGAATTATAGATTGTTGTACTGAGTTCTTCACGCAGACATTTACCGACAAATATGTATGCACTTCAATCAGCGTACATAATTAATTATAACTGCAGCAAACAAGCAATTATCGCACATCACACATACTTAAATTTAGAACCCGCCATCTGAAGAAATGAATATCAAAAACCATTCTCTTGTAGCACGCAAATCAAAGGTTCAGAAAGAGAGTAGAATGGGAAACACGAACAGCTCCAACAAAGCAACGACAACAGTACACAAAACTCGAACTTGCCTACTACTGTGGGGCGACGACATAACAATATGACAAGTCACCAAACTCCAAGGTGTAAGTCTTCATAGCCCTCGTCGCCACCACCACCACCTTCAATCGCACTCAAGCAATATGCGCGCCTGATTGCAAGTGGAATAGCCACCGACAACGACAACAACAACAGGCAAAGACAAAGGACACATGCCTCAGACCACATAAATAATACGAAAAGCCAGGCACAACAAACCGAGAAATCAACTATGCAAGTACCGATCCGGGATCCGGCTCATTGGGGATAAGACGAGAACATATCTAAATCCACGGCAAATAAAGGCTCTTTTGTTGCCTACCATTTCGGTGTCAATGCATGCAAGAGCGACGAGGAACTGGTTTCTAGAACGGCCTATCAGCTCAAGGAACAACATAACCAAAAAGAACACAATTTCCACTAAATCGAACTAAGTAATTCCTCCTGCAATTGGCCACCACCACAGTCCACAAGGTTCCCGCGTAAACCGTAGGCCTGCAAATTTCCCCCAGCAGCTTCGGCACAGCATCATCATTATCGTCTTTAAAATGATTCTGAGCTGGGATACAACAAACATAAACATATACACAGTCTTCTCCTCGTCGTAACCGCAGTCGATCCATCGACGAGGATCCACATCGATGGCATATGATGTCTCGGTGGTCAGAAGGGGGACTGGTTGATTGGACAGATCTTTGTGGAGAACGATGGAAACGTATAAACGTTTGTGTCTTGTATATCGTCAAGCCCGGTATAGCAATTCACTGAATCTTGGAGTCCTGGGCACGGCTTAAACGAGCGGAAAAATTACCGCGAACAAATCCGACAGAATGCGACACTTGCCCGAGACCAAGAGAGACGTGTGGACCTGAATTGGGTATGCAGTGTAACACACACCAGTGACTAAGCTTCTACTTAGGTAATGATCCTTGAAGCGATCGCAAATTGTTTGTGTGTTTGTGCTGCAGCTGTACGTGATGCAGTCGCATGATAACAGTGGGGTTGGACAATTTTCGAACACAATGCGAAATTTGTATATAAAATAAAATTTATTTTTATTTTATTAATGGTTATTGAGGAGAATAAAAATGGAGAAACAACATCGATAGATCTTCGATTCACTCAAGAATTTATTTTTTTAAGATTCATAGTGAATTCGAGCAACAACACCAGTGTATATTTTAAACGGAGAATCACTTTTACTAACCTCTGTTTCTCTTTTCTGTAATACAGCTCTTACTCGAACGAGGATATTTTACAAAAGAGCTGGAACGTCATTTAAGGCTGATAAAATGTTGTTGGTTATAACGTCCCTCTTACGAATATGGAATTTAGAGTAAAAAGTTCAGCAGCATGAAGTGTAAGCCAATTTGGATTTAAGCGGAATGTTCCGAATGGGCAGGATATTTAGAGCTGATAGATCAATATCAAAGATCTGGCCAGAAGAGTTGTCGAATCTACACCGGAGGTACAGCGCGGTCAAGGAAGACCCTATGTTCGGAAGCACCCTAGTTGGAAGCAGCTAGTTTTTAGCTAGCTTACCTCGAACTGGATAGAGAGTCTCTTTAGTTGAGGTCAATGTCCAGCCAGGACTGTATCACCATTAAAGTACATCAGTAAATATGAGAGAACAAGCTTTTTCGGAGACGAATGAGCTCAGAAAATGAAGAAGACACGCCGTAAAGAGGACAATGATATGCAAGTATACTACTAGAACGTTTGAACACTGAAACTATTCTGTTATCGCCGGAGAGTACGAGTGAGAAGGTAGTTTGTCGATTTCAAGCCGATAAGTAACACACCACAACCTTTAATCGACTTGTAGTACTTCTAGCATTGATTATAATACGAACTTAGTACCGAACATCGTGTGCCATAAACCTACAACACCTTGTACGAAGTAGAGTATAATGCCACCAAAACTATGTGCACCCTCTTTCATAGCAAAATTTGTGTCTCGTCTTCTGCCAAATAAAGCATGACAAAAGTATAAGAATAAAGCATGAAAAGATCGTAACTTATTTAATCATAGGGAACTTCAGTTACTTTCAGGTCAACCTAAGGATAAATGTACCGAAAGAATGAGTACATCACTTCTAGCTTACCTTGAATTGTTTTGGAATTTCATCAAGAGCGTCCAAAAATTTTATGGCTTTCCTTCGATAGTTCTATCCTTGAATAATTCTAGTTAAAAGTCTAGTTCAGTGAGTCAAATATGAATGACTTTTGATGACATGAAATACCATCTGCCTGGACTTATAAATGACACCACTTGCGAAATTGATGGAATCCCTACACTTTTTTTTAAAAGAACTGCGGCAGTACTTCGGCGGAAACCCTGGCTTTCATATTCCAGGCATCCATACACAAAAGATTTTTTCCAAAATTATAGACAAATGGTTTCATAATTCCAGTGCACAAAAAGGTTGTCGGGATGAGGCTACAAATTCAAGACCTAGAGCCAAGCTATCTTGTTTGTTTAATCTCTTCGAGGCTATCATGCCTTTCCTTACTGATAAACAGCAAAGTTTTGTTAAAAACTAATCCGCTTTGACTAGCTTGTTGGAGTTTATTCATTTACTAATAAAGTACTTGGAGAAAGGACAAATCGAATGCATTTACACTGACTTCACTAAGTCTTTTAAATTAAAAGCCCTTGGTTTCCCTTTATCCTTTTTGGAATGGATATGCTCGTGTCTTGACGGGTGAACCTATCAAGTTTTGTTTAGGGGATCAACCTTTGATTTAATCAGGTGTGCCTCAGGGTAGCCAGCTAGGTCCTCTATTATTCATAATATCCATTAACGATATTCTAAATATACTAAAGAATTTAAGAGTTCTAATTAATGCCTTAATGTTGACGGTGGCAATAGAGTCGGCCTGTAGAAAGTCAGACGTAAAGTTAAACTTCTTCGAAACAACAACGGACACATAAAATTTTTAGTACCTAGTTATATGGTAAAAGAGACAATAAGATTCCATCATGTAAAATCGACAGAAATCTGAGTCTACCTCGTCGGATTATAAACACGCATATGACACGCAAGCATTTTGTACGTGCGAACTTAAGGAACCGCTTGTGTTGAATCTGGCAGCTATGAAGTAGGTGACTTATGATCATGGTTAAGACCAAGGGCGAGAACGGCTGATTCAGGAATAGTCAACACTTTGGACACATAGAATTGGAACACATACGCGTTGTAACGGATAGAAAGTACATGACGAGAAAAGTGTTTGATGCCATTGATGGTCTGCTACAAGGCTCAGTAATTGCACCAATACTATTTAATATTAACATTTCTAAAATGCTGAGAGACTTGGATGGCTCAATAGCGTTCGCCGACGACTTCATTCTGTAGGCTTCTGGTTCAAAAATATACGAAATTAAAAACTAACTAGAACTTAAGTTTGATACCCTCGAAAAATTCTTTCAGGACGGAAAACTTAAAATAAACAACTTTAAATGCGAAACTAAACACATACATCCAGTGCAGTTCAGACTTGCGACGCAATTGAAGAAATTTGGTTATTACATCTTCAAATGGCCTTCGAATCAAATCAAAAACTGTTGTGAGGTATTTAGGAGTTTACATAAATAAATTTCTGTATTATAATGACCATGTTAATATACAATCAAAAAATAGCAAGGGCAGCGTTTTTGTCGCTGAAGGATCTTTTTGAGTTCAGTTGTGAAAGTCTCTTTCTACCAAGCTTTTTTGCGTCAAATTTTGACTTATATGAGTCTGGTATAGTGGAACATAAGAACATGTCGAGTCGTAAATATTTAGGTATACATCTCGCCAAACATCGAACGAATTGTGTTCAAGACAAGAACTTAAAAAACAAAATCAATTTGGGCATAAAAATAATTTATCCGTTCACAGGACGGAAGTCTGAAATAGGTAATGCGAACCAAATTGTAATCTTCAAAGAAATCTTCCAAGCAATCATATTTTATGGTTCTCCTGTTTGGGGACAACATATTAGGTCTCCAAAGAGTATTGAAAAAGATTCTGGACTGACCAAGATATTTTTCAACAGATGAATTGAATCATTAAATTGCCTGACCGCTATAAAATATGGCATAGGGTATCATACAATGTACTAGTCTTAAATCTAGCAGTATTACAATATTTATTTTATACCATACGTTATTCATTTTAAAATCTTTTTATCTTCTTTTTTTTATTTATGAATGTATTCATTAATATCTTATTTAACTAATTTATTTATTTACACCATTATTTATCAATTTATCTTTTTGTTTATTTATTTTTTTAGTTATATAATTTTTTATGTTATATTTTATTTCTTATTTCTGTTTTCTCTCTGGGGTTGAAAAGATTAATATCTGTAATTAAATTTGTACACGTTTATAATATTTTTTAGGGCTTTGGTATAATGTATTATTTCTCTAGAAAAATGTCCAATATAGTATAGGAACAAATGTATAAAATATGCTACAATAAATACAAACATAGAAATAAAAATTCATTCCTTCATTCCGCTGTCAAGAAAAAACTTTTTTAAAATTAACGAACGTAGATCTTTCTTCAGAGTTGGAAAAATTCGCATGGACGTTGTCGCACACGCCATGATCCGTATCTCCAACAGAAGATGATTGATCCAACATGCGGAAAACTTCACTTAGAAGGATCAAAGCAAAGGAAGAATGAGCTACGAGTACTTAGCTTTATTGCAAGCAAAATAAATCAATAATGCAACAAGTTATAAGGCTTGATTCTACAATACTTTGAAAAGATAGCATATTATCGTATACGATGCAACATAATCCTTTTTGCACACCTTTTTTTCATCGCCACTGTGGCATAGTCTTAAGTGATCACAACTCTTACAGCGACAGCGACTCGTACACCATGCAAAACGTATGGCGTTTGTTTAGCTCCTCTTTTGAGTCAAAATAATTCATTACGCGGCCCCTTTCCCACATTTCGCCACCAAGATCACCGCTCATAATTTTTCCAGATCTCCACTTTGTGCACCGGAGGGAACGAACAACACTGATACCGACACCGACACCGATCCCAACGAGACGACGACGACGACAAACAAAGACGATGGACGATGACGATCATCATTGCCATTATCATGGTTGCACTGCCATCAAGCCAACTCCGAATGCAGTTAGAGCCGGGGCAAGAGATTTGATTTTTACGTTCGTCAAATCCCGCTGCTCCGTCGATCTGTCCTACCGTTTGCCGGTTTTCTCGATCCTGCGATGGAACGAGTGCGATGGCCAGAAATTCCACGGGTTGTATTGACCTCACCATCCAGTTTCTGAAGAGTCGTCCAGGTGGAGCATGATGTCTACACAGAAGCGCATGCACATAGCCTGGTCATACTGTACCAAAAGATCGGCAACACGGACAACCAACAGGGTGCGGACAAGTGCGGGCCAGGTGCATTCCTTTAAAAAATATGCTCTCTTTCCATCTCTTTCTCTCTCCTGAAACTCATATTTGTATATTGTTGAGTTGGAACTGATCACTCCAACTGCACAGCCGCTTCTGATCTATAAAAGTTAAGATTGCAAAGTTTTGAGATCGTGTGTGGGGTAACTGCTGCCGAGTGAGACAACACCAGAACCAGAAAAAGAGAGTTCAGTATGGAAATCTATTGGGTGGAAAATTTGTTCGCGCTTCTTAGACCGGAGCTGCAAGCATTTTGATCATAACGAAAATCGATCGATCAGCGCATAGAAACTAGCGCTTTGAGTGGCTATGGTTTGCGTCCTATTAGGAGGCGTTGGACTTGGAACTTTGGAAGTGATTTTCCCTCTCAGGGAAACGATAGATGCTTACCAAGAGGAGTTCATGTGGTGGGGTTATATCACGTTGTCTATTGTTTGCCAAATGAGCCGTGTTAGGGCGATGAATCGTGCCCGCGAAGAGAAATGTATTTGGTTGTACGAGTGTGTACGACTGGAGGTGGCACTGTGAAGTCTTTTATTTATTTTGTTATGTGTAAAGAGACTTCCGCGTTGAGGTGTCGAATGGTGAACTGATTTTGAGTTGCTGGACGCAAGTGCGGCGGCGGGGTTTGCAATAAAAAGTGGGCCAAAAGTTGAAATGCAAAAGAGTGACAAGATATACGGGACGAGCATTAGAAGGTTCTTTGTGACGGCTTTCTCTGGTGGACATTGGGCAGTGATGTGGATCTTTAGAGAAAGCACCATGCATATTGATTAATATGGACGTGGCTTATTTTCTCGATTCTATTTCTTATTTATGAGGCTTACGATTGCCCAGGATCTAGGTTTCACTGTACCTCTAAATGGAATGGAAGAACATTTAAACGAGTTTTTTTTATAACTCAATAAAGAAGTAAACTTTAAGTTTTTGTATGCTTTTCTCAGTATGTTGATGTTGTTAACATTACACTGTAGACTCTTATCGAGTGAGACGCCCAAATTCTATGTTCTATTTTTGACCATGCATATATTGACCGGTAGCACTTTTAACTGGACAAAAATAGAAGATTCCAATGATGCTTTAGAGTTCAAAATTCATAGAGGCATTAGTTAGCTACAGTTTTTTCTGGCCTAGTAAGGATCAAGTGAACCTTATTTATAGTTGTGCTGAACTCCCCCTATCGGAAACCTTAAGGCACTTCATACAAAATATACGCGCGTTATTTTTACGACTACTCCACTATCATTAGCTCGAAGAGGAATATTGTATCCTCTGTTTTATGGAAGATAAGTAATTAATGACATAAGTTTCCTTTCTGAAATTCTTTAAAAGGATTTATTCTCACCCCGATCCACTTTCAAAAACATACATTTGGGAATAAAAGTTTCAGCTTTTTTATGCCGGATCATATCATCACAAAAAAATCAACGATTTGTTGATATAAACTTCAAAAATATAGGAAATGTTTTCACCTTCTCATTTGAAAAGATCTTTTGTGATAAGATTTTTGTGGAGCCACAAGGTAGCCACATGGGTCCTAAACTTTTTATTTTTTTCATAAATCATTTATCATATTATTCAAAAATATAACTCTACGCTTTATATTACAATGCAATGTGACAGTGTTTGGCATCTGGCTTATTTAAGAAAATGCATGCATGTTCTGGATGCATTTCAACTTGACCTGAAGACCATGTTGGATTTCATTTTTCATTTTGACATTCTATTGAAAAGTTCTACGGAAAATTCTGTCGAGGACTTCTGTTAAATTTTGTTAAATGAACGTATAATACTACACGCAGTGTACTTGCAGTCATCTCATTTTTGATGTCGGGTCTTTATGCTATTGCACTGCAACACCAACTTGCAGAAAATTACGAAAATATTTGAAACGATCAATTGAACACTCTCCAGGTTGGGCAGGATGATGGGTGATATTTTATGTTTTATGCTTCGAAACTTTTATCACGACGTCATCACTGAAGAAGGTGATACCGACCTTAGTATCCTTTTCATCACTTACACACAAAGCATGAAGTTATGATACTCCTTTGAGGCGTGTCTCAGGCGAATGCTTTCCTTTTCGGGTCCTTTTGTAAATTATTCAAGGTCAAATTCCAAAATTTTACATTGACAATTGAATAAGCTGGACTCTTGGCTACTTCAATTTTTTAACAACGGCTTTGTTCAGATTTCTAGGCTCTTGCTAGTCAACCGGCTACGATTGGTCGGCAAAGATAGTTTGCAGTTGAAAATATTTGACTACTTTTTGCAGTTTATTGATGAAACGTCAAAAATCAGCTGTTAATTTTGAAATCGTTTCTTGATCGGTTGAAGTTTATGAAATATGAAAATCTAAGTCAAAATGGGATCAAAAGGCAGTAATTTTGTACTAACCGAAAAGCAAGCTCGACTCATCACACACTCATGTGCACATAAGTCAACTCACATAAAAGTACTTCTTCCGTGTCGCTCATATTATCGTTTAATTCAAAACACACGATTAAGACTTGAATTTCTAAAAACTATATGTTTGACAAATGAAACTGTCAACTGCATTTGCAGTCCGTTTTCCCGTTTAAAATTCTAGGTTTTGACTGAAATTTAAGTCCCAAGAACTCTGAATGCGGCCAACGTTTTCAGCATTTTCATTTGACGAAAAACCTTGGGTCTACTCTGTTCATTATGTGATGGATTTTTTTTTCGTTTTTTGTAATAGCAAAGTATTTAAAAGGTGTCAATGGATGAGTTTATTAAGCATATTAAATATCGTTTATTTATCAAAATTGTTCGAGTTACTCCAGCATGAAGGAATTTTCTTTCAATTTTGACAGCCTCATTAAGATGTAAATAAACCTCAATAACTCATGAACTTTCATCAAGGAATTGGCTAATAAAAGTACATTTTACTCCGCATTATGGTAGTCCTTGTGACATATAATCCAGCTTAGGAGGTAAAAGACAGTCATTATCTCAAATATGAAAGATTTGATGGTAGATTGGATCTTTAGTAAAAACAGGAAGTTGCATAGGTATTACGGCAAACATCGCTACGCGCTTTTTCTCATATTCTTGCCTTAAAAAAATTGAGGTTCTGTAGTTTGGCAGTTCAAATATAACAAAAGGTGTCATAATGGCAATTCATTCGAATGTAGTGTACAAATTAACAATTGTAACGATTTCTTTTAATTCTACCTCTTACAGGCTAGTGATAACGCCTGTTATCACTATTGTCACATCGTTGCTGTTATCACTATTGTCGCATCGCTGCCAAATACTGATAAAGAACTCAAGTCATAGATTTTTTATGTTAATATTTTATAAAATTGTCTAATTGTTCTAGCTTGACAGAAATCTGCACCGTGATATGACCAAAGAAAACATTCGCTGGTTCCGAAACAATGACGCAACGATTTTCTTTTAGCCGTTATCCATAGAATTTACCTCCTTTGCTTGACTGTTTTCAAAGCTTTGTCTTTTCTTCCATCACAGAATAATCCAGTCATTGGTTGATTATGGATAAAGTTTTGTTTTTCTCTTTGCTCTTTCCCGTCGAAACTTCGAACGATCTACCACACTACTTCGGTCGCTTGAGGTTGTAATTCCAACGTCATTCAAGACAGTGGAAGCTATAATAGCGACACACATATCAGTAACTCCAGTACGATGTCGCTGGCGAGAGATAAAGATGGGAGATTTTTGAGCATCTGTGTAAGAGGCGGCTCAATGCCATCTCACAATTGATTAAAATTACAAATTTGTAGCTATGCGTGAATCTTCTTTATATTTCGCAGTACTCTTTTTAAATTGTTCAAAGCGAAGATTTATGCTCTATTTCTAAAGCACTTGTCGCAATCCTTTCTGATATTCCCCAAACAATTGGCTCTTTAGATGATTTCTCTGGTTTTAGATCATGCTTGATCAAAAGATAATCTTTCAGAAAGTCGATAACCCGAAGAGTTTCTTGCAATTAACAAATCAATATCTTAGCCTGAAATGTTTCAGTCTTTTTTTCGAAACTTTTTCCAATTATTAGAGGAACCTCAAAATTTCGAACAAGTCTTAAAATTAGGTTTTACTTATTGAGCCTATCACGCATCTTTTTGCGGGTATGCCATGGTAAATGCAAAAAAAATATTACTTTTATTAATAACTAAATATTAATATTCTAATTTGATGACATTGTTTTATTTTATTACTAATTGGAAACTTTCTGTCGATTCGGGAACTTTACTTGAATATGTTCAACTTCGATGTCTACTGAGTCTCAGTTTTTCAAGCTGGATTCTAAAAGGGATTTTATTTTTTAAATTTATTAAAGTGAGCTTACAAGTATATTGCATTCTGGGTCTAATTTTTTTTCTTGAATATTTATTCAAACAATTTATAAATGACTGGAAATGCGAATGGGATTGGAAAATGTCACAAACCTTAAAAACAATCATCGCTCAACACTTTTTTCTTTTAAAATATTCGCTTCGGTTTGCTAAGAGAAATCATTTTTTAGCTCTCTTCTTCATCGGTCATTTGTTGAGGGTTTTGAAAAGTTTTTCTTTCATTTAATTCTCTAACTCCTTTTTCGATATTTCCACTTTTTGGCGGCAGCATAAATTAGTAGTCTGCTTTAATTTTTGTTTTTATATCCCCCAGTTAACCAAAATAAGGACCAACAGAAATATCAAAAAAAAAAAGGTAAAAGAAATATGTCCGGGATGAAAATATGCAAAACAAAAAAGTAAAAAGTATCCAAAAACACAGGGAGCATGAGTAATTAAATGTCCTTTTGTTGTCTGAGCATTTGTTATGAAGAGCCTCCTTTATTTTGTTGGTTAAATAAATTTTGCATAGGATAACGAGAAAATTTTCATCTAATTACTCATGTTGCGGTTGACTGGAGGCGGCGGCTGGCGCGGCGTCTTTGAACAGAAAAGGGTTTTTCCGACCAAACTACCTAATCCATCAATTTGTGTGCACATATGTAAGGAGCTAAATGCGCATTTTCCTGTACCCACTACCAAAACTCATTCTACATAAACTTAGTTGCTTGTTTGAGAAGCGAATCCGTGCGAAATATCGATTAACCTTAAACGCTTGATTTGATTTAGAAGGACAATGATCAAATCAAACCCATCTCGATGCATGAAACTAATAACACATTGCTATACTATTATTATTAGTGGACATACCCGAGTCTGGACACGCACTTATATAATTACCTGAAACATTACAAATTCGGGATATAATGAGGTTGAATGCGTACAAAACCGTATGCAACCCCTTTCTACGAGGACAGTTTCAGTACGCTACCATGAAATCAATATTTGATGAAGCCAGTCAAGCTGAACAGAGGATTTACGCCTGCAGAAAATTATTTCAATCAACCAGCCGGACGACAGGACTTCGTGTGAAGATGTTGATTATGTTGTGACATTAAATGTTTGACATACGCAAACAGGAATCGGTCACCGGTGATGACGACGGCGACGACGGCAACGATCGAGGACCATAATAAAGGAATCAATTGCAACCAGGTGACGAGGTGTATACATACATTGGAAATCGCCGAGGTTAATTACCGTTGTTATGTGGAAGCATCTTGATTGATCGATACCTACGCGATGGATTATTCTTTATCAGAAAGGACATGGATACATGAGTTGAATAACAAATGTCAACATTTTTCCCAGCTGTCACTCTGCGCTGGAAACTCAACAAATAAAATGCCACCTACTTAACTACATTACATAATTGATCCTTACGCACGAATCTCCTCCCATAAACGTATCCTCTTCTCTTCTGTAGTACCTCCAGTTACAGCAGTAGATGGTGATATCCCGAGGGCGTATACGCAACCACACACTCGTGTGCCGAACGATGGCTATGCCTCACTACGACTATGGTGCTGCTCCTTCTGTTTTGTTATTTGTTATTATAATTTACAAATGATTGCTGTATGATGGGAGCCAAATTCAGGTGGCACTGTTCTGTCTTCATTAAAAGATGGCGGCATTCCCAACGTGTCCTCGTTTGCCAGTATTCGTTCGGATCGTAATTTTATCTGCATTGGGAATTGTTGGCAACAATTTAGAACGTTCTCTCCGTTGTGGGTATGAAGTCAGGACATGGGTACCAATCATGAGCCAGCCTTGCAACGTATCTTTGCACACATGAACGAAGTAGAGCACAGGAACGAAGGATTTGAACGGAGAAGTTGGATTTTTGCTGAGCGCCAATATGGATAAGAGTCTGCCAAAAAAGGAAGAGATGGTTTTTGGATTTCGCACTTGGAATGGGGCTCTGCTGTGTGTGCACTATGAGATAGTAATTTGGATGTTTATGATGCCTCAGGAGGTTGCAAAGTCATACATTGAGACTTTGGTTGTATGACGGGATTTATTGCTTTGTTTTGTGGAAGTGTAGAAGTTACGGAACGGAACTATGTACAGACTAAGAAAAAGTGACAGTGTCTGCTAAAATGATGATACTTTAAATTTAAGAGAAATCTTAGAGTCGAATTCGCTTACTATGGAAATACTTGATTCCTTGCACTTCAGATTATTCGGGATAAAATTTAAAATTAAAATTTCCCGCTTTCTAGAAATATATCACAAGTTTAGCTTACCTAAACAAAATGCCCAAAATTTATCATTCTATCGCCCTACGTCGACTTTCCAAACTCCACTTCAAAGAGACAGGAAAAGGACATGACAGGAAACGCGCCGTAAGGCTCCGTAATAGTTCACTTTCTGACGAGAATATGACTAAAAATAAGCTCACAAATTTCTGTCTTCAGACTGTTAATGGCGTGTAAGCTATGCTTATTCTTTTTTGGCCCTGAACAATGTGCTGCTCGGGTGAAGCACTTAATGAAAAACGAGACCCATTAAGGTCAGAGCTATAATCGGGCCTAATTTTTTCGAGGACGTGGTGGGTTAAGCGATTACTGTGACTGATGTGCGTAGCAGAGTCATAATACAAAGGCTTAAAGTACAAACAATTTATAAATTTGATCTGTGAGACATGTGGTTCCAGTGGAGCAAAATGTTGAAGGGTGCGCTTCCCGTTCGCGTGGCAGTTAGTTTTGGAGATGATCCAATGTGACGTCTTTTAAAAATTGTTAAGATAACGGGCCAATGAGATAAAGCCCAGAAGATCGAAAAACCGACAAAAAGAGCTTCAATGATCATAAAAATTTTTGGCGCTAGCCTGATTGATATTATATTCACAAAAATATAAAATAGTAGCCATGCGAAGGGTTCCTCACCTCCCACAAGTATACAGCACCTTATTTCTTTAATTTCAGAATTTTTGAACAAAAAGAAGAACCTCGACATCGGTTTACGTATAGTTCAAATGAGAATAAAAACATCCAGTTAGGAAGTGGAAAACCTTAAACATGCGGATTTAAAACGATCACCGGTTTAAAGATTAGCTGATACATGATTCTGACGTCAAAATAAAGTGGTGTTAGCGTGAAGTCCAATTTCCTATTTTGCTATTGCAACTAATGACTTTGATTAAAGTGGTAATTTCTTGAAAGTAAATAACTAAAGACAAGTATAAAATATGAATCTGGAGCGTATTCAAGTTATAGTTGTCAACTTATTCAAAAAATTGCACTAAAGAAGAGCTTGAAAAATATTGAAATATGAGAACAAATGTATCTACACATTGTGTGCTTTAAATGCGTCCGCCACGAAAGCAAAACACTCATACATGGTTGGTTGGTTGTATAGAATGCTATACAATAAATCAAATCACACTAACACAACTACATTTTGACATTTGTTCCACAAGTTGCATTCATTCATTCGTTCCACAAGTTGCAAAATGTTTTTTTTCTTATTCGAAAAGGTTGCATACAATAAAGGGTTGTTAAGTTGGTTCCTGTTTAGACGATTACTTTTGAATGCGTAGTGAGCAGTCATGTAGTGCTCACTGCTGCACTACTTTGACAAAGAATAGGGGTGGAATGAGTGAAATGGAGCATTTATTTCTTCTCTCGTCCTAGTACATATTTGAACTCACGATCCTCACCTCACAGCTGATCCAATTATGATGTTCATCCGGCAACTCACTACTCCACGATCGAAATATCGGGTTTTTCATTAAGAGCGCTACAAAAGTTTTTTTTAAATAAAACAAAAACGGAACGGAACTCGATTTCTTTTGCATGGCCACCACGGGCACGCTTGCAGAAGTCCAGACGCTGAACCCAATTTTCGACGGTTTTCAAGCATATAGTAAATCGGCCGAAACTGCTGCAATTTCACGTTTGATATTCTTACGAAGTTCATCAATCGTCGCTGGTTTGTTGGCATAGACCATAGACTTGACGTAGCCCGACAGGAAATAGTCTGACGGCGTCAAATCGCATGACCGAGGCGGCCAAGCGACTGGACAATATCGTAGGATAACAAGTTCTCCAAACTTGGTTTCCAATAAATTGATTGTGACATTCGCTGTGTGGCTTGTGGCGTCATCCTGTTGGAACCACATGTCCTCTAAGTCATATCATCCAATTGGGGCCAAAAATATTCGGTTATCATTGAACGGTAGCGGTCCCCATTCGCAGTAACGAGCTGGTCTTGATCATCACGGAAGAAGTACGGCCCAATGACGCCGCCGGCCCATAAACCACACCAAACCATAATTTTTTTTGGGATGCAATGATGACAGACTGACTGATGATGACGCATATTTTGTTTATTGACGGAGCCATTCAGCTAGAAATGAGCCTCATCGCTGAATATGATTTTTCGATGAAAATCCGAATCATTTTCAAGTTGTTGCTCAGCCCAATTCACGAACATATGAAGCTTCTGGTGGTCAAGCAGATTCAGTTCTTGCGTCAATTTAATCTTGTTAATATGTAGGCCAAGATCTTTTCGCAAAATTCGCCACAACGACGTCACAGAGATGCCCAACGCTTGAGAACGACATGTGAGAGACACATTTGGGCTTTCCACAACTGAAGACTCAGCGGCAGCAATATTCTCGACACTACGGGTACTAGCACGGGAACATTATGACGACCACAAATCTTTCCTTCATGAAATGGCAAACCTTACTGAAGAGAAATGTCAGAAGAGCGGCAAGAAATATGGCGCCGTTTGCTGTCCCTGTCGCTCTACTTTTGTAGCGTACCTGTTGAAAAACCCTTTGTAATGACAAAATGGAATAGAAACGGAACATTTTGGGTGTGGACCGTGACTGCCCACCCCGATTTTTATATTTTCTTCGTAACTGCCGCTTTCCCTTACCACTCACTCTTCTCATCCACAAACTCAAAAGTAATCCTCTAAACAGGCTCTTGGAGATTCATTGTCTAATGTTAGGTGTAAAGTTGAATTGCGATTCAATGAAACAATTTCTTTGTATGGGGACACCGATTTATTTTTAACTTTATATCATTTTTATTATTTGCTTTTTTAGCGGCATTAGCAGTTCACCTTCTGTGAAATTACAAGTGTCGCTTTATAAAGGTTAAGGAGATACAGCTCTGATGCAGACGGATGGACAGTCAGACATTTGAGGCCTACTTAAAGGGTTTGGGAATGGACCCCTAAAATGATACAATGGTTAGAAAATCACTCGAACACGGGAATTCAAAATCCCGAAATAGAACCTTCGCACAATTATCTCGGCCCCCGGGTGATCAGCGACCGAAGATTCGATGAGGTGATCAATTGTGAGAAAATACAATTCTATTTATGAGAAAGCAGATAGTCGATATTACAGAGTGTTACACCGTGTATACTACAAATATATTTTTTATTATTTTCAGCATCAATTGCAATTTTTAAATTGTTAGGAAAATTTATGAGAGTCAAAAATAAGACGTCAAATTATAAGAATTTTGTTAAAAAAAAATTACCAATAGAAAACCGTCGGGAACATTTTATGAGCCGACACTATGCAACCTTAGTTGTAAGTCTAATTTTAAGTCTAATTTTCAATAAATATTATAAATAAATAAATATTGGTGTTCTATGTCAGACTTAAATATTAATTTGTTTTAAATATAAAACTTTGGTATCCAAACAATAGATTATTCCCTATATGGAGGTCGTCGACATTTTCAGCCACAAAATATCACCCACTCTAAAAACTGAAAAGCCTTAAAATGAATCCACAATTTGTATAAATTTAAAACTTAAAAACAATCTGCTTTACTCAGTCCACTGATGGTCGGCACCACCACCGCCACAAGTGTACACGACGTTCTGTTTTTCAAAACGCGGTGTGGTAATCGCAATCGAAATTAATTAAATTATAAATTCCAATATAATTAGTTTTTTTTTGTTTTATTTAAAATCAAATAAATGCGCTTTTGGTCCTGCCACCAGACACGATTCGATGTTCACATCGCGCGCAAATCACATCGTAGTGTAAATAAAAATTTCAATCCGCGGCAGGATGGTTTTGTTGAAGTTTTCCATGCGTGAAAATTCACAAAAGGGGGGTTCTCTCTTTGGTCACTATACAAGTAGGTCATATACTCATAGCAACCGTTCAATCCAAAGCGTAGATCCGAACTTCATATACTGACTCCGCATCCAATCGGGCTAACTTCCTGCGCCTGTCCACGTTTTGGCTGACCTCAACTGTTATTATTTTTCCAGTCTGTTGTCCGATTCTGACCACATGTTTGCATTTAACTGCATTAACAGTTGCACGGCCTCAGGTTGGGCTGCATCCAGTGCGATAATGATTTGGCAGCCGATATTTGGCTCGACAATTCCAACGTTTGTTGGGTGCATCCTCACTCCACTAACGAGCCTGGCATATTGAAATCCAAAATTATTAAATTGTCTCGCTGTGACTAGCGTCATTAATTTTTATTATTTTGCCTGAACAAAAAAGTCAGTCGTGTCGCGCTGCATTAAAACGTTCTGCGCGCATTATCCACTCACATTTGCAGTGGCTGGCGTGCGCTTTATTTTCGTCACGATAGGACCCGTCGCATTGGGGATGGTAGGCGCGCTTGCGATGGGTGGCATAGGGTGTAATATGCTCAATCAATGTGGTCAATACGTTATGCGAAAAAATCGATTTGTAATTAAATTTAATCAATCGCTTTTGTTTTTGTTGCTGTTTCGATGTAATGCTGAGCTTAATTGATGGAGACAAGCGTATGTGGGGAGATTGTAACCCACCCCCGATGATCGTATAGTTGTTATTTGATTAAAGTGAAATTTCATGTTTAAAATATGGTTAGCCAATAAAAAAAAATTACACTGGAGGAGGCTTGTATCAAAATCAGGCTAGCTTTAGCAGGTAATCAGATTTAAAAGTTTAATTAGATTAATTGGGGAAGTGGTCGGATTGACTAACTTTGATGGGTATGCTAAAAGCTGATTATCCAAATAGTTCAGTGATTTAGTTAAAAGCTACGAAAATAAGTGAGTAGAGGTTGCTTTGACATTCGCAAAAAAAGGTAATTCAGTTCAATTAACACTGGTGAACAAAATTTTTTTAAGAGCTCTACTTCGGCATTAGACCAGACAGACTTTACCGACACCGGTCACTTTTAGAAACTAGTTTGTGACCAGTTGGTTTGAAAAAAAGCGACCATAGTGGAGTAGAACGAAGATAGGCATGACAAAGCTGATGGCGATATAGGTATACGCCATCACTCAATTTCTTGTTCGTTTGCAATTTTATCTCCTGATTTGAAATAAGATCTCTGTCTTTCGATGCTGTCGTTTTTCGATCTGGTGATTGGACAGGTACTTGTGTTTTTCCAGAGCCACTCTTTCACACCTCGAAGAAGCTTTGTAAAAATGATCCAAATCTTTTTCTTATTTAAATGAGAATTAAGGTGCTACAAAGCGAAAGATGATAAAGAGTGTTCTTCTTATTTAAGTCTTTTGCCTCGTTATTCACGATTCCATCGTTATGGATAATGTTTCCAACACCGGCGGAAGAGATACATCCCCTGACGTTGTGGAACTACAGCCAAGGTTGACTATTGGCATCATGTAGACCACCAGGCTAAAGCTCCCCGCTTTTGTCAAAAAACATAAAATTTTTAATCCAGTTCTAGTTTCTACTTTGTTTTAGGGTCGTCCTTATATTTTACTAAAAAGGCCTCGGATAGGTTTATTTTGTCGTTGCAACTTAAGTTTGCTTTGAGGGCAAATGGCTTATGTCAGTACACATTTCTAGACCTGAAAGTCATTGAGCCTTCTTGCTTTTTAATTCTATAGCCTGGTCCGATGTTAATTCGGGCCTTACGCTTTAAGCCAATGTAGGGTATCATGTGATTTTGACTTTGAGATTTTGACATTTCTGCAAGAGACGTACAGGATGCTATTTTATCCCAATTCTACTTCTTTTTTAATTTTGCTGCAAAAGGACTAAGCCGAAGTAACCTTTTGTAGACAGAAAAAGCCTATGTTTATTATAAGAAAGTATCTGAATAGCAGATTTCGAGAAAATTGTTTCGAAAACCTAAATAATTTGCGATTAAGGTTGGACTTAGTTAGTCAATCAGTGGCGTTTGAATAAACATCCGGTCATGCCTTTATACAACTCCTTTTCTCAAAGCGCCGATATTGCTTTTCGATGCAATTTCATACGTCATAAAGCAACGCCTTCCGGATTTGAAATTGTCTTGTTCATTGAAGTCTTAACAATGAATGAACCCTTACAAGTGGCTTGTATGAAAATTTATGACAGTGAGAGTACCCGCTGAAGCTAGGCACGAAGGTGGGGATGATTTATCCTGAAAAACACAGAAAAAATGCCTAGCATTCCGTAATCGCAACTTATGAACTTGAACTGGTTCAAGAGAAAATAATGAAGAGATGCTTATCGTGTGTTTACCTGCGATCAGAATATTTAAGTCTGTAGGATTGCATCGATTCTTTCTATAATAAGAAGGTCAAGTAAATCTTTCTTGTGTTTTCTAGCGAAACCATGAAAAACTGATTTTTCTTCTTAGTTCCAGGGCCGGGAGTCTCCTTCAGAGTAAAACAAAATCAAAACATGCATAATGGCAGCAACCCAAAAAAGAGAAGCGACAACACTACACTACAGACCTTCGGTTAATGATTACAGTAAAAACTAAAGAACTATGACAGGGTGGCACGAAGCTCGTGGAACACGATTTCTAGACAAGAAAATGCCCAAGCTTATTTATGTAAGGATAATTAACCCCCTTGATTTTTACTCCGGATTATAAAGTTCGATCGTGTGATAGCACATGGGATTTTCTTCGAAAGCGATGGATGGCAGTGACAGAAAATGATCATTCGGTCATAAGAAATATCAGCTTTCACGGAACAATGGGGTTAAGAAGAAGGTCTTTTTCAGCAGGATATGTGTACCATGTCTGTAAAGAAATGATTGGCGTATGTTACTTACTGGCAAACGACTGCTTCTATGCAATTACAACAAATCAATATGTTTATCGTTTGATAAATATAATTTTCCAGTAACTTTGTTTAGGTTTTTTATAGGATCATATATAAGTGCAATCGCAAATATGCAACCGTTTGTTATTTTTCAATGTTATCAATCTTATTCTATTTTGTCAAACTACTCAACTGAGTTCCTAACTGGAGGTAATGAATATAATTATTAAATGTGAGACATGCACAAAGAGAACAAAGAGTTGTTAAATTTTCTAAATGCGAGTTCTGATGTAAGTGTTTCCTCTAAATTATATTTCAACTCACAGATCAGAGATCTAACATTTAAAAAAAAAAAGATATCCTTTAAAATAAGGTTCAGCCCTGTGGTTAAATATTCGAAATTTATACAAATTTTGTTATATAATAGGCAAGATTGGCGGCTATGCCGTAATAAAAGAGTTTTTGAAGGTATTTAAAGAATCGGTTTTTAAAAGTGACTGTGCCGAATTAGTGAGTTTTTGTGCTGCCTTTTTATTTTTGGCTTTTTCCCTTCATACTTTGTGTAATATTTCAAAAAATAAAAGAAAAAATAATTATCATGTGAAAATTGCAAATTTGAGAGCACAGCGTTTATAAAAACGCATGAGAAAGGCCTTTAGAGCAATTTGCAGAATTTAGAGCTGCCCGAAATTCAGCAGAAAATGGTATAGAACTTGAGAATAATCGCAATAGAATTGCAAATATCAGAGCAATGCAGTGTAACGTACAAACATGTGAGAGAACATAGCTGTGGTCCATTCATTGAAAGCTGTGATTTTTGTCAAGTCAAAAACTTTCGATTATAGATGAATACTTTATGACTTATATTTCTGCATACCTTTTGTACTAGAAGGAACATAAATTATTTTAAGTATTTTAAATGCATTAAACCTTTACTTACCATAATCACAGCACATTGTCATATGCCAATAATAATATTTAGGTGGCCTGAACACAAATGCTGCAGTATCAAGTCAATGTTGTGTGTCGCAGAAATATCATCCAAACTTCAAATCACTTGGACTTCAAATCACTTGGACAAGTGGGAGTTTCAGGGATCCTTCAATGAGCTAAAATAAAGAGGTGACGATGGAAGCACTTTTTTTATCATCTCATACTCATTGAGTATGCAACTGAGGAGTTGGGTAACATGCACTTTTCTGTATAGTGCAGCTTCAGTTCAATGTTGTCATGTGTGAAAATACCACCAAAGGGAGGAAAAATACATAAAAATTTGAATCTGCCGGACCTGATAAAGTTGATAAAACTTTTTCGTCAATTAGGAAATGAGTTCATAAGCTAAGAATCAGCTTGATCATTTCAGCTTTCAAACACAACCAAAAAAAGCATTTAAGTCGTTTAGGCACCTACAATGCCACAGGTAGACATACATATACAAACGTAAAACACCCTTCTTCTTACGGAGGGCGTTAAAAATAGTTTAATAATTTAACAAATCGATATTTTTTTTGTAAACAGCTTATTGCCTTTCATATATGGTAGACAAACAAAAATACACGATCGACACGCTATTAAAAACAATAGATTTTAAATCTAAAACAAATGCAGCTCAATGGAATTGGAGCTAGGTGATTGAGGATCATTACCTTACCTTTATATAAACATGTAAGACTATGGAAATCACATAGCTAGGAGCGTATTTTTTTCAGTAAATTTTCCTAATTTCATTTATATCCAATCCTTGTGGTGTCTTTGCCAATCCAGCCGCTTCATATTGTTTTGCGAATATAAGAAAAATCTGCGTACACCACCGGTTAATTCCTGTCGTAACTGATAACTATTTTTGAAAGCAGCCAACGATAACTTTTGCTTGTCAGTTTGATCGTCCCATCTTGATATTAATTTCAGTCTTTAGGTCTTATAAGTCGATTCAGTTCCTCAAAGTTTGTTTATTTGATGTCATGCAACTTCAACTTCCAAACACCAATTTTTTAATTTGTAAAATTTCTTCATCTTTAGGGAATGGTTCTTGAAATTCCAAGAAAAAGTTGTGAACCTTTATTTACAAAAGAAAATTGTAGCTTGATTACATGTACACCAATAGCATATGAACATTATTCCCACCACACAAAATGTAACAGCATGTGTTTGCCACAACCATTAAAAATATTGCTTCCAGTGGCGTACATGTACCTAATAGATATGCCCCCACCACCAGTTCTTCGTAATTTTAGTCCTTTAAAATTCAAATTCTTGAAAACTTATTTCATTTCATCTTAGAGCTAGCTGCACGTTTAATTAAGCATTCAAAGCCACAGCCAGCACATTGAGAATCTTTGAAAGTTTTCCTCATAAACCTTGTCAAGTTGCTTCTTCGGAAAACATTAATTTCCATTAATTTTCAGCATATGCTGCACTGAATGTGTTTTCCTCGTACAGACAACAAACTTTTCTCATTCCATTCTCGAAAAAAACCTAGCAACACCAATGACACCGGAAAAGGCTGCAACATTTTCCTAATATTAGTATCTCACGGCGTTACAGCAAACTGCAATCGGGCTTAATTTGCACCTCGGGCTGTCCGCTTACAACCCGCCAACACCCCGCCCCCACACACCACATAAATGCCAGATGATGCTGTCTTTGTACCTAAATAGTGTTTGTGTAACCTGCAAACTGTAAAATTTTACCATCTACCATTACAGCCCATATCTCGGCAGCGACACACCTCACTCTTCTGCTTCACAGTGAAAGCGTCAACCACGACGACCACTTTGAACTCGAACAGCACACAGCGAGGACGAATAATGTGCTCTCACACAGGATGCTATAAAGTGAATAAATCCTGTCAGCAGTGTGTCCTTGTGAAATTCGCATCGCACATATGTTCAAATGAAACACAACCCACAAATGTCGCCCACTTTTCCATCCACCATCGCAATGGTATTCCATTCGTCTTCCTTTTTACCGAACAAGCTTGAAAATATAACAAAAGTAGACGATGACGAGGACGAAGCTGAGGACGATGGTGAAGCAACTTAAAGCACCGAAGGATAGTGGGTGATATAAACAGGCACACACACTCGCAGTCCTACTCGTTCAGTCTGTAAAAAGGATATACTCGTACACAATGCAATGTTCATAAAAAAAAAATGTATGACGATGACATACCTACATAAATACACACAAGCATGCATACTTATATGCGTGTAAGTGTATTTATACGACATAAGGACGACTTTTATGCCGAAAGGAAACCGATATAAAGTTTTATTAGTATCTCTCTCTCAAGAAGCCATCATGGAAAGATTGTAAAATAACGTAATAAGCTGTGAACACACATCCTGCATACACTCCCTTCGTACTCTACTCCCTCTTTCTCACCATGCCAGGGGGAGATTGTGAGTAAAATAAAAAAAGGATCACAAAAAAAAAACAAAGAAAAAACAAACAATTCCAAACTTGAAATTTATTCTTTGGAGTTTTCCGATGGAGAGAAAAGCGCCTGAAGGATGTAGAAGCCTGATGAAGCGGCGCGGCGAAAGGCGAAAGGAGGATGGACAAGGGAAAGAACAACACGAACGATTTGAGTGGAGCTTTTCACTTATTGCAAAAGATCCCGAAAGCATACAAATAAGACAAATACATTCTCACAGCTGCAAAGAATATTTCCTCTGACATTTTCTGTTAGTTGATTCCCCATAGGGTACGATTGACTTTGTTTGGTTGTTAGAAAAGTCAGAAAATTTGTTTGATAAACGATATAAGAGGATATAATATGCTTGTCTTTTAGGCCCGTCATAAAAACGACTCTCTTTGCAATGTTAAAGGTGTTCTTTCTGAAATATTGAACATACCAAGAGCTACGGTTTGATCGACTGCGCACAGATACAGAAGCTCTATCATGTAAGCTCTACTCCCGAAATGAAGTGAGACATGTACTACAAGCGTCATAATTTTTTTCATGAAATAGTCTATTTTCTTACTTAAGGGTCTTCCAATAGGTAGCGTATCGTATTGTTGAAGCTATATCTGTCAAATTATTTTGCTAAATCACCATAGAAGTATATAGCGTTCAACAAAATATGCAAATATTCAGAGAATCCGAGGCAGTCGATTTCGCGTCGCTTACAAGAACTAGGCCTTTTGCAGACCACATTTTCACAAATTTCGCGTCGTGGTTTGGGCCTGCACTCGTACGAAATTCAAGTGACTCAGGAGCTGAAGGTAACAAACAAAATTGCAGAATTTGGTACGATACCAATCCACATTAGATCCAAGAGCGTCCAATGCATCCAGAAGTTCAGGCTGATTTATGCGCCGGAGTCATTGAAAATTGGACATTTCGGATACCCAGAATGGACATTTGAACAATGTTATATTCTAAACATAATGTCATTGACAGGCCTTTCATGTGCATAAAGCGAATTTCGTTGATATCTCTCACACATTTTGTTTGATTCAAATTAAACAATAGGAAGCGCTTTATGCGAGGCCCTTAAAAGTACGTCAAGCATGATCACACGATTTCTTCTGAAAGATAAAGGTCAAATAGTTCATTCCGAAACCATATCGACTAGAAAGACGTCATTCTTGTGACGAAGACAGAGTGGGTTTGGTTTCGTCAAATTAAAATATCTTCTTAAGATGCACAAACAACTTGTTCTCAGTTTGGCACTGCTTCAGTAGTAAATTTCAATTTATGTTTGAATCATTAGATTTAGTATGGCATGAAGAAAGATTTCTTAGAAGGGTGCTATTAGAACAATGATTTATACACAGCCAATCTTAGTCTTGAATCACATTACCACCCAAGAATCTGAGCCTGACCCAAGGCTGTTTCCCACCAACTTTAGTTCGTTAGTCCAAGCTTCTAGGCATCCGATAATACTTGGTCTTTGAACCGGCTGTCCAGTTGCTGAATTTGTTGTCGATAAATGTTTTGCTTCCCAACAAGCTCCATATCATTATGCAGCTCATAGAGTTCGGGGGCGAACATTCAACTCCATTCGGACTCATCGCCCATCTTCGCATATTCCATAGATAGGTTTTTCGTTTAACAGTCACTAAAAGTATTCTCCAATCTTGCCTATTAACCAAAAATCGGCACAAGAAGATCTTGACAGATAAGTGTTTTATAGAGCACGATTGCTTTGACGAGGCATCGTTTGCCTCGGATGAGTCTTCGTCGGATTCGCAACAAGGTGGACACCCTACGTAAGAGTTCAGTTTTGTCGGGATCCGAAATTCGGCCGCGGCTTTGAAAAGTTTTTTGCAAAGAATTCTGTCAAATGTGGCTTTGAAGCCAATTTGAAATTGATAAGTCTTTACCAGAACTTAGAGGAAGGTTAAACAACGGTGTTGCTTTGTGTGTTGCGAAAAACCCTCAAACGTTCAAATCATAAACAAAAGTGGGTCTTGTAAGCGACGTAAACCAGAAATATGGCTCGAAAGCTGTTGCAAAACATAGCATCACCTTTTTGTAGATAAGATGGGCAGAACTGATATTCTAGACATATCCGAAATACATTCATCCTCCCAAAATTTGCTGACGATCTATCTTCCCTATCACTTTTTTCGGTCTTTATAGTTTAGCAGCTGCTGGTATTCTGCTTACATACTTTTGCCTTTACCCCCTGAATCATCGACAAGGTAAGCTTCGTATTTTCGGTTAGAATGGGTGCCAGTTTTGTAGCCTACAGTGTGACATTTGTTCTTTCAGAAAAAATTACTAGTTATATTTCTATTTTCACTCTCTTCAATATCGTTGAGCCAGATATTGAAGAGAGTGTCCTCGGCTGGATCTACCCAAACTACCTTTACTGCACGATTTTGTTTGCAGGGTCTTCTAATGCATTACATTTGTAACCTTTTTCTTCCACACGAACTTATCATCAAACAATGCTTTGACAATCTCTATGCAGTCCTGTCATTTACGGTGTGCGGACTCGTCTAATGCTTAACCTCCTTACTTTTGTCTCGGACTGATCGATATTGTTCGAAGTACATCCGCTTTCCGACTACTGCTGCAATATTTAGTGATTCTGGTACTGAGGTCCTGTAGAATTAAAAGACTTTTTCTTTCATAAAGCCTTTAGCTTGAGTGATAGAGTCATGTGTCCAAATTTATACTGTAAAATTTCCCTTCGATGGAAATCATAACCAGATAAATAATTACCTGAAACAAATTCCTTCAACTCGAGTCCTAGCATCAGTTCAAAGTTCAGAGAGCTCCTCATCAGAAAAACATCTTCTTCAACAAATTATATCCAATATCATAGGGTATGTCATCTCCATATGAGATCACAAGATATAATTCTTCATGCTTGTTGTGATAATTTTATGTTTGTGCCGCATTCCAGCCACCCAACCATCATTAGCATCCCTTTCTTTATATCGTTCGCCTTATCGCATCCCCTTGCCACAAATAAATGTCTTCCTTTGGATCGATATGTGTATGTGTATAATGTAGATTCATGACACGCAACATCTGTATGTACACATGTCCATATGCTAGCGTAGTGAAGTGTTGTAAGTACGGCAAGGATATCCTTCATGGGAATTCTCACTGCCATCCTCTCGCCCACTCCTCATACAGTCCACTTTCCTAGGCGTTCAGGCTATACAAAGGTGAACATAGTCATACTCTTTGATTTTTCCATCCACACATGTATATGCATATCCACATACACATATACAAGCCACGAGAAGATACCATCAGCCCCATCGCCCCCGTCGTCGTCTTCGCCATCATCATCAACATACAGTTAAGGCATGTGGTTCCAGGGGTTATATGTGTGATTTAATGCCATCCGCCGGGGTACACACTACACAACGTTTGTATTCCCCAAAGTTTGCCTTCTCGGTATCTAGTGCGTTTATACTGTTCTGCAAATGTAGGTACGTATCTATCTGCACAGCTAGGTGTAGGCATGTCCCTGTTCTATTCCTCGTACAATGGAAAGGAAACTTAACTTAAGTTTTGTATTGTGTTAAGTTATGAATACACACCAAGTGGATTCAGGGGGATTGGTTGCGAGGTGGCTGATTTATATTTGTATGTATGGGTGATTGTAAAGGACGAACGCTTGCAAACCCAGGAGTCAAGAAACAACTCGAGGAAGGAAACTTTTGTAACATACCAAACAGAAGAACAAGCAGTTTTGTGTGTGGGAAATATGAGAGCGACTCTTGGGTTCATTTGTGGAATTCATTGCCGTGGTAACAAGAAGGCACTTAGCCGGTTAGAAGTAGTCCTTACTCCTTAGGTTTAACTATTACAATATACTCCTCGTAACTGGTGTTTCGATCCAAGGGAAGACGATCTGCGCATTGGGTGTTTCTGGATTTGGACTTTAAAGAAATTGGTTTTCGCCACCCTTAAGAGGCGAGGATGTTAACTCAGACATAAGGATTGCATATAGTCAATCCGATAACAAATGGAAACATGGAACTTTTATTTTGCCAACGTTTGGGTATTAAAGTCTTTCGGCTGAATACCTTGAGGGTGACTTTGTCGGAAATATGTTGACCTGCACACAATCTATTTTGGATACTCGAAACCATCAAGCGGAAGAAGTTGTACTGATGAGAATATCTCCGCTAAGACAAGAAACAAATTTCAGTTGCAGAGATTTCGATCAAAATTGCATTGATCTGGTTAAAGCAAATTTTTCAGTTGATCAATAAAAGACTTGGGCACTTTACTGCTTACTTTTTCATTGCCTTGAAGAGTTTAAAAAAACTTTAGAAAGAACACAAAAAGAAAATGAAAAAAATCACTTGTATTTTCATAAACAAAGTTAAAAATTCAATAAAACAATGTCAAAAAATATTATTGAAAATAAAAACAAAAAACCCGACTGCTTAAACAAAAAATTGTGATCTAAACATTTTCAAACTTACTTAACAAACGAATTAAAAAGATAGAAACAAGTAAAAAAATTAAAAAAAATTTATGTTTTTTCTAATAATATTTTTTATATGATTCGTTAAGTTTTCGTTTTAAATTAATTTATCGTTTAATTATATGTAGCTTAAAAAATGTTAACTAAAGTTATGTTAGGTAAAAACCAGAGTTTTAAGATTGATATTAAAATGAAGCGAAATTTTCGGTATGTTAACTTTAAAGCTCTAAGTCATCAGTTCATAGGATCAGTTCCTGTAAACGTTGAAGCTCATTTAAAGAATTTTGTTCATGTGGACGATTTAATAGTTTTTTTTTTAAGGATCAATGCTCCTGATAGCTAATCCAGCCAATGTTTCTTAATTGACTCAAAGCTTCAAACCCTTGCAAATATTTGTGAGACAAGATCGACAGCCTTGAATGAATGATGATGGTTGATTTCAAGTTGCATTCACAGCTGACATACTAAATTGCATATCTAGTTGTCCTATTGCTTGCAGTATTGGTATGATTTCATTTACAATGCAGCACTTCTAATACGTGCAACGTATCCTTTGGGTTCTCTAGAATTGGAGTCTAATAAAAAGTATGTATTAATTAATGCAACAATTCCTTTTTCATAAGATAGTGCATTGGAATTAACAACTCCAATAACTATTTGTTGCCCAGGGCTGATATGTCTAAAAGTTGCCCGTCGCATACACTGGGTCGCCAATAATAACGTTCGAATTTATCACTAGTAATACAATACTCTTTTCATGTTTTATGTTGTGATATTGAATATTTTGTCGTTTCTTTTGGCCTTTTTCTATTCGAAATACATTTATTTTGCAAGCTATTTCTGAAACACTGTTTTTTAATTCCCAACTTGATAGGTTTTGAAATAAGTTGTTTAGGACACATGGCGCTAAGAAGCTGTCCTTTCAATTTTATTAATTTTGATTCTTAACTCGGGCACGAAGTATGAAATATACTTGATTATAAATTGAACGTAATATAAAAGATAATCAGTATTTGGTTGAAAGGCACATGTTTTTGAACAGCATCCAACTTTCGGCAGGGACTCTTTAAGCTTTGTCCAAACATGGTTTTCAATTTCATTAATGTCTGGTGATTGTGGTGACTTTTCCAGAACATGTGGACAACTTTAAAGCAGCAAAAAACGTATATTGTGTGCTTTGTGTTTCGTGTGGTTGTTTAAGTAAATGCCCTGTAGTCAACAATTATAACATATGTTGTCTTGTTATAATTCTATGAATTGTTAATAGTTGTTCTCGACCAGAAGCTGACATGCAGCCACAAACCCTTGCAGATCCATTGTGCCCTTTGAATGCAATTTTTTATCTCATCATTTTTCTGTTTTCGGTAAATTGACCATGTTGTCAAAATGAATTAAATTTACTCTCATCCAATATTGGTTCAGGATGAACGTTTTATTCAGGCTCTGTGCCACTTCTGTGGCTAATTTTGGAGCGCTTTGCGAACCGATTTTGTTTCATCACTTCTCTACTTCTCTCACTTCTATAGACGTTTCAATTTATATGATTTAAGGAAAAGAATAAAAAACGCCCCTTTAATGTACTTCAGTTGGGCCAACACAGAGAAGAGAAAGTAAAAATTCCGATATTGGCCTGTTAAATTAAACCATTGATTATGTGGATTTTTTACTCTTTTCATGGTTTTTTTTTTGGAAAACTAAAAGCAACTTTGTTTCATGTTCCGTTTTGTATTATTAAATTATAAAATAGTTTATTTATTTTTCAATGATTGTTTTATCACTTGAATGCTTTAAAAACGCGAGAGGGTACCCTGCTCGAGCTCTTTATTTTGATACACCGTATGCTCTTTTATGTGGCCAGAGAGGTTCCTCAAGTCGGTACCCCGCTGGCGATATAGTTTGTTGCTTTACCTTAAGGACCTTAACTTACGTAAGTCGGCCACAAAAACGCGAATTATATACGCAGTGACGTAGTCCAACTTTGGCCTTCTAATCATACGAAGAAGGAGTTGACGAAGAAGTTCCTTCCCTTTAATTTAACAGCCACCAAACAGTTCGATGCTGGCGATTGACTTCTTGCAGATCGAGGTCAGAGACCGCCCTAATGAATCGCAGACACTCTGTGCAGCTATTTGCAATATATCTTAGTTAAGTTTTTCGGGCAATGAGGAAGATAAACAATACCCCTTATTTATCCTCGATGAGACCTATTGAATACAGGTAGAGGAAAGCCTCTGGGAGTTGTTCGTATTCAGACATCTCAAGTAACCGAATACATTCCATCAAGCCGCTCCACGTTGAATCACAAGAGGCAACCATAGACTAAACACTGCCACGAAGGTAACGCGAATTTCGAATAAGTTAAAAGTACTGTTTAGGCAGGTGTGTTTTTAATTTATTTAGTAAGCCTTCAAGTCTCTACATGGAATGGAAGAAAGAGTCGCTCTGCATGAGTGCCTAAGGTGCAATGGCCCCTTATTATGCTTGAGATGAGACAGATATCCTTTCGATTTAGGTTATTGATATCTCTGGAACTATGAGAGTCTATGGGTGGTCATAAAAGCCTGGGAACTGGACATGTTTCGGTTTGATTCCAGCGTCTGTTAGCCATGTCTAGTGTGTCCGAGTCAATTATTGAAGAATTTGATTAGTTTCCAATTCCCTGTTTAACAAGTTCGTCTACCCTCTCGCTCCTTAATATCTCCCGGTGACCTGGCACATAACAGAGGTTTCCCGTATTGAACGCTGATCTAATGTTAAGTTGGTGTTAGCCTTAATTGCGCCTGACTGTCAACGTAGATGGTTATGACCTGACCATCTTATTTATTTCCAATTATCATTTTCGTGACTTGGAGTATGGCTGTTACCACGGCTTAGAACACGCTGGAGCTATCTCCTGAGCGGAAGGAGCCATTTATGCATCTGTTTTTACAGAATGCACCGGTGGATCCATCAGTATAGAAAGCTAGCTCAGCATCAGTACTGACAGCATCATTTTCCCCCTCTTCCCTCTTGTTGGCAATTTAATACAAAATTTCCTGTTACACTCTAATTTGAGGATGATAGTCCGTTTCAGTATTTTCTTTGAAGGCATTCCCATCGCAGCAGGATAGCGTGCCCTTAGGCACTGGCTACCTATAGACTGCTTGTCTTAATTTGAGGGATGTCCGAGACTCTATTGCTACAGTAAAGCTCCAGTGGTAGCAGATTCAGCATTGTCTCCAGTGCTGCGGTAGATGTCGATCTTGCAAGATGATAATTTTTCTTAAATGCCTTCGACCAAACTTGTGAACTGCAGGTGAGGATGGATCGCATAATCACGTTGTATAGCCAGCAAAACAGATTTTTACACTCATACCTTTCTGACTCGGTTTTCGATGTTGTCTTTCAGTCAGTTTTTTTTACTGTCAGAGCGGTCCCGTGAATCTTCGGGGGGTCGAACGTTGGAATTATTCATCTCCTTGTTAATAGCACTGCCTCAGTTTTAGACGGGTTGACGTCCAGTCCTCGTCCTCTGGCCTACTTACTGATGCAAGAACATGATTGAGCCTTTCGCTTAGGGAGGAAACGAACTTGCCTGATAACAGAATTGCAATGCCATCGGCATTTGACATTAAAGGCATTGGTTAATAGTATCTTTTTTATTAAGTCTACAATAAGTAGCCAGATCAACGGCCTCTCCTTGTGGCGTGGCCCGTTTGATCTTCTTTTGCAGACATTAACACCGAGTGCAGCATTTATGATGTGCCAGTTCAGGTAGATCCAGGCCCTTGCTAAGACTGCTCACACAATTTTGAATGACTTTAGTACTAACTTAAGGCTTCATGTATGTCCACGAATGCTCCGAGAATGAACTCCCTGTTGTTGAGAGATTTTTCGATCGTTCTGACTACTTCATTTAGTGCAGAGTCTTACCAGCAGTCAGTTCTGATGGATACTTATTTTAAGAGTCTCATTTCGGATTTGCTTTAAAGCATTTTCTTGCCAACCAAAAGAAATATCAGATTTTCGTGTGAAATTTTGAGCATCTGCAATGTTTGAAGGGATGTGCAAAGCCACCCCTCGCGCATATAAGTACGTAACGTAAATAATGTGCAAGCATTAGAATACAAGTATACTTGTTATTGCCAGTACACATATACAGGCGCATGGAAATTTTGTGCACGTTTCGATTTCGACATTTCCTCTTTTGGCAAAATGCAAAGTACCTCATAAAAATACATAATTTTGCTAGCCTGCGCTGCGCCACAAAACACATCCACGTGTACCTCAAGTCTTGCGAGACTGGGACCATCTTTGCTGGTTAAACTCCCACAGGGTGTCATAGAAAATAATGACCCTTCGCCGTTTCTTATTAATAATAAATTTGGTGAACAATTTTCTTCGTTCATTGCGTTGCGTTGTGTGTACGATTGTGTTTGACTGTGCAGCCGTATTATGCCATTTGCGTGGCAATCAAATAAAAATGTTTCCGCACGTATCCAGGGTACCCTATTGCTTGCTCCTTGCATTGTGTATGTATCTTAGTCCCTTGACTTTGTTATGCATAAAGGTACAATTTTGTTTGCCTGCTAATGTGTACTAAGGAGTCTTTTTTATGATATCGTAATGAACCTGAATGTGGAGAATTATTGTTGGTTCACTTAGATTTTTTTTTTTTTTTTGTTTTTCTTCTCAAAAGTTCTCTTGTATGTGTATTATTTGGCGCCAGGATGAAAGTATCTTTTGATGGCGTCCCCAAAAGGGAAATTGCAAATTATACGTTGGAATTCTTTTCGTTTCGGGAGTAATCAATTGAATATATTGTACGAGAGGCGTTTGGACTTTGGCGCATGAAACGGGCGGGCGAGAGCCTTGCACGCATGAAAATTACAGGATAATATTTGCCGAAGTAATTTGTTTACGTAATGGTTATGGAGCAGTCGTCATTGGCGGGGACCAAGCACAAAATTGAATTCGAAATGAATTTATAGAGAATGCGTGGATTTTAGGGCGCAAGTTGATTTTACGAGTTGCCTGCAAAGAAAATATAACTAGAGATGTAACAATAGTGAGGATATGGAAAAAGTTTATGTTTATTGGTATGAAATAAAAACAAATCAATTCCTTGACGAAACTTTCTGCTGCAGCCTTAACTCTTGTGCAAAATTATTAAAATTAGATCCAAGGTTGATCATGGGCTTTTGAAGGCTTTTTCATGGAAGCTACTGAAACTGCAACTTATTTGAGTACATACTCTGGTAAAAAGTAAAGGTTGCTTATCATTTTGCCTTAGTCCAAAGATATGAACAAAATTTTAGTGCCTCTCTTGCATGCTCTTTTTCTTCTCATTGAAAAGGTCTCTTCTTAAGGGTCCGCCAAATAACTTTTTTTTTTGAAAATGCTATAAAAAAAAACTGCTGAATATTTTCTCAAATTTCTTTTTTTATTTGAAAGTACAATCCTTCCGGTTAATAATAGAAAATAATTTCATTCAAATGGCTGCCTCGGCTGGCCATGCAATAGCCTACACGATCATTCCAATTTTTAGCACATTATCGATTGTGTGCAGCTGTATTTCACCAATGGCTTCACGAATATTGTCCTTTAAAGCTTCAATTGTCTCTGGCTTGTCGGCGTAACACTTATCTTTGAGGGCACCCCACAAATAATAGTCCAACGGTGTCAAATCCGAGATGGCCAAACGACATCAGCTCTGCGGCTGATAATGCTATCTTCAAAAACAGGGCGCAAAACATCGAGTGTAGCTTCGGCTGTGTGGCAACATGGCCCGATAACGATGGCCATTGACTGTAACGGCTCATTTTCGGAGAAAAATGGCCCAATTATGCCTCTGGACTAAAATCCGCACCAAACAGTGACTCGTTTTGGGTGCATCGGCTTTTCAATGTATGCGTGCGGGTTTTCTGTGCCCCAAATGCGACAATTTTGCTTGTTTACATAACCGCCAAGATCAAAATGAGCTTCATCTGAAAAGATGATTTTTTTGGCAAAATCGGCAACTTCAGTAAGTCGATCGCAGGCCCACTTAGCGAAGCGAAAACGCATTGGATGGTCAGTTGGCTTCAACTCCTAAAAACAATTGGACTTTGTATGACGTCATACCAAGGTCTTTATGCAAAATTCGTCTTAGTGATGTCTCCGAAATGTTCAATTGCTGAGAACGGCGGTGAATTGATGTTGATGGCGCTTCACGCAAACTTGCTGCCACAGCAGCAATATTCTCGGGTATTCTCGAAAATTGGGTGAACGTGAATCTTAACGTGCCGAAGATCTGAGTAACTCAACATTGGTCTCACCATCCCAATCCTTCCTAATGATCTAGGATAATTCACATACAAGGTTCAACTGACTGACGAGTTGACGCAAAACGAACACACGCTTCCTTACACTTTAAAATTTACGACAATTCAGCTGAAAAAAGGGGTTTTTCAGATGAGGTGCATGATTATGTTGGCGGGACGTCCTTATTTGACGCGACGCTTATGCTTCCCTTTGTGATGTTTTTTCAAAGATGGTGTTTGATGACTCAATTTCTTGTATACCAGCCTTTTTGGACTTCTCTTAAATCGGTGTGAATGCTTCGAGGATGACAAATTCGGTGGGATCGATGATATTAAATACTTACTTACTTAAGGTGGCGCTATAGTCCGGGATGGATCTGGGCCTCAACCAACAAGCGCCTCTAGCCAGCTAGATCTTTTGCTAGCTGCCTCAAGTTTTGCCCGCTAAATTGGTTGAGGTCCCTTTCCACTTGCTCGTGCCACCTGAGTTGCGGTGTTCCTCTGCTGTGCCGTCTCTCGGGGTTGTATTCTAAGACTTTCCAGGCCGGAACATTGGTTTTCATCCGCTCTATAGAACTTAGCCATCTTAATCGTTAGATCTTCCCTCTACTGGCTAGGTCGTTGGTGCTGAACAGCTCGTAGAGTTCGTGATTATATCTTCTCTTCCACTAACCGTCTATGCAGATAGGACCGAAGATTACCCGAAGAATTTTCCTCTCGAAGCAGCCAAGAGCAGCTTCGTCCGCTTTTGACAAAGTCCAAAGTTGGAAAAAAAACACAGTATCTGGCGTTAATTTTTTAAGCGTTGCAAGCCATAACCAACGACAATGAATGTGACCATTTCTGTTTACTGTTCAATACAACGTGAAAACGCGGTTTTGGTCTGCAAAGTCCAAAGTCACATTTGCAGTAGTCTTTTCGTGTATTTCAGAACCGAAATCAAGAAGGAATATGCTTCGAAAGCTTTTGCAGGCCATAGGTTAGCCTTTTTTGTAGTAGGGACAGATTGAGCTGAAGTTTCCTAAGCCTGAACTGCTCCCTTCCAGGACATTTCTATTTTAAGCTTGAAAAATATCTGAACCCGTAGCTTTGCTTTTTTTAAACTTTCTTATGGTCACATAAACTGTATTTTAGGTCTACGAAAAACATCATTGACTAGAGTTCGACAACTTTTACACGCGATCCCTTTTTTTCTCTCTCTCTTTATCATTTTTATTTGGCTGCTGCTGGAAAGGTTCCTGTTAAACATCCATAATTCCTTGGGGATCGGTGGCAAGATTTCAATCAAAAAAATGGAGAGCCTGGAAGTCTATTTTGTGGCCTGCCGTCACGCGTTATGCCTTTTATAGAAATTATTTGTTATTATAAGACTCTTTAATATCCTTAAGCTTGACTTAATGCGCATTTATTTTGTTCTTTCCTCCTCGTCAAGCGCTCAACTCATACTTTGTATCTCGTCTTACTTACCTCCTTCTCCTGCACGCTCAAATCATCGTAGAGACCTCATATTTCTTGTCGAAGTAATTTGAAAATGGTCCTAGTCGTTTCCTTTTACTTGGAGGCAGGCAATGCACCATTTGAGGGTTTGCCGCTTTGATGCTTTCTGTATAGTGTGTTGAGGAATCCAAGTTTAGATTTTCCTTTTGTTCCTAGGTACTGCTTTCTGGCCTTGAAAAGTCGGACTCTTAATCCAGCTGCTACTAAAATGTGATCAGATTCGGCTCCTCTGAATTTTGACACATTCAGTATGTTCGAAGAGTGTCCCGCGTTAATCGGCAACGTAGCAGTTGGCAGTTCGACAATGTAGGAAAAGCCAGGTGATTTTCAGGAAATACAACAAACCTTGGCAGTCGGAAGCAGGTATCTGATGTCGCTTCGTGAAAGAGCAAAATATGTACTTTTGACTGATTGTAGTTTTGAGGTATCCAAGAGCGATTTATGCTTCTATGAAATTTTGAACGAATAAGATGTGTTGTACAATTTTCACAATAATTAAATATCTATTTTAAAACCATGGCGTCAAGTATGAGCTCTTAAAAGAGGAAATCTCAATAGGCCGTCCTTGGTCGCGGTGATCTTGTATAGTATGCATCAACTCTTATCTACAATCTTTAGTCTTCAAGATTTCAAAAAGCCCTCTCAAGTATGTTTTCGTATAGGCCATTGTAACAAAAAGTTTTCAACTCATTATTTCCGATGTGTTTTTTTTATTTCTTGGGTCATCGCCCATTCAAATATGTAAAGTTCTATGTTTTTTGTCGCTTTAGCTGGGGGACACTTTTGATCCTCAAGTTCAATGTTGTAAAGATTTACATCTATCCTAGGCAAATAAATGATTTGAGACAAAGATTCGCAAGATTTGTAAATCATTCATTTATATGCAGTTACAGTTCCAACAGTTCTATTCCTTTCCAAGCTCATTCTTACGCAAAAGCAAATTCGACGATGTTTAGATTATTTTTCTTGAGATATCGTAAGTTTTCTATTCAAACTTAGATTTGGGTGTTCTTCCTTCCCTTAATGCAAAGTCAAACATGGTGAGCAAAATAAACACGATCTTCCTCAAAACCACCAAACCTTTCCGCCTCAGCAGAACGCTTTAAATTGAATGCTGTTTTTTTTAAATTCCCCTTTTGTTTTGTGAAACCTTGAAGGAGATTCCTATCAAATTCCACATAATTACTTGAAGAACTAAAGTCGGATCCGATGCCATACTTCGATACAACCAGCGGAAAGGGATTAAATATTTAGCTCCACCTCAAGTGTAGAATTACCTACATTCGAACTCACTCCCAAATGCCACGCAATAATTAAATTTTCAATAATAATATAATTGTAATTAATGTTTACCACAACTCAATCTTTATATCAAATAACTGCATGCATTCGCTGGCCTTTGTCCCGCTTTTCAAGCAGGACAGCCTGATTAAATTACACTTAACCATTGCCACCCTCGAGAGCTTCATAAAGCTCCACCTACAAGTGTAGGTATGCTCAATCTATAGACGACACGAACACATCTCCAGTCCATCGTCACCGTCAGTGTGGGTTCATGTTTTCATTGCTAATAACTCTTTGTAGCAATATTAATTAATCATATGAACGTAACGGGGGTGACCGTTAAGCAGATAATGGCTTCCACTTCCAACACACTCCGTGGCACGTATCCCGCGAGCTCATACACGTGTTTTGTTTATTTTCTGTGTCAGTGAGAAGGGCGGCCAGCGACATACCATCGTCATCGCCATCGCCACCGTGGACATCAACAACCAGTCAATAAATCGTTCCTTGATGACGGTCATAATGCCCACGATGGTGGTAACGTGAGGCTATGGTGGTTGCTACACTCTGCTGGTCTCAGTCATCACTAGGCTCGTGCAGCAAGGCACCGACCTCCATCAAGGATAAATTGAATTATTTATAAATGATAATGTAAAAGAGTCAACAGGCCAAAAGAATTTTAACATCGTGACCAGTGTCCTGCGCCCTTTTATTTTTTTTGTATTAAATAAATTTCAGAAATTATAAATACAATGAAAATAAAAATTGGGGATTCGTAGTTACTTCCGCCGATACATGTAAAGGACGCAGCAACATATCCTGAGAGTGTGTGATTGCTGGCTGATCATAATAAACGCGAATATTTATTCACATAAATTTGATGATGGAGCAGGTGGCTTATGGACCTGTACCACCAACCTCTGTGCACTGTCAACCGTGACAGATTTAATTTAATTACATTTTCCAGCTTAATGTTGAATTGTATTTGAAAACAAAAAAAATGAAAATGTTTCAAAATTAACAAGTTGAATAAAAAAAATTGACGTCGCTTCAAATTGGAAATTATTTCAATACTATTGACCACAAAAGATACACAGATACATTAAGGATTGGACAATGACAGGAATACATATCGCTCGTTCAACCGACCATGCACTTAAGCCGACTGTGTCCATTAAAGTTGCAAATGCAACACGAAAATTGTTTCATAGCGACAAATGGGAGTACACTTAAAGAATTAATTTTGCAGGAATACATTTTTTGAGAGATATTAGCCTGCAAATTTTCAAATTGCTTTCATCAGTCCACGATGTCCCACAAGGATTCATAATCACTACTACTTTGTTCTTCTATGTTAACAAGCAATGTTCCCTTCAAATATATCCCGTTGACTTTAAATTATTTAAGAGTCGTCCTTTCGGTCTGGGCGAGCACTGTGTTAGTTGCCTAAATGAGGGTCTTCAAAGCTAAGCGTCTTGTGCTGGTTAAAACCTTTGTCCTTTCCAATCTTGACAACAATGTCGCTTTTATTAGTGCAGACCGGCATATTTTTGGACTACAAAGGTACGATCGGGTACCGGTTGAGATGGTTGTATAAAATGTCTTTTGAAAATTTACCCGATCTCTGAACCCTATTCTTGTTCTCGGATATAATTTTAACAAGCCGGTCATCGGCGCTCTATTGAAGCATTAGAAAGGGTTCCTCACGCAGACTTGGGATACCGGCAAGAGGATCTGGATAGTGCAGCGGTACCATTCTTTGCACGTCTTCATTTCCGTCCTGACTTACGCGGGAGTTTGGCGGCATTCTCCCGAGCAGATGAAACATTATGAGGCTGGTAAACATGCTTGCCGAATGTGGAAGCATCGCACACAGATCGTACCATGGTCGGGTTCAAGACCAAACGCAGTTGTAGGTAGCATTGTCAATTTAGGCAAATCCAAGCGCTTCGACTCGAAGAAGGTCATAATAACGGATAATTCATGATGACTCAAACTTGTTATCGTACAAAGTCAAAATTACAAGCAAGTTAAATGGTCTGGATTTGCCCATTCGCCTGGAATTTAGCCAAAAAATTATTGAAATGCCCAATGAGGCCCATTCTGATCTAAACGGCAATGTAAACAAGCAAAATTTGCCTCATTTGGAGTGAATCCAATCCCAAAGTATTCCATGAGACGAAACTGCATCCAGAACGAATCACTGTGTGGTGCGCAGTTTCATCAAGGTGCGTTGTGGGGCCATACGTCTTAAAAGAAATGGTGTAACAGTAACTGTCAGGGACCAGGAGTTTTTTTTATCCAGAACTGCGCCGAAGAAGTATCCTTTTCAACCGCATTTCATTCCAGAAAGATGGAGAAACTGCACATAAAGTCAGACTTGATTTTATGGGGTCATGTCAAGCAAGAAGTGTACAAAGCGAAACCAAGGAATTTGACTGTAATGAAGCAGTCTCATAGAACAATTATTGAGGCAATACCGGCTTCAACCCTTCAAGCCACAATGAATAATTTTCTGATTAGGTAAGCATATGCATAGATGAGCATGGAGGTCATTTACGGTCTATAACCTTCAAAAACAATTAAATTTGTAAAATTAAATTTTCTATACAATAAATTTTTGAGCATAAAAATCGGTTATCATGCCTCGCTTTGGCTCTTTTTTGAAGTCTCATCATTCACTGATGTCGTCGATGATGTCGTCACTGCAAAGCCCACACACTTCTCTTCTACTAAGTTCGAATTTTCGAAAGGCCAAGCTCTGCAAAAATGCTTGGAATATTTTGTTCTCTGTAGAAGCATGTTTTCGGATCGTTGGCTATGTTAATAATCAGATAATGAAGTACTCGTGTCCCGACAAACCAATGGAACGCTATCAACAATGTCAAAATATCTGTCCGAAGGATTATGGGCGGTTATTCTTTTGTCAGCGAGTGACAGTCACTAGCGACGTGTATTGCGGTATGGTTAACGAATTTTCGGAACCGCACCTGCAGTTGTTTTCCATGTTCAATGATTGAACACTATTTTAGTAGCATGTGTCCACAAAGATGAGCTTTCAGCACTGGGTAGGTCATCGGATCTTCCATTGTGCGACTCTGTTTTTTTGGGAAACTTAAATTCAAGGGCTCCTAGCAATAATCTCAGTCATTCAGCCTCTACATGGAAATGTCCACCATGAAGTTGTGGCCCATTGAAAAAGTTTGCTAAAACAAGGACTACATGTACACGATATTATTTTTAAATCGTAGGACATGTCGAACAAGATTTTTTAGAAATGAAATAAACTTAACTACATATTCCTTTTCTTCTGCTCTAGATGATGTACCAGCATGGTTGTCGCGCCCTGTGAAAAAGGTTATGGAGTAAGGTGTAATTAGCATGTACCGATAACCTTGAAAATTCAGAAACTTGAAATGTTTTTTTTTTTGCAGAAGCTAAAAAAAATTGTCTGGTCATGTCTTTTCTCTGGAAACATCTGTTCTTTACTTTTCTCAATATTTTTCTGTTTCGGTAAACGAGCTTTGTCTGAATAACTTTTGAACGTTTTGAAGATGCACAATATAATTTTTCGCAGTGTACGCATCAGTGTTGCACACATTCACACGATAATCCACTTTCTCTTAGGTACCTTTAGATACAGCTCACTGCCAGAAGTAATACAGGGTGGCGCACAACCTGCGTTATAATTTAACTATTTAGGAGACCTAAACCTTTTTAAGACTTTTTTTCTTGGTTCAACAATTTACTGATTGGTTCAGTTTTTTCAGCAAAAAGTTTCTACTTGTAATCTACAACTTACCGGAAGACGAGATGAGGTAAACATTGCTCACGAGTGAGTAATAAGAATAAGCCCGAAACGTTTTTAGGAGAAGGTGGTGTCTATGCCGTTTCACAAAAATACCTTAAGAATGATCCATAAATACGGGGTGTTTTTTTAGCATAATTCCAAGAGACCAACGTATTTCATCACATCCTTAAAATGAGCAATGAAGACAATTTATTAAGAATAAATAAAGAAATCCAAAAATAACCGAAAAACAATTGCTGGCTGCACAGAATCTGTCTAGTAACCTAAAAAAGGATCTTCGAACCATACTTTTCCAAAACCAAGGAAAAGTTGCGGCTTATGTAATGTTCAGGAGTAAATAAAATTCATAAATAGAAGTTCCAACAAAATGGAACCATATGGTTTGGCCATCGAATTATATCAAAAGATTCTCATTTCAAATAGGCACCGTGTTCGAGCTACTTTCAGGATAAAGTGTGTTCGAAAAAGGCAAGCGTCACGCCCTAGCCTTGGACGAATATTCGTGAAGAAGCGAAGAAATTGGGACAGTGTATTCCTATTAGACTTATAAATAATGTTCTGAAAAGATCAAGCCCATGCTAGCATAAGATTTTATATTTCAAAAATAATAATCAGTATTTATTTTTTATTTATACAAATTTTCTGTAAGTGGGTATGTCACTGAACGCCTCCTAAACGCCTGAACCTTTTGGGATGCAATTTTTTGTGTGGGTTCGATCGGGTTCTGATAGTTTTAATATACTCGGCAACATTTTTTTCATGAATAATTGACACGTAAACCTTCTACGAAGTCAATAATTTTCAATCAGAAAATATTTCGTAGTGATGGCTGTGTATCATAACATTTATATGCTTTATAAAATTTACGGCACATCGAAAGTACCTTACTCAATATCAAGTGTCACTTCTCAAAAAGTTTATGGAAAATTCAAACACCGGAAAAACGTTTGCTGATCCAACTAAGTCCAAGCAAGCCAACGTTCAGTCATGTCGGTCTCGTTAGTGTTTTATAATTTTGAATAAAAGTTACATAAAATAAAAGAGAAAAAAACGAATTATGCGACACCCTGTATGTTAAACTGAAAGTCCCATACAAAACATATGAGGATGTGGAAAATGCCACTTTTACAATGTTCAAGTACATATATCTGTGTGTCAGTTTATGTGCTCTGCTGGCAAGGACAATTGCAAGGAGTAATAAAATGAGCAAAACATTTAATGCAGCTCATTTGATGATGTGTAAATGGGCTTGACTGTCAGTCACATTTGTGGAGTGTGCGCCTGTATGAGAGCTCTCACATCGGAAATTTATTTATTTTACAACTGCACACAGGTAAATAAAGGCCCCATTCCACAATGCAACCGAACTGAGAAGGATCCCTAACTTTGATCCGGTGTACGAGTCGAAGCAAGCATGCTTTTGGGGTTGTGAATTCTGAATTGGGTCCTGGAGTATGGTGCATTGTTAATTAATGTTGTGTTTGTTGATTTCTGTAAAATCGGTGCTTGTTGGAGCTGTGGTATTGGTGGCATTTAGCAATGAATTAATTTATAGCTTAATGGAATGTGTACGAATGTGCGGATCATCTAAGGTCGTTATGTAGTTCCGAATAGGCGGTGCTTCATTCATTTATTAAAATATTAATTTTTGTTTTTACTGGAATCAAGGATCAGAATTAATTGGGAGGGAATTAACAGGTTTATAACGTTTTTAAAAAGGAAGAACAAAATAATAAAGTTAATTCTGAAAACTAAAGATTAGTGGAGGAAAATCGATTCCAACTTTTTGTTGACTAACTTCTCAAGTGAAAGCTTGATTTTCGAAAGTAAAAATTTTAACATATCTCCACTTTTCGAAACTCGCTGAGGTGGATTTCATTCGTTTGTGTATATTTTTCGTCCTGCATTCTTTCAACGCGTTATTGCATAATAAACCCAATTACATGTTTTTGTTCAATTCAACTTGGTAGCTTGATTTTTAAAACCAAAAAACTGCCTGACTGTTTGTTTTGATTTTTGGAGTAGCTGGCCCATTTTTCTTTCAAGACGAAGACATTGGAAGAAATATTGCAGACAGTGGAGAGCTCAACTGAAACATTACAGCAGACTTTTTATTGTCATTTTCTGTCACTTCACTACCATGGAGCTCAGATTGGACACGCTTTTGAAAGAATTACGTTATAAATAGAGAATCACACATTTAAAAAAAAAATTTTTGTCAAAATTGGAGGCGTTACAACATCCAATAGAATGCGACGAAAGAAAAAAATCCGATTTCAGAGTGCTTCAAATGAAAGCTTTAAGTTTAAAAATGACTGTGTAACGTCTTCAACAGCATAGCCTGAAAATAATAAACAGAATCGGACGCAAAAAGGAACGCTGAGGCACACCAGCATTTAAATTGTTGCTTAATTTGAAACGTCACACCACCTTTTATTCAACGCTCCTTAAGGTAGTTTCTGGTTCAATGAAAAATAAGTTTTTGGACTCCGAATTTAGATATTTGTTGGGTCTTTTTCGGTATTTTAAGGAGGACCGTAAGCTGATAAAAATTGTGTTTTATTACATCGGAAAGAAGAGATTGTGCACTCGGTCGAAAGCCGGTAGGAGAGGAAGATTTGTTTGTTTTATGATCGGGCTCGACACATAGGCTATCTTGGCTGTCTTCAGATGGGTTGGATTTCAAAATTCTGAATATTTAAAGTGGGGTGCACGTGATTCGAAACGCTCCTGATGCTCAAATTGCGGGAATCATAATGCTTGTGAATTAACCCATAGTTAACTGAAATTTTTCTATCAAAACTAAATTTTGGGTAAGACCTATAAAAAAGGTCGTGTATGAAATTAGATATACCCATTTGTTTTGTTTTCATTATTTTTTAATATTTTGGGGAATAACAATGACAACCAATCTCAGCCAGCAATCTGTGGGACATAGACTTAATTAAAATTCGCAGACTGACTTTGGTATTGACTTTAAAATCCCCTTAGTCTCTCCATAAATACTGTGAAGATTATGTGATTAGCTCGTCTTCTCATCTTCATATTGGCTACTCGACTGCCAGTCCAATAAAGTAAGCCACCGTGTGTTTCGTATCGTTATCCTGTCGGAACCTACAATTTACCGGCAGATTTTTTAACTGCATTTGGTAGCATTACATTCTGAAAAATATACAATATTGTAACCTTTCCACATTTCCCTAAATTTTGTGAATCGGACCAATGCCGCGCCAAGACATATCGCTCCATATCCTAATGCTACCGCGGGTGTTATTTCCTGTGCCGCACAATCAATGAATCTTCTCGCGCAGAAGTTGATATTCCTCCAGGTCATGATTTTGAAGAATGAAGTGAATTCATTAGTTCAATATTCTGTTGATAAATCTAACTCTGACAGTATCCGTCTTAAAAAAAATCAGAAAAAAAACATATATTTTGAGCAATTTCAAATATTTTCATTCGAACTGTTTAGGCTTTCATAATGGTAAGTCCATAACTTTGTATTTTGGCAAATTTGTGTAGTGTTTTTTTACGCTTATGATGTCCCAATTACGCCGGCGAAAAATTCCAATAATAACCCTTTGTTCATTTTCGAACAAGATCCCATTTCATCATTCATCGGTTTGAACCTTGTTGCCATTAGTGAAGCCCCTTGATCTCTAATTTGAAAAATATAGCAAAAGTGTTCGTTTGCCGTCGTCCATCTGTGTAGAAAATTAAAATACATGGAAACACAAGTTTTTGAAAAATATTTTGACAGTCTCGACAGCATAACCCAGTTGCATAGTTCTAAGCACACTTATTGCTGAAAAAGAGTCTTTCAATTTAACAGAATTATTCAGTAACATCATTTAACATTTCGGGGCCTCGGAATCTGGCCAAAGATTGACGAAAAAGTCCGGTGCTAACCGAGAGAAACCTAAGTTTGATGTAATTCAGGGAAAGATAAGGACGTGAAGTGAACGCGCTGTAAAACCTTCCTCCGAAGCTTTGGTAAGCGACTCATAAGTCAACTTATTAGTCTTGCCTTCGATTCTATGAAAACAACGTTTTTTTAGCGTATTCTTGCCGGGACTCCAATCAGTGAGTAACGAGATTTTGCTTTTAAAGTGCCAACATACCAACTAAGGAGATCGATTCCTCTAGAACCTGTGCCTGTGCTGAAGCTGTTTTCCTTTTTAAAGTCCATATCACATTCTTCCAGTTCCAGTTGGTTACCCCAAGCTTAATGGCTGTGATTAACATACTCTAAGCTGGAGCATAGTTGTCCGTTGACCCAACGTGGCCGATCCTTATAGTCGACGGATTTCCTTTCATTTCGGACTAGATCTATATCTTTGAACAGTTCAAGTTCTCTTCATGTATATCCGGCGAAGACTTTTTGTTTTGAAAGACCGTAGAGCCTGTTCTGTTTCTTATTGTTTCAGATTTGGCTCTAGATACACAAGAACAGACAAGTTGAGTGTTTGGCAAAGTCTAAACTTTATCCTTCGAGTAAGGAGTGCTAATCCTAGTTGTTTGAATCAACCAAAGCAACATCGATGAACCTTTGTCAGATTTCCAACAATTTGTTGTTTGTGGAGTTCATATAAATACTGTTCAGTTCGTCCTCTCAAAAGCACCGCCCACTGTAGGATTCGAGGATTTATTACACAACCTTTATTCAATCTTGCTAGGTTAAGCGTCGAGCTGGCAAAAGACCATCAGCTTGTATTCAAATGTTTTACCCCATTCTTCCAGTACCATCCACGCCACGGTCACGTTTCATTAAGATCAGAACGAATTTTATTAAACTGTGTATCCATGTTTGTGAAGGCTTTGAAGTTCGTGTCCAAGTTCAAGAGTAGAATACCAAGTGCCAGGCCCCATCCATCTGTCCGAAACGTCCTTGCGTCTGTATTTCACCCAGCTGTCCATTATATTCCACTTTTTGTTCCATTTACTCGATTTACTCCTTCAGTTTGGGTTTTTTGTTTTGTGGAAACACATCCGAAGGACATTTTTCCTGGTTCAGTTTGTGTGACACAATTTCCGAGAACCATAGCAGCGAGTATCCCACCCTTCCTCACTCGTGGTGGTACTTAAATATTTGTTTAAATATTCCCTGGCGGTGGAGCCGGTCGACAGGATGTGCTCCCATACGAGTTCATGCATACATGCATATGTGCTTGTCAATGATTAAGTCATGACTGTGTGTGCAGTGCATGCTGTGAGTCTGTGGTGTTCGTGGGAGGTCAGTTGCCAGCAAAGGGGTACACTGCTCATCGTTGTCATGGTTTTGTCATGTAATTTGCATTATAGACACGTTTGTGTCACATTACACGCATACACCAGAACGCACGTAGTCACTTGTGAAGTAGGAAGCGCGCCATGGAGTTCCGTTCACCTTGATTGTTGGAATGTGAATGACAAACTTTCCACTCGTCAGAGATCAGGTTCGGCCATCATTCGCAGAGGGGCAAAAAGGATGTTCTACCCAAACTGTTTTTGCAATACAGAGGGTGGCACGCAGGAGAATAGAAGAGCGAAACTATGCAAATGATTAAATCTGTAATGGGATTTGATATAAGCACATAATCAGATTAAGTGTGCGGAAGGACACGAGAATTGTGGAATTGCTTTTGGGTATTTTGGGGAAACAATGGGAAGATCAGCAGTTTATTGAACGTTGACCTTTTGCTACGCCACATGGAAGCCTTAACTTTTGGATTCAATATGGATCTTAGGCATGGCTTTGCGTGTGTGATGTTACCTTTTGATTTTCGGTCGAATGTCGAAATCGATTAAAAAAAAATACAATTTGTTGGATGTATTTGACGGGTTATAAAAATGTTCCACTTTTCCTGTGGCCAAAAAAATAGGACATGAGAAACAATGGTTGGGATCCAATAGACTAATGGCCAGCTCATTGCACTTAATCATTCCTATCAGTAAAATTGTCCTTGGGCGGGACCACTTTTCGTAGACTAGATTGATTGGGGAATCGCCAAGGTGGTGTCCTTTCCCCTTCTCTGAACAAAAAATAAGCTTCTTTCTCGTTTAGAGCAAGCTAGTTTAACTAGCATACTCTTAGCACCGCCCATCTATCATATCAGAGTTAATCATTCACACAAATAAAACGGAGTTCGAGCTCTTTACCAGTAAAAAAGGATCTCTCCTTTCAATCTCCCCAAAATTTAACAAACAGCTCTTTTTGTCAATACTCAAGTTAAATACCAACTGTTTGCAGTTAAAAGATGGTGTTGCAACCTCATATCGTATCCGGGCCTTAGACCGCGGTTGTTAGGTTATGTTAGGTTAGGTTAGGTTAGGTCAGATAGGCAAGTATAATGACTGGGGTCATTCAGAAATTGATCAACAAGGTTAGAAGGATAGCTGCTCTTCTCATCACTTGAACTCTCCGTTCCGCTTCGACTATGGCCATTTTCATTGGCTTCCCTCTAACATTCCAGTAAGATCACAAGCAGAGCTTGTGTCGGTAAGACTCAATGCAATCTGACAATGGACCAGAATTAATTTTGGTCACTTCACAATCCCCAGTGAATAGTATCATGCCGGTTTCCTGATACTTGAAGTCTCTGCATAATAAGACGATGCAAAAAAAAATCTCGCAGGAAAAGAGTAGTTACAAGATCTTATTTATTCTGCTGATCGTAGAGTTCGCGGTCAAATCTTCTCCTCTTTTCAATAGGACGCCATATCGGAGAAACAACTTTTATTTCGAAGTTCTCAAAACTTTGTTCTGTTGTTTAAAATTTGGTTTCATTTAAAAGAATTGTCAAGATGAGTGTTTCGCTGATGATTATTTTGGTGTTTCGATTTAAGAGTTTTGATCCAATTGCAGCTTTTGATTTTGAGCATCAACGATGGCGTTTGACAGACGTGAAAACGACATTACCTTCCATATATATACATGTTCATTTCATCCCGGAATCCGGGACTTGTCTTCATAAGTTCTTGATCCAAACTGAATAGTCGAGCATTGCGAACCATATCCTCCGAATCAGTCCGCCATCGATTTGTACAACTGAATATTGTGTCATCCTGGTTTGAAGTCGTTGAACGCGGTGAGCATCGGCCTGAAATCTTTTTGTTTTTTCAAGGATTTGACGCGTCAAAAAGTCGCACAACATGCTACAATATTTGTATTATTTCGAGACATGGGATCACTTTTCTTGAAGTTCAATTAGGGCTGGTATTCTAATCATTCCACACGAGTTGATTCACCCATACTTATTTGATGATTTGATAAAGGTATCTTCAGCTTTTTGATAGCTGGGCCGCCTTGAAATTGGCAGGGTGATGTTCCTTCTCAGACTGATCGCGTGATTATTATTATTTTCTTTTTTAAAGAATGCTGGTCACTTCATCTTCTTGATATCCATTTATAAGTTTCTGAAACACATGCTACAATTGCTTACTATTGCTTGCGCTACGGTGACAAGGTGTCTTTCATTGCGTTGAAGAACCTATGTTCTGGGGTTGAAACCAGTTTCCAGGTTCTTGGCTTTCGCACAAACCCCGAGATGTTGTTACAATCGCGGGACCCATCGATCTGCTTGAGGTTAGAAACGGCATAAGTTCTTCGCAACTCAACATCTTTTATTGGTGTACGTTTTGTGTCATATTTTTCCGGCGAATCCATTCATCATCATGGCAGGGTTCCCTTTCCGTGCCGGCTGGTAAACTTTGGTGTTCCGTTTTTGATGATATCGCGATAATGCACCCACAGATTGTTGACGTTAATGGATGGTGACTTCACAACGGACATTGTCTTGCTCAGGCCTCTCTCTATGCTCCGAGCAATTCAGTTATGCTTAGGTTTCTAACGTTGAGATTCGTTTTCTTGGCAGTTCGTTGAGCTCTAAATTTAAATGCATCAAAAAAACAGTCAGAGTCAACAATATCCCTCCTGGTCTGTCTCACATGCAGAATGATTGGGCAGTTCTATCATCCGCGAATAACCAGGCTGCCTTGCGGATATGTTTTTAAGAAAATCTTGTGCTTCTTGTCACTGTATTACTAGCTGGTCCAAAATTTGTTAGTCGGGAGCTGTTAGCTATTGTTCTCTCGTTGTGGTTGATAGATTATTTATAGATCTAAGCATTGAAGTCCTCAAAAACAATTACTTTATGAGCTCTGAGGATTTATTGAACTAAGTTCTTTCGAGAATACTCGTATATCGTTGCCCTTGATCGTGCCGTTTTATTCTCGTTTTTTTTAGGTTTCATTGATATCCGAAGAAGCTTCCTCTCTCATGCCTGACACATCCATCCAGACCATCTGGACAACTTGGTTGGTTCAACTGTTGTACTTGGAGGCTGTATATCTGCAAGAATTGTGCAGCGACAAGGATCGTGACTGGCTGCATAGTTTTTAAATAATTTCTGCATAAAAATATACCCTGACCGACCAATTTAGCTAAAAGTGGTCCAGTAAATTATGAATGGTAATAGTTGAAGCTTCTTTTCTAGTTTATAGGAAGTAATAAAAAAGTGCATTCAAAGCCAAAGTCAATGACCTATTTCCACAAAGTTATAAAATATACTTTCCAAAAATAGCAAAATTTTCAATGAATTATTCAAAATGCCAGACCAGCCACTTTTCCAAACCATAACACATGCCAAAGCAATGCAGTAACCCGATTCTCTTTCTTCTGTCGGTCATATCCCGGGTCAAACGCTGCGTAACGCATTTTCATTTGTTTTTCATACAATTACGAAACTTTTCCCGGCGATTTCCTTGACACCTCATTGCCCTGGGAGCGACAGTTCGCTGCCATGTATACTGCCATTAAAGATACTTTTTGCAAGCTAATCATTTTGTTGTTTTGTTGTTGCAAGAATATAGGTCGAGCGCGATTGAATTTTTGTGTTTAATGATGACAAAGAATTGGAGAGCCCAGCTCTGGATCGATTGGAGTTCAGTTAAGTGCCGGCTTAGAACGAGGGAATATCGCTCGGGAATCGCAAGTGTCAAGTGTTAACGGATTAAACAAAACTGCAGATACTTTTTTTTTTGTTCGGGCGATTAAAAGTTTCCCGGACGTTGTTCGGATTCAGAGTCCCAGCTCCGTCTAACTGTGGACACATGTACAGTGTCGAATTGCGTAATGATGACGAAAACAAGTGTTTTACTCGATGAAGGTAAAATGCGGTGTGGGTGAGGATGACGTGAAGAAAGATCCCGGGAATTAATTTATGTACAATTTTTTTTCGGAACGAAATTAAATTGAATGCATGCATGGACTTTTGTACCTCTATGACAAACTTCATGGTGCAGAGGAAAAAAATAAATTTGCAAATTTAATTTTCAAATTCCGTGAATTCGTGTCATAGGAAGTGTGAACTTTTGAGTGGAATTGGATACCTAGAGTGAGAAAGCTTAAATATTTATAGTTGCTTATGAAATGTCTTCTAAGGAAAAACAGAAATTTCGACTCTGGAATATTTGAAACGAGAAATGAAAGTTAGATTTTTGTTCTGCTTTCTAACTTAGTTAATGCAAGAGATCTCAGCGGGAGGAATAAGTTTAAGCTTAAGGTTTTTGGACTACACCAATATTAAGGCAATGCAGGAGAAATGCTTACATGTATTTTTTTTGTCAAAAATGCTAAATATGTCTCATAGCACGTTTAGAAAAAATGTTGTTCAAGTTGGCTGCTGAATCCTACTGCATTTTAATTTTGTTTTTAATTATTTTTTTTTTTATTTTAAAAATATTGAAACTCCAATAGCTTTTACGTTGTGTTGCGCGTTATTATCCCAAAAACTTGTTCTTTACTGTCTGAGGATTCATTCATTCAAATAAACTTTTTTAATTTTGAAGACTTTCTACTAGCAATATTCTCATAAGAAAAAGATCAGGTGCAGTTAAGCCTGGAGACCTGAGAGACCAACGAAATGAAGAGTTCTTGAACTAATTTTTTTATGAACTTTCTTCGCAACTCTGCTTAAAAGGCCAGGTTCCATATGAACTTGCAAATCTTTTTGGAACCATACTTAATTGACAGTGATTCCCTTTCGTTGTAACTCTGGGAAGAATAAATTCCTAAATGCCGCAGTCGAGCTGGGTGCAGTTCCATCTCATAGTGTATCCTCAAGTTAGACTCACTCCATATTAAGTCAAAATGGACTTCGTCCGACATTTAAATGTAGCTGAGCGTAGTTTTGTCCTCGTCTATTTGTACGAGCTTCTGTAAAAATTCCAATCGGATAGACAAGTCAGCGGGTTTTACTTTGCTTTTAATTTGAAGAGCAGCAATTATTTCCACGGTAAAGGAGTTTTCCTGCCTCTTTATTGTTTATCTGCTCGGAAGCGTGGCACCAAAATTGCGCCGAAACATATTTGTCTAAAGAGCCACAGACAAAAGGTCAAACATTCACATTCGCAGAACAGTAAACGAATGATTTTTTTTTCGGTTACGGAGGCTTGGAGTGAAACACTTCAGAGAGTCTTACTATCGCATTGTTTTTAAAATGCTAATGGCTGCGAATTGATGAACGTACACATTGGTTTGCTATAGAGAATTGGCCGAACCAACTAAGGCTTTGGTCAGTTGAAGTCCTCATTCCACCTTTGAACATTATTTATCATAGGTTGCTCCTTCATCGTTCATATGCGAAGACTAGATACAAGGATAACTGATTCCTAAGGCTGAAATAAATTAATTTGTTGCTGTTAAGCGACTTTTTTTGAAGTGGATAAATTGATAGGTCCGAAGTTTGAATCTTTGACTAAGTTTTGCATTTGAATCTTCCTTCAAGCTTAACCTATTATTTACAACCAATCGATCGAAAGTAAATAATTAGTACACCTTTCTTCTTGGTTTTATGTTAAGTTGTCTTTCGAAATCGATCAGATTTAGACTTTGCGGTGATAATTCAAAAGTATAAATTTCACAGAGCCCAAGATGTTAAATATCATATATTTCGTTACGTCGCTTATTATCAATTTTTAAAAAGTTATAAGCAGCCAGGGGTAGAGTTGGACACGCACAGAATCGGATCCCTGTCACTCCAAGATTTTACACGAAATATTTTTTTTTTAAATGCCAAAAATAGTTCACATTATTTATTATTCTTAGTTTATACATTTTTTTTATTATTTGTTCTTATAGCCATACTACACGCCTCAACGAAAGTTTCAAGTGAAGCCTATTAATAGGGTTTCATATCCTTTGGGTACGGAACCAATAAAAATCATTTACGCAAAAATTCATAAGTTAACTTTTTTTCAAATCTGAAATTGTCTTGAATTTAAGAAAAGATGCAAATCACTTCAACACTCCCTCGAAAGCCTGCCTTACTATATATTTTTTTTTTTAGTAACAAATTAATGTCCAACATTTCAAAAGCCTTCGTTATACCAATTAAAACGGAAGCAGCAATCGCCACACAATTTCAAAACAGTTTTATGCTGCCTATCTTCATTTTCTGAACCCAATTTTTTAATGTTAAAAAAAATTGCTTATGTTATTTTTGAATTCATATATTTTTTAAAAACTTTGGTAAAGCATTTTGTATTCTAAGATTAAAAATATAAGTACCTCAAGATGTTTCCAAATTTTGTTTTGGAGGAGGAATAAGAAAATTGTATAGAAAGAAAACCTCGGGAATCTTCTAGCAGTCTTCAATTATAATAAAATCAAAATAGTGACATGACATAGAAAGCAGAGTATAATAAATAAGCCACTTCTAGAAAAAGAAAAAAAACTTGAGATACTTCTAATACTGCATTCTCTAAAGTTTTTTTTTTAAAGCTAAGAGGACTGGCTCGGTAAACTTCTGACATGAATTCCTTGGCAGATCAGTCAACTATCAGACATTTTCTGACTCATGCACTTGCCCTTAGCTGTATCTCTAGAATCCCTTCACTCTTTTGCTCGAACGCACTCAATCCGTGTAAGACTTTAAGCCCGAAATTTTTGATCAATCCGAAAGTTGTCTTTTGTCGCCAAGCCAGCTAAAGATTTTATCGACTCTACGGAGTATATCACAAAACGATTTTTCTTCTTCCTGCTTGATTTTTTTCAAGTCTTATATTTTGACTGTCTCTTGTTATCTTCTCCTATTTCCATAAACAAACCTGCATTTATACGACAGTTCAAGATGCTATGGGATGATTTTAAAACTCCTCAATTACAATTTTATGCCATAGATTTTTTAAATGCATTTATGAAAGTATATTCAGCGGTCTACAAATTTTCTCCACAGAACGTGAAAGATATGAACTGCCCAGGCTGACAATAAAGAGCACATGGCCTAAATATTCATTCCTTAGGATAACCACATTCGCAATATGTGCCTTGCTGGCCCTTGTGTTTACCGCCATCTATTATGGGGTCTTTCTTGGAACAGGAGGTAGACTGTCACAAATTAAATCTTCAAAACAAACCATACTGCAACTTGAATTTTTTTTTTTAGAAATGGTTCACAGCGTAATGCAGACAGCACAGCTTCAGAGCAATTTTGAAGCCTCAACTTCGGTTAAAGGCCTGCAACCAGTGATGACGTCGAGAAGAGAAGTGTGGCGTAAGCTGCATCATCGTATTCATAGAGTCAGACGTCAGAAACGTAACCTAGCAGACGCTGAATTGCTAGATCCCATGGAGTTTGATTTTAATGTGCTTCGAACGAAAGTTCGAGACAAACGCACAAAGATTGAGTTGTCCAAACTAGAGACGGACTACAACAAGTGCAAAAGAGAAGCCGATAGTCAGAGCGATTGCATGGCGACCTTTATGAAGATGTACAAGATTGCAACTGATATCAGCGAGAAAATGGAAAAAATGAAACAAATCTTTCGGGATAGTGACATAAAATTCTCATCTATAGATTCTTCATCGATGGAGAAATATAAAATTGATGAAGACACGGATATGCCTGTGATGTTCAGCACGCAGGAGCTACCTGAAGACGTTACCTTGGCACCCAAAGAAATGATTGTTCCATTTGGAAAGGATGATAAGAAAAAGGCTTCGCCTTTTGAGGCCCAAAATGACACTAAATTTTCAGAAAGCTCTACATCTAAAGCGACTACAGTCGCAGTGAAAGCCACCACAGGTGCCATGAATGTGGATGAATTCAAGCTCTTACCACCTGCTACTGAAGAAAATTCCTCAAATACGAAGGTAGTCAATAACGCAACAACTCCAAGTCTGAAAACTTCAACTGCCACGGTGAATCCAGTAACTGAAGGGATTCACTCACAAAGCACAGAGGCTCAGTTTGATATTACTGTGAGACCTGACATGACCACAGACGGGGCTAATTTTACTCATATTGACATGGTAACTCCAGAGGCAAACAAAAGAAGTACTGAAGTGCTTCAGCCAGATATCGATGATGTAAGGAAACTTCATGTTCTCACGTCAACCGAAAGACTACTGAAGACCTCCATGGAACCAAGTAAGTCCATTGAAAAACTAACCACTGCTGGTATTGATTTTCTTAAGCCAGAACTTCATACAACTGCACAAGCTCAAGATATGACAACTCGCAGTCCGTTTGTGTTTAAAATTGAAGAGCTCGTAACCCCTGCAATAACGAAAACTAATTTGACAACAGAGAGTGTCATATTTTCGGATCTTGAGACAACTTCAAAGCCTCTAACGACACGAGTCATTCCTGAAACTATTTTAACAACAGAAAAGGCCGTAGTTCCGGATTCAGAGAAGACTTCAAAGCCTCTAACGACACGAGTCATTCCTGAAACTACAGAAAAGGTAATATTTCCGGATCTAGAGACGACTTCAAAGCCTCTTACGACACGAATCATTCCTGAAACTATTTTAACAACAGAAAAGGTCATATTTCCGGATTCTGAGAAAACTTCAAAGCTTCTAACGACACGAGTCATTCCTGAAACTATTTTGACAACAGAAATTGTCATAGTTCCGGACTCAGAGAAGACTTCAAAGCCTCTTACAACGCGAGTTATGCCTGAAACTATTTTTACAACAGAAAATGTCACATTTCCGGATTTAGAGACGACCACAAAGCCTTTAGTGACACGGGTCATACCGGAAAGTACCTTGATAACAAAACAGGCCCTATTTCAAGACTTAGAAACAACTTTAAAGCCTCTTACTGACGGAGTTTTGACTACGAAAATGGTAACATTCCCAGTCCTAGACACAACATCGCAGCCCCTTACAAAACATGAATTCGAAACCCATCAGAATAGGGATGACTTGGTTACATCTTCGACAGTTCGTGATCAGAATGTTTCAAGGCTAGATTTTACGACAAAGCCTCAAACTATTATAGAACAAGAAACAGAAATTAATTGGGAAGATTATGTCATGACTTCAAATGTCAGTACGACTGAAGTTCACATACGGCCTGGATCAGAAGTAACCTCGAGGCCATTGACGACAAGGCAAACTGACACAAGCAATAATTTCGATGAATTTGCCACGACACATGCCAATAGCCATGGCGAAAGATTCTTCGAAGGTCCCCGCTCTGGCATCAACACCACCATCTCCAATCACACTGCAGACGTCCAAATAACATATCGTGGCATCTGTGGTGCCACGAACTATGAATATAAGACACCAACAGATGGCGCCACCATCGAGTGTCCTGCTGTAAGCACGCAAAGCTCCGCCACTGAAGCCTCTATCGATCTGAAGACTGATGGGAAAACGTCAACTATATCGAGGCCCGTGAAGAAGAAAGACGAGCCCCAATTGAACGAAGATCACCCGCTAGACTACCCAAGTAGTCGAGAGAACATCGTCGATGATCGTCTAATCGAAATGTTTGATCAACGAGCCCATACGCCAAAGCCTACAGAGCTTCAAGAAGAATGGAGAAAGAAATTCGAAGAAGGCGCAATTGAAGACCAAACAAAAATAGCCACAGAGTCCGAAATGAACGCAGAACTAATTGAAACTTTCGCCGAGTATGGCCACATAAGCTCGGATAAATTTGGGCCTAAAATGAATCCGACGAACATAGCCCATGGAGGTGCGTCTTGAGGCAAGTTCTTGAAGCTAACTCTGAGACTTTTTTATTTCCAGGAAAGAATCAACAACTAATGACTCTGTGCGAGCATCTTGCAAAGGAGCTTCGCAGCAAGGTCACACCAGTTCCTGAAAAATCCGATGTCATTACGCAATCCCCGAATGTTCAGTTTACGAGTCGAGGACCAGGCTTTCCAGTGACCGGTGAAACGATGAAGGCATCAGCACAATTCCTCTACAACCCGAACTTCGGTGTACCTTCGATTCCGGTTTGCTTCTATATAACACCGGCTAGCTTCCGAATGATGATGCAACCATTCTGGTCTCCCTTCTTTGGAATGGGAATGGGCAGCGGTAATGGCGGTAATTCAGCAAACCCCAACGGTGGCATCTTTATCATGCCACCCTCATTTGGAAACATGCAAAACAATGGCAACTTCTTTGGACACTCGAGTCCAACTGCCACCGGGTAAGCTTTATCTAATCTTTCGACTTCCCAAATTGTTTAAGTTCCCATTCGTAGTTCCCAAAATAACATTCCCAACATATTCTCGAAGAGCGCAAGGCCACAGCAACAGTCACAAAAGGATCAACAGTTCTTCTGCACGTACATGCACAACGCTGGAAAGCAGGCTGCAAGCTTGGGTGGCGGCTATAACAATGTTAACTACAGACTGCGAACATCTTTAGGGAACCAGTCATCGCCAACAGATATCGTCTACTCGTCTTACTGGAACAAGATACCAGGATCATATGGCTACAATTTGGGTGGTGAAGATCCAGTTCAGTGTCCACTTGAGGGAGACGTTCCCTGCTATGGAGGCAACGAATGTGTTCCCGCGAAGAAGTGGTGCGACAGTATTGTGGACTGTTCGGATGGTAGTGATGAAGCCGCCTGCACATGTCGACAGAGGATACCGGAGCAGAGAATCTGCGATGGATACCAGGATTGTCCGCTGGGAGAGGATGAGGTTTGATCAGACGGAATTGATAGTGAAAACAATTGCTCATGTTTGTGATTGCAGATCGGTTGCTATGGTTGCGACAAATTTATGTACTCTTGCTTCGACAATGAGGAGGAGTTTGAGAGGGCCAATCGCTCTACGGTTGCCATGTGCTTCAGCTCGTCGGAGCGTTGCGATGGAATCAAGAACTGCATCAATGGAAGAGATGAGCAGAGTTGTAATTTGATTGTCAGTGAACTGACACATCATATGGTAAGTTTGAGTTAAGAAGATCCAAATTTTTATATATTTCCACATTTATTGGTCCATAGCGTTGAATATTTTTGTTTTTTCAAGAAGCATGTGCGTCTATTTTATAGGCATGCATAGCTCGGAATGTATTGCAATCGGCGCGTACTGTATTCTAAACACCGCTGACTAGTCGACTCCAGGGCTAAGATAATTTAAAGCTAAGCCAAAGAAAAGAAGTCTTTTTAAAAGACTCAGAGCGCGAGCTGTATCCGAGAAGACTGGAAGTCTTACGAAACTTAATTGAGCCGTGGGTTTGGGACAAAAGATCTCCATATCAATAAGTTTGATGGGATATGGACTGAATCTACTGAGGAAACATTTAAACTACTAGAGACCGTCATGCATGTAAGCCTGCTTCATTCTAGAAGAAGGAGCTCGGATAAGCGTCCTTATTTTTGATAAAGATACAGCCTTTGGCAATGTTAACAATGAACAATAAGTAAACACCTCAGAGATTTGACAGTATGGTAAAAGTTGGCAAATGGAATGTGAGTGAACCACTCGAAAAATGAAGTGGTTCTGTTCATTATAAAGAACACCCTACGGAACTTCAATCTACCATAGCCCGACTATGAAGTTCTCGACTCGATGACTCGGAACCAATTACACCTCAAAATGATTGAAGTAAGAAATTGGAAGAGATACTCAATGCCTCCTTAGGGTAAAAGCGGAAAAGTGCGAGTCGAACACGCTTATGAAGGGTTCCGTACCGCAGTACATAGTTTATTTTCTTGACGTAAAATAGAGTAACAAGAATTGAAAAACACATTTTTTGTATAGGGGCGCCCCATTATTATTGCCTTTATTTTATTTTTATGATATTTTGTAAAAGTTGTACGCATTCTTTGAAAATTGCCAACGTACGTACGGATGAACGAACAAACGTTCTAACTGAGAAACGGACGAACGGACGAACGAACGGGCAAACGGATGAACAGACGGACGGACGAACGGATGAACGAACGGGCTAACTGAGGAATGAACGGACAGTGGAGGCTCAGTAAGCACCTTTGGAATTATACATTTAATATTTATTGCGACCACCAGGCCACCACGGGTGAGATAAAGAGTGAAGAGTAAAAAGTGGGACTCTAAATGGTACTCTAACATGTCCATCTAGAACTGTTCACAAAAGGTATTGCTGAAAAGTGGTACACAGACACAGTCTTAAATGCTAACAAGATATACCATATGGAAAAGGTTGTACCGCAGAAAGCTTTTAGAGCACATTGAATTTCAAGTCTGTCTTCAAAGATTAAAAAAAAATTGGAGTAAAATCAGCAACTAGCTCAAAGCAGAAATTGATGTGGGAACAAACTTCTTATATCACAGTAACGATCTTAATTCTTCGTGCCATGTTTTTTTTTTAAGTGGAAGTAAAGGGAATTCAAAAAGCAGCATCTTGAGAAGTTATGCGTTTGAAATGTCGCGTCAATCGCGATGTCAATACGGTAACTTTTTTGCATGAGGCTCAGGTTCTCTGGTACCAGCTTTGCAGCGGAATGTTTTGAGTACAAATCTTAAACCATGTGACGGTCTTAACCTATTTTTCAGTTTTGCTGTGATCAATTTACGATTCCGACAACATTTTGTTAGTTTTCGCTGTCGACGGCACCTGTTTGCCTCGATGGACTCACGACCACATTTGAAACGTTTGTGCCACACTTATACCTTTGTTTTCGAAAGATTATCATTGCCGCAGCACTTCTATAACATTTCCAAGGCCTTCGCACTAGTGAATCCGTTTTTAGTACAAGGTTTGCTGTATGTCCCGTGATTATCGTTTCCGATAATCTTTGGCTTCTGAGGAATTTCATATATAATGTGAAGGACTCGACCTACGACTTTCAAAATTCTACCATGTTAAAAAACTTTTGAAAAAACACTAGCACCCTTTTTCTTATGTTGGCTTCAATAAATGTAGACAGGTTTCTTAAAGTTCATCTACTACTGTGTCCAAAAAATAAGGTGACATTACATTTATTTTGAAAATTCTTTATTTATTCTTCCAAATCAATTTCATCCCCTTCAAAGTAATCCCCTCCCGATGCAATGCACTTATGCCAATGGATTTTCCAATCTTTGAAACACTGGTTGTAGTCACTTTCCGGGATGGCCTTCAGTTCCGTCTTCGCTGCGGCTTGAATCTCCTCTATCGTATCAAAACGGTGTCCCCGGAGCGGTCTTTTGAGCTTGTTGAACAGCCAGAAGTCGCACGGCGCCAGATCAGGTGAATACGGTGGTTGCGGAACGATATGGGTTGAGTTTTTGCCGAAATGATCACGAATTACGAGTGCGGTATGGGATGGTGCATTATCGTGGTGTAAAAACCAAGAATTGTCTTTCCACAATTCCGGCCTTTTTAGGTAGATAGCGTTACGCAAACGACGCATAACGTTCAAATAATATTCCTTGTTGACTGTTTGGCCGGTTAGAAGGAATTCATAGAGCACAACACCACGATAATCGAAGAAAACAGTCAACATGACCTTGATTTTTGAGCGACTTTGGCGCGGTTTTTTTGGTCTCGGCTCTCCTTTGGCACGATATTCGCTCGATTGATCGGTTGTTTCGGGGTCGTAAGCATAGATCCAAGTCTCATCGCCATTAAAAATGCGTTTCATGACATCCTGGTAGTCGGAAAGCATTGTTTCACACACTTCAACGCGACGCCTTTTTTCCAAAAAATTCAATGGTTTCGGTACCAGTCGAGATTTGACGCGCTTGAGGCCCAAAGCATCCTTCAAAATGGAATTGACTGAGCCTTTCGATAAGCCAACTTCATCAGCAAGGTCTCTAATCGTTAATCGATGGTTTTTCAACACCAAATCTTTGATTTGTTGGACGTGAGCTTCATCGGTTGAGGTTGATGGTCGCCCAGAACGCTCTTCGTCTTCGACACGTTCACGGCCGGCTTGATAATCACTATACCACTTGTAAACATTTTTTTTAGTCATAGCCTCATCATCAAAGGCTTTCTGCACCATCCTCAACGTATCCGCAGCAGAAAATTGATTCCGCAAACAAAATTTAATGCAAATTCTTTGCTCAATAAATTTCGACATCGCAAAAAACAAAAAACTCACTTTTAGCAGCTCACAAAACGACGCGTATCTCAAACACTATGAATATATTTTGACATGAAATTTCACATAGATGTCACTGACAGTACTACCAACCTAAAAAGAAAGAAAAATTTCCAAATCCTTCGACGCGCGCAGTTTAAATTCATATGTCACCTTATTTTTTGGACACAGTAGTATATTATTTTTGACAGATCCACTCTTAAAAAAAATATTCATGCCTTCAATATTGTCATTTCAGTCGCATGCAGCATCTGGATCGGCTGGCTATCTTTACCGCAATCACCAAGGAGTTTGGTATCCTGTCTGCAATAACCCGCAAAAATGGGCTCGCGAGGCATGCACTGAAGAGCTGGGTGAATTGGCCGAAGCTCCAGTTGTAACGTTCCAGGAAATGGAACTCCTAGGTCCATTCATAGAGCCGCAACATAGGGGCGAAGCCCATTTCCCGCAATCGTGTCAAAAGCGAGAAAGAGACACGCTTAGCGATCATGTGGCACATGTCAGATGTCCACAGCCAAAATGTGGAATCATTCAGGAATCCACATCACCACTGATGCGTTCGAGGCGACGTCGCCGCAGACGGGAAGTTACCGAGAATGGCGGTCGAATTGTTGGAGGTTCATTCAGTAAACCCCTTCATTGGCCCTTCGTCGTGGCCCTATATCGCAATGGAGAATTCCATTGCGGTGGAACTATTTTCAACGAACAGTGGGTAAGTAATCCTAACCAACTTATGTGCTTCAGGTGCCTAACCATTCTCTGTCAAATAGATAATCACAGCCGCACACTGTGTCATCGGCTTCCACAAATATTTCTACGAAGTGCGTGCAGGAACCTTACGTCGTTCCAGCTTCTCCTCATCAACGCAAATCCATCATGTGACCCACGTTGTGGTGCATCAAGGATACGAACGTCGAACCATGAAAAATGACTTGGCACTGCTGCGTATAGACAGCCCTCTGCGGTTTAACAGGTGGGTGAAACCAATTTGCTTACCAGATCAAGGCCGCACGACCATGGGTGATGACTGGCTCTGGGGACCAGAGGTAGACACTGTGTGCACCGTTGTTGGTTGGGGTGCTGTTCGAGAAAAGGGACCTGGGAGTGAGTTTGTACATACTGGTGCTAGGTTGATTCACTTCGAGTAACATCTTCCATTTAGGTGACCACCTGCGAGAAGTCCATTTGCCAATTCGGAAACGTTGCTCGGACAAAGATGACCAGGAAGCTGAGGACATATGTGCAGGTGAGGCGGTAGGTGGCAGAGACGCCTGCCAAGGTGATTCGGGAGGGCCACTTTTCTGCCGGAGTGTATCCAACAACAAGGAATGGTATCTGGCCGGTGTGGTTAGCCATGGCAACGGATGCGCCCGAGCGATGGAGTTCGGTGTGTACACGCGGGTAGCATTGTATCTTGATTGGATTGAGATGGCCATGAAGCCAGAATACCTACCAAAAGTTCAGCCAAAGCATTTGTGTCCCGGTTATGCGTGCATTTGGGGAGGTAAACGCTGCCTACCACGATTGAAACGATGTGATCGCCAAGTGGATTGCTTGGGTGGTGAGGACGAGGTTGGTTGCATTTATAATCTAACTCCGGATGTGGCTGCGTCGATAAACGCAACAACGACGCCAGATCGTGAAGTTTCCACAACTACAGTGAACGAGTTTAGCTCGACACCTTTGTTTGAAGACCTCACTGGCAACGGAGGAGGCGACACTCAGCCTTCATCCCTCGATTTGCCTGACAAAAGCGCAATGGTCACTAGGATAACAAAGAGTACAAGTGAAACAACTGGCTCAACTCCGCCAGGACCAAAGTCGTTGAGCAATTGGATAATTGAGGAAATATCTGCAACTCCAGGATCTATACCGTCGACAACAGGTGCGGAGTCCACCACAGTTCTACCTTCATCGACTGATGAGTTAACTAAACTCAAGGAATTGGCTGTGAAATTTCTGGATGTAATCGAATACTCAACCACACAAGCCTCGAGCTTGAAGGAGGACCTTAAAACGACGAACGCATCAACCACTGAGGTGGCAGAAACAACCGAGATGAATGGTTTTGGAGAATTCCAACCAGACTTGACCGAAAGCGTATCGGAGAATCCCACATCGGTTTTCAAACGAGAAAATGCAACTGACGAGGTCACCACAACGTCGTCTCCAATGCCAATGGGCAAGAGCCTTTCACAGAAGTTTACCTGCAAAAAGTAAGCTAAGAGTCTCAAAAGAAGACGAAGAAGAAGTACTCAACTGATTTTGTTTTTGGAATTTAAGGATACCGCAGAAAATTGATCTCAAGAATCGTTGTGACAGAATCACAGATTGCGAAGACGGAACTGATGAGGAAGGATGTACTTGTCGGCATTATCTTAAGGTAAGTCCTATTTTGACAACGACAAAGATCCATTTTTCAGATAGCTAAAAAAGAGTTTGCTTAAAAATTTGGAAGTTCTCAAGTTGCTTGGAAGCAGATTGACGTTTGAAGCATCTTGCATCACACTTAAGAGTATAACTATAAGTGTTTATGTGAAGCCTTTATTGTATGCTTATAAGCTGTCAAATATTCAGCCCTTGGACGCCAAAAATATTTTTTTGGTAATTTGCTACATCCGGAACGCGAGTGTTGTTAAATGTCAGTTTAGTTATTCGAAATAGGCTTTCAAAAAAGTTGCCAGTGCACTAACCTTATTTGAATTTTTCAGCGGGTCCTGGCCAGACGAAGTCCTTGATTAGCTTAAACATTTGTCTAACTTTTTTAACCTTTTCCTTAGACAGAATCTTGGTGTCTCGGTTTCGATACTTACCAGTGCACGAATCTTCCAATTGACATATTTCTGAAAGAATATACCTCCGGAGATGGCGGGTAAATATGGATTGTCAAAAAACCTTTTCTGGCATCAAATGTCTCGGTGAAATTGTAGCCGACTTTACTGAGGCAATAATCATACTCCATCTAGGGTTTGGCAGGGATGCCAAAATTAAGCACTATTCTATAAATACTGTCATACGTGGCCTTAAAATCGATGAACAATTTGTGAGAACTGAATTGGAACGTATATGGTTCTTCTTTAAGATCTGCCATAGTTTAAAGATTTTCTTGTTAAAGGACGCTGCATGCCTTAAACGGTGAAATCAATGTGCATTTAATATGTAAACATAGAATGTCAGGGAACATCTTTGAAACATTTACAAGACTTAGGTCTCCTGTAATTGGTTGAATTCCAAAAATCGTCTTTCAAATAGTGCCGAGGTTTCATTCATCAAGCATTCTTTCATCCGAACATATTTAAAGGATACTTTTTTATACACCTGAGGAGGTAATTTCCGGCTGATTTAAAATATTTCGGTTGGTTTTCGCTAAAGTTGAATGGTTCAGTTGCCGTAGCCAGATCAGCATCGGCCGTCCTTATTTTCACGGGCTACTGTTTAGAATTTAAATTGCTTTACACAGCACCGGTCAATATTCCGAAGATACTCGTATGAGTTCTTTTGTGTTGGGTGTATTAAGATGGGAGGCCGCCCTTTCTGTAGGCTTGTATATTTGCACGGGACAACGACTGAGATGTAGACAAGAACTATAATCTCTGAGACTGGCCGAATGAGACAGGATAGAATGCATTAAGATGATGCTATTATGGGAAGGCCAAGCCAGGATTACTATCTACTGGCTGTTTCTAGAAATGCTGCGAGCCTGTATGGTGGATCGCAATGGAAGGGTGGGGACAAGGTTTGTTAAGTAGCAGTAAAGGTATGTTTAAGATAGATTAGGCTTAGCTTAAGTTTATATTTCCATTTAAGTTTATACAGGGTAGCTTAAGATAGAAAGTTTAAATGAGTATATGGGCTAGGCTTAAGGATAAGGGTAGTTTTAATTCACTTTCTGTTTTATAGCTTAGTTAAAGTTCAGACTAGTTAGGGTTTGTCAGTCCCCGCCCCTTTCTTTGGGTCCCTGAAGAGCAGGAACAGCTTTCTCGCGTACATTTTTTCGTCTCTTTCTCTGTCTTCTACTTATTCTTGGCACGATTCTTCTTTACTGATGGGCAGGAGATTTAAGGGAGCTCATACCCAATGGTATTAGCTCATTTTTTTTCAAATGAGTGCCTCGGTTCGCTCCGTAGAAAGACATCCTGTCAAACCATTTTGAATACGTCTTCGATGTTTTCGGAATCATTTTCACGATTACCTGTCCTTGATATTGTTCTTAAGTACCTGCAACGTCTCTTAATTGTTTGCGTTTTGCATCAATTTTGTATGGCACTGAACCAACTCCTAAACGGAGTCAAAGAGGTAGCTTTGTGACCAATTAGTTGTGGATAAAAACCAAAACTAATTTTAGCGAGATTATTAAACTGTGTGTGCAAAAATTCAATGGTTCGACGGCTGGTTAAAATCCTTAATATTCCACCAGAATGATCAGAATGCCTTCATCTCTATGCCTGGAGGAGGGTTTTCTGAAACCATGTTCAGACTTTTGCCAGACCTTATAACTAAACGAACTGCCTTACAATACAGATCTGGCAATCCTCTGAACATTACTTAGGTCCCAAAACTGTAATTTTACTGGCTAACGTTACCGCTTAAAAGGGAAATGAATCTCATCCGAAATTAGAAGTTTGGCCCAAAACTTCACAATTCGAGTGAATCCTAAACGGAAAAACGTGTGGTCATTTTGCTCCACTGGACGGGAATTATCCGACACGTTCATATAAAAATCTTCTCAAGCTAGTGCATTTAATTTCCAGTTGCTTATAAACTTAACGTTTTGAGGTATGCAATAATCTCTGTTAAGTGCACAGGACGAACACGGAAATTTATTCGGTTATTAGACAGCAGATCAAGACTCAAGAATGTCCTTCTAAAACTTCAGTGTCAAAATGACAATAATTCAAAAGGGGAGATAAAACAAATGTAAACGCGCTTTATGCACTTGATATTTTTCCTTCTCCGAAATTGATGTTCATATTTTTTTTCGCTAGTGAATCTAGTCCTTCTTGGCAGCTTTGTAAGCCTCATTTTTAGCTGCACATGCTTGCCGGCACTTTTTATTTTAATGCATTTTTTATTTCGAAATTCATGGTCCTGAAATGCTTAAATCTTGCTTAAGTAACCTAGCTATGCCTTAAATAACTTACTGGCCCTCTGCGTGCGCTTTAAGCTTTTGCTTGCCGGCACTCTTCGTCAAATCATGCACGCGAAATTTCTAATTGCAGTTCTGTCGATGGTCTTTTGCCTTTCTTACTGGCGGCATAGGATTTCTGGACAACGTTTTTGGGGGTCTTTAACGATTGTAAGAGCGAGAGATTTCTAGGTTTCTTGGAGTCCGAGAGATCCCCATTCGAGCTTTAGCTATTCTAACTAAAGATCAGAGACAATGCTAGCTCCTCGAAACGTGCGGGCGCCAAGAATATTTTTGTAATGTCTTTCATCGATCTTGAGATCCTCAGGCCCCGCTTGTGAATGTTTGGGCGAAACGTGTGTCCACAAGAAAAACATTTTGTCCTGTGGGGAAATCTATCACCATCGGGATTTTGAATTTGCAAATTATGTCGGGGAGTTTTCTTTTGATGGCCTTGCATCTTTTTCTTTCCTTGGAGCTTGTGCTCATTGAAGCTTATTTTAACGAATTAAGACTTAAGACTTAAAGACAAGACCTCTGGACATTATTCTTAATTTGCAAGTTTCAGCATTCCTCTAAGTAAAGAGTGTTTTTGTAGAGGTTTGGTTTTTTAATTCGTATCATTATTTCGACAGATTGTCAATTTGACAGTTGAAAGTTGATTTGTGATTAACACAATTTGCCATTTGACGATGCATAAATCTGCGCTAGAACAACGCGTGCAAATTGTGCAAACTTATTTTCGAAACTGTGGTTCGGTTCGAGAAACTAATCGCGCGCTATGTCCATTTTACGACTTAAATAATTGTCTATCTGAGCATGTTATCCGGAACACGATATGTAAAAAATCAAAATTACCAAATTTGGAGTGGAAAAGACCCAGAAGCCTTCATGCATTAATATTTACTGTTTGGTAGAGTCATCGGACCATATTTCTTCAAGGACGATACCAGCAAAAATGAACCCATCAATGGATGAGCATGATATCTGGCTTCTTCCTTCCTCAGTTGAATGGCATTGATGTACCAGAGCTTCGGTTTCAACAAGATGACTTAACATGCCACATGGCGACTGGCACCATTTATTTATTGCGAAAAACATTGCTGAGCCATAATTTCGCATAATGTAGTTGCGAACTGGCCTCCATGATCCTGTGATCTCATACCTTTAGATTACATTTTTCGGGGGTATGTGAAGTCACTAGAGTATGCCGATAAACCAGAGACGTTGGACGACTTGGTAGTCAATATTCGCCGTGTTATTACTGATATGCGGCCCCAATTGCTCGATGAAATTGTCGAAAAATTGAACTTCGCGATTGCGCTTCATTTTAAACAGTAATGGCAAAAGTTATCTTATAAACAAAGCTTAAATCATAGACATTAACATTAGCTTCAAGTGTTTTATTCCATATTCAATTTTCATAGCTCTTAAAAAGAACACTCGCTCTATAGCGATCTTATGCTTCCGCGGGTTGCTCCGCTGTCGAGGAACTTTTTGGGATACTTACATTCCACGTGAGCTGATAATCACGGTTCGTTATCGATCACCGGACTTCGCAATTTTGTTAAGGTTCCCTCAGTCATGCAAATTTGGCTCAGTTCAACAATGAACTGCCTCTGCTTACGCGTCCAATGACTCACAGCGTCAATCTTAACATAGTTTAGTTTAGCTTACACAGCGATGCACGTTCAGAGCCGAGTTTGAAAAACAGACTCTCCGATCCTATCGCATGAAATTCCTATGAAGTAGAGGCTCGCCAGCGTTTTTACCAGCAAGTCTATCCTGATCTTTATTATTCTAACAAAAATGTTTTATAACTCCTAAAACATAAACAAAAACAGTCTTGCCAACACATAAAAAAATTATGTAGATACATATCAGCCGCAGACCACTTCATTTGCAGGCGGTAAACTTTTCCTTATAGCATTTTGGCTTAATGACTGTAATTGTTTTTTTTTTCTAGGGTCCCTTAAATATCCTAGTTTGTGATGGAAAAGTTGACTGTGAGGATTTGACCGACGAAGACGATTGTGGTAAGCGTAAAAAAGGTTCTCATTCCCTTTTGATTGTTTCTTTAACATTCTTTTTAAGGAAACTGCACTGCGACTGAGTTCTTGTGCCCAATGTCCAAGACTTGCATCGCCCTGTCGCAACGCTGCGACAACTTAGTTGACTGCCTCTACAAGGAAGACGAAAAGGACTGCTGTTCGTACATCTTCACCTTGTTTTAGTGTTCCACTTAATCCTCGTTTCTCAAATTACAGTCGCCTTAACAGACGGGAAGGAGATTCGCATCGACGTCAACAAACAACCAACTCTACAGAACGCCGGAATTTTCTCGCGCAACATTAAAGGCTTGTGGCGTGTGGTCTGCTCGCACGAGACTGGATACCATCTCCATGCGGCCAAAACCGCAGAAGAAGTCTGTGCCCTGCTGGGTTTCAAGGGAGTCCACTTCCACAACACCACCCAGCTGACCCAGCACCTCATCACACCCATTGAGCCAGACTTTGTTGCGTCTGCAAGTTCATGGTTCTCCATTGGTGACAATCTTGACTTCACCGCAAATAGCCCAGCCAAATATGCGCGTCCAGTTGGCCTGTCGTCAGCACGCAACGAACGCATTGAAGATGCATCCGAAGATTGCTTCGGATTGTTCGTCGAGTGTGTGCCGAAGTCAAACGGAAGTGTGCCGTTGAAAAATCTGATGCCAGGTCAGGAGATAAGTCCGAAAACTCTGGAAATTCATGGACCCAAGCCGAATGTGAAACCGGATTTAGCTCAGATTTTTGCTTCCAAAAAGGATGAGATCTTGGATAAATTGGCAAAACTTATCGAAACGAAGAAAACGGTTCTCGTACATGATAAATTGCACGAAGGTGTGGAAAAATGGCACTGGCCATGGCTGGTTGATGTATATGCTAATGGGAAGCTGTGTTGCATTGGCGTGTTGGTGGATAAACATTGGGTTCTGGTACACGAATCTTGTTACCACAATGTGAGGTGAGTTTTTTTTTATGGGAACCAGATAGTTGATTTAGTTTTAAGGCTGTTAGGGTTACCATGCGATTTGTTTTATAGATATTGTTTTGAATTTGTTTTAACTAAGTTGGTTGTATGAAGGCTAGGTGCCTTCTTGGTGTTGATACGAAGATTCTGCGGCACGTAGCATTGATGTCCAAGCGCTACCTATAAAAACACTGCTCAACAGTTTTTAACTATTGTCGTTTTATCTTAAAAAGGAAGCCTATCGATCAATTTTGAAATATGGTTGGTTGCTTGATATTATAATAATTAATTAAAATAATAATAATTAATATGATTTTGGCTAATATAAGACGAATACCTTCATCAATACTGCACTCGATTGGCTGAATCGTCTAATTGTTCGCTTTACTGGTACCGCATAAAAACAATTCAACGGCTTCAAATCGCAGCTCCATAACGGCCATTCAACATAAACAAAATGACTGAAATAACTCGATGTTTGATAGCTTGTCGCAATTAGCCTTAATAAACTGAACCCATTGCTCCAAAATTTCTAAATCCGCAATTGTCATATTAAGGAAGTTTTCTGCATTGACTGCAATGTTTCTTTCTTTTTTGTCCTGAAATAAATTTTCGTCAAATAATGGCCAAATTTAGGCCTAAATTTTTGAGTGAGTTCGAACTTGATAGCGTTACTGAGATCTTAGTTGTGATATCTTTGAGGCTTTTGGATCTAGGCGCACGAAGTATATTTGGTTTTGAATCTTCTTCAAAACTTATGTTCTCCAGCAGAGTTACTTTGCAATATTTCCTAACGATGCTCTTATGCAAATCGAACCGTTCATGCGATTTATTTTACTGATTTTCTGTAAATTTTTTGACCAAGGAAAGGTTCATAGGATCAAATTTGGAATGCTTCAACATTCAATTAGCAACGAAAATTCATAAGACAGAGTGGAGTGGCCATTATCGACGATTTTTCATTTGCTTGACTAATTGCTTAAGAGGAGGCTCAAATTCTTAAATTTGTTTGACAAGAACAACATAGCCTCCTTGATTTTGATAATGTGAACACTCTGTCCAGAACATTTTGATATTCTGCGGGTTTGTCAAGCAAATTTGAGAATGTGAGCGGCTGCAAATCATGCTTAAAGAAATTTAAGGGATAATACTTCGAACTGTTGCGGTGCACATCATAATAATGACAGAAAAAAATTAACACGGCTTTCTATTTTTCATTTTCACGCTTACGGTCGTAACATGGCTTATAATTTTTCGTACGTTTCTGCATTCATTCTGAAGTTAACCTTGTTGCCTTCTGGGCATGACAATTTTAATTCTGCATCCGTCTCTAGTTCAAATTAGCTTGCTCTTATTATTTTACCTTTTTTCTGCATTTTTCAAAATTTTTCTCAATTACCAAGGCTGCAATCAGAATATCCATCGTGTGAATGCCATCCAAATTCGAAGTTAAGTGAAGTAAAGAAAATTCACAATAATCCCCAAAAATTGAGCAATATTGCTACCACTGGGTTTCTAACAATAAACCAAATCCTAGAGCTCTTTTATGACCTGAAAAATGTATTTGAACGAAAGGATAACTTTTGGAATCCACCCGGCAAATATAAAGCGAATGAAAATTAACTTTTCGAAGACCAGACTTTATTGAATTTATTTTATTTTATTCAACAAAAAGAAGGAGATCCCGAGCTTCACCCACCTAAGCTTGGAAGCACGACCTTTCGATCATCCTGACTCGGTACTCTAATAAAAAAAATAATTCTACTCTAAATGACCAAGAAGCCATGATGGAAAAGGACTTTATATTATTCACGATTCTTGGGGGAAAGATGAGGCTTGACTATTGACGTGTCTCTAATCTAATCTTCCCTTCTTCAAGATAACCATTTTAGAAGGTAAAATCACACATTTTAAAATCAATGTCTTTTTTTCGAATTACGCAAGCCTGATGTTCGGCGGTAACCTACCCCGTGGCCTAAACTGAAAGAAATAATATATCTTTTCAAGAGTTCCATCCAATAGAAGCTCTGGGTAGCTCATAAACCCATATTAAAGAAATAAATACAAAATAGCTGTATTAATGAATTAATTTTGGGTGGTGTCATTCAAAGCATTTTTTTTTTCGATGCACCGCCATTGTACTCTATATGAATATATTACACACCGAAGTTGTTCAAACGTTTTTTCTGTAAAATGACCAATGTGGTAATTTGCTATGGCTTTTGGTAAAGACGCAGGCCCCTTTTTACGTTTCAACGACACGTTTAGCCTGTACAACCCATTCAGTTTCCAGGCATTTATCATTGCCATATGAATCGGGTTTGTCCAAAGAATCCACCAGTATTTCTTTTCCCGAATATCATCTCTAGGGGTCGACGCCTCCCATACCTTTATTGTACTCATCAAACAGTTTTGATTGCTGGATTGCTACATTTTACTTCTCTTGATAAGATCATCTCTTTACTTTATCCATGGGTTCAATAGACGAATAGTTTGCACCTTTTGTCCTTCCATTTCACACAAAGTACTATATAAGATTTTCTTCATCAAAACAAGTTCAAGAACAGTTCCTGTAGCTTGAAATCCTTTTTCTTCAAGAATACAAAGAAGCGTAACTTCATAGCTTGTGAAAAAATTATCGAAGTACACAACATGGTCATCAGGAGTCTCAACAACAGATAACAGGTTTTGCATAACACTTGATCCCAATGGTGGCTTTTCTTCGGCAATTTTTGTTGACTTTGAGACTTTTGTTGAACTTATTTTTGAAAAAATGTCACCAACAATTTAACATATGAATGAACAACCAAATTAGTACAGCTCGACACAAAATGTTCGCGGGAAATCCTTTCTAAAATAATGAAATATTCCACGAATTTCCATGGCCAATTCGATCCAAAAAAATGCTTTAAAGTAAAAATTCAATTCGTTTGAAGAACAGCTACATTTTTAAGTTTCGAGGCTAGATTGACGAAAAAAGTCCCTCTTTTTCATATTTGCATACATTCATATGACAAAATTATTGTTTTAAGGATAACAAATTTATGCACTATTTATAATCTAGGCAAGAACAAGTAATGTCAAAATTAAAAATTAAATTAAAAGTTGTGGCGAAATTTTAAAATGTCTTAACCCAATCTACATAATTTGTAATTTTGGTCATAGTAATTCTAAAGGCATGTATCAAAGTATAAAATGGCAAAACAAGGGTCACATATTAAGAGTCAAACCATTCACCAAAGCCTTAGAAATAATCAATATGATTTCAGAAATGGCTAATATCCTAAGTGAAGTAATCACAATACAATGTGCCACTGGAACTAGGCTCGGATTGCTCGTTCAAACCATGCACAACGATATCTGAAGAAGCTGCACTTGCCACTGCCCCGCAATTCCATTATGATGGAAACTTATCACCCACAACTATTAAAGCTATTACGGGAACACTTATAATTTTTAGTTCAGCTTTTCTTCTTCGAATACGCTTCGAATACATCCATTGGCAACTAGATGGGACTCCCATTGGGGAAGCGTTGTATCTTCCTGACCAAAATATCAACTTAAATTGAAAGATTTGACGGTTGCCAAGTCGATTCTGATTATCCACATGTCGCCAGACAGCCTTCTCGCCAACAACCATTTAGGTTAATCTTAAATCCTCATATTAAAAAAAAATAAGTAAAACAAACATCCCTTCAACAAATTGCGCGACTTAAATAAAGTGCATTAACATTTTTCCTTCCGTTCCAGACTCGATACAGACTACGTGACTGTTTTGCTTGGCGGCGGCAAAAGTAAGCGCAACCCCCACAAGAGCCCTCATGAGCAGATTAAACGTGTCGACTGCTTCGAGGCTGTCAGGAGCAGCGACATACTATTGTTACACTTGGATTACGCCGCCCATTTCACCCGTCATGTCCTGCCGACTTTCCTGCCAGATATGTAAGTAACTTACATTTTTATCCTTTGTTCCGCCTTGTAAATGTAATGATGGTAATCGAGGGTTCTCGACTTTACCGGAACCGGCTTCGTCGGAGTATTACAGATTTACAGATTCCACCTGAAGTTAAAAGTTGTCGTCCTTTTTTTTTTGTTTTGTTTTTTCTTTTCGCGCAGCTCATCAACGGAAGTTGAGAATGGAGAAACACTGAACAAGCAAAAGCTGGAGTGCATGTCAGTTGTTCATGACAGATTTGGCGGGATAATGGTTACGCCCACAATTGGCCAACAGAGTGATAACAAAACGACCGACAAAATATGCAGTGAGGATAATGAACTTTTGTGCTATCAGTGGTATCCGAGCGCCATTGCTGGCTTCAAATTGAAGCACCTGGGTGAAGAGGATACTGTTGCATCAGCCAGCAATGATGACGGAGCAGGGAATTGGTTGCAGTTCTGCAAGGATCTTGGCAGCGTCGAGGATTCTCATAATCAAGGAGTCATAGTTTGTCGAGAGGATAACTCCGGCTGGTATCCAAAAGCATTTTACAAATACAATGCCACCGAATGCACCAAAATAAAGCATCCGTTTCCCGTAAGGAAACTAGAAAAATACTACGGATTCATCCAGGATATCATAGGTAAGACCATCAGTCTATCATTCATGCTTTGTTTTCAATTGCAGCATGCAAAGCATCCAAGTGTCAGTCATCCTGTCAAGGGTAATCAATTAAGAAGAGCTCCTTGCAGTTGGCTCTTCTTTGCATTTTAATGTCCTTCTGTCTGAGTGTCACTCAATTTTCATTTGCACAAATATTCATATCCTTTTCTGGTTCCTTTGTTCATGACTTTCTCTTCTTCTGCTTTTGGTTTCGTTTAGATCAGCCAAAATGTGAACATCGTTATCCCAGGCCACATTGTCCAACACTACGATGTCCTTTGGGCAATTGCCTGACGTCTGAACAGATGTGCAATGGCAAGGTTGACTGTCATGATGGCAGCGATGAGGAGAAGGATTTCTGCCGCCTCCACAGGAATGGTGAGTACAAGTATGAAAGTGGAGGCTGAAGTACAACATTTCGTTCATTTACATCGTTTAGGGGTCTTTTTTTTTGCTTTTTAGTCTGTGCGGTTATGGTCATGGGAAATGTCATGGGAAAAAAACTTGGACAGGATATGGTCGTTCTTTTATTCACGTTTCTTTTTTTGTTTTGTGATTTTTTTCATTGGTTGGGAACATTAGTGGAAAAGCTAAGTGTCAGCTTTAATAAAGACGACACATGAGCTTATTTATGGTTTGTTGGAGGTTCTTGTTAAGTTGGTTTTTAAAACGTCTTTAAAAAGTCTTACACAGACAAACTTTGACATTTATATTTTTGACAGACTGGGAGTGGGTTGACAACAAGCAGTTAAACGATAACCTCCACAAGAGTACAGCTGCTTCCTATTTGACCAATTTCCGGTCTATTGCTTTAACGCGGCACAAATTTCGTCGCCTCTGTTCAAAAGTGATGCCACGAGAAATTGCCTGCGATATATTTTTCCTTCAGCCGAGAATATTAAGTTTTAAGAATCATGGAAAGACCTGAAAATGTTGCCTTCTAAAGTGTAAACCGCTCACCAATGCTTGAATGCTGAACGTCAAATGAGGTTATCTTGCAACAATGCTCTGTAAAACTCGGTGCAAGAAGATGATGATTTTGTGTCAAAAATTTTAATGAGCGACAAGGTCCATTTCCACTTAAGTTAAATGAATAAAGCCGTTTTGAATTTCCAGGCTACGGAGAATCCACCTCAAATTGATAATTGCCTTCCATCAAAGTTAATTCTGATGAATGCCGCATCAGCAGTGAAAAAGTGATAAGTCCTTATTTTTTAATGGATTGTTTCTTGAGCATTATTGGTTTTAGAGGGACAGAGCAACCCAACACACAGCTAAAGCAACGATGGAGATTTTGATCACGAATTTCCGGGCCGTGTGATTGATCATTTTGCGAATTTGAAATCATCGCTGGTATTCTTCCTTTCGAACTTTTTGAAATCTAACGTTTGCCACGAAAAATCGCAGATGTTTATTTTTTTTTATTTTTCAATATGGCCGCCGCTTCACGCCATGACAATACTTTTGCCGCACCTTTTTTGAGATGCAAACTCGATTGTATGCTTATTTGGTCGGGTAAACAGGGTCCGATGACTTTGAACTGTTTCTCATGTTCCAAATGATCGAACACTTGGTGCGTCGTTTCCCATGTTAGCTCTTTCTCATTTTTTGTCCGTTTATCACCAGAGATGTCATTAAAAAACTTTTCCGGAATGCCAATCTATCACTGGTGATAAACTCGTAGACTTTAAAAATTTCGCTTCTTCCCCAAAACTGAAAAGAGTTTCTAGAAATTTATAAATTCCTTAGGGTCACCTGCGACTTCGTTCTCGTGGATTTCATGTACATTGTAGAACAAGGTCTATTGGCCGCCCGCTGATAACAAAGCATACTACTTGTCCAAACAAAGTTGCGTATGCAGTTTTCTTCTACATAAAGCGAAATTAATTTTAATTATATTTTTATTCAATTTTTTAAAATTTGTTCGTAATATTAATGGTGACTGAGATATGTCATCGCGGAGTTTTTTATAGACCTTTTAGAGTTCAACAACTTTTCTTTAGAAAGCAATTAAATATTCTTACCGTCAAGGCAACGTTGACAAAACATGCATTCGCTCGACCGTTTTTTCATCGTCCTTCTCTCCAAATTTGGTCGCTACGAAATGCAGTTTTAAATAATTGAGATAATAAATATGTAGCTTATGATAACCCTAAAATTAAGTCTACATACTTGTGGAATAACTTTTGAAATCGGATGAGCAGTTTTGAAGAGATCTGTTCTGAACGTGTGTTTTTTTTAAATATCTCTTACTCCACTGAATAAGGCTGTGCGTTGTCGTTCAGTTTGTCGGTTCAAAGAAGAACCATTTCAGTTCGATTTCATGGGTTAATTGCAACGAATTAAATCGAAATTCATTGTGTTGACATTTTGCTGTGTTTTATTGCGGTCAACGCAACGTTTGGACATTTGGTGACGAACAATATTTTTTGACCTTCTTTTCATTGTTTCGTTTGGTTGAGATTGAATGCGTAACGCGAAGAGAACATTCTTGGCAAAACCAGAATTCAATGAGACGATTGAAAACTTCACCTGGATTCGAAAACAAAGTCCATCGACTTTGAGTATTTACGTTTAGAAGTTTTGACAGCGATTTCTTCCTCGCCTACTATCTTAAGAAGTGAAAAGCCTCCACCTAAAGGAGAGAATATAAAACGCATCTTTGTGGAATCAATGTGCAGAAATAAGCTGCACCTTGTTGGCTTTTATTGTATTTCAAGATTATAACTGATAGTAACTGATATTTTTAATATCTTTGCACCATATGCGATTTTTCATTTCATGAGAAGGACATAACTTTATAATCAGAAAAATAAAGCGAAATCTTATATTCAAGAGAATGATGACTCCTCGTAGAACGCATTTTTTTACAGAGTAAACAGGAAGGATAAGGAAAAGAATTAAAATATTGTAAAGTGCTCATTGGATGGAGTACGAACAGGGATAGAGAGTTTGATAATGATTTATTTGCGTTCACTTAATTCGCAGTACTTTTTTCGTTACAACGTAATGCTCTTATAAGCGCATTTTTCCGTGCTTTGGAAGATTTTGTCATCACTTTCGTGATGTTGGAGCTCCAGCATGAAAAGCCTAAAAGATCTTCACAACACCATGATCAAATTGCTATTGCTGGTCGACCACAGCAGTTGATCTAAACAGCAGATGACAACTGGACCGGACTGGAAAACAAGATAAAATTGCATGATTTGGTTTGTGATTCGCCTAACCAACTTGTTGACTTATTGAGTTCTGTTGTTCTAACTTTCCTCACCTTGTCGTTCTCATTCGAATTCTCACTCGAATTTTCTGTTGCTTTTAACTTTTAAAATTTTTCCGCGGGATCCATTTGGTAAAACTTGAACACCAAAGACAAAAGATATAAAATATGTTCACTTTTGACTTCATCTCTCTGCTTTACATCGAAGCACTTGCTAAGTGCGTTATGACACAGTCTTGTTAGAAATACATATTCTGACGGTTGAGTTGATCCAGTTCGGGCACATGTAATTTGCACAACATGTCCCGATAGCATCCTCAAGAGAAATTCGCACAATAATGCCGCTGGTCCAAATCGCACAGTTGTAACACTAGTAACCCTAGTAACCATTCAAGCTCATTCAGTTGTCTCATGGAAAACTATCACTATCGGATCCAATCAGAAACTTGTTTAAAAAAAACAAAAGAAAAAACAAGAAAACTTTGCTATTCAATGGAGCTGCCAGCTTCTCCGAGACCATGGCCTCCTTCTGCTCACATTTTTTGGAAAGATCCTGAAACCAAAAATTATCCACGGATGCCTTCATTTTCACCTCATTCCTAAATATTCATCCCTCTTCAATGCTTTTTTTTATTGTTTGAAAAATATATGGTCGCTAGGTGGCGTTTTACTTCAGATGCAAGTTTGTTTCACAGCTTGTCTTAGGCAAGCGTAATCAGAAATTTTTGTTTACAAATGCAATGCCGATCACTGCAGTCAAATTTGATTAAATGACAATCGAACCTTTCCACGAATTGAGCTAGTATTCAAATCTTTGTTCCATTTTCCGACGATACATTTGTACAATTTTTGGGAATTCCGATAGACTTTCTTATTCAGGAACAGATTTATTGATCCCCACAAAGGCATCTTGTCATTCTGTTCCATCTTTTTAGTTTCGTTTTTCCTTAAAACAAAAAAGAAACTTGAGGTTGCAGAATAGTCGATTGACTTTAACTGCAAGTTCTTTGCACAGCAGGACCGAGAAGCATCGAATAACATTTAATTTAAATGCTTAATTTCTGGAAATGTTTCCAAAGGAAGACATCACAGGACTTAATCACACATTGAAAAATTCCAATTCCAAAATTCAATTTCAATATCAATCAAATAACTTATTTTCGCTGTTAGATTGCAAGCCTTCCGAACTCAAATGCCGATCGAATGGAAAGTGTGTACCAAAGAAGAAATTCTGTGACCACAATGCCGACTGTGAGGACTTGACCGACGAACCAACGATTTGTTCCTGTTTCACGTATCTCCAGTAAGTACCACGTTCAACATACTCAACAAGAATATTAAGTGTCCCCTTTAAACCCCAACCATAGAGCAACAGATCCGAGCAAAATATGCGATGGCATACGCAACTGTTGGGACAAAAGCGACGAGAGTCCTGTGCTCTGCAATTGCACATCAAATCGATTCCCATGCGGAAGGTAATTTCCAAAAGTACATTCCTTCTCTATGCTTCGATTATTTCTAAGCCCATTGGGGAAAATTTACTTTGCCATTAACAGTTCTCCAAGTGAATGCATTCCCAAGGACTTTGTTTGTGACAAGGAGCCCGACTGTCCAAACGGTGAGGACGAACAATTTTGCTATGGCATCGAACACCCGATACCCTCCTCCAGTGATATTGAGACGCCACAAAGGTAATTTCGCATGGGGTGTATTTGAAACTATCTGCATAAGTGTATTATCTTTCCCCGCAGCAATAAGCAGCTAACCTTCCCGAAGGGCTATGGACAGGTGATTGAACAATCATATGGGATCTGGCATACGAAATGTTTTCCACGTCATCGACCACCGGATGGCGCCGAAGTTGCTGATATTTGCCGTAAGCTGGGTTACTACAACAGCAAGGAGCCAAGTTATCGCTTAATCGATGATAGCAACGATATTGTGGCAGCAGCTGAAAACAAGGATATGGCCAGCGAGTCACGAGGAAAATATCGTGCGGCTACCAAGGCTGCGGTAATTAATAAGTTCTCGCCACTCCATCTGAATGATGACTTGACTTTGATCCTTAAACCAAGTCGACCGATAGCCGAACTGGTCAAGTGGAATGAAACTGATTCCAGCAATTGTTACCGCCTTGAAATTAAGTGCAGCTGAGTGAATTGAGTGGAGGTCGATAGAGTAATTTTAAGGATAATTTTTTTTTGTTTATTTGAGAATCAAAATTGTAAGAACGTAAGCTTATGCTCTGGGCAGAGTATCCAGTGACCTTGAAATAAAATCCCCCTTCGTTTTTCACATGGGAAAAGTTTTGAAGATCAAGTTTAGTTTGTGTTTGCTCAGCTGTATGATGGGAACAGGAAAGTAGCTATCCTGGCAGAAAACTGACAGTTGTCGGGGATGCATATCATATTCCTTCCATTTTCGACCTCGTCAAGAAAACTCAACGAGAAACTTTTGAACGCTCAGCCAGGATTCGGGATGAGATTTGCATTACTAATTGACGCACGAGTTTGTTTGTGAGTAGTTGAAAGTTATTTTTTTGTTTTACTGTAGAAAACAAAGAAACTTATAGGAATCCGTTGCGGGATTTTAATGCAGCAAGATAATTATTTAAAGCAGGATGGTTTCCCTGAGCAGTGTCTTCAAAAGTCGAAAGGGGGTGTTCTAGTCTAGAGGCATGAATTTCATGTAATTTTTGAAGTAACATAAAAAAAATGACAATTAATATTTTTAATATCCATTTTTTAATTATTTATTTATTAACATAACCAGAATACAGAAAAATTCAAAAAATGGAAAAAGTTGAAAATTTCAAAATTTAGCAGTTGATGAAGTGGGGGTCTCAAAAATTGACAATTTCAACCCTCCTAGCAATCTGAAACCAAACTAGAATAATGTCGCAATATCTGGAACTACGGAACAGTTGGAAAGATTTTTTTTCACAAAATGGCGACTGCCTGACAAAAAACCACAATTTTTGTACCACTTTTTTGACTGTTTCGAATTTAAAAAAAAAAGTAATAAATATTTGGTGATGGGGATAGTTACAGACATAGACAAATCTATAGAGAAGACTCTCAAAAATTTTTAGGTAAATCGGTCTAGTCGAACCTGAGAATTCGTGGGTATTGTTTTGAAAAAAAAACAGTTTCGAAAAAATCGGGTTTAAAGTTTTGCGTAAAGTTTTTCGCAATCTAAGTCATGAAATGATATTGTAGACTAACAGTTATTCAATCTGCCATTGCTGCTTCATACATCGTACCTTCCTCGACTTCGAAAAAACTATTTTTCGCGTTTTTTTCTTCATATCGAGCAGTTCTGGCCTCCTTTGATGCTTTGGACGCTCGTATCTCGGAGCGGTCAATCCAATCAATGAATGAGCTTTCGGGCCAATTTCGATTTCCATAGGCTCCATCATTTTTAAAATAGGAATGAAGCCTTAAAAGAAAATATTTCACAATATTTTTATTTCACTCACAGCACATATGGTTTGAAGGTTAGAATTCAACTGTTAGCAGCTGGACGTAAATGAACACTAAATATAAAAGATACAATTCACCTTTGGTTCTTGTATCATAATATATACAAAGGACAAAAGGTTTTACTGAGAAATATGAATTCAGGTAGACGGAGAATCCCTGATGTCTTTTGTTCGAAAAATACGGATATCTCCGAAAATAATTTGAATTTTGAAAAATCCTCTTGTTGATATATTCTTGAATAGTTAAACTTTGAAAATATGTAAAAAAATCAATTTATTAAATTTCTAGACTTGAATACCCCCCTAAGCAATCTGTAAGAAAGTAGTGACAGAACTTAAGTAATTCAAGATTTATTTTAATATGACTACCGGTTGAAAATGTCGTTACTGCAGACAACTTCATATCTATTTCTCTGAGGTGAATTTTGACCATGACAGCTGTCACATTAGAAACTTCATGTCATTGTCTAATTATTTCAGTCTAGGTTATTGGTCATTAGTGAAAACACACAAGTTTTTGTAAAGTCGTAAAATGTCTACATTCGTGCCATCAAAACAACATGTGCGGGAATCTTTTAATATGCTTCTTTCATTTAAAGAAAAAAGCAACTGAAGCGCATCAATTGCTTACGAAAGCTTACCCGGGCTATACTATAGACGTTAGAATGTGTCAGCGGTGGTTTAAGCGGTTCAAAGATGGTGATTTCGACACCGAAGAAAAAGAACGCCCCGGCCAGGTGAAAAAGTTTGAAGACCTAAATTGGGGGCATTGCTCGATCAAGATCCATCACAAACGCAAGAAGAACTTGCAAAATCACTTGGCGTCGCTCAGCAAACCATTTGCGATATTTTGAAAGCAATGGGAATGATCCGAAAGGTAGGACATTGGGTGCCGTATGCATTGAAGCCACGAGACGTCGAACGCCGATCTTGCATGTCCGAAATGCTGCTTGAACGCCACACAAAGAAGTCTTTTTTGCATCGAATCGTCACTGGTGATGAAAAATGGGTACATTACGATAATCCAAAACGTCGGGCAACGTATGGCTACCCGGAACATGCCTCAACATCGACGGCTGTTCAGAATATTCATGGCCTGAAGGATATGCTAAGCATTTGGTGGGACCAGAAGGGTATTGTTTATTATGAGCTGCTAAAACCAAATGAAACAATCACAGGCGAGATCTACCGACGACAATTGATGCGTTTGGTCACTGAAGGAAAAACGGCCGGAAACGGTCGCAAGGCACGATAAAGTTATCTTGCAACATGACAATGCTCGGCCACATGTTGCAAATGTCGTCAAAACTTACCTTGAAACGCTCAAATGGGATGTTCTACCTCACCCGCCGTATAGTCCAGAACTTGCGCCATCCGATTACTATCTCTTCCGATCGATGGCTGACCAGCACTTCCGTCATTTCGATGATGTCAAAAAATGGATTGATTCGTAGATTGCGGCCAAACCGGTCGAATTTTTCAGAACGGGTATCCATGAATTGCCAGAAAAATGGGAAAAATCTGTGGCTAGCGATGGACAATACTTTGAATATTGAATTTATAGTATATCTATTTTGCCTCAATAAAGCATTGATTTTTGAAAAAACCCGACATTTTCAACCGGTAGTCCTATTAGTATAAAATTTTCTTTCAAGTATTTATTAACTGAGTCCAAGATTTTCAGACCCGTTTTTCCGTTAGCTTGATTTTTTTCTCAAATGGTCTGCTGATGTGTACAACAACGCTTTTTTATTTGTTTTTATTCGAAACATAAGTAATCCAAACATGTAAAAGTAAAAATTTGAACATGGCCAGAGTCCATGATTTTCGGACTCTATATTTTCACAAACCTCTTGGGTGCTCCTTCAATTATCATCACCAAAATATCCTGTTTTGCTTGTGATGGGTAAATTGTCGTGAGATTTTTGAGTGCATCCTACTTCTAAGCCTAGCACACCTGTCCCAACGACCCTCGAATTGATTGGATTGTACCCTCTTTTATGTTTGTCGAAGGCGTTTACAGCAGAAGCTCTTAATTTCAATTTTCATTCAGATTTAATCTCTGGAAACTACCCCAATGAATTGTACCAGTCCACTGTATTGACTCTCATAAAAACATGGTAACATTTAATGTCATACTAAATCTTCAGGCTTCATTTTACTACGCCAATCAAACCCACATTTGTTTGTTACTGTTTCGACACATGTTAGGCTTGTATCTAAGAATGTACAAAATATGAATGTACATAAACATTTTTCGAAAGCCAGTCGTTCATTTGGCCAGGTTTATGGCACATCGAAAGAGTCAACTAAATATTCCATCTGCGAACGCATTTAACGTCCTCCTTGGTTGCCTATGTTCGCAATGGTCTGGGCCATTTATGCCAGCTGAATAAATCATTTTTATCCTCCCTTCCGGTACCGCGAACACACATAAATAGCAACGAAAGCATCAGCCAACATAAACAAAAGATTGATTTCCTTTAATGCCGCCGCGCCGTGTTGCGCCCGCCGGTCTCCACTCCGCCGAAGGACCACAGAACTACTTCACAGGATGAAATGAGTAAAATGGAACCGGATAGGGATACGGATTCGCAGTCATATTGTGATTGGATTTTAATGTAATGTGGAGCTCCACTCGCTAGGATGGATTTCGATTGATTTTAGCGCAATAGTGTGTAATCAGAGCATCCTGAGAGGATGGCCGGCGCGGCGGCGGGTAGATATTTAAATTTTAATTAAAAATGGCAGCACTGTAGCAGCAGTGGCCGCGACCAAGGTATGGGACGACGCATGCAGTCTGTTTCTAAACATCGGAGTCTGAGTTGCACTAAGCTCTTATTTATATGAAAGAAGCACTTTCCTAACACAAAGTATTGCATCCAAACTTATGAAAAAAAAAATACGGAATCTATGTTTTTTTGAATAGTTGGAGTATTAAGTTTAAAGGTTGTAAGTTACCCGAGACATAATTTGTCGAAATGCGAATAGATTTGGAAGATCGTAGGGGGTTATCCAGGTTACTTTCTGTCTTTCTCTACACTTTCCAACAAGGCTCCAAGGCTCACCAGCCAGTTGGTTGCGGTCACATTCAGTTGTGTGCGGCACCGGGGCAACGGTCATCCCATAGATTGGAAAACTCTTCAATCCAGAGCGTTGGTGCCCTGCCTCTGCCTAGCCACCTGATATATTGTACTCGGGACATTCGGGCTAGACCCATATCGTCCATGATCCTTATAGGCAAAGAGGACCAAAAATCACGCGAAGAAACTTTTCTTTCGAAGCGCCCAAGAACGTATTTATCTGCCTCTCATTCACATGTCTTGGATGGAAAAGATGATATCAGATTGGTCGTTCGAGTGAGAGTTTTTCTTACTCAATTGCTTTCCATAATATAAGAAACAGCGGTTGGAAAGATTGCCTGTGCGTTTGATCTCCTAAATGGCGTTGAGTCTTAACTGCCTTGAAATTATGTTTGTCTGAACATTGTCCCATCCTTGCTTTTGATACTTGTAAGCGTGCGAGTTTCTAATGATTCTTTCGAGAATGATATCGAAAAACTTCGCATTCTTCTCGATCTTTTAAGAAACAAATACGTCGGCGAGATAAGACGCGACATAAAAAGAGAAGAAACCATTATCCTTCGCCATGCTGCAAAATAAGATCTATTTGGCAGGAATGCCAGAACTTTGTCGTCCCTGCAGATGCTGTCATATGCGGCGTTAAGGCCGATGACTGGCTGCGTTTTGTCCTAGCTCTGCGGTTATCTAGCGATTTTATTTGTAAACTCCTCCAGTCTTATACCGCAGTGATGTCGATCACTCAGGTTGCCAATGCATTAACATAGTATGACACAAAAGAAGCAGTTTGAATCGGATTCACATCCCCGACATTCTATCGATCATATTTCAGAGATAATTTGGTGTATACACCTGACCAGGACATTCTCAGATGCTTTGAAAACTTCGGCAGGGAATCCCTCGACACCAGAAGCCTTTATGCAAGTCATCAAGAATGATGAATCGTTCATTCTTCCTGACAGCGGTAATTCAACATCATTTAACATTCTGTGCATTTTTATTTTTCGGAATGTGATATTTTTTTTTTCATTATTATTTTCTTTATTTCATAACAACGTTTTCAAAATTTGCAATTAATTTAATACGTTAAAGGTACAAATAACCATATACGATCTTGTGCCTAGAGCAAGACCGTTACGAAAGTCATGTTCAAAAAAAAGATAAATTGGTTCTATTGATGGGGAAGCAAAAGAAGATTTAAATGGAATATAAAAGATTAAAATATAAATATTTAAAGAATTTTAATTTACATCATTTAGATTTAAAGCAATAATTTCAGAATGGAAGAAGGAAAAAATTCTATTGCCAACTGCCTTTAACAATACTGTTTTCAATCTCTCAAAACTTAGATTTTCTGGTAATCTTTTAAACAACCGTGGAGCAGTTACGCTATAACAATGAGGAAAATGAATTTTCATAATGGTAGGTATTATTACGAAATTGCGGGTGTTGATTCGCAAACTATAGCACAAAACTGGGTGTCCTGCGATTAGTTTTTAAAATGGTTTTATTCTGCTTTCTAGTTTCTAGTTAAATTAACCATTGTTAACATATTTTAAGCCCAGTATATTGCAGTACATACTAAGATGATATAGTTGTCTCACTACCCCGTTTAGATACTATTGCAAACACATTGAATGGTCTTTCCAACAAAGTTTTTGATCCAGTGTATTATTAAACTGTCAATTGTTCAATCAAAAAGTAATTATCATGGCAGCCTACTCGATTGTTGAGTATCATATCTTCAAAAACAAATCAATTGCACATTGGTGCATTGTTTTATAATGAAAGTCCTCTGAAAATATTACCTTTGAAATAAAATATCATATAAGTTTATGAAAACTAAATCTTCTTATAATATTCATACACATATTAAACATAAAAATAAGTTAAAAAAAATATTGAGCCCAATACTGATCCTTGAGGAAAACCCATATTTAAGAAGCCTTAAGAACTGCCAGCATTTCGAATTTTTACAAATTGATTATGGGTAGATAAATAAGAAGAAAACCATCTATAAATGGAGACTCTAAAGCCTGCTTTATAAAGTTTATCAAGAAGAAAAGTATGTATTAACATATTATATATAAGCAATGTTGATGCTATCTGAAAAGTGTTTAAAATATTATATATTTCACTGGTTAATTTTCATAAAGCACATTAAATTGATTTTCCACTTCGAAGCGCAAACTGACAATCACTAAAAAGTGAGTGCTTTCTAAAAATGATGACATTCAAGATTTTATTCCTTTTTCGAAAGCTTTTGAAAAACATATCAAATAGAAATAGGAGAAAAACTATTTTATAAAACTATCACTTTCCACTTTCAGACTTTCAGGAAAAACAGCTTCATGTTCACAATAGTTAAAAATACAAGAAAGGACGTTTCAATACACGACTTGAAATATTGTCAAAAGATGATGAATTTTATGTTTTGAGTTTCATAGCAGTTTAAAAAATCTTAAGCGCAGAAAATTCTTCAAAGAAAAACTATCCAATTGAATATTGTCATGTGCTAAATAGGACTCACAGAGAAGTGATGGATTAACTACATTAGAAACACAATGATTTAAAAAGATATTTTAAGAAAAATTATTAAAAAAAATACGTTTGCATCATCCAACGGTTTGGTTAAAATTTGAATAAAAACATCAGACTGAGATTTATTTTTTTTAAGTTTTACATTAACAACTCGATATTCTTTTTTAGTGTTGCGAACGTTTCTCACTAATTTATTAATGCGATTAGAAAAGTTCATGCCAGCTTTCTTTGGAATCAGAGTCGTAGTAGTCAGAGTCGATATTTGGCTCTGTACTTTCAATGGTGCACACTATTTAAAAAGTGTCCTATTGCCCCCGTGTTCAATTTGGTGGACGGTTTGTGGATCTTGAGATATCGTAGTCCCCTTACGGTTGTTGGTATGATTTTAATATCTTGATATCCAGCGATTATAATGCGGAAGTTATGATTCATTTTTTCGATAAAACAATTGCCATGTTAAGTATAAAGTTAAAAAACTCAAGACTTAATAGTATTTTTTTGCTTTTTATTTCAATCATATGAAAATCACATATTCATGCATTCTTGAAATACTTGGATGTTTGTATGATTTCATTGGGAAATCATAAGTCCATAAGTGCAGCATAACAGCGTACACCATTCGCAATAATAACATAACCGTTCAGGGGATACATAAATAAATGGAACTTGATCGGAATACATTTTTCGAAACAAAAATTATTTTAAGTTTATGATTGCATTCACCGCTATATTGAGACTTAAAAAATTATAAAAAAGATTGCATTCATTAACTGCCATTAAATTTTGTTGTCTTCTTTTGCAGCTTTTGCACCCATTCAAAAAATATTTATATCAAAGGTATGTCCAAGTTGTTCGAAGGATTTCTCTGCATATAATCCATCAGATCCATTCATTTGAAATTTAATATCTTCACTCAAGATATTATGTTTTGCGGAGCATTGAAGACGTACTTTATCATATCATACTCAAAAACGTTTGTGTACTGTTAACAGGAGCTTCTTACCTTTAACAATATGATATTCTTAGGAGAGCAGAGCTCCAGTATTTTCAAAAAGAATAAACCTACAAATATGCAAGATTGAGCCGGACAATTAAAAACTAGATATCGATATAAAACAACTTCGAGATGGAAAATAAAAAAGTTTGAAAAAGCATGATTAAAAACGATCGCATGATTAATAGACTATTCGATGCAGACTTACTGTAGTGAATCTATTATTCTGGCTTTTTTAAGTGATTCTGCAGCGTGTTTGAATTATACTTGTCAACGTATTCAAGAAATTACTCTAAAGAAGGGATAAGAAAATATTGAAAAATAAGAAAAAAATTATCTAAAGATTGAAAATCCGTGTGTGCCTTAATTGCGTAAACAACACACACAACGTAACGAGAGAAATAAATTTTGCAACACCACGCAATATTTCGACCGAAATTTCTTTTCAAAATTCGCACTTTCCATTTGAAAGTAAATTTGCAGTATTTCCATATCTGGCTCAAGCGTAAATTGATCCGTTTTATTTAATTTAACTGAGTTTCTTTAAAGTTTTTGATAACAAAAGAGCTGTCGGTGTGAAAAAAGGATTCGAAAAAGTAAATCAATAGATGGCCCGGGCTATTAACAAACACATTTACCTCGAATAGAATAAAATCAAAAAAGCGAACACACAGTTTTTTAAAAATCCTGCAAAGTTTTTTCCACTTTCTTCTCTTTTCCAGAAAAATCAAAATTGAAATAAAAAAATCAAAGGGACAAGAAATAAAACTGAAATATATTAAAACCTTAGAGTCTGTTCGATTGCTTTTGCTCCCCGTCGAAGCACTATCTCTAGGATTCATAGTTCGTTTGCATCTTGATTTCTATTGACTGGACACAAAAAAAAAAAAACAAACGGTAAGCCCACATTCACTTTGTTCTGGTCGCACAATAACCCAACACAATACCGAAAGAAAAATCCGTCGTGCAAGCTTTACTTCTCTATATATATGCACTGCCTCCCCGCAGGACCTATTCTATGCTGGAACAATAGATCTGCACAGACAAAAATCCAAATAACACAGATGCAATAAAAGAAAATAGGAAAAAGAGAAATGGTTTATCAACACTATTGCATCAAGCTCTTGTTCGACTCCAGGATGCCAGGATAGTGCAGGACACACAGTGGATGCCAAGGAACGAGCAGCACGCCATCATCAGTTACAACAAAGCATAGTCAATCCTGCTGATACCTTTTGTTAGCGTGCACGCTAAACATTTTATAGCATGCACGTATCTACTTGTGTACGAGGATAATGCTTTCGATGCTTGCACAGCGTATAAGCGTCTACATTACTCTACTTCGCCTGCTTTGAGAGGTGTCCCCAGACAGTTGTGAACGTGCCATATGCACTGTAGATCTATCGGGGTATGGTTTGTGCAATGCACAAATCATAGTTCTCTTTCTTTCTACAGTTGCTTTTGGCTGTGTTATAAGCTCGACTCCATGGCTTTGTACAAGCGTTGATGCAAAGGACCTTTCGTTCTTACTTGAAGAAAATCACCAATTACATCGAGCACTAATACACACACTCAAATCAAACGAAGGATGTAAAAAAAGACATAAAAAGAATAGAATCCAAGGAGTGGTGAATTTTTTAACTCGATTTTTACAACCCAATCTAAAGGACGATTTTCCTAGTATGGATTAGTGCGTAAGTCCCGACTATTGAATTGACAATTTAAAGTTTCCAATCGTTTCACATTACGAGGATAAGTCTTTCCAATCGCTAGAGAGGATTTGTCTTATTCCATTTCGTTTTTTTTTATTTCCTGTTCCAGAATTCTTAAGGACTTTTCTGTGTCTTCTGTTGAACACTTTTTTTTTCATTCTGTTGCGCCTCGGGGGTTCTGTATCCATATTTTTGCCAGGAATGAAACAATGATAAATAAATTCCATTCCACTATTCTTAAGTGTCCTGGTAAATATATACTGGAGTCCTGTTAATTCGAATTCGTTATTGTTTGATTTTTTTCCGAAGGCAACTTGGTTCGAGAGTTTAAAGGCTTCGCTGCCACTTGTATGGATTCGGAGTCAGATTCGGTTTCTGAGAAATCATTAAAGAGGCTATTTGTATGGTTGCGATTTGATTGTTATAAAATTTGTGAAGCTTTCCCAGTCGATGAACTCGTTACGTTAATAAGCTGGTGCTTAAAGAACGACTGTACAACATTCAAAGGCTTAAAATGAATCACAATATCAGAATATGCTATTCCTTTGTTAAATATGGGAACGTGTCAGTTTTATTTTGATATTTATTAAGCAAACAGACAAGGCATGCTTCGTGATTATTTTTTAATACATAATTCTTCAGTGATTGGCACCACGTGCATTTTGACGCTGATTTTCAGGCATTCGTACGCCATCTGGCCAAACACTACGGCGTTTTCTGCGACCGGAAAAACAAGTAACAAAAGACATTGAAGTTGTGCGTGGTTTGGAACAAGCCATAGAAAGCTCTAAACGGAAATATCCGAAAAGAATTCGCCCTAATTGCAGAAACGACTGTCGGCGTTTGGCGTTCAGTTGTGGTCCATGAGAGAGTCCTTTGCCTGTATGCTATTTGTAGGCTCTAGTCATTTCAGATGGTAAACCTTATGATGGTTGTGTGGTGCAGGACTCTTAATTGAAATGTCACTGAAATTTGGTCAGAATCGAAATAAGCCACTCTGAGTGTCTTGCGCCAAGCATCTCGTGGTCCATTTAGTTTATAATTCGAACGTTCGGGAATAGAATAGGAATTGTCTCTTCCCAAAGATATTTTTCATTACCGATTTAAGCATTCGAGTTCTACTTCACGGTTTCGACGTCGTACTTCGGAAGGACTCCTTCGGATCCGTCCAAGAGCTCAAAGAATTCGTCTTTCAAGAAGTCTTCAGCTATGTCGCTTATCGGCCTATTCTACATCCTTATGTGTGCATCCTTTTGTAACGGAGCATTTCGAAAACAGACATACGAAATACGAACAAAATTCAGTCGACACGCGTTAGTATTTGTTAAAGCTAACAAAGAAAATTTCCGACGAGATTTCCCTATTTGGCTGCTTTTACTTCTGCCTAACCGCACCCTTTTTTAGGGGTATTTCTCCAACCCCAACCTACCCACTCTGTTTCATCCAACGTTCTTTGGTTTTTAAATAAGTACCTTATATCGTCTCGTGCCTTTAATATAAATAACGTTTCGCACTTTTAAGGAAGGTTTATAAGAAGGGCGAATATAGTCACCTTTTGTGTTTCATGTCCTTCGGGGACGAACAGCTTCCTTACGCGTGGCTTCGCACAACGATGTTTTCGGTGTAATAACTCGATGATATAAAATAATTTCATAAAAGGGAATACTCAAAGAATGGGGCACAGCACAGATGATTGCCAGCGATAATGAAAATGTCAAAATATATTGCAAAAGTGACAATCGACGATGAAGGAATGAAGGCAAAAATATGACTGCGGATTTGAGTTTTACGATTCGGTTATATTACGAAGACTGGGCTTAATATGATTCATTCCTTGTGGAACTGAATTTAATTGATTTGAAGGAATTTTATGAATGCAATTTCCAGTCAACGGAAATGTTATCAGTAACAATAAAATTACATAGTCGCAGGTTAATTTTGTTAAACGGGGTGCGTTCTTATTTAATGGAAAAGTTGATCGGAGTTCAAGAAAACAAAAGAGGGAGTAAGTTGTAAATTTCATGATATTGAAAACTTATTTAATGTGTGAATTCAATCCTTCAGAATTCAAGAAAAAATAATTTGAAAAACGATTTAAAAAAATAAATCATATTTAAAGCTTTAAAAAAAAATTACATAGATTTTGCATTGAAACCGATGCATGGCGAAGAATAATTATATCAATTGCAATTCGAAAATTATGCTGGTTAATAACCAAAGAATGCAATCATTTTAAAATAAAAAAACAGTATTTATAAATTATTATAACCAGCATTAACTTAGCACAGAAATGATTGCATGCATTCAATCGAATTCCATAAAGTGAATGCAGTTCACTAACATTCATTTGAATTCTTTTTTCTTACTATAACTTTTCAAATATTAGTAAACCGGATCCATCGGGTACAACAAATCTATATTTGATAACTCACCCATTAACAATAAGTCAAGTGGACGGAAACGAAGATACGTTTTTATGGCTCCTAACCCAAAGGGTCCGAAGGAATCCTTTTCCCTATTCCTTTATAGCTTCTGCTGTCCGCCCGTCACAGAGCTGTATCTCCTAAACCTAAATAAAAATAGGTTAAGGTTCTTGCCGCTACAACAACAAACAATAAAAATGATATAAAATTAAAGATAAATGGGGTTTACATACCAGGAAAATATTTCATAAAATCGAAACTCAACTTAACAACTCAAAATGGACATTTAATTTCATGAAGCAACTTGACAACCTTTTAAATATGCAATCAAAGCTTCCATCCACGAGTTCCAATAAGAAAAAATAAAACATTTTGCAACTTGTGGAACGAATTTCAAAATTCTTGTGGCGGCATTTTTCTCAATCGGAAAAAAATAATTACAATGTCTTTTCTAAAAAAAAGTATTTTATGTGATTTTGATGTGTGTTTGAGTTATGATTTTCACCGCATTTCACTTAAAACAAAGGGTTGAAAAATAAAGAAACATATTAACATTGAATGACGTTGTGTGTGCTGAAAACGCTTTGAAGGTACACAAGGATTTTCAATGTTTATATAATTTTTTTTATTATTCAATATTTTCCCTTATTTATAGTAGAGCAATTTTTGAATGCGCTTAAAACTATAATTTAAACACGCTCCAGAATCACGTAATATACAGTCAGAACCATAGATCACACATATACCTACAGCAGGTCGTTTTACTATAAATTCTTTTTTATTTAACCTTTTCAATTTCCCTAAATCTAAAACTAAAGAAACATAGTGTTGCATACGCGCGGAACCCTTCGTTTGAGAGTCATTTTAACTGGGTACTTGTTATATATATAATTTTCCCGCACTTAAGAGGAAATGAATAGACTTTGGTTAGTCTCATTTTACAGGGTATCTAGAGGTTTGAATCCCGAGACGATTCATGCACTCAAGCCAAGATTGGTCAAGCTAATCGTGAAATATAGGCCGAAACATCGAAAAGTGTATTGCAAAATTTAGGAACAAACTATTTGAGGCCGCAAAACTTCTCCGATTGTATTCTGCAAAAGTTTGAAAAAAATATATCAAAAATTTGATCGAAGTACCTCCTTCAGCTATAAAACTTATTTTTGGCTTGAAGGCTTTCTCAATAGGCAAAATTTGCATTATTGATAAACAGGAACAAACCCACTAGGCTAGGCATACCATAGTGACCTTGTACTCTACATTTCGTGCCGGAAGTTTGATTGGACCATATACTTTTATTTCGATGGAAATGACCGCGAATCTAGTAAGCAATCATGCGACGTTTGTTGGCTTGGCATCAGTAATACGTGATTCCAAAAAGATGGAAATCGGGGGAAGGGGTATACAAACAAACAAAAAACAATTTTCAATGTGAAATGACCAAGGTTCCGGCCGAAATGTGTCGAGGAATGTTGGAAAATCGGCTTCAAAGAATTGAATGATCAAAACATACTCGCTGTGGTCACGGGTCACCTTCGGGTGGAGATGACTCAACCATCTAACAAAATGGGGAACGGTGCTGATTGCTTTCAAAAAGCTGGATATCAATCACGATCCCGGAAATATATCTTATTGGATCGGTGAGTGGTAAAAAAAAGGCAAATAGTACAGCTTACAGGTACATCCGTCGCTTACAGGAACCTTTCCACTGTATTATGTGAAGCATTTTTACAACACACAAATCAACCTTTGTGGCTTCTGGACCCAGAAAATCGACACTTATTCACACTGCAATCTTGGGAAAAAACTGCCGAATTTCAAGTCGATCCACATCACCTATTCACCGACTTCAAAGCTTCATTCATTGCACTAAAGTATGTTAAACGATCATCGAATTCAGGATAATGGAAAAGCTGGTCCGCTTATATCGCACTGTGCATACCGTCCAAATAATTACTCTAGTTCTGGACTTCTTCAAACAAATCCTTTAAAAGAGACTGCGACGGAAAGGTGTCATAGAAGACAATATTTCTTTTTGTCCATCTTACTGAGGACAACGTACTGACATTAAATTTTTCACAGAGCGGCGGTTGAAGAAGATTCCAAAAGAGATGGACAATTTGATGAGGATACTTTTGACAAGAAATCGATCCATCGAACCCCATTCTGGACAAAAGATCCCAATCAATAACTGTTACATTGAGATAGCAAGGATGTATTTCTATCACGAGAAAAATATCAACTCAACAACTGACGCCTTGATGGAAATGCGACGAAGATCTAGCTTGGGCAATTGATTCCGATCAAAACTCCTGCCCGAATGACTTAAATACAATTTTTGGGACAGACAGTTCTCTGTTTTCGAATTGTGTAAATAGATGAGAAGGTACTTCGGTACGAAAGTAAAGAAATTGTCAAAAAGGAGTGTCTTCAAATCTTGAAAAAAGGGCCGAAACTCCTTTTCAGAGGTCATCAATCTCAAATGATACAGAGAAGAGTATGTCTTGAAGCGAGAAGCATGAAAATACCTTTAGCTCAGGCTCACATCCTTCCACGATAAGTGTAAGCAAATATTTTCATTTATTCAAAATTGCTATGTCCTTACTGCAAACCCCCTAAAGTCATTTCTGACAATAGTTAAATATAATGAGGGAAAGGATAAATGGCCCACCTTTAGTTCTTAATGGGTCAAAATCTGGACAGCAGTTAGTTAGTTTCTTTATCCTTTCGACCCTCTGCCATTCCATTCTCATTCTTAACAAAATTTCTTAAATTTAAAATAAAAAAGATCAATCTTACCAACAGATGCCGTGCTATCCCGCAACACTTGTAACCTCTCAAATTGATGTGCGATTGACAATGTTCATTGAAGAATTTCTCCAATGCTCAGATAACGAACACTCTTGTCAAAGTTGTCTGACGAATGGGACAAAAAAACATTTTCCTGTCCAACTCTATAGGCAAAGGCGTCACTTGCTCGAAACATAAAAATCAGCCAATTCAATTACTTCAAGCATTTAAAGAAAAACCTCCTGCTGTTAATTCAACGCCACCGAAAACCGAGCCTAGTCCTTAGAGGCAAAACAAGCCTCAAATCAAAACTTTGCGACAGTCGTTCTTGTACAAAATTCAAGTTACTCGCTTTTATTAAATTTCCCACGCAGATATTTTTAAATTTCCACAATCATTTGTGTCCTTTATTTTTCTTTATCGTCTTGAAGCATCATCTACAGAATGAATCTTAGTGTTTACATTCCAAGGACACCGTTGCCGCACCGCCATACATACAACATGTACACATCTCGGCACACACCACAAATCACCAACTCGACAACTTGAAATCCCAACTCAATTTCCCTGCCTTCGCTATCGCAGATTGCGGTGGGAGCCCTCAACACCTTCACTGGCATCATCGTCCTTGCCATCATCACGATTGTAATCATATTGTGCAGGGATATCATGTCTGATGTTTGACATCGTCATCAGCTGTGCTACACTTTCTTCTTCGTTTTTTTATCAATTTCTACAAGAATGCAATTGTTCAGGACTAAAGTTCCCGAGGATTTTCAGCAGATTCTGAGGTTTTCTGAGATTCTGTGATTCATTGCGAACTTCAATTCGTTTTTCCCATCAAGTGGGAGTCCTTGTAACTCGAGGAACGTGGCACATTATATCTGCTTCTCGAGGGAAGAGTTTAAGTGGTGATTAATTGAGTTTTAAGAATTAAAACGGGCACACGCTTGGCTGTTAACCGAAACAGAACCTACAACTTAGGCAGTTAAATGTTACGATTGATATTCGAGGGGTAACTTTATGGTGACAGTCGGGATAGTTTTGCATATTTTCTTCGAGTGCTGAGAGCAGGCTAGTTTGCATATGCAAACCAACCGCGACCTTACGTCCTTTTAAATAAGGATATCAGTATAAAGTCGTGTGCTCTTTAAATGAGCTTTAACAATCTCTGGAAAGCCAGTCCATATAAGTTCCGAGGGAAACCCATGAAGAAGAAAGTTAAATGAATTAAATAAACTAGACGGACCTGATAAGGGAAATAGAATTGTAGGACTGAATTTTGCGAGATAAATTTAATTTTGATAGTCCTAGTGTCAGTTTAAACATTTTTCTTTTGCAACTTTAAGTCGGCTTTCCAAGGACAAACCTGACTTCTCCACATCAAATAGATTTAAATTGATTGTTGAGAGGATTTTTTCATTTCTTTTCTATGCTGAAATAAAGGATGAGAAATGGGTGTTGGTGAATTCGTAAGGAAAGCAGTTGAGTTGAGTTGAGTCTCGTTTTGGGCCCTTTTGTCCTTTTTTTGAATAATGGAGGGTGGATTAAAACCAATCAGCTGATGTTGTTTTGTTATGCTTTTTCTTTTCTTATAATACCTCGTGACACCTCGGTGCAAATGCCGCACCGAGCAGTACCTTCGGAACACTCAGTCGGCCCGAGTGCAGCAAAACAGAAGCATTTAGATGGAAATGTGCCTTGGTTCATGATGAATTACGACCAATCGTTCACCTTTGAAGTTCAGAAGAGAAAGAGTGTTTTTAGGCGATTATTCAAACACGGTTGTCTGCAATGCAACGCAGACAACCTGTCTGCTATGACTTATTGCATGGTATGACGTTTCAGCCTCAACAGCGATATTCTCATAGCAATTCAGTGTCTTCTGGTGCTTTTATGTCACATGTTGCTCCCATCTATTCAAGACGAGTGACTAAACGCCGCTTGATCGCCGACGTTTTCTTGGCGTCCAAATCACTGACGATTTAAATGAAATCTAAGGAAAGAGCGTGGGGCTAAAGGGACAATTGTTTTTTTTTATTTGACTAAAGATGAGAGTGACAACTTTTTGTTTAGACTTCTTTATGTCCGATATGACAATTGAACCCAGCATTTAGCAGAATAGAAACTTTGTAAGAACTTCAGGTGAACATTTGTGGCAATAAAACTGCACACTTAAAAACCAGGCTTGGATGACCGGAAATAAAAAATGGGTTTCACTAAATATTCATCCAAAATTCGCAAATCTTTTTAAATGGTTCAAAAAAACTGGCTAAGCTTATTAATATGAGGTTTCTGTTTTTTTGAACAAGAACTTACTTATGGGAAGTTAAAAATTTATTTTTTTTTGAACATTCCCTGAACTGCACAATGCAGTCGATCATTTTTGGGGAGGATACTTACTTCGGAATCCCGCTTATTCTTTTTTTAAAGACCATGTATATTTTATTAACTACTTAGAATGAGTGTTGGAATTTAAAATGGGTACTCGAAGTTCTTTGGAACATATGCCGGTTTAAGTCTCATTGCGGTTAAAATCTGTGGGACAACTACCAAAAGAATCAGCGAATATTAAATGAGTAGCGAAGTATAAGCGCATGTCAACAAAATCAAATACCTGAATTTGAGGTGTAATGAGGCATTGAATGACTTGGACACACTAAAAAATTCCGAAAAACATTTTCACACTATTACAACATATGATGAAAGGATGTTTAATGTTAATAAAAATAAAAATGGTCTGCAGATATACCCAGACAATTTATAGAACATAACACTGGGGAACAAAAAATCTGCGGCGTGAACTTTGAGAGTCGATTTTTGAACATTATAGTCGCATGAATATAGAAAACTAGGTAGATTTGCTCAATTGATTCTAGTTTCTGAAATAATGGTAACTTTCCTAGTGTGAAGATAAAATAATATAAAATAGAATACAAATATTAAAATTGTTTCAACAATTTTATTTATGAAAAGCAACAACGTCATAAATGTTAATAAATATGTGACGGATGCAATCTTTACAAACTTATTTCTTAGAAAAAGATTTCCTCCTATGCTTATGCTCAGGACAATCCCTTTGAAGTGCTCAGCAGTAGTCTGCAGTCATATGGCGGTCCCACCGGCTTTGATACCTTTTCTCCATTATCTTGATGACTTGGGGAAACCGTTCCCCATGTTCTTAACTATAATCACCAATCTATCGAAATGGCTAAATTTTTTAGCACTTTTATGCTCATATTAACCCCAAGTTTTTCGAAAGTATCAAGCTTGTTTGTGACTTTATTCGAGTAATTTGCTCCTTTGTCATTCCCTTAAATCACAAAGCTATGTTTGTGGGCATTTGCTTTTAATTATCCACTTTGAGGCCGGGAAATGCTTGATAAATACAATTTAAGCAATCAGCATTCGTCTCTAAAGCTTTCATAAATTGTTACATTCTTTACCAACGCTCATGTTCTCTCTTGATGGCCAGTCCTTTCAATTCCAGTATTCAAATTGAAAGGACCATATTATTGGGCCGATTCAACACGAAATTGGACTACGTCTGCAGAAGCAAAAAGTCCGGCTCACAATTACGCAGAAATGGACTAAGAATTGGTGTCCAGCCACCAAATTTGGCATATTTCTCAGCCTTAGAAGAAAGTATTCGGGTCAAACGATTGGGTGATTCTCTACTGGAAACTTTTTTAATGCAGAAATCGATAAATCTTTTTTATCTGAAAGGATAAAGAAGGTTAAAAGTGCATTCGGCTTAACGAGGAGTTCATAAATAAATCAAAATTATTTTAAAAACTTTGCGTTTTCATTGATGATTGGATTTGTCCGTTTAATCAAAGAAAATCCAGATCCTATCAGAACAAGACTTCCAGCTACCATGTTCATTTGCATAGTTGGCACAGAAGATTTTTCAAGTATAGGTTAGAAGTAGGTTGCCAATTGAATCCAAATTGTTCCCGAAAAGCCTTCTGGAAATTTTGCCTTACACTAGAAAACTTTAATCCAGGTCAGGCTATTGGCGCAATAAGCCTCCTTCTATTGTCAGTCGTTCGTTTCTCTTTTCGTTTCTTCCGTACTATACATCTTATTCCTTTTAGGTTTACCTATACGGGCCAATTCGTTTTTTACAATACTTTTTATAACTGTATTGAGCTTGATTTATATGGGTACAACAACAAAGCAATGCCTTGTGCACGTGACACCAATTTTCGCATGATTAATTGAATTGTTTATCTAATAAAAGGGTTCCATTACACCATCACACCAATGGCTATTTCAACCAATCATTTACCCGCAAAAGGCTTACCAAAACAACCATCAATGCCACTACAGTAGAATGTGGCTTCAGTGTACTGAATATAAAGCCACACAATACACAGTTCATCACGTATCAACTCCATTCATTTAATTCTATGCATCACTATTCCCGAACAGCGAAACCTACCATTTGATGTTTTCATCGAATGGAAGGGCACATCCCATGGGCGCATACCTTTCGCCTTGTAATTTATGCAACGTAAAACGCATGCAGTTTGGTTTTCCAACAGCAAAATATCAGCCGATAGTACTCGTGATGCCGTCCTTACTCATTTTGCTTCCAGTAATAATCTCTTCGCTGAATGTATAATAATATTGCTCCTGAGCGCAACACCCAATCTATGGAACTCCTACCACATACCCGTATTAAGATGATCCAGATTTGAATTCATTAAAATTTGTTTCCAAAGGTTGCTTTGTTTTTGGGCAATTTTAAGAAGTTTGGGAATCTTTGGCTTAACTGTGCGGCATGCACTCCACCAACCATTCTTGCAGGTATTAAGAGGACCTCTTTCGAAAATATTTACATATTTTGATGGCTCCACGGAGTTTGGATTGGCTTTGAGGATTTCGTCATTCCTTTAACGTCAGCGATAAAGGAAAAGATTTCAAGCAAAGTTATGTTTTTTAAAAAAATTATATTTCGTGTTCGATATGAAAAAAATAACACTGACCTTGTTCTTTTGTCTAGTAGTATATAATTGTAAAGTGTACATCTCTCGACTTTCTGTTCTAAAGAAGTGGCACGGCTGATCCTATCTGCTGTTGCAAGGCCTTAAATAAATTGCACGTTTCCTGCTCCTTAAATTAAATAAAGTCTCTGTGTCGAAGACACACTGCAGGCAAAAAGTGTGGGGCCTACTTAAACAACTTCTTACACGGGTAAAAATTGCAAAAACCACCACAATCGAGAAGTAACCTCCAGACACTAGGTTTTTTGAAAAAAAAGTAGGCACACTGACTGAGCTTATGAGTTAGACTTAAACCAGCCCTACGCAACAAAGGCTAGAGGATAATGATATGGTGAACTATCTATTTGGGCGAGCTTGTTCTTGCAAACCATGCTACAACCGAAGAATAAGCAGAAAAGCCCATTAAGGGCCTTAAAGCATTAAGACTGAATGAAAAAGGCCTTTTATTGCTCAATGTATGTGTTAACAAAGAGAAAGCTGAGAATTTTGATCAAAAGAAGCTACCGGATTGTGCAATGGCTACTGCCAACCACGGATATTGAATTGGTAGGGTCTTGGGCTGTTTCTCGTCAAGTGGAATAAGACACTTGGTTGCAATTATAATATTAGTTATTATATAATTTTTGTTTATCTTATGTTATACTTTACTTTTATAATTTTTTTAAAAAAACTTTTATCTCGACCAAAAATACGCTTCTTAACTTTGGCAGTCAATCCTGAAATTGAGAGAAGATAAAGAAATCCAACAGATCATGATTTAAAATAATTTACAGTGCAGAAGAAAACCCTTATAAATAGTATGATATATCAAAATTCACTTGAAAAAATATTCCTCTGCTTTTAGAGCTCAGAATGTCCATACCATTTGAAAACCCTAAGCGGAGACGGAACGTACTCAGAGAACCGAAAAATATCCAGAGCAGTATTGGTCTTATAATGGAGTCAAAGGGTTCTCCCATATTCATAAGCATTTTTGTCATTACATTTCAATCTTTGCTATTTATTTGTTGCGAAAGACATAAGGCAATTCAGACAAGTCAATGGTCTTTTATCTTCCGGCCTAGATCCACTTTATTCGCTGTTTCACTCTCGAGACCCATTATTTTCCGAGAAAGTCAGTTTTGGAATTCATTTTGCTTCCCTGTGTAAATCCATCTAAGCTATCGTACATCGACGGCTGAAAAGGCGACATCGCTTGTAGTACAATAGTCAGATGAAAATGATTTTTAACTGAACTCGAAAAAGAGGCAAGCGGTAGTCATACATCGTGAAGCCATTGACACAGCTTAGTTCCCTTAAATCAAGATCGAAATAAATTATTTTATATCAGTCAAAAACTTATTTTTTTAACCAAATACTAACTCATTTCCCCGCTGCATTAGAAGATTAGACCACAGAGACAGCTTCGAAAGACACTTTTATTTTGTTTTAAATCTAAGAAGTAAAGTTAATATGCAGTAAAATTTTAATTTAATTTAAAATTAAAGCTAAAACTTATAAAAATTTAATTTATATATTAAAATTTTAAATAAAATATTCAAAATTTAAAAATTAAATAAAGTGAAACCCAAATACTATCAATATTATTATACATAATATTTTTTTATATATATACTACTGTGTCCAAAAAATAAGGTGACATTGTATTTATTTTGAAAATTCTTTATTTATTCTTCCAAATCAATTTCATCCCCTTCAAAGTAATCCCCTCCCGATGCAATGCACTTATGCCAACGGATTTTCCAATCTTTGAAACACTGGTTGTAGTCACTTTCCGGGATGGCCTTCAGTTCCGTCTTCGCTGCGGCTTGAATCTCCTCTATCGTATCAAAACGGTGTCCCCGGAGCGGTCTTTTGAGCTTGTTGAACAGCCAGAAGTCGCACGGCGCCAGATCAGGTGAATACGGTGGTTGCGGAACGATATGGGTTGAGTTTTTGGCGAAATGATCACGAATTACGAGTGCGGTATGGGATGGTGCATTATCTTGGTGTAAAAAAACACCACGATAATCGAAGAAAACAGTCAACATGACCTTGATTTTTGAGCGACTTTGGCGCGGTTTTTTTGGTCTCGGCTCTCCTTTGGCACGATATTCGCTCGATTGATCAGTTGTTTTGGGGTCGTAAGCATAGATCCAAGTCTCATCGCCAGTTATAATGCGTTTCATGACATCCTGGTAGTCGGAAAGCATTGTTTCACACACTTCAACGCGACTCCTTTTTTCCAAAAAATTCAATGTTTTCGGTACCAGTCGAGATTTGACGCGCTTGAGGCCCAAAGCATCCTTCAAATCCTTTCGATAAGCCAACTTCATCAGCAAGGTCTCTAATCGTTAATCGATGGTTTTTCAACACCAAATCTTTGATTTGTTGGACGTGAGCTTCATCGGTTGAGGTTGATGGTCGCCCAGAACGCCCTTCGTCTTCGACGCGTTCACGGCCGGTTTGGAAATCACTATAGCACTTGTAAACATTTTTTTTAGACATAGCCTCATCATAAAAGGCTTTCTGCACCATCCTCAACGTATCCGCAGCAGAAAATTGATTCCGCAAACAAAATTTAATGCAAATTCTTTGCTCAATAAATTTCGACATCGCAAAAAACGAAAAACTCACTTTTAGCAGCTCACAAAACGACGCGTATCTCAAACACTATGAATATATTTTGACATGAAATTTCACATAGATGTCACTGACAGTACTACCAACCTAAAGAGAAAGAAAAATTTCCAAATCCTTCGACGCGCGCAGTTTAAATTCATATGTCACCTTATTTTTTGGACACAGTAGTATATAAAATGTGGAATTTATAAGAATATATAGGACGTAAGGGTCTTACAATATTATGATGGTGAATAATAAAAAATTACCAAATTACCAATTACAATCGTCAAGGCAAGGAACAACATGCAGTACCCTCACTTTTTGTGGCGTATTTTTAGGTATGGTAATTTGTCAATTGATCATCTGAGTCTTTTTTTTTGGGATTTGTCAAAGCATTTAGGCTGATTAGTCAGTTAAAATTGGTTCAATATTTTGGTTATTTTTAGACGCAGCTGTGTACCCGAAAATCACTTGAGGCCATAGAACTAACGAACTAATAAAGCCAAAATTTCTAAGAGGTCTCAATTTTGGACCTTAAGCTTTTGGCAAAAAAGATCAAAATGATGTTGGTTAAATCTATGAGTGTTTTTTATGAGAAGCTAATGTCCTTCTATCCTTTTTTGCTCGTAAAGTTCGCCAGCAACTATTGTCCTTTTTTGCAGCGCTGTTTTGTATGCCTCTTGTTTGTCTACAGGTTTCGTTGTGTTAGCAGGTCGACGAGAGATATTAAAGGTAAATGTATGCATGTATGAAAAAACTTCCTACTTGGTTTAAGCAATAATTCCATGTTGTTTTTCTTTTTTTTTGTTTTGAGTCTCCAAGGACATTTTGATTGTCTGGTTATCTCCACAATATTTTTCTCATTTCAGAAGTTTTATAAGTATTTCTTTGAATACAAACAAGGATATCCTTCAACCTCGAATAACGCAAATAGACAATAAAGTTCCCCTGAGGAGAACTGAGTAAAACTTTCAGGACTTTAAATGAGTGTTCACTGTTTGTGAAACTGCTTCAATATCTTGACATTCCCCTACGAGCTGTGATGATTGTGTCCCACATGCATCCATCATCATACCGCTGATTGATGACCACAAAAACAAGCTCAAGCACCAAGAGTGGTCTCTTTCAGCAGCATGGCCTCTAACTACGGAGACTTCTTTTGCTTCTTTCCAAAGTGTAACGTTGATTGATGGATTAAATCAATCAGTTTGCAAATTTGATCAAATATGTGTGTAGCGCCAGCAGGAAGTATGACAGGACCTCATCCGACACTCGAACAATATTCTCGAAATCCGGTTTCACAATGTGGAGGGTATAGTGCCGATGTGATAAGTGAAATGTTAATAGCGTTCATCGGAGTATAATGCGCTGCAGTGATGTTGAGAGCTGTTGGCTTTCTTCATGGAGCTGCCGGGAAGTGAATAATGATTTTATTAAGCAACGAAATAATGACTTCCTGGAAAATGATTGTGAATTTCTCGTGGCATAGTGTTGACCTAGTTTGTTCGACATTTAGTGGCAATTAGTAGGACATTAGCGGGAGTCTTGCTTAATTAAGGTAATTGTATGATGGCACGTTTGGGGTACTTGTTTCGTTTGTTGTCTTTCAGTTGAACTCTTTGTTGAGTTGTTATTGTTGCACATTTGACAACAAGCTATTATTAGGTTCCACCTGTCCCGGTGTCTGAGAGTTAGCAAACAAATATTGTAACTGAATTTTTTACCATTTCATCACAACTGATTTCGATGAAATTTTACATACATCGTTAGTTTCGGTGACAGTACAACATGCAAAATATAATATTGTAATATTATTACGACAGTGACGATTTTTCAACCCCCCTTTCGGCTTTTCAGTGGTTAATAGCACAGGCACGAAATTTTGTGTTCTTCTTGACAAGGACTCTGTTTGTAGGTTAAATCAAGGATCTGACTATGGAGCCAGAAGGTGGCACCCTGTAAGGCTGCTGTTGGAACTCTGTAAAAAACGACGCAACCCCACCGTGTTTTGGCTCTGATGATTAAGTTGGCCGACTATAATGACATAAAAATATTATTTATTATTTATTAATAAAATTCATGTAAATAAGCTGGAAATTACTAAACTTGTGATTTAACATGAGAAATATTTATAAGTAGAAATTATGTCAACGATTTTTATTTTTTTAAACAAGCTATTTTAGTTTTTGAAAAGAAAGAGCTACAAATTTAAGAGGAATAATTTGTTAATAAAAATAAATGCGTCGTATATTAAAGCAAAAGAGAAAAAAAGAGATTATTACATATTCATGTATTTATATATTTAACAAGATTTCCTGCCTACTTATTTTTACCCTGACAAACTGAAATTAATTTTACATATATTTTTTAATTTAAACATTTTATTTCTTAAACTCAACGTTTAGAGATAAGTTATCGTGGACTTTTTTAAAAAGCTTTTCAGTTCTAAAACTTTTCTTTAGGAAGCAAGTAAATATAGCTTGCCGTAACGACATTGTTCGCAAAAAACTACCGATTTTTCAATAAATTTAACTTAAATAATTGGTCACCATGAAAGACCCTTTTTACAAATGAAAAAAATTATATCCTTCGGTGGTTCGTGTCGAAAATTTCGTCCTTGACAGTAGATACAAACTAAATATCCATTAACGTTGAAGCAGCCGCCACTAAATACCATTTTAATTTGATCAAATTGGATGGGTAGTTTCGAAGATTACCTCACACATAAAAACTTACAAAAATTACCTCCTTATAATAATTATAAGTACAGAATTAGAAAAGCTTGTTTTAATATGTTTTTTTTTTGGCATTTATTAACGTTAATTTATTAAGTTTTTTAATGATATCCGAATTTTGATATACTATACTTTGAAACTTGTGAAGAGCAGGGATGGTAACTGATATCTATGCGTGTGGGATTTTTTTTCAGATATACTTTAATACCTTGGAGCCTTAGCTCCGTCTGAGATGCTTCAAGGATTGATGGCCTGAAGAGTAAATAAATAATACTGATATGCGATTGTTTTTTAAAGTGAAATTAATCCTTCCTTGCACCTTCGCGTTTCCATGCGAAATACATTTTGAATATTTAGCAGAAAAGTTTTTGAAGCCATTTCCAGCCTTTACAGACTTTTCGAAGAAAAATTTGTGTTTTATTTTGTTATGGCTCCACAATTCTCCTTAAGCTTTCCTTGTAAAAAATATAGGCAAGCAGTTTTCCAATCTCTATAAGAGAAGAACAGACTGAGCCCATCATTAAGTAGTTGGAAAAATAGAAGCTGTTTGGGTAGGAAGAAAATTTATGGCCACCATTTATAAAGTTATGATGGGAAATCTTCCTTAACTGTCAAAATATTTGTTTGAAAAACGCGGAAAGCGATTAAAAAGACTAATGCTAAGGCCGACAGAAAAAAAAACACATATGTTGACTCCATCTTATAAGTTTCAGGCTTTTACGAATACCCACCTCTCAAAGTTTATGTCTTAAGAGAGTGTAAGGAAGATGAAGTGTATAAGACGTATTCATCGCGTTTCGTATCAGAGCTCGAGGCAATATTTAAGTGACTATGAATGCAATAGAAAGAAATTTTGAAAAAAAACTATTGCCACGTTGATTTCAATGATAAGAATAGATTCGATCTTTAAGCTTCAAATATGTCCAAGCAGCGACTCTCATCTACATCTGACGCTATTTGACGCGCGACTTGAACTTAGTGGCTGAATTAATGCACCGCTCACTGAATACGTTCTATTGAACAAACGTTCTGTTTAACTTACAGCAGGATGGAGTTTGATATTCCTCTGCACGGGTGCGATGGGATCTGTCCTCTAGCCCGCTCAAACATACAGTCTGAATGTGTCGAAAGAGGAATTCGAAAACTAATTTATGCAAGGGAATGAGACTATAAAAAATGTGAAAACGAACTTCGCTTTCATATATTTGTAGATATATGGATGATCGTGGGATGAAATGATACTTGATGTAACAAGCGAATACGGGATCTGGTTCCATTGAAACAAAATGCCAATTCCCGAGAGCGTCTATCAAGGTTTTTCGACGCCGCTCGTAAGATTTCTCAAAGGACAAACCCTGTAAAGGAACAACATGGCTGTGGTACACCAATAAAACTGGAATGAGAACTTGTCCAAGTGAAGATTTATGATCTCGAATAGAGTAAGAAATTCAAGAATTATTTGAAGATTAATATAAAGCAAGCAGAAAGGCTCGAAAAGGAATTGAAATGGCGCTATTCATCGCACCCAATTTATCTTAAATCTTGTTAGGAGGAAAGTTTTTAAGACAATATAAGATTATCAATATTGAAAGCCATGACCAATATGGACCTGCAAAAAAGGCAATCATCAAAAACCCAATGCAATTCCAAACAATGCTGACATGATGAAGTCATGGTGGCAATAACTCGCACAAAATCAACGAAACAAACTTAACCATACGAAAGTATGAACTTTTGATTTCAGTTTTTGTATATGTTATTCCTTCCAAGGGACACCATCGGGTTGTAAACATGCGCACGTGGGTTACAAATTCTTAACATGCATTCCGAACATATCTTAAAGTAAGAAATAAATTTTGAGTCCATTGTCCCTGAAGCCATTAAAGTATTCCCCTGTCATAATTTGTAAGAAAAAAATATCCATAAAGAGTCATAAAGAAAATCTTCTTTGAAAATTCTTTTCTCTTGTATTCTACAGACAAAAAAAAACAGCTTCCTTGTCCGCATTCGCCATTTATTTTTTTACGCCTAGCCAGTGACCCAAACCATCAATGAAAATATTCCATTTGGGCCAGTAACAAAGACTCCTGCCGGCAAAGAACCCTTGTCAACGAATTTTCCTTTCATTTATCTCCTTTCAAATCGTCCTGAATAAATCTCAATCCTTTCTTAATTCAAACAAAATGCTACTAAACTTTGTTACAAGATAAAAACACCAAAGTACAAAATGCCTTCCAAGACTACATACAACTCATCACAATGGCTTGCAAAAATTACGTCCGGCCTCATCGTAGCCTGACAAGTTTTATTTACAAATCACACACCGATGGCCGCATCAATGATGTTCGGCAAAAAGGATACACGAACAACTTTTATCGGAGTATGCCTCAAAAGGATTAACAGCGGTCTCCTTTGTACACATCTATTCCATAAATCGTCCACCAAATCGGATCCTAAATCAAATCTAGTGGTCCAGGTTGTGGCCATTGTTTGCTTGGCGATGGCATGAAATATATATGCGAAAGGACTTGCAATTGCATATTACATCCTTTTGTGCTTCATAAATCCATAAGAATGGATTCGAATTCGACTACTGGTGGCGAGCTTTTATGCCTGCGGGATTTATTTGAAAAGTTTTACAACTTCTTGGAAATATAATAAATTATTTGCCTATGCGAATAAGGACTTTTCCTCCCCTACTGTGTGTTTGTTCGTAATGAGTGTGGCAATCTGCGATAGAAAATTGAGACGACCAGTTGCGAAAGGCCTGCTGTGTGAAGAAGTGAATAACAATAAATGATGATTATGGAAGCACAATTGGAATCATTACATTTGATGAAATTGTTTGAAAGCCTTGAAGCGATATTGACAGTCGTCCTTGGGATCCTATTGGTTGACTAGAACAGCTCATCATTAATGTTGGCATGGCTAATGAATGACAAGCCCAAGGATATCAAATATTTATTTTGAATGTGCAGAAATATACGTGCGCTTAATTTCTCATTCGCAAACACTCGTAAAGCTCATCTATAATTACGATACGCATTGACTCGGTTTTGTGTTTACGGAGGTCATTGCAGACGCCTCATGTTGACAATGATTATTTTTTTTGGTTGCAATAACGAAAACATTAGGCGTATAGAAAAAGACAAAAAATTAACTTGATTCTCAGTAATTTATTGAATTTGGAATAACGAACTCATTTATATTGCAGCAGGGGAAGGGACATCGAACGGTCAAGCTTGTTCCGTATCCAGCTGCCTGTATTTTCGGGCCAATTTTTGTTGAAATCTCTTTCTAAATCCTTAAGCTACGAGAGATATTGATGTTCAGCCTGATGTTCAATGTAAGCTAAGCCGGGTGGCTAGATCCATATGCCATCTTCGCAAAGGAGACCATATATCACCCGAAGGATTTTTACTCAAAAGCGACCAGTAGAATTTTCAACAGTATTTCATAAAGTTCATGTATTCTGAGCCGCTTTGCACGACCGATATTATAAATGTCTTGGCAATTTGAGATAGAGCTTCGCCTCCTTAGCCCAAAGACGAAGTCCTTGACAACCTCCACAGGACAATCCATTTTTTGGTTTCGAAAGTTGAATCAAAAATATATTTCCGATATTTGTAAATTTCGATCCAAGTTTTGGTCTTAATATATAATCAGGAATCTTTTGCATAACTCGATACTGACAAGGTTTTTTTGGTTTACTTTTCGACGCATGTCTAGTACATTCGGTTTGGTATTTATCAGCTGTCAACTACAAGTTACATCAGAAGCCAAATTGAGACGAAATTAGTCCATTTCCTTCTGAGAGGCCTTTTGTGGTTTCAAAAATATCTGATTAAGTGGGATGACTATCGTTTTCAAAGCTTGCAAGCTTTTTCTTGGATCTACGTAAAATAAATCCCTCGGCGGCAAATCCCGTTCACATCGCCGAACCGTGAAGGGAAACGATATAAATTACAAAATGGCCAGAAATGGAGCAAATCAACCTCCGGCCACAAGTGGTCCTATTAAGCCTGTTAGATAAGGCAGTGAAACTAGCCGACCAAAGATGAATAAGCTCATGTTCAAATAAGATATCAATAGCCTTATGGCCGTCAAGTTTTTCCCAAAAAACGTCGATTATTTGATTTGTTTTCTAGAGCCGCGACTTGAGGGTTCGCTCTCGGGGCCAACAAATGCCGGCTTGTTTAGTGTATCACGTCGTTTTGTGTTTTGCGATTTCATGCCGGTTGCATTGAGGTATCGTTCTTTTTCCCCTTCGCATGGTCTTGGTTTTGACCCTGATATTTAAAATAGTTTTAATTTTGAAAATATCGTCAGAATTCTTCAGTTTTGCACGGAGATAATCATTTTCTTTTGCAAAACATTCATTTTTCGCGGCGTCTTGCATTGGCGGCGGACTACTTTTCCTGGGCACATTCGATCTAGATGGTGGAGATCGGAGTACCCTCGATCACTTTTGAAAGGGGTTCATTAGCAATAAATGGCTCTGCTCAGAATAGGTAGAATCTACTTTTGAAGAGCCAGTGAAAGTGGATTACCAACTGGGGTATAACTCCCGTTCGGTTATATCACTGTTTTTTTTTTTTGTATGCGCTACACGCTCGGGATACGGAGCGCGGATTTCGATCACCACTTCCAAAAAGCATACCTTCCTCGGCTTTATTCTACATCCCTTACCCGAAGAGTCAAGATTAGTGCCTGTATAATTTACTTAATAATCCTGTTGAACCTAACCCAACATAGTATCGCTCTATCAAATATTTCTTCCTCAGGTTGAAGTATCTTCCAAAAGAATGTGCTGATCGGTGTCCTTGTCTTGAATTACACTCTTTACGTTAAGAGATTTATTACATCATCCCGGATAAATATAAATCACCGGAACTCAAAAAAGTTTTCGAAAGGATCAACCAACCATAGTACAGCCATCGTCGTAAACGAATAACCGCTTATTTTGCGGAGACAAAAGGATCTAATCAAGTCATTTTACTATTTCACATTCTACAACTACGAGGATCGAGAGATCCCTGAGGAATCTATCTCTGGCCCAAAATAGACTTATTGCTTGTAATGTTAAGCAAACGAATAAGTAGAGGAAAGTCAGTTTGACAGATCGCAAGGCTGAGTAAGCATTAGTAATAGGAGTGAATTAAGTTTTGGAAAGTTCGAAAGAAGCTAGTAGCATAGGGCAGATGTATTTGTGCCAAGAGCAAAGAGTGTCCAAGTAAAGACTGGAGCTTTTCCAACGACAACCTGATAAACTTATCAAAAAGCTGTGCAGTCTATTTGCCAAGAATTCTTTGTTGGAAGGCTAGATTCATTTTCGAATTTGAATCCGCGATACTAAAAAAGGCATACCTAGTGATCAAATAAATTCTGTTTTTGTTAAGAAGAAAAGTTTAGGAGAAAAGTCTTCAGACATTTTTCGCAAGCTTTTTAAAAAATATTCTGTTGTTGCTGAGGCCCAAGACCTTTTTTAAATCACTGCCAACTTATCAAAGTTAAAAAGTTAAAAAAGATCCAAGGATATTTACGCCCAACGACACAACAAAAAAACCGACTCCGTCGTCGTCTGGATACCTGCCCTTGAATGTGAAGGTTGGCAAGACACCAAATCATATTAAAAGAGAAGGTTTTTTTTTATAAGAAGCTCATATGAATTACTTTCGACTCGCATGCTGAAGTCTTTTTCTTGGTTCCAAAGAACGCGGTTAGATATAATTTCGAATTTGACTTCGTCTGCCGTTAAGTAGTTCTCCAGTAGATGTGTGAAGGGGCGTTAGAAAGGACTCTAGTATCCAACATGTTACCCGGACCATGAAGTTAGAATGACAGCGCTGCAGTCAACTTCAGTTGGTTCCATTTTTGAACCACAGCTCTGAAAGTGCTCGTGGACATTGGAAACTAATGATATGCATAGAATAGTTTAATTTTAAGTGAGGGAACGTTTATAATAGGATTACTTTAGGCTGGCATAGTTCTTCAATTTATCTCCTTGTTACTGAAATGGGTGCCAGAATGTCCCATTCGGCTTTCGTCTTACAAACAAACGAGTGTCTTACCGCTGTCTGGTTAGTTAAGTTATTTAAGGGGGAACATGGGTTTTCTCGAGGATAAAACATCATATTTAAAAAAAAAATCATTTAAAAAATATAACATTTTATTCAAACTTTTTACTGTCTTAAAGATACTTAATCGACAAAGAATTTCTGAAATTTTCGTAACAAAAAATGTAAAACTCTACTATCGCGGCGTCACATCCGGCGACCCCTCGAAAAGAAGGTGCGTCCGTATTGAAAGCAGAACTCCGAAGTAAAAAAAGAATAAGTGTTTTAGTAACATTATAAACTGGAAATTGGTCCAAGGAAAAAAAAATTAAATTCGATTTTTGGCAGACCTTTTTATAAAATAAAATACAATTTTAGTAAAAATTTATCCGATTTTTTTTTTAATAGTTGTAATAGAAAAAATTATAAATCCTTCGTTCAATTTCTTGTGACTTGTTTTTCGAAGATCTATGTAAAATTTCATCAAGATCGGTTAAGTTGTTCTCAAGAAATCTTGAAAACCAAGTCAAGGTCAGGAAGACTTAGGCTCTCAAGGCTGTAAATTAAGGGCCATATTCTTGAGATGTTGTTGAATTGAATAAGACAATGAAAAAAAATCGACACAAGAATTCTTCTCGTCATCACACTGTCGAAGATGCCCCTGTGACCAAGGCTGAGTCATAACATAAACATCCTCGTGCACCATTAATTACAATTGCCTTACAATTTCCTTTTTAAAAGTGATGTTTGTCTTTACTGATACAAGGATTTCATCGTCAATTATCCTTTTTTGTGCTTATCATCTTCATCCCGATTATATCGAGGGCTGCTGCCATCACGACATAAATTCCGTGTCCAAGTTGATTTAAGCAATTTTTCGAACCCAAAATGGCAAAACCAATTGAATGGTCATGTTTCGTTTCCTCAACAGTCCTTAGGCTTCATTAAAATTTCATAAATTCCAAGATATCCCTCGAGCTGAATGCGATACTGTCACTCGTTAAAATCGAATTGAAAAATGGAGCGCAGAGATGTGCGGTTCAATTATTATTCATGAGCCTTGAAAGCTGATCCGCCAAAATTGCAAACAAGCCAAAAATTTCTTCTAAAGTAATTAGGGGTGAATAATTCATAATTCAGGTATGAAAAAAACAGGATAACGAATGGTTTTCTGTTGATACCAAGTCTACCAATGAATTGAAAAGTGGGTTTTAGATTTCTGCACTTGAAAAACCGCCATCCTCATTTTCTCATTTTATCATCTTCCGAAGGACTATTGGGCTAACTTTACTACACTTAACTATAAAGTTAGTTTTTGGTTTCAGTTGAGATTTCGACAAGTGGGTAAAAACCTCAGGTGATAAGAACAATTTATGACCAAAGGAAATTGAAATAGTTTTACTGTTTGCTACGCCGGCCGCCGGCTGGACTCGTATTAAAAAAAAAAAACTTCCTCTAAAAAGTCACTTAAATATCTGGAAAAGCACATTAGTTTTGAATTGTGAACCAGGACAAACTTTTGTGTTTGCCTTAAGCAAGAAGTACACCTTTAATGGCATCCTAATGACTCCTGGCGAACGACGAGACCACACACAAAATCGGTAAATCTCGAAACAATGTGGAGTTGCATCATGGCGGCTGGACATATTCATATGCATAGGTATAACGAGACTTCCTTCTTCCTGGAACGTAAATGCACTCCATAAATAAACAAAAGGACAACAACGAAACCCATTTACACTGAGTGCATTGCAAGTCTGCTGGATCTGTGCTGATATGACAGGTCTGCCATAAATGCAGGCGCCTGCTATTCATATATGGGGAAATGGGTAAGACACAGTTATGTATCCTTATTTCTTGTAACTCCTATTAAATAATGAATGGAGTTGAGGGAGAGACAAAAATAGAACAAACAACTGTGCTAAACAGATGAACGGTTTGAAAAGGAAATGCTTTTAAAAAAAAAAAAAACATGTTTGGAGACGAGGTTGTGGAGAAGGTGGTAGGTGCACCGTGCACATGGCGTCTGAGAAGACAGAACTATGGGAGACAGGCAGCAAATACAATCACATGAATAAATCTGAAGAAAATCTGCTGAGGGATTTCAAACTGTAATGCATACAAGATAATTTATTTTTTATTGCATTGTGATGAGGTCGTTCACTTTTTGGGGAAATCCTGCAGATCACATGAGAGTTAAGCCGGTGGCGATACGAGTAATCTTCGGACAAAAACATTAACGAGAGAACTTTGCGACTTTTTACAAAAACGGATAGCCAGTCTCCCATTTTACACAGACCTCCAATTTAAAAACAAAGTTTCTGCAGTGAATACAATTGAACAATGAAAATAAACAAAAATATAAGAACGTAAAAAATAAAAATAAATAGTAAATAAAAAAAGGTTTTAAAAACAAATGAAAGACAAAAAGTTAAAGAACGAAGGAAGATAAATAAATAAATAGCTTGATTTGTAAATAAATAAATCAATAGTAAACAAGAAATAAATAAATCTTTACATAAAAAATAGATAAATTAACAAAAAATAAATAAATAAATAATCGATAGACGAATTAACAATAAATAAATAAATAAATAATTGATATATTAATAAACATATATGAAAAATAAAAAATAAAAGTGTAAAAAAATTAAGTAGCAATAAATCTATAAACAATAATCAACAAGAACATCATCAAATCTTTTTTTTTCCAACTAGTTAATTGAACCATAAATGTATTCTTAAGTTTAAAAATTTAGATTACGATTGAGATTCTCTCGAAGATCAATTCAACATTCCCTTTTTGTCGAAGATCTGATGTAGGATATGCCAACGTAGACTGAATATCATTTTAAGCGGCTTGTTTTGCGACACTTGCAATTTTTGGACATGCGTTTTTGCACAGTTCCCTTAAAATTGACGATCATAAAATAAAGTCGTTTGGAATATTACTATATGGATGAATATATTATTTTCAGTTGACAATTTTGACTATCGATTTAGCATTCTTGTAGCAATTTTTATTTTATTTAATATATTTTAGATCCCCAAGTATTTTATTGATGATTCCCATTTTGGTTCAGCACCGTTTATCTGGAGTTGATTATTCAGTATGTAACAAATTTTTTTTTTCGTGTGAAAAAATGACTCGTTTCTTTTCTTAATTAACCTTTTTTTCGATTTATCATTATATCCGAAGAGCATCCCTATCGCGAAGTAAAAGTTTCTTAGCGAGAAGATTCTTGCAATGAGAATATTGCTGTTTCATCAGCAAACATGGCGGACTTACACTCACTTATTTGGGGAATATCAGAAGTATAAGTATTGCGATTGCTTTCTTGGAAGTATTTGCTTACTCAACCGAAGACGGGAGTTAGACTTTGAGTTTTTGCTGTCGAGTACGAATGTCCTCAGAAGCTAAATCATAGTAGATAAACACATTTAAAAACGCATTTCACTCGCCATAAGATATGCCAGATGTTCCTTCAAGGATTTAATGACGCACTTACTACTGAGCAAGTAGCACCAACTGATGCTTGCGGGTATATTCAGACACCTGTTGACCAATACACTTGAATATATACTTTCGTTTGCGTCATTAGTTAAGTGGTCTGCAGTAAAGCCTGTAACATGAGAAAGCTAAGCAGACTTCCAAACTTAATCAAACAGCGCGCTCTTACTTAAGGGGATATGTGTTTGGTTAAACGTTCCTCGCAAGGCTATAGAGGCATTACAGTTCATCCTATTCTCAATGTCTTCTGATTTTTATTTCTGATTATTTGCTCGCTCTCTAAAGAAGAATGGTAATACTATGTGTAGTGGCTCGAAACTCAGATGCATTTTGGTTTCAATGGCTTCATGGGTAGCATCCAAATTGGGACAGAGGGTTTAATATCGATTTACTAACATTCACATTTTTTATTATATTCTATTTATATTTTATTATTATAATAAATTAGAAAGTTGTGATTTTGAAAGTGCGACCCAATGACAAATTATCTACATAAAGCATTAGTATTGATAACACACTTATAGCAGCAACTTCCAAACGAGTGGCCATCTACATCGAAAATGATTGCTGGGGGCAATCACAAGGAAGGAGCCAATGCCATTGTTGCCCTATCTGAATGGTGCCTTGAAGTTCGGCTTTATATGTTGATACAAATGTGAAATCAAAAAAGAGTTGGAGAAAATTTAAAGTGTTATACTGATTTTACACAGAAGTTTAAAGATCATAAAACATTCAAATATTCTGCTGGTTGGATGTTTCCCGATAGAAAAAATTGACATCTATAAAGGTGCGGAAGTCGGAGCTTCTTAAATTAACGAAGCGACAAGCAATTCGTCACGATTAAAAGTGGAAAGTCTACAGATGGAGAAACCCTGAGGCTATCGTCTTACAATGGAAGATAGGAATAAGATAAGGGACCTTCTTCACTGCTGGCTCCAAGGCGGGAGCTTCAGCATGGAAAATCATGTCATCAGTTACAATATTCTGGGCGATCAAATTTTTACCTATTGTAAAATCAACCTTGTTTAAACAGGAACTTGTAAATATTTGCAGATATAAATTTCAGATGGAAGGATGCACGGAAAGAGGAACACCTGCGATCATGCAAAAACAGATGAGCATGAAAATCAAGGGACTCTAAAGCATAACGATCCTCTCATTGGCAATCTGCAACTGAAGATCGATGTTAAAATAACAGCCAAAACTGCTCTTTGTTAGCAAAATTCATGCATCATACTCGAACTGCAGATCATCGAAAGGAACATAACGAAAGATCTCAATAATACGAGGAACTGTGAATGCAGTAGCATTATTTCATTGGAACCAAGCCCAAATTCGCCAATAATCCTTGACAGTAGAAACTCGTTCTCTATCGATAGCCAGTCACATTGACAGTGCCACAATGTCCTAGAAAAAATGAGGACCGAGTATACCTCAGGCATCATTTATGCAAGATAATACATAGATTAACAGTGTACCAGATGAGCGAATTTTATTCAACTAAAAGTTGTTGAGATGCAGGAGATAGGCTGTCTGCAGGCAGTAGGTGGGGACTGCTTACGATACCATTCATCGGACACACCCTCATTCGACCATACTTTGGAGCTATGAAAAGTTCGCTACGAAGTCCCTCTTCACCGGCAACATTATTGAGCTTGAGCTTGGCTATGAATGATTTTAGTTCATTATAGCCTAGGGCGTGGCATTGTTGCCCACCATCACAAGTGTTGAAGGGTTCGCCACCGGTCTGCTCAGTCTCTTCTACAACTTTTTCGTTTTTATCATTCAAGGCCATTTCACTGTCTCTGATCGCTCATTTCTTTCTTCTTCCTTATTGTTTGCTCTTACAGGCCAAATGAACAACTCTTGTCCTATTTCGGCGCCGCCTAATACGCCCCCTGCACTCTTTGTCACGCTAAACATTTCGTTTTGTTGGTCAACTAAAACCTGAGACATTTGAGACGGCAACTGTGATTGCTCTCTTGTAACACTGTCAGTGACCTTTTTCTCTTGATGCCGACAACATAAGATATTTTTAAAGCTATTGGCAAAAGTATTGGTGATCGTAGCAATGACAAGTCTCTTTTTGACGGCTTTCGGTTTTCTCGAAGTCCAAAAGATCCTACTCTGAACCCTGGATACAAATCAATCATGTTGCGAGTCGATTAATGCTCCTTGTAACGTCCGGAAATTCAGAATGCTTCAAAAGTATCCCGTATCGATCGCAACGTCAACCAAATCGACAGTTAACTGATCTGAAGGCCACCAGGTCCCCTTGTGGATATTGAGGCGTGGAAAGGATGAGATTGCTTCTAAAATAATAGCTCTGAAGAAATCTGTTCACTCTAGTTTGCCAACTTTCAATTTTATCATCGGAATTGCGCATAGGTTCTTGTGTTGCGTCATCCTTTTATTTTATTGCAGATTATCACTTTTACGGGCCAACAGACATTTGACACTGAATCTCCCTCTCCCAATCAATATCACCGAGGCAAATGTCCTTGCCGAGATCAAAATTAACAAACAACAACACACGAATAAATAAGTATTAATTTGACGTTTCTCATGATGAAGCATCACTTTCGTATATCGCGTTACATTCATCAGGCGCAAACACTCTGGCTCCCCCACGGAATAATTAGAAGTGACGCGGAAGAGGCCATTGAATCGGCTTAGTACACAACGGTTCCTTTCTATGTACCTGTCCCTAAACAGTGTACATTTCAAACGAAAATAATTTTCAGAGGACTCGTTGGCATTGCCCAAAGGTAAATTAAAAGCCCATCACTCTCGAGAGACATTGGACAAGGACCCATTAAAAATCAAGCGCAGGGAAATAAATTCCCAACGCCTCCTTAAAATGTTCCATTCGCCAGAATTGGAAAAGCAAAATCGTCAACAATGACATGGAAAAGTGGGACAACAAACGACAAAGACTAAGAAGCGATCGTCTTAGCCATCCATGACGACGACCGACGATGGCCTACTTGGGGACGAAGCACATTCAACAACTTGTGGTTGACGAGGTTAATAGGTATTAATCCGCAGATACAGTAACATGGCGAGGATGCCCATGACAATGGAAGCAACCGAACCAGTGGAAAGCAAATCACGATACAGCAAAGGTCAGCAACGGATGACCTAGGCGAAGTGAGCAAAATCGAAAGTACGAGTATTTACGACACGGCATATGGGCTTGCCTGCAGGCCCGGCAAAGCAACAGGCAAACGAGGTAAAAGAGCAGCGGACGGGATTTTACTTGTGGCTTCATAGGAGTACCTCATTCATTTATGTCAATTCTATCACGTGTGCCGTAGTCATTGGCATTTGGCGCCTTGATTCATTCAGCGAGGATTATTCAATAGGAAAAGGAATGCAGACGGTCGACTAAGGTGAGTGCTTCAAGTGTAAGCGAAAGTACAGGTGGCTCGTTGAGAAAGAGAAAGGAAGTTCTAAGACGCTGAGGAGGAAAAGTGTTGTTGATTTCTGATATCATTAATAAATCAGTAAATAGCAAAAGGGAAAGTGGCGTCACCCTGCGAAGAAATGTCCATGTTGCTCGTGAATGGAAAAAAGCTATGATCAACCGACTGACTCAATTGAATCTTCCAATGCATACAAATGAGAGCAGACGTCAGAGCTCATGATGAGTAAAGTCACTGAAGTGAAGCTATGATACGAGTTCGAAGCTGATGTCTGCTCAGGCGACATGCGATTCGAGAGAGTTGTGGTCTCTGAAAAGCTTCCAAATAATCTGGAAAAACAATTGGACAAAGTCAGGAAGAAATTTAATGACATAATCAAGATGGTTGGCAAATTTCTCAAGGAGAGGCCCGAAAAGTACATCATTCATACTAAATCAGGAAAACAAAATAAAATATTTTTTCTCTTTGAGATCAGTGGAAGGCTCGTAGCTTTCATGCAACATGGTTCCTCCACAAAAAAGGGGAATGTGCAATCGAGCTTCAACATCTTTTGTGTGTGCGTGCAATGAGAGAAACAGGCACCGAATCCTCATCAGTGTTTCTCCTTTGCTTTGAAGCCGAAAACTCTTCTCAGCTTATCACCTGAACGGGGATGAAAGCAAAGAATTAATGATCTTTCGGGAAATGCATAAATCGAAACTTTTTTACGTGCAATTTTGATGACTTTTGGTGATCGTATATTTGTATAGTGATATAGAATCTTTGTATTAATTGACTTTAAGCGTAAGCAACGACATTTCTTCGCTTGCACTACATATGCACAAATTGATATTGCTGCCCTAGGAAAATTCCTCTATGTCCAACGCCCCAGTTTGATTCTCTTTGCGCTGAAACCCAAACTTATTGAGTTCGATTACTTGCGTCTACTTCTTCAGATGTAGTTCGGATGACGCCAAATCGAGGGCAAAAAATGTAAGCTATCCTTTGATAACTTTAGAGAAGTTCTTTTAACACCAAATGGCCCTTAGAATAACTGAATACACTTTATTGCCCAGAACATTGGATAAGTCCGATTAAGCAACTGCTTCATAATCATATCGTTGATTCGTCGTGGTATTGATCATTGGACAAGCTATTAAGCAAGGTTCAGAGCAGATTAAAGTGAAACGTAAGTACGTGGGGTGATCCAAAAGAAAAGATAATCCATTATTTCCGGTTTGCATTCCAAAAAAAAATTATGCCCACTAGGTCAGCCCAAAAAAAGCCTCTTAATAGGCCACGATTGCAGGGGATACATTCATTTCCCTATAGCATCCGCTGCTGAGCAATCTGTGTTAATGTTTTATATTTTTTCTCAGATTAAAGTTTAATTTTTTTTAACAATTTATTTACAACGTCATTGTAAAATTTCAAACGAACCTATTGTTTAGCCAACAACTAAAAAAGTGTAGATTTATGTTTGGTAATTTAAAAAATTTATAAATTTAATATGAACCGTCGAAGAGTGAACTCATTGCTGTTGAAAAAAAATTCTTCAAAAGACACACACAGTGACTTGCTGGAAATATTTGAGGACTCTGCTCGTCCATATTCCACCATCAGGCATGTAGCTTATGTCGCAAGAATCTCATATGGCGTGGTTCAAAGAATCCTTGCCAACAAATAACATATGAAGAAGGTACGAAGGTTAACCGACGCCCAAAAGAAGAAACGATACTATATTTCGAGAGAGAGCCTCGATTCCAAGCCGATCAGGATAATTTTTTGTCACTTTCGTTACCATGGACGAGACCTAGATCGACCAACTTGATGCAATCAATGACCTGGAAGCGACCCTCTTCAGCGGCGCCGAAGAATTTCAAAGTGTCGAATTCGGCAGGGATTAGTTTTTTGAGACGCTGAAGGAATTTTTATGGTGGAATATTTGGAAAAAGGAGCCACTTACTACGGAAACCAAAATTAAAACGTACACTGACAGCCGGAGTGTTGTATCATCAAGACAACGCACCAGTTCACAAAGCTGCAGTTAAGCTGTCCGAACTTCAAGAAACAGGCTTCGAACTGCCTGAACACCCGCCTTATTTGCCAGATCCAGCTTCCAGTGACTTCAATCGCCTTCCTTGGCTCAAGTAACACCTTCGGGACAATAAACTTTGAAGATGATAGCGAAGTAATGGCCGCTGTTGAAGTGTTTCGGCACAGCAAAACAAAGGTTATATTGGGTTTGGAAAAAAAACATGGAGTAAATGCTGTTACTGGAAGTTCTTGCTTTTGAGTTTAATCACCTTGGCTTCTATAAGTTCATTCATTACTTCATCATTCATTACTTACTTAAACGATGAAAGAAGGCGAGCACAAATATTCCTTAGCAAAACACTGGAAGCAGTGTGCTTTATAAATATTAAAGCTTGAGTTAAAAAAACGTTCTATTTTGGAAAAGAAAAATAATTCATCTTTGAGGGAGCGGTACTTGGCAAAGTGTTGCTTGTCCAATATATCCACGGCCGAATTAATGTTGAACTCATAACACGTAGATTAAGTCCAAATTTACACAAAGGTATCGGCGGACCTGCATCCAGGGTTGTACAAAATAATTTTAAATAAAATAAATTTAAATTAAAAGAAATAAGTTGGACTTAAACAGTTTTCCTAGATAAAAATTCTGATACATTTGCTGTCTAATCGCAACATCATCCTTTACTCAGAAAATTTAATTAATTAGCTCGAACTATGGAGCCATATGTTGCAGAATATTGAAGCGGTGTTTCAGTTCAAATACTTTCCTTAAAATTCAATGACAGTGTTAAATCCGTCAAAGCGGAAAACAGGCTTATATAGATCTGCAGAGTCTGAGTAAAGAAAATTCTATCCCAACGAGGTCCTATACAACAAGGCAGACATAATAAGAGAGGATAATTTCATTATAAAGCTGACACGAAGTCCCGGTTTTTTTTACCCAAAGACTTGTTTCACGAAAGTGCTCACCTAAACGGCTTTATCCACCTGAGGCTTTCCTATACTTAGACTCGATCGGTCTGATCCAGGAAAGATCCACTTATCTTCCACATTGTCTGAAGAGCTGTGGATAAGTGACTCAGCTGCGAACGAGACGTCGCTAATAGTTCAGCGGAGCGTCTTCAGTTCAGTATGGTTTCATTTCAGTATATAAACAATTTCAGTGAAAAAAAATATTAAGACGCAGTCGCTGTCGAGAATATTGCCGCAGAAGAAGAAAGCACCAGCTTTTAGGTAACACCTTGTAAATAAAACCATTGTGAATTTTGTCAAAAGCATTTACTCTTTTCGTTTTTCAGATGTCAGAGCAAAATTGTACGTAGGCAAATAATTATGCCATATTTTACCAATGTAACAATAATTTTGCCACCTTCTTTTTCATGAATTTTTCCAATTTTAACAAATTTTTATATTTTTTCCCATAAGCAGTAAATCAATAAAAAGTTTCATTCTGGCACAAGAGTAGGTAGGTAGGTATTGCCCACCCTCCCCATTGGCATGTACATCTTACAACTAAACCGAAAAATCATACAAGGCTAACATATAAAAACAACCCGAATGCGATGTTTCAAGATAAGCAACAATCAGCTTACGATCGAACTATCACAAGGACATCTCAGCAGCCCCGGGTTTATGATCGGCCAGGGATTCGAAGAGGTGATCAATTGCGAGGAGTAACAAATCTACGAAAAAGAAGACAGTAGATATAATAGTGAGTAATATAATTAGTTTTAATATGTTTTTTATTATTTAAATAACATTTTTTTAAAATCTTGGGAAAATTTGTTAGAGTCAAAAATTAGATTAAATCGCCAATTTAATAATTTTATCAAATTTGTTGAGCCGAAAATGTGCAACATTAGTTATAAGTCTAATTTTAAGTCATGTTGTACATATTATGGGCAAGTAAAAGTATATAAAAAAATACATAAAAAGCACTTAAAAGTGAGATCATGTTATAAAAACTGAACTGTGCAAATACTTTTGTCATCGACTGTTCATATGAATATATATTAATCAGTGCGATGGACGCAAAAAAAAGCGTGCAAGATTTTCCCCTCAAGTTCGAAGTTTCCTTCTTCATTTTTAGCGAAGTCCGACTCAAATAATTATTATATTATAATAATATATCGACTGCCAACCCCCCCAAGCGTCAGTCAGACCATTAGAGAGTTGGTAGTCTGCTTTCTTGACGGGTTTCGTAGGATACTACCACCTTTTATTGAAATGGATTTTTGAACGGTGAGGCCTATTTTAACCAAAACACTAGGACCTACAATTTTAACAAGAGTTATGAAAAATGTTCGCGAAGGAGAACGTCATTTTGAAGACCTCATTTGAGAGTTGCTCTATTCAAAAAATCTTTAAGATCAGAGGGAGCCTTTCTGAAGAAGGCGCAGTCATCACTTATTAGAAAGACGTTTATTTGCTGTGTTAATTGAATCATGCCGACAATAAATGAACCAATTATACTCAATTCGATTATCTAGTGGAAATAATTAGATTGCTTTGCAGTAAACAATTTCTTATAACCTCAAGTTACATTGAAAGCAGTTCCAATTCCATTACATGCGGACGACTCATTTGATCCTGTTCAAGTGAATTTTGAAATTAGTTATGAAGGCCAAACACCTCCACTTGATAATGAATACAGCCTGTGCTTGTATCATATATCAAGCTACAAGTATCCTTGCGTCCGTCATATCGATTGGAATTCCATCAATTCGATTTACTCCTGAAGAGTCCTGCACGTTGCCCAGCGCGTGCATTCGTAGTTTTTCGAAAATAATGAATGAATCCCCATACACAATCTCATACACATCATCTTTAATTCTTCACTCGTACTAGTTCTACATGTACACGTACATAAGTACGTACTCCTGCGCAATTTTTGGATCATTTCCAACAGATTTTTTTTAAGTCCTGACATGAATGAATGCCAGCTACCCTCGAGTCCTTAGAATCAGCCCGCAAGATATTGATTTTCATTAAACGTTTTGTGCTTTGACAAGGTGTCTCTTCAATTATATGCAAACGTAGCGCAATTACCCTCCAAGGTAAAAGCCTTGTTCATCCAAGATCAAGGACATTCCCCTCGAATTCCCAAAATTTCGAACAAATCTTACCGACTTAAAATTTAATTTGACATCTAAAAGGACTATAGTGTCAACAAAGAAAACAAATTTCAAGAAAATCATGTACTTTCCTTCCGTCTAGGACCTAATAGTAAAAAAAAAACAAAAGGACGAAAAGCCTAAAAATTGTTGTAATCATGGTATGGTGGTGGTGAATTAACTACGGCAGAGCGAAAAGCTCCTATTTTTACGCTCACGTTTTCTCACTCTCCAGGATAAGCAAAGTACCTACAACTACTACTACAACTGTACTGACGACGATGGCACCCATGAGGACGATTGTTTTTTTTTTCTGTTCTTTACTTTCTCAGCGCTGCAGAATTACCACTAGCATCTGTCAATTCACAATGTGGATGCGGCAAGGATTCTGTGTATCTGCGAAAAAGCTCTCGGGATATTCAGTCGATTCGGAAACGTTCTCTGTTGAGTGTCCTTCGTGTATCGGGAAAAACGAGTCCTCTGCGAATTGTTTATCCTGTTTGTTTTTTTATTGTTACGGTAATAAGTCTTGTAGTAGTACATATTTAAAAGATCACCCCTCCTCCAGCAAGCTCTAGCACTTTTGTGTATTTGATTATAAAAGAGATACCGGGGTGAGGAGGAGGATGAGAGATATTTAGAAGAGTTAAGCCATTAGTGCTTGATGTTTAGGCAAAAAAGCCAAGAAAAAAAAAGTGTATAATTTGTGCGAAAAAATTAGCGGCGGTGTCACCACACCCTCTGTCTGTCCCTATTCCAACATTCGATTAAGGTTTTTTTTTTTTTTTAATTTCGCGCGTCTATTGATTGTTCGATCGAAAAGTGAAATTTTAATCAAAGGATTCACGTGCCAGAATACTCTCGTAGTGCTTGCTGGGAACTCGTTCAACCTTTTCTTGTGCGTGTGTGTATACTCTTCTCTGGGAATATGGTGGTTTCCTGAACATCCTTCATGTAAATATTTACAAAAAGTTTTTTACAACAAAGTGAAGTCCTTCTTATTGAGTCGTTTAATTAATGAAGTGACATATAAAAGGATTTCACCAGAGAAGAATAAAAAAGATGATGAGGCCCTACGTCAAGGATACAATCGAGAAAGACATATGTATCTGCAAGGATCTCCCAATGTGTGATTAATCATGAAATCTGAAATCAACATGACTCAAGCTTTGCGGGTCGAATTAAAGTGTTGATACACAAGGGAATGGGTTCTCATTTCCTATTCAAATCCTTAGATCCTGTCCGGAGGAGTGTCGAAAAAAGAAACTTACACAAAGTGTCGCCGCATCTTCAAAACTCACTATTGACACAGAATCCTGAATCCTGAATCCAGTGCGTGTGTGAGTGGTGAAATATTCCAAAGTTTTGTCTCAAAGAAAATCCCAATTATGTTCGCACTTCCTTGCCGAGTATACACAAATATCTACTTCGCACACAGAGAGTCGTCCTTTTTGTCGGAGTGTGTGTTGCTGTAGCCCATTCAGGGATTGTCAGCTTTCGGAGTGCTTCCTTCTATCGATTTTGTTTCGGTTTGTTGTTGTATTCCAATGTCGGTTCGTCGGTTTGCACTTACAAAGCGTTTGTAATTGTGTGTCTCTTTCTCTGTGTGTGTGTGTGTGCATAAGGATAGTGTGTAGTAGCAACAACGCACTATTGTGTGCGTAACAGCCTTTTGTTTACCAAAGTGCGAACAACAATAATTGGAGGGCGCGCAAAAAGCAACAAAAAAAAACGTGCAATAAATTTTCCAAGTCTACGAGTGGTGTTCTTTTGTATCCTTTGCGCTGATTTGTTTTCATTTCTTTACGCAAGGCAATATACTGTTAGCCTAGAAACAAAAGTGGAAACATAGTAAAAGAACAAAAACCAAGCGAACATCCTTCTTAGCTTCCTCAACATCCTTTCTATCCTCAAACAAGCGAGCAGGAAGAGGAAAGCTCGTTGGCGCAGTTGTTCCCGCATTTGCGCGAGTATTGGTGAATTGCTTTCCTTCAGTCTCACTGTCGGAGGAGTGTATAGCCATTTTGTGGCAGTAGTAGTTGAAGAAGCACCTCCACACAGGCTAAAGGTAGGTAAGTAAGTCAGGACATTCTTTTTTGTTTTCATTTTCTGTTCTTTTTTTTTACCTCTTTGGGTTGGAAGTCATCATCGTGTAAAGATGGGTGAATGAGTCTTTCCAGACAATGTAAGGGTGGGTGTTATGATGCTGGGACTGCACAACCTCTCATGGGCAAATGATTAAGTCCGTTCATGATTTTTTTGATTTTTTTTTTTTGTGTTTCGTCTTTAGACTTTGTGTCGAAAGGATTTCCTTTTTATTAAGGAAACTCTTTGCTGCGTGTGATTCAGAGCAGCGACTATTTGTTGTACCTTATGAGTAGGAATGACACAGCTGTTAGATTGAGGCAATAGGGCTTATTTTTGTGCCGCATTTTGTCTGAGGGAGAAGGACGACGTTTGACAATTTACTGGCCATAAATTGCACCCTTTACTGGCAAACGAATTGTATAATTTGAAAGTAAACACAGACAAAAATTAAAGCAATGGTGAGTTGTTTTCCTTTCGAATTAGGGACCAATTCAATTTTCATTCCCTATGGAATTTTATTACGTATACGCCCTCGAATACGAATACTACGAACTATGTTTGATTGCTGGCTGGCTTTTCAAAAGCCCAAAGGCTTATCCTTTTGAAAGTGTATTTTATTTATCCTGTCTGAGGTGAACGGTTGTATTTTTAGAATTCGACTCACCTCAACTGGAATGAAATTGTAATCTTTTCAATAATCTTCAAAGTGAATCGAAAACTGACTTTCCTTTTTGTTGGGACGTGTAAGAAGACCCCTATTTCCTTGGAATCCTAGTAGATTGATTTAACCTTTAATTTTTATACTTAATACGCTCAATTGTTGTTTGCTGAATTTCGGATGAGCCTGGTCCATAAAAGATTTTAACAAAAGATCCAAAGGATTTTTTTTTATGAAATTGAATCAGAGGTGAATCCTTGTTTCAGTGTCATTGGACATATTGTGGCTCACATGTTCAGGGAAACTTATGCCTTGTGCTTTGTAGGAAAGTTCAGAAATTTCAGAGTTTTGGCACGTCAGTCAGAGTAATCGAGGCCGCGGTATCCAGAGTTAAACAAAGGACCGCTTTAGGGGGGAACTTTCAAGATCTGCAATATGTTCCACTGTTATGGGAAATAAACAAAAAATTAGAAAAAACATAGTCATGTTTGGTATGATGGTGTCAGATAAGTGTAACCCGTCTTTTTTTGGGCCCTTAGTCGTATGCGAACGAGGAAGGAAGGAAAATGCAGAAAGGATGTTCGAAAATTCTATCAACAGATGAGAAAAATTATTCGAACTTAAACCTACTAAATGCCTGCAAACATAAAGATGGGTATCTAGTAGTAGAATCACAGTCGGCGGTCAGAATATGAAAATATAACTTCCGCAGACTGAATGAAAGACAAGAATTCTGTCCTCCCGACCTCAGTGAAGTCCCGGCCATAATTGCCAAGCTAAGGTCCAACAAGGGTGCTGGCGCTGATGGACTGCCTGTCATACTTTTTAAAGCAGGGTGAGTTTGTCCGATCCTAAAGAAGGGAGACTCTCTTAACTACGGCAACTACAGAGGTATAAGTTTTCATCGTGTATGAAATCGTCTCTGCCGTTTTGTGTATTGAATCGCCTAAAATCCTTCATAAACAACCCTATAAGTCAATAGCAGTACCCGTTCAGGTCAGTAGTGGCAGATCTTGGAAAAGTTCCACAAGTTCCAAACCGATTCTCACCATTTCTTCATCAACTTTAAGGCCGCATATGATTGTTTTTATAGAGACGAGCTGTAAAACGCACTGTCTTGTCTTGGCATCCCTGCAAAACTTATCCGTTTTTAGTTTATAACGATAGAGAACGCCCATAACTCCATCAAGGTCGGTAAGGATCTGACCGAAACCTTTGGTGTCAAAAATGGGATTAAGACAATGCGATGCACTGTCTTGCGACTTTTTAATAAAACTCTCAAGAAGATCTTTATTAAAAAAGTCGCTGGCAAATGCCGATGGCCTTCACATCATTGAAAAGACTCTATGGGCTGTCAGTAAGTCGTTTTTGAACATTAAGAAGGAATCGGCTAAGATGGGTATTGTGGTGAGTAAGGGGAAAGCCGAAGTACATGCTGTCTAAAATAAATGTCCATCAACAACGACGTCTTGGACAAAACATTCCAATAAACAGATACAACTTCGATGTAGTAAAGGACTTTATCTACCTAGATTCCGAAAATGACACGAGATAAAAGGAAAGATTACTCTTGCCAATCGCTATGTCCTTGGGCTTGGACGGCAGTCGTCCTCTCTCGAAGAATTAAGTTATCTTTATTTAAAACCATAAAAGTCCCAGTCCTGCTGTTTGGAGCAAACGAAATGTTAAATGACGAAGAGAGTCTTGGTTACTTCGAGAGGAAAATACTTTGAATTAAATTCGGTTTCGTCTGCAGAGAAGGAGTTTGAAGGAGAATACTGAACGATGGTTTCCACGATTTATATAACGACATCGAGCTAGTCAAACGAATCCGTATGTCTTTACTCAGATGGCTGGGTCATGCAGGGCGAATGGATACTAAAGCTCCGGCTTGAAAATGGTTCGAGTCCAACCTCGAGGGACTACCTGGTTATAAGTGGACCTCGCCTCCTATGGCGCACCCAGCTGGAATTCATTCGGCCGGGTGTGCGAAACTGAAGGCGCCTAAATCATGACTGTGCTAGTTGGACAGGCATATTGACTGAAACCGAGATCCACTCGGCACTGTAGCGTCCGCCAAAGAAGAAGGAGAAGATATGCAATTTCAACTTGACAATACCACACCTCACACAAAACGACCTGCTTTATTGCAAAAAGAATGTCCTGGGCTAATTACGAGTATCATCCTTTTGAGTGAAGTGAACTGGCCACCAAGATCGTTTGAATCGACGAAGTTGGATTTCTTGAATCTTTTAAAATGCATCAGTAAAATTTTGTTTTGGAACCACGAATACGCAAACAAAGGGTTCCGTACCAGCAGACAATATTTAACAGCACATGTACTATGGGATAGTATACCTCTCGGCGTAAAATTGAGTTTCGATTTTTAAGCAATATGCCTTTAAGCATGTTTTTTTATATTATTCTTATGATGAAAGCAAATATCCTGTAAAAATTTAAATTGTCTACCTATTACAGTTTAGAAGATAGAGCACTTTAACAGACGATCAGACGGATGGAGTAAAATAAGGTTCCGTTGCCCTCCATTGGATGCGGAACCCTTAAAAGTTTGACCGCTTCTAACAGCAAGCATAGATCCGGCATTGCAGCCCGATGAATAAAACTTCTTTGTAAGCGAAAATCTGCAGGAAAAGTTTGAAGCTCGGTTATTGGAACGACTACAAGGCTTCCTTTCATCAAAAACGTAACCTTAATCAAATAATCTCGATTTGATAGTGTTTGTAGACCATAATTTCACAAGTCCTTCGCTCGCATCGAAGGCAGATCCTCAGACTGTCCACGAATCACGAATCATAGAAAAAGAAAAAAAAATCTACAGGAATCTATGAAATATCGAAAAGTGTACTTCATTTTTATTTCATGATTACTGTGTCACGGAAAACAGCAGTAATGAAGCCACCCGCAAATGGGATAAATGTAACTCGAACATCGCCAATTATTCTGCTACAGACCATAAGCAAAATTTTGCGGAAAGGTTGTCAATGCGAAACGACAAAGTGGGTAAATGACAAGAACCTTATTTAAAATATTATATGGTATATCCCTCGTCAAGCCTGGCTTCAGATAACCAATGAAAAAAAGTTTGGAAACAATGCATAGGTGCTTTTCTGATTCATTTTGAAAAGGCAATCGTCAGCGCGTGGTGAGAAGCCCTCTTCTAAAAGCATACTCGTGTTTCTCAAATTTGTAGGGAAAAACAAGCGCACAAAACTCTACGCCTACCGCTGCCATCGAAACAATTCTTAACATAACACCAATAAAACTGGAAATGAAAAGACAAGCAGGACTCGCAGCTATAAGACTCAAGGCACTGGGTAATTTTGGGGAAAGGAAAACCACCGGGCATAGGAAAATTGTAAACATTGTAAGGGCGATGCCACCACTAATAGATCGATTTCTCACCTTTAAAAAAAATTTAAGACAATTTTTCCAACCAGAGCTTCTTGAATGGACGGAAACACGACAAGAGACCCCCGTGTTATCACAATTTATACGGACGGTTCTAACATATCGTCTGAATTGGGGGCAGGCATCTACTGTCCGAACCCGACGATAGAAGTTTCGAAGCATTTTGAACCACTCGCAACGTAGTTTCAAGCAGAAGTTTTCGCAATACTAACTGGAGTAGAAAAGCTCACCGAATTCAATATTCAGGGAAGCAAATACTCATCTGCTCCGCTAGTAATGCAGCTATCAAAGCTATCAAAAACCCTTCATCAGTATCGACACTGGTAAGGAAGTTCAAACACAAACTTAACTAACTAACTATTAAAAGAGTAATAAAAATACCACTGGGTAAACCTTACAACGTGCAGAACAGCAGAATCCATAATACATAAAGCGACTAACAAGGTAACGAAACGAGCTCTGAACTCCAACAAACGGAATCTAAGGCTAATTGTGCGACTTGTAACGGGGCACATAAACCTTAAGCTCCACTTACATAGACTCGGACTAGCATAAACATCAACATGCCAAAGCTGTGAGGAGGAAAGGAGATCTAAGTTATCAGACTGTTTTTGCCGACCATACTGCACTGGACCGTATATCCGATCGAGAATTTTAATTTTGAAGCTTCCTTAAATTAAGTCATCCAATATTCGGCAACTGGGAACTGGCAAGATGAGTGTTGCGTAGACCACAATTTTTGGCCTTTCCAGATTGGAATTTCGATCCTTGTTTCTTAAACACTTGGAAAAAGCATCGATTGCTTAGGATGAGTCTTCATCGGATCTCCAGCAAGATATTGTTTATGGAGTTAATATCTGTCCCGATATTTAAAAATTCCTTTACGTCATCAATGTTAAAGCTTTCGTTTATTAAGTGTAGCCTCAGCTAGTATTCGACGGTTCGATTTCTTGCCGACACATATAAGTAGCTATCCTCATTAAATTGAAGAGCAACTCATCTGGCCTCTTCTTCATTTGGCGTGATGACTCCGCTCATGCTAAGCGATAGCGGCAGTTACGTCTTATAGGCACATGACAATGCCTCAAGCCTACAATATTTCGAGCTTTCATATCCAAAACTGTACAGTTCATTGCAAGTTTTCGAGCGTTCGTTGTTGAAACGTCCCAAATTCGACCATCGTTTTACACTTTAACTTTCATGTCATTAAAGTCGTGAAGCGTTTATCTTATACAGAACGAGTCGCAGTTCATTGTCAATCAACGAGGACGCATTGTGTGTTCCAGAATGGCTTCAGATATTGACAGAACACCCCGTTAGCGATCTTAAGCAGTAATATTCCTCGATAGTTTTTGCATGACAAAGGATCGCCTATACCTAGAAAAGTCAAATGGGGTCACTCATCGGACATGTTCCGTGCCACAAGATCCCTGTTATTTTCCCTTTTTCATGAATAGAGACTCATCATAGGCATGAAAAAATCATAAGCTTCCTCGCAATAAGACCAACCGAACATCAGTTTCTAAAAAACAAATCTGACAAAGCAGACAAAAATCCCATTTATTTATCTACAAAAACATTCGCACGTCCCATCGTTGGCTTCCATTTAAAAAATAAGCCCTCATTTTGTGTCGTGTTTTTCTGTTACATATCATTGCAGTGATACCTAACACTTGCACACGACATTTGTTTAAATATTTAAATAGCTTCAGCTGAAACCATTTATCTGCATCAATACCTTAAATTGTACCCAAGAATCCTTGGGAACACACTTCAAACCCATTAAATGGCAACGATGCCAACGAACGATGGTGGCATCCTTCAAGAAACATCAACCGCCGCTGCCGACACCCCACCTTCACATCCTTAAAGCTCAGGCGAAAACAAAAAAAAAGGAGGACAAAATCTGAACGACTTGAGAAAAGATATTAAGAAAAAAAAACACATACGCGTTGATGCTCTGTCTAAGAAGGAAATAATAAAATAGAAAAGGACTACAAGGATTAGTAAACATACGAGTAAATGAAATGGTTTACTACTCGTCGTAGCATACATTTGTACATGTTTACCTCAAGTCCCACCAACGCATTTGATGGTGAGGATTTTCACTCTTCGCACAAGTTTGTTTAGCAAATCCTTTTAGAGAATTGCTTTATGAACACACCCAAGAATGATGTGTCACAATGTGTCGCAAAATAATGCTTAGGCATTCTGATGACGCTGCAAAGTTATCTTGTGTCTTGTGACTTTCCACAATTTCATTGCATTTGACAGCACGAAGTCCTTTTGAGGTGAATATCGAAGTCTATATTTTTTTTTGTTGCCTTTTTCAATTTCATCTGAGACGACTGCATTTTTCATCGTCCTTGCGGGGTGTCCTCATTTATAATAGATAGCTGACATTAATTTCCATTTATTCCATGGAATAATGAAGACAAATAAGGATATTTTGAAATTCAAATTAAATGCAATTGTTTTCTTCTAATCCTCGACCGAGGATTCCTTCTCTTCCGCATGTCCTTGCCATCGGCGTCGGACAGTCTGCTCCTGATTTTCAGATTTCCTTTTTATTTTGCGACTGTTTGCGGATATTAAAAATATTTTCATTTTATTTTTCTCGATTGTATCTGTTGTGCGATGAGTGCAGGATGCTGTTCAGTTGTTGAGATGTGTCGGGACTAAAGGTGATAAGATTGTGTTGACAGACATCGACAGAATGAGCCGATGGGCACATTGAGGAGATTGCTTTTCAATGTTCTACAGATGATAAGGCTTATCTGTTTCCCTTAAATGAGTGGCCCTTTGCCGGGGTTCATTTCAGTAGGAACTTGGGTCAGGGCCGTGGTTGGATTTTTATATTCGTTCGAATATTTCTTCAAGCTGGGAATATTTAAAAAGGCTTATAAATAAATTGGATTTAAACGAATTCAGGATGCTTCGAACCGAAAACGGAATTATGTCACCTATTTTCTAATTTGAGTTAATCTGGCGGTTCGACCCTTTTTTTGGTCAGAAAAATAAAGAATTAAAAACAGAGGATAGAGATTGCAACTTAGATAAGCATTCAAAAAAGTGTTCTAATTATATAAATCATGTGCGTTGGAATCGTGAATAAATTTTTACTTCGGGTCATTTGCCTGGAACTGCCATTTCCCAGAGCAGGGCGTTATTCTCTGACGGAGCTTGTTGCCATCATTTGGTTTTTGATATCCTGAAAGATGTTAAAGTCATTGGCAAAAATAAGGGCATAAACATACTTGAGCACGCTTTCCAAATAGCGAACAGAAGGGGTCCTAAGTGACTCCCCTGAGGTTTTTCTGATGTAGCTTTAATTGTTTTGGTGGTTGATCAAAGAAAAATTTCTTGATACACTTCCCCGTCTTGACCCAAGAGAACCAAGCAATCCCATTTGAAGAAGTTTAAGTTTTGTTTAAGTTTGTAACAGTGGATTAAATTTATAGTGATATACAAAACTAGACTTTTTGTCAACTTAAAAAGCGTTGCAGGTGGGAAAATAATAATCTTTCGAATATGATGGCTTTAAAAATAAGGTTGGACAATTAAACAACGTAACCACGGTAGCCTTTTTGTCCACGGGGACTATGAAAGTATACTGCTTTTTTTCTTATCTTTCATTTAAGAGACACATTAAGGGATATCTGCAAATAGAAGTAAAATATGCTGTCTGCTAGATCCTAATCAACTTTCAAGCTGAATTTTCATGTCATCATGCGTTGCTATGGTTTGGTCTATTGAGCTTTGGCATAATGTCTTAAGGTGTCAGTCGAAAATCAGTCGATCAAATTGTCAGTCGAAAAATGAAGATAAAAAACTAACGACGATATTTTTAACAAAATTCGTACTTATTCAAATTTTGATCTTCAATCATTATTTAATGACATGATGGGTTGGGATTGGTGACCGCTTTATACCTTATATAATGTAAAAAAAACAAGTTTTCCTGTCAAAGTAAAGAAACACTAACGGTTTAGCTCAGGAAGCTAAAATTTAACTAAGCCACGTTTTTTTGCTGTCAGATGAAAAAGATTTTAATGCTTAGTAATCTTCCAACAAATCAAAGTCGGGCGTAATGCAGTCACTGCTCTAATTCAGAAAAATAAGCGAACATTCTATGAAAATAGTGGTGCAAGCACTAAGTTCTGGAAAATGTTCGCAAAGTCGGTATCTGTTTAAAATGATTTGATAGATCCTAATGAATCATAATGTTATTTGTCGTCCTGATGGAAATTCAAGCAGATACGTTTTGTATTTCTTGTGTTGATAAAACATGTAAAGGGGAAACCATAATGAAAATAAAATCAAAAACGGTAGGTTCCGAAAATATTCATCCAGATTTTATTAAAATAGTTCTGCTTATTTCGTGTGTCCTCCACCATGTATCGCATATCAAAATACAAAACTGTATTACCGATCATCACGAAATAGACCTAAGTATCGAGCAATAGCAATTCTACCATTTCAAAGCAAAGTATTTCTAACTATTGTGCTGGATATATTTGAAAAAACCCTAAGCTCATCACTTAGTACAAATTGGGTTTCGGCGCAAAGCTTAATTGCATTACTGCATTATTAAGAGTATGTGAAGATATACGTTCAAGTTTCGATACTGATATGGAGGTTATTATAGTTTACGTTGACTTTTTAAAAGCTTTTGAACTGTTCATCACAAAATAGTGATCAGTAAGATAAAAACTAAATTTTCGTTTGGTAGTTCATATTCTGTCATCGTGCCTGTCCAATCGATCGCAATACGTGAAACACAATAACAGATGTTCTTCTCGTTTGTTAGCTCCTTTCGGTGTTCTGCAGGGTTCTGAGTTGGGACCACTTTTTTCACGTGAAATCACCTTATACCATGTACCTATGCAGATGATGTTCAAATTAACATGCCATTTTGGAAATTGCGTTTTATTGAGGACATCAGAAGTTTCAGTACTGAATTTAACCGCGTTGATCGATGGAAAACCAGCTTTTATTTAATCCAACTTAAGTCATGATTCTAAGGAAAAGCAGACACACGTTACAATTACCACCGCTCTATCTGAACAATTCCTGTACTTAAGTCAAGGTGTAAGCTGATATGGTGGTATAAAAGCGTTGTTTCTATAGTGTATGGTGCTCTTCGAGGATTTAGCCTAACGGCAAAATATCCTCAACCATCCGTCAAACGTAAACTTGTTGTATCTCTTATTTTGCCTTTCATACTTTACGGCTGTGAATGAATCCCAAACATGATTTATGACTCGAATGGAAAACTAAATATAGCCTACAGAAGTTGCACTGTTCATTGACCACACTCGAACTCTGCATTCTTTACACAAAGACATCAGAGAAGCGAGAATATCTCTTTGAAAAATAACAGTTCGCAAACAGACATGAATACTTAGCAACCACACGGCAATTTTTTGTTCATGCATTTCATCTCCGGAAGTTGCTTCCCATTGATGTACAACGAACGAGCATCACAAGTACCTTCAGACGGAAACCATTTGAATTTTTAGAAAATGATTATTAGTGAAGCCTTCTTACTCTATTTCTTTTGCTATCTATCTTTCTTCGATCGCATTATTTCAAATACATTACTGTGTTCAATTACTCTTTAGATATCTTTTTATGTTAAATATATTTATGATTACAATGTTTTCTAATTTTATTTTTTATTTTATATTTTTTTTAATTATTGCATATTGTTACTCAAGCATGCACAAATTAAAAAAGATTTATCTAATATGTATCCTATAAGAATAAGTAAATAAATAAATAAAATAACCAATATTATTATTATTGCTTTAATTATTGAGGTTTGAAAGTCTGGATGGATAACCGTTCGTAACTTTTTTTTCCTAAATATGCATCCTTTCAGTTCAATTTTTTAAAAGCGTTATTTAAAAGTAACTAAAATTCATGACAAATAGAAACGTACGAAACGTAATCCTTAGGTTGCTTACTTGAAAGGTCATTTTTCCGTCTTCCCTTCCATTCGAGTCTACGCTGTATTTGGTGACTCTTATAGAGGAGAGCTGTAAGCGATGTCCTGCGGGGGATTTATCAGAAAAAAAGACCAAACAAAGTATTCAAAAATGCTTCCATAAAAATTACCATACAATTTGTCAATAGCCCTTTTAAGAATTTCAGCTTTTTTTTACAGTCAAACTCACGATCATTGTTACCTTCGAACATATCGTTATTGCCTCTTAGTTGAAAGAAAAAAAAACTTGTTAACAAAAGTAGGAGCAAATAGAATTAATAACAATAATTTTCTTGTTTTAATTCCTCATACGTATTTGTGACAAAAATTGTTGAACCTTACTTTCATCAAATTGAAAGGTTACTTTAGAAATTTCCTAAAACTTGTTATTTGGCATATTTACCCCGCATAAGTCAAAAGTGTTAAATCACTTCGAAAAATGTTTCCTCAAGATATGACGGTGCAATTGATTAAGCGGTTGCCTCCCAATTGACTGGCAACAGAGTGCTGATATAATATTCATTCAAATACCGCGAACTGGGTGAATGCAAATACGATATTTTCCGCCGCTATTCAGACTCCACTTTGCAGCAATCGAAAGCAACATTTGAACATCTCGGTTTCAACTACTCGAGCTTCTCATCCTCTGTAAAAAATACAGTAAGAATCCCTCTAGAGCGAGAAAATTTAAAGAAAAAATATCAGGCCTTACAAAGAGGCAGTTATAAAAATTTCTTTAGCATAGCCGACAATTTAAGAACCTACAGTGTGCATCTCTTATTTCCAAAATGTGTCCGAAACATGTTCAAACATTAACGACTAAAATGAATGACTAACCTGCAACTCTTTTCTAGTTGCAAAAAAAACCTTATTTAAATGAATCCAATCTATGCTATGAGCCAACGGATTTGTTTTGACGAAACATATTTCCCTGCTGTCGTAATGTACTTGCCTGAAAAGTATTTTTCCCATAACCGCAACCTTAGTCACACGAACGAGAAGGCTTTCCCAGCTCATTGGGTTAACCTTAAAAATTCCCTCAAAAGCGGTCGAACATTTCCTTAATATCCAACTAAATACCATCCACACCCGTGCATGGGAATGAAATAAAACCCAACAGCTCCCCACCTTAGAAGCTCTACACAACTACAAATAATAATTTTTTGAACATGGCCTTGAATATTTGTATTTACGATTCCTGGCACACCCCTTAGAAAAGGATTGCTCATACGAGCAAAGCACTATTGCTACATCATCGTCTTCATTCCACGCACGACTAATCCTTGAAATTTCCCTAATTTACTGCAACTCCTGTTCCACCACCCAAATTATCTCACGCATCCTTTTTTTTTTGCTTGTTCTTCCCTAGGGCATTCATTAAGTTAATATTTTATCGGATGGATCCCAATAAAAAAATATTTCCTCAAACTCAAAAACGCTCTTTATCGTTATATGTAACTGGGGAAGTTTAAAAAAAAAAAAAAACTAATGGACTCTAATGGCGACCGGTGCGTGGAACTTCTAAATCTACCAATATTGGTTATGCTTGTGGTTCTTTATCAATGCAGGACATGTGGTGTACATGTTAATGTATTCCGATTGCCGCTAAAGGATAAGAACGGTTATAAAAGGATTGGAAGGTACTATGGGACGCAGTAGAAACACGAGACAAGGAAAACTGCCTTTGGGGTTGACTCCTTGCGATAGCAAAAGTGAAAGCCTTAACTGAAATTGACGTCCAGGGAGTTTACCTTTTTTATTGTATACCTATTTGTTAAAAGGAAAAAATAATATATTTGAATCGACACGATTCTTTGTAGGTATAAATAGATCTAGTTATTTCGATAAACAGAGTTTTTGAGTATGACGAATCCCTCTGTGGAATAGTTTTAACGACTTTTCTAAGCCTTCAGACCCTCAAACTATGTACTACTGTGTCCAAAAAATAAGGTGACATTGTATTTATTTTGAAAATTCTTTATTTATTCTTCCAAATCAATTTCATCCCCTTCAAAGTAATCCCCTCCCGATGCAATGCACTTATGCCAACGGATTTTCCAATCTTTGAAACACTGGTTGTAGTCACTTTCCGGGATGGCCTTCAGTTCCGTCTTCGCTGCGGCTTGAATCTCCTCTATCGTATCAAAACGGTGTCCCAGGAGCGGTCTTTTGAGCTTGTTGAACAGCCAGAAGTCGCACGGTGCCAGATCAGGTGAATACGGTGGTTGCGGAACGATATGGGTTGAATTTTTGGCGAAATGATCACGAATTACGAGTGCGGCATGGGATGGTGCATTATCGTGGTGTAAAAACCAAGAATTGTCTTTCCACAATTCCGGCCTTTTTAGGCGGAGAGCGTTACGCAAACGACGCATAACGTTCAAATAATATTCCTTGTTGACTGTTTGGCTGGTTGGAAGGAATCCATAAAGCACAACACCACGATAATCGAAGAAAACAGTCAACATGACCTTGATTTTTGAGCGACTTTGGCGCGGTTTTTTTTGGTCTCGGCTCTCCTTTGGCACGATATTCGCTCGATTGATCGCTTGTTTCGGGGTCGTAAGCATAGATCCAAGTCTCATCGCCAGTTATAATGCGTTTCATGACATCCTGGTAGTCGGAAAGCATTGTTTCACACACTTCAACGCGACGCCTTTTTACCAAAAAATTCAATGTTTTCGGTACCAGTCGAGATTTGACGCGCTTGAGGCCCAAAGCATCATTCAAAATGGTATTGACTGAGCCTTTCGATAAGCCAACTTCATCAGCAAGGTCTCTAATCGTTAATCGATGGTTTTTCAACACCAAATCTTTGATTTGTTGGACGTGAGCTTCACCGGTTGGGGTTGATGGTCGCCCAGAACGCTCTTCGTCTTCGACACGATCACGGCCGGCTTGGAAATCACTATACCACTTGTTAACATTTTTTTTAGACATAGCCTCATCATCAAAGGCTTTCTGCACCATCCTCAACGTATCCGCAGCAGAAAATTGATTCCGCAAACAAAATTTAATGCAAATTCTTTGCTCAATAAATTTCGACATCGCAAAAAACGAAAAACTCACTTTTAGCAGCTCACAAAACGACGCGTATCTCAAACACTATGAATATATTTTGACATGAAATTTCACATAGATGTCACTGACAGTACTACCAACCTAAAAAGAAAGAAAAATTTCCAAATCCTTCGACGCGCGCAGTTTAAATTCATATGTCACCTTATTTTTTGGACACAGTAGTATATCCTCTTTTTACTTTTTATACAAGTATATACTTCCATTAAGTAACAACGTAATAAATAACGCGTAAGAACGTTAAGACGTAAGCTTTGATTTTCCTAAAGTTAGAGCTTCTTCCAGGGAACAGATTATATCGTCAGACCTTATTCTAAATAATCTGAATGATAGCTCACTGCGCGTTTAAACCAATTGCCGAAAACTCAGAGAAGAAAATATTTGAAGAGTATAGGCGACACTACAGTCCCTTGTAGGACTCCAAAGGGTGTATATTGTAGACCTGAATGGAGGTGCCGAATAAGGACTTAAAAGTATGAATCCTTCAGAAAACTTTGGATGATTCAAATGCGATTGTCCTGTCTTGTCCGATCTTAAAAGACATTGTTTGTGCAGTGATGCATCATGTTAGATTGTGCCAAAAGCATAAGCAGACACCTGGAAATGGAAAATCTTTTGTTTAAGCAACTATTAATGTGATTATTGATTGTCTAGAACTTAATTCAGTTTGTACCTTTGGGAACACTTAAGATCATCAATATGGCTTACGAGATTTTCTTTAATTATTTTACAATCTGATCTTAGCTGCGTAGATACCCTTTGGGATTTTAAAGCTTAGCAATTGAAATATAGTATTCCAAAAATTGTATCCAGAAACCGTCTAATGACAAAAATATGGAGCTATGAATTTCGAGAATTTTTTGGCAAAATTTTGCCCATGATTCCAAAATGCACTTTTTTCATGAAATTACTGAAAACGTAATCTGAGCAGCTAAATACCACGAATTCACGGAACTGAACACATATTCCCAAAATTGTATCCAGAAACTGTCTAATGACAAAAATATGGAGATTTGAATTTCGAGACTTTTTTTACAAAATTTTGCTTACTATATAGTCCATAATTCCAAAATGCACTTTTTTCATGACATCACTAAAAACGTAATCTGAGCAGCTAAATACCAAGAACTGCCGCAACTGAACACATATCCGAAAAATTGTATCCAGAAACCGTTTAATAACAAAAATATGGAGCTATGAATTTCGAGAATTTTTTGGCAAAATTTTGCCCATGATTCCAAAATGCACTTTTTTCATGAAATCACTGAAAACGTAATCTGAGCAGCTAAATACCACGAATTCACGGAACTGAACACATATTCCAAAAATTGTATCCAGAAACCGTTTAATGACAAAAATATGGAGCTATGAATTTCGAGACTTTTTTTGCAAAATTTTGCTCACTATAGCCCATGATTCCAAAATGCACTTTTTTCATGAAATTACTGAAAACGTAATCTGAGCAGCTAAATACCACGAATTCACGGAACTGAACACATTTTCCAAAAATTGTATCCAGAAACCGTTTAATGACAAAAATATGGAGCTATGAATTTGGAGACATTTTTGCAAAATTTGGCTTACTATAGCCCATGATTCCAAAATGCACTTTTTTCATGAAATCACTGAAAACGTAATCTAAGCAGCTGAATACCAAGAATTCCCGCAACTGAACACATATTCCAAAAATTGTATCCAGAAACCGTTTAATGCCAAAAATATGGAGCTATGAATATCGAGCAATTTTTTGCAAAATTTTGCTCACTATAGCCCATGATTCCAAAATGCACTTTTTTCATGAAATCACTGAAAACGTAATCTGAGTTGCGGAATACCAAGAATTGCCGCAACTGAACACATATTCCAAAAATTGTATCTGAAGACCTTCTAATGACAAAAATATGGAGATTTGAATATTGAGCAATTTTTTGCAAAATCTTGCTTACTATAGCCCATGATTCCAAAATGCACTTTTTTCATGAAATCACTGAAAACGTAATCTGAGCAGGTGAATACCAAGAATTCCCGGAACTGAACACATGTTCCAAAAATTGTATCCAGAAACCGTTTAATGACAAAAATATGGAGCTATGAATTTCGAGACTTTTTTTGCAAAATTTTGCTTACTATAGCCCATGATTCCAAAATGCACTTTTACTAAAAACGTAATCTTAGTAGCTAAATACCAAGAATTCCCGGAACTGAACACATATTCCAAAAATTGTATCCAGAAACCGTTTAATGACAAAAATATGGAGCTATGAATTTCGAGACTTTTTTTGCAAAATTTTGCTTACTATAGCCCATGATTCCAAAATGCACTTTTACTAAAAACGTAATCTTAGTAGCTAAATACCAAGAATTCCCGGAACTGAACACATATTCCAAAAATTGTATCCAGAAACCGTTTAATGACAAAAATATGGAGCTATGAATTTCGAGACTTTTTTTGCAAAATTTTGCTTACTATAGCCCATGATTCCAAAATGCACTTTTACTAAAAACGTAATCTTAGTAGCTAAATACCAAGAATTCCCGGAACTGAACACATATTCCAAAAATTGTATCCAGAAACCGTTTAATGACAAAAATATGGAGCTATGAATTTCGAGACTTTTTTTGCAAAATTTTGCTTACTATAGCCCATGATTCCAAAATGCACTTTTACTAAAAACGTAATCTGAGCAGCTAAATACCAAGAATTCCCGGAACTGAACACATATTCAAAAAATTGTATCTGAAGACCGTCTAATGACAAAAATATGGAGATTTGAATATCGAGCAATTTTTTGCAAAATTTTGCTTACTATAGCCCATGATTCCAAAATGCACTTTTTTCATGAAATCACTGAAAACGTAATCTGAGCAGCTGAATACCAAGAATTGCCGCAACTGAACACATACTATAAATTTGACTCATGCCCACATTTTTCAAAGGTAGTTAAGTTTAAGGCATGTCCTCAACATTTAAGTACCGAATATGGTAGAAGTGATTAGAACATATGTGAACGAACTAGCGATCCTAGTTCAAGGAAATCATTTTAACATAATAGCGGAAATTATGCAGGACATACACAGTTCCATTAAAATATAGGCGATTGAAAACGGGCTAAATGAGAACCCAAGCAAAGCAGTCTTGATCCTCTTCAGGAAAATAAGTAACTTCCACAAATTTGCAAGACCGTACAACTAAAGCTAAGAGGGCATACTGATGATGCTTCTTTGTGGCATAAAAGTATGTTAGCCAACGTAGCCGACAGGCTCATAAAAGTGCAACGATTGGCATGACTGGGAATAACAGGTGCGCAAAGCTTACGCCGGACGAAGACATCGGAGCAATTTTAAATAAAAATACAATATAATAAATGTATAAACAAAAAATTTCGCCCGAACCGAAAATATTTCCCGACCATATAACCCAGCCGCTCCATAAAAATCCCTTGACATCCCTCCTTTCACTATAGCTCCCGAATTGACCAAATTCTTTTCCAAACAGAAAATATGGAAACACAACGGGCCCATTCAGATACATGGGTGAAAAGCAAATAAAGCTCACCCTATCCAACCAAGGCAGGCATTAAAAATTTGCGCAAGGAAGACTATTCCCTTAGTTGGAAGCCCTTTTTATTCTCTGTTTCTGATAATATCAACGCCGGCCGATATTTGTTAAAACTCTGCATACAGAAATGTAAGAAAAGTTTAGCTCATCTATTTTAGTACATATCTCCTAACTTGTTTCTTCAGCGTAGGCACCTTGGAAGCATGTGTTACTGTCGTCATTTTGACCAGGGATAGTGCTAGAAATTTATTCTCTGTAACAAATGCTTGAGAAGAGAAATCAATAGTTCTTCGTGACTTATTTTATGGGTTCCAAAAGCCTAAATTATCGTATATATCAAAGGATCTATGCATCTATCCATCTATCGACAGCATTTATGGTTCCAGCAAAAATGCTTTCCTTTGCTTGGCTTTGGTCGCAGAAAAACTCTGCATGCATAGTTGAAAAATATATGGGAATATAACAACACTGAAAGCATCCAAAATGATTTGAAGTCTTAATTAGGACAAAAAAAAAACAAATTCACCATTCTTTTAAAGTCTGTAATGGATGCATTCAATTTTAACTAATTATTGAACTAAGGCAGAAAATTGAATTCTTCTTCTGAATTAAATTATTGAATTCGCTTGATGTTGGCTGAAGTCCGCGGTGAATTCAATACAAGCCATTGGAGCAATAAATTCTTTTGAATAGTGAGTGAATTATAAAGGATGATTTTTTAGCTATTATCTTTTTGGCAATACTGATTTAAACAGCTGACGCACGTTTCGTGTTTTGTTTCACTATCAAACATCTTCAGTTTGGTCTATAATTTAACCATGAATCGTCTTACAAACGAACAACACTTGCAAATTATTGAATTTTATTATCAAAATGCGTGCTCTGTTACGAAAGTTCATCGCGCGTTCAGTTTAATCGACCCACTGAAGCGGCTATTCGGGCTATTGTGACTAAATTTCGCACCAAATTTACATTGTTGGACATTAAACCACCAACACGCTTACGTAGAGTGCGAACTGAAGAAAATATCGCAGATGTATCGGCCAATGTTAATGATGACCATCAATAATTATCAATTCGTCGCCGTTTGCAGCAATTGGGCCTCTGTTACTCAACAATGTGGAAAATTTTGCGGAAGGATTTAGGTGTGATGCCTTTCAAAATACAGATGGTGAAAGAATTGAAGCCGAACGAACTACCGCAACGTAAAATTTTTGGTGAATGGGCTCTTGGAAAGTTGGCCGAAGATCCACTTTTTTACCGAAAAATTGTGTTCAGCGACGAAGCTCATTTTTGGCACAATAGGTACGTAAATAAGCAGCATTGTCGATTTGGGAGTGAATATCAGCCAGAAGCATTGCAAGAGCGACCAATGCATCCAGAAAAAGTCACAGTTTGGTGCGGTTTATGGGCTGGTGTCATCATTGGACCGTACTTCTTCAAAGATGATGCGAAGGTGAACATTTTATTTCATGTTCGGGACCGGTCAATTGGCCGCCTAGATCGTGCGATTTAACGCCTTTAGACTATTTTTTGAGGGGCTATGTTCAAGCTCATTTCTATACAGACAAGCCCGCTTCAATTGACGCATTGGAAGACAACATTGAAGCATTTATTTGTGAGATACCGACCGAAATGTTGGAAAGAGTATGCCAAAATTGGACTAAGCGGATGGACCATTTGAGGCGCAGTCAAGGTCAACATTTGCATGAAATAATCTTCAAACATTAAATTATATGGACCGTACTATCGATTTAAATAAAGATTTCATGCATTTTTTGAACTTTATGTGTTTTTTTTTTTTTAAAAAAACTTTCCTATAGCCTTTAAAAAATAACCCTTTAAAACGCAATAAACGATAAATATTTTTGTGTAGGCGAGTCAAGTAAACGTAGTTCGGAGGAGTGGGGGCGAGATGAATTTTTAGGCAAGGCAAGGCAAGGTATGTACTTCTATGTACGATGAAGGTTTGATGGTACTTTACAAAATGTTACATACCTTCAAAATATATAATAAAACCTTTAAACTATTCCCCACAATAGACGCTCGTATGAAATGACTGATCAGAAAAAGGTAAGCCCCTCCGCGAGTTGTTATCTATTTCTTAGACTTTACAAGTAAGTAAGTTAGCACAGAAAAGGCTGACTGATCGACCCTATAGGGGAGGCACGTGCTATAGATTGAGAAGCCTTCGCTGATTAAAGGAGGATAAAGATACTTAAATACTTCCGAACCACATGATGTTCAATTCAATTCACTTGCATCAAAAGAATTCAAATAATATATTATGTTTAAATTAACTGACTTCAATGAAATTTTTGAATTCATTGATGACTTCAACTTATACTGAGTGAATTCAATAGTACTTTGAAAATGATTTCAATTTAATGATTGCTTATAACTAAATGCACCAGTCTTTGACTTCAAAAGAATATTGATTTGAATCTTTTTAATTCGCAGTATCAACCAAAAGTACGAATTTCTTGATTGAAATTCCGGGAATGCATTCCCAAAAGAATGCAATTATTTGCCTTCGCTCAATTCACAGTACTTTATTCGTCATTCGTTGTTTTGCTACGGAGTGTAATTTTTTGGTACTTTGACAGATAACGAAGTTTCTCTGCTGTTTTCGTTTCTTTTCCAATCAGCGATCATTTGTCTCTACGACAAGGTCTTGGAACTCCGGTATGAAAAGGCAGTTGAATAATCATTCAGCACAATCAACCAACGCCCTTAGTTGTTGCTTGCTAGAGGGTAAGGCGCATGCAAATAAGCCAGGAACCTGTTGTCACTCACAGATATCCAATCGGAAATTCAATAACAGCTGATATATTTAATATCATGGATTAATGAAATTTAAATCGTTCACACTCTCCGATGGTTAATGAAAGTAATTGATCAATTCAACAGCGCTTATAGTCTTTTTTCACCTTATCAAGTATTTACAATTGCCAACGTCCTTTATTTGCCTCAAAATATTAATGTCACTTATTATTATTAAATTAAACACAACCTTCAGTGGACGACAAATAATAATCAATAAATTATGTTGTCCAGTTCAGTATGAATTAATACCATGTGAGTAGTTCGTTAAGGGGTCGTCTATTTTTAAAATGGCTGCTGACCTTCTCAGATACATATGCGAATATATGCTTGATTTAATTGCGTCGATGTTTGCTTATTAATAAATTAAATTATGCACGCGCCACAGAAGTTATCCCGATGGGGAAGTCTAGCGTATTTTGTTTTTTCAAAGAACATTTCAAAAGGACACGCATCAAATATTATAAGCTTACATTTGAAGAAACTAATAATTAAAATTGATTAGGGTAATGCTGGTCTCCCCATAAACCATGAACAAAATCAAAACTGAATATAACATGCTGCTCTAATATTTTTTACATTAACATTTAATTGACACGTTTGCCGAACCAAGTTTCTAAGAACAGCCAATTTTTTTCCCAGAATTACTTTTTTTGAGACGATTTCCATCTTAATGTAAGAAGAAGCAGTCAGTTTTGCAAGCGATTTCGAAATTCCTACACCAATGATCAGCTCAAAGGATGCTTTTTTTTGTAGCTGAAAATAAACTCTATTCCAATAGGAACTTCCGAACTTTGACGGTTGATGGTGGACATATTGTTGAAGCAACATCCGTCAAATTGGCTGTCGTTAATTCAATCTATTTTGCGATCAATAAGACGTACAAATAGTAAAATTGTTTTATCAAAATGGGTGTTCTCTCCGGGCAACTCTTCGGCCATTTTACGACCGCCATAATCGTCCTTACGAGCGAGAACTATATGCAGTGTGATAGATAAATTTGAGTCCACTGCTCCAGCAAACGGTCAACCAATAAATGAACGTCGACGAGACCCAAGATCTGTCGAATATATCGCCGCTGTATTGTCTCTGAAGTAGTTGTAAACTGACCCTTTTTTTCAACTAAAAATCATTTTCAGCTATGAGTCCCATTTCTTGATGAATGGGTACATCAACAACAAATTTGGGATGATACCGAAAAAGTTTAAAAGTTTGGTGTGGATTTCGGACTGGCGGCGTCATCGGTCCATATTTCTTTGAGAACGACGTTGGCAAGGCCATCACCGTAAACGGGGAGCGCTAAAAATCAACTGTTACCAACTTCTTTCACCCTGAATTGGATCATATGGGCATGGCCAATGACATGTGGTTTCAACGGGATGACGCAGGATGACGTGTCCTATAGCTCACACCACTTTGAAAAATCTGCACGAGCGATTCGAGGGCATGGTCATCTCATGTGGAGATGGTGTGAACTGGTCACCGAGATCGTGCGATTTTTTCTTGAAGGTTTTTCTGAAGTTGCAGGTGTATGCGAATAACCCGCCAGAGCGGTCTTCAAAGCCAGCATAACTCATGCCATTGTCAAATTTAACCTGATTTATGCGCCAGTCATGGAAAATTGGATATTTCGGATGCGCGCCACCCAGAGCAGCTGCGGCGGACATTTGGACGATGTTATATTCCTTTCAAACAAATAAAAATTGTCAATGATATCTCAGACACACTTTATTTTATTTAACTTTAGCAATAGGAAGCGCTCAATGAAAAACGATCCTTCACAGATGCGATAGTTTAGCCATTTCATGATAAACAGTAGTCCATTTGATAGAGCACTAAAAATACTACAAATTTGGGTTACTATATCAAGGACAAACTGAAGCGATAAATATTCTTAAAAGTAACAATTTTAAAGGATGTTTTTCATTTAAATACAAATAATTAAAAATATTAATTATGTAATAAATAAATGTAAATATATATATATATTATGTAAAAAAAATTCAGGAATCAGTCAAAATAAATAAATAATCGAATACATGAGTAAATAAATTAACAAATAAGTAATTGTATGTGTAAAAAAATTATAATAATAATATAATAATAATAAAGAATATTTATCTGTGTTTCCCGATAATTTTAACAAAACCCAATATAAAAATTTTAAGTTATACATGCGTCAATAGTTAATTGCATTAAGTTGATAAATTTGAGAGTTTCCGGAAAAATCTCATCTTACAATAAACGTTTCATTCGTTTTCTGTACTCTGTGAGAGATCAATTCAAAATTGACAATTTTATGCAACTATTCCGTGGAAAAATGCTAATAGCGATTTTAAGTTATTTGGTTTGCGTTACTTGAAACTTGTTTTTTTAAAAATTAAATGAGCACTTGGTTTGACAATCAAATAGTCACAAAAGCAAATATTTGAAAAGGTCGGAATTTATTTACCCGATTCGTAACGTTGAATTAAAAAGAAATATTTATTGTGCCGAAATTTTCCACGAGGAAAATTAATCCAAATTTAAAAAAAGAATAAAATTAAAGGCAACATATGGAAGGGATTCAACTTTCCTTTCCCTGGATGTATATAATTATATAATACCTAAATGCAAGTAATTACATTTCATTGTATATCAAATAAAATTTATTACATAAATGTAGGAGCGAAGAGTTGTCAGCACCGACCAACAAATAAATGAAACTTTGAACGAACCGATCTCTGCAAAAGAGTGTCATTGGATACTTCCAGACAGAAGTCAAGCAGAAAACCTATTAAAGCAGCTGCAAGAACAGACGCGGGCTCTCTTCCGAAAACTACACAAGATAGAAAAGTCATCATCATCTCCGCCCTCCGCATCGTAAACACCTTTGTTCGTTTAAATTAAACACTAACTTTTGTGCAACTTAAACAAAAATTTTCTACTTAAAATAAAACTTTTAATGTTAAATTAAATAAACCTATAAAAATGTTCCGTCATAGTTTTGTAATAATTGAACTTAAATATAAGATGTAATGAATAATTTTATATTCTTAGCATGTCTTTGTAGCCTTAAAATAATTGGACTACATTATTCATCCCCCGTTCAAAGCAGTTTAAATTTCTTTCTCCTGAATTCACTGAATTCATTTGATTTTATGTGAATTCAGTGCAGACTTCACCTAACATTCAAATTCAAAAGAATGCACTCATTTAATGAAAGATGAAAGAATTTCCTGACCCTCCTTATCGTGTGATTTGTCCCCATTCCATGTCTTTCTCAACTCTTTGAAAACGAATATTCGTCAAGATATGGCTAAGTTATTGCAAAAAAAAAAGATCGAAATCTTTTTCGTCAGAATTGAGTCCTGCAAGAGCTCCCGCCTGAATGATATTATCATCCATTCGTAGTGAAAAAATCCAAATAATGCATTGAAATAAAAAATTGGTCGAAATCTAAACCATCTTACAACAAACTTTCAATCTCTGCTACAATAAATCACGGTTCCAATACCACCATCCATTTTTTTTATAAAACAAAGTACCTTATTACGATTCACCCAATAGCCTTCCACTATTCAAAACAGTTTTGTTTTTTTTTTCAGATGATTTGTTGAAGGCATTAAGCAGCAACAAAAATGACATCGGAAACGTATCAGGACCTTACCTTTGATCGGGCGGCTAAAGCTGGCAAACGACCGATAAGACCAAAGCTACTTAAGCTAACCGATGTCACGATGCCGCACCGAAGCCGAAAGAAAACAAAAGTTAAGGTGAGTACTCAATTCTGTGAATAAGAATGGTGTGGGGGCATTAAAAGCTAGAGTTGGCTTCACTGAAGCGAGAATTCAACCACATAAGTCTAAGGGTGGAATATCGACACATCTCTACATACATTCGTGCAAATGAACATTAGTCGCCTTGGTGTTAGAATGATTGACAGAATGCCTACTCTTATCTGATTGCTAACACACCTCTCTTCGCAGGCGATGTAAAATGGGATTGATAATGTGAAATAAATCCAAACAGAAGGTGTTAAGTGAAATTGTTTTTCGCGCCAAATAGATCCCCTCTGGTGGTGGATTACTTTTATGTATGTTGGCACTTAGACATGGTATTGCGAAAGTCATGAGGCAAGTGCCTTTTTCATTTTCATTATTAGACCTTCGATAAAGAAATTCGTATTTTGTTCATGGGAAAAATGAAAATTTCATTGAAAAGCTGCTCAATACCTTCTAGGAAATTGATTTAAAATGAAGAAATTTCAAGGATCGTCTTTGAGGAATTTAAATGGATGCCTCTGTTGTTATTTCAGGAATTTATTCATTAGCAAAAGCATCGTAAATATTATCTTTCAAGAATGGAAGTTGCAGTCTTTTGTCAATTGAATAAAATATGACAAATTTTTTCGACTATCATTGACGCAAAGTTGGGTAAGCTTATTTGACAGTACGATAGAATGAAAAGTGTTTTTGAAAACAAAAAAACTTTAAGGAAAATTTCCCCTACGAATATTTCGAAAAAGGAGAATCAATAAAAAAATGAGTGACTGTCATCAATAATAATGAATTTTTTTGTGGAAAATTTTGCTGCTTAAGGACACTGAATGGCGTCAACATTGTAATGCCAAATGTTGTAACTGCAACAGAGGTTTTCCTCTTTGCTGGCAAATTATTAGCTGACGGTGTCGTCCGGAGTAGATAGAAAATAGCAATTGTCAAACCCGTTCCTCAGAAAGAGCGATTCAACTTTCCTTTGAAACTCTTGACCAATTGCCCTAACGTCTATTATTTCGGTTGAAGGTTTTCGTAGCAAGAGTATAGCTCTTTTATCGAAAAAACGACAAAATACTTGTTCTCTATAAGTTTCCATTTTGTCCCCGAATCTTTTTTTTTTGTTTTCAGGAAAGTTTTCCTGTCTACTTCATATTATTTGGTTCATTCATTCACTGATGATAGGACCAACAGTTTTTCATATTCGTTCTCAAATTCATCTCCCCTATCTCGAACCGGGGCAATGGGACAGAAGATTGTGTTAGAACTCAATGATGTCTCGTCTCGTCTCTTAACACATCTCATGTACAGTCCAACACAACAGACCATAGGGCTGAGGTTCACAGTAAAACAGTCTAGCTGGGAAAATATTTAGTACAGATAAGGTTGGCTGTTGGCACCTTCGAACTATTCAAAGCTCCTGCGGTGATGGTCGTGATGGTCTTTTCCAAGCATTACTGCAAAAATCAATTAACGTCTTACTACCGGAATTGACAGCTTTATTTAGAGCTGGCTATAACTGAGGATACATACCAATCAGATGGTGACAGTGAGCTACCCAAATCGTACGGATCCATAAGTCTAACATCAGTTGTGCTCAAGACGATGGAGAGACTAATTTATGTTTACCTTAGAGTTGTCCAGGATTATCGATCAATCCCAATGAAACCACTCTATTGCCCTTCTTAAGGAAGACACGAGTCAACCTTGAACCCATTGTGATGAACATCACCACACTTGTCTATTCCAGCATCGGGCTTACTCCGTTGGCCATCTTCATTAGGAAGATAGCTGTTAGATATGCCATCAAACTGCAGATAAACTCAACTCAACTCAGCTTAATTCCTGACAGAAACATGTTCTGTACAGTGCCTTATATCATAGTTGGGCAGCATTCTTTCGTCAGGTTATTTGAGTTTGAAATATTGGATAGCAAAAATGCACTAGACACCAAAAGTCTGGTATAAGCTGCAGTACTTGAACCCAACACAAGGAGCTTTGTAGCAATGGGTTAAGGTCTTACCGTGTTTTAAGCTTAAATCTACGCCATTGAGATTTGCACAAGACACAATCTTCTCAAGGCTAGAATCCAAATCTTTTAAGATAGCCAGGCTGCAAGTAGGTCATTATAACCCAACCTTATGGACTCCAAAACTGTCAAATGGTGCAACGATGCGCTGCCATCCCTTGCCAAATACGACAACGTGAAGCTGGGCTAGGTCCCTGGAGACAAGTGGATTGCAGGAAACGAATCTGCAATGAGCTCACTAGGGCTAGCTCGGAAACTGCCTTCATAGGTCCTGAACCATATTGTAGTGTCAATTGATCTACGAAATCAAAGACGGTCTTAGCTGACGCATTTTAGGGCGAATGTGGCCAAGTCATTGTTCATCCAGGAAGAGATCCACATCATTGTGCAGCCTGTAGTGCCTGTGGTTTTACTCTCTCCAACATACCTCCTCCTCTCTGACAGGACCATATTTCCGTCGAACAATAAATGAAATGTCCTTAAATCAATTCTTTTTTCCTGCTTATCGGCCAAGATTCGGCTCGATACAAAAGAACCCGTGAGATGAACTATGTTTTCTAGATATTCATGCTTCGAGCGAACAGTTTTTTTTGGACGACTTATGATGAACTTCCTCGGGCCTCCACTTGAGTGTCGTTTTGGAGTTCATTTGAAATGAATTCCTTGTTTCAAGCACGAAATCAGGGCAAGTATCTAAATTGACGAACCAAATACCAATGACTTTTTAGACGCTAGACTATAAAGAAAAGCAAGTCCCTATCTCTGTGGTCGCAAACAGTCAGATAATGGTCTGGAGATATTCCTCTTCTCCCGGTGTCGGAGACCTCATCCATATTAGTGGACGAAGTTTAGGCAAGCATATAAAAGCACATGTTTCAATTAATAGGACTTTGGCTTATATTAATGTAGATTACTAATCCGACACAATCACAAGGCCTTGGGTTCAGCTTTATACAAGAACAAATACTTAAAATTAAGAGGAAGAGTGACAAGTTGTTTTTGACAACCTAGGGTAGGCCGCGTAAAGCTAAACAGATAAACCTGCGTTGGACTTCTTCGATTCTAATAGAATGTGCAAGATGATAACCAAGACCAAACTTGGCTGCCATATTCGAGAAGTGGTTGGACACAGGTATTATTTACTGTTACTAATACTTATCTATACTAATATTATATATTGGTAATTTAAGTTTGTATGTATGAAGTAATCTTCGAAATTATATTTCAAAAATTATTTCACCAATACTTTTAACGGACCACCAGAATATCATTAGAAGGGTCTTTCGTGTCGACGAATTATTTTGGTAGTTTTTGCAAAAATGGTTGTTTTTTAGGAACGCTGCTCCACGATTATAGATATATAATAGCTTTGTATCGAAAAGTAAAAGAAACCGAAAAATTATACAAAAATATCCGCGACGACCCAATCTTCTATGTTAAGGTTATGTCACAATTTTTTAATTTCAAAAATTCTTTCAACAATATTAAAAATAACACTTCAGGGCGAACATTGGCAACACATGCCCCCATTTACAAAAGAGAATTTTCGTGGTGACCAATTTTGTAACTAAAGTCGATGAAAAAACGGTCGATCGGTCGGAAAAAAACCCGCCTACACTGCCTTAATGACAAGAAATGTTTAATTGCTTTCTAAAGAAAATTTGTGCATCTCAAAAGGGCCTATAAAAAAGTCCGGCATGATAGGCCCCTATTTGTTAAGATTAATACACAATTTATTAAAATAGAAATAAAAATTTAAATTTGAAATTAATAAGTCACGGTAATTAAAAGCAGGCAGGAAACTTTGTAACATTTTTTTGACAAGCACTTAGCTTTGGCATCACAGGGCGGTGAGTAAACCTTTTTCAGTTCCACAACTTGTCTACGTACACGAAACCTAGACGAATGAAGTCGTAGGACACAGCTTGGATAGAATTCACTCTCTATCACAAAGAAATCCAAGTTCGCACATCAAATCAACAATGGGAAGAGAAGTTTCGTTGAAGAAATATTTACGGGAAGTATGAGGAAGACGCTTGGGAGAATAGATTGTAGATTAACATTTGCCGATATAAAACTTAATTTTTTTACACTGAAGAAAGAACAGGTTCAAATCGTTCCGAAGAAGTTCGATTGGGGTTGACTTTTGTTTTGAGAATAAGGATAATGGGTGCTTGATGACAACCTTGAGGTACTCCAGAGATAGGAACTATAGGCTCGGACACTGAGCTGCCGATTGATGGAGAAAATAGAATGAGCTTTAGTTTCAGTCTTCCAAGCTTTGCCGAAAAACAAGGATATCAATCCTTTTCTATGAATCGATGAATCTTGACAGAGAAATTCTCAGACAAAATGTCTGGTAACTTATAGACGCGAGTGTAACAACATGCAAGGTTAAAAACCCACCAAAATAAACCTTCAACCCTCCCGTTTATGACTTCAAAAAGAGTCAGTGTTTATGACCTTGCGCGAATTAAAACCGCAAGTGTTCACGAGAATTGAAATTGAATTAATTAAAAATCGCATATGTGTCGCAGCTCTAAGGATAATGAATCACTTCAGTCGTTACAGGAAAGGATTTTTCTCTTCTCCCACATTTAAGAAGAAATCCAATTCTTGGAAAAATTCAACTTTAAATTTGTATGATGCCGATATGATACACACACAACCACAAAAAACAAGACACTAGACGTAAAGTTCATTTACCCTTGTACAAATGAAACGAGGATTTTTTTCCGCCCTTTTCCTTAGCTTTCCTTGTTTTCGTTGGTTTCCTTTTATACAACTGCGGATGAAAAACACAACCTTGGCGCGGATTTAGTTTCCAATTAAAATTCCTCCCTCCTTTCTGTGCAGACTGCGAATTATAATTGATTACATTTCGGGGGGGTGTGAATAATTCTGAATTATTGTGTTTGTTTTTTTTTCTTCTCGTTTCAGTCTAAGGACCGTTCACAGTCGACGGTGAGGGATCGAATTTATGATGACCCGGCTTATACGGACGACATAAGTCATTTGGCGAATCCCCTAAGAAGGAGTAGTGTTTCTGTGGGTGGCAGTGGCGGGAGTAAGGGTGACGCATCTCAATATACCAGTAGTTCGTTGGGAAAACGACCAAAAGCTACTTCAAAGCAGCAAGCTAAACATTCGGGCAGCTATGAACAGGACGCATCAAGTAGCTCGGATAATGTGCCGCCTGACATTGGCAAGGGTAAACGTGGCAGGAGCTTGGAGCGTTCCGAAAGAACAGAAAAGTCCCCTAAAAAGAGAGACGTCGTAAAACGTGATCGGTCATCAAAGCAGAAGAGGAATTTGTCACTGGACAACACACAGCCAGGCCGACGATCCATGGAGCGTGGAGAGGGCCCAACTAAACTAGCAAGCATTGATCGATCGTATCGCGGCTCAAAAATAAAGTCAACTGTTGCACCGAAACCCAGTCCAGAGGTTGAAAACTGGCCCGGCAACATCCCATCGGATTCGTCGAAAGCTGAAAACGAGGAGGCATTTGCTGCCCGTGGAAAGGACTCAACGAAAATGCAAATAGGACGTAAGTTCTTGAAAGGTGAAATCGGAATCAAGAGCTTCAATTATTACCTCCTTAAGGAAGGACTCAAGTCGTCAAAGAAATTCGTTGAAAGGCAACGCCATTCCCTCACTAGTGGTCTGAGTTCGAAAAAGCACATTTCCCGCAGCGAAGAGAACATCTACGAGGAAATATTCTTTAAAGACCGCGCCTCTGACACTGAAGAGCCTCCCAGCCAAGCCCAACAGCCAACGTCGCATTCGATTTACCCCGACTGTGAGCTGTGCATGCAGCAGTGCACCAAAAAGGACTGCGAATACTGCCTTCAGGATAATATTAAGAGTAAGCAACAATTTGGTAGCTTAGGTCGCAACGACAACCGCAGCTCATTCGCAAGCGTGTCCAAACACCAGAGGCAAATGCAACACCAACAGCAACAACAACAACAACAACAGCAAACGGCCCCAGCTGCTCACATCCTTGAATTCCAATCGTATAATCCCAACAACCCGGGGGTGTATAAAATTGAAACCACTCCCGTTGCCATCACAGGCGAATACAACCCCATTCTGCAGTTCCAACAGCCGATGGAAAGTCACAAGCAGGTGCCGCACCAACAACTCCACCAACAACAAATGCCGCATCATGCGCTTCAACAAATCCAACCACAGTCACATTACCAGCAGCCAGCTTTGCCACCGATACCACAACCCCGTCGAACGTCAAGAATGCCAGCAGGAAGTGCTGCTGCTGCTGTTGCTGTTGGGGCGGGACAACCTCCGCCTACGGCATATATCATCAGCGGGGGAGGCAACAACACCACCATCGGTGGAATCAGAGTAAACAACCCAAAGTCTTCGTCGTCGAGCGATTCACTGCACCATAAATACAACACAATGGCCAGGCTGGAGGCTTCAACGTCTGCTGACCACTACCACCAGCCGCCGCCACCCAATTATCGAATGTACCGCTTGGGCAGCCACTTGGGTGGTTCACAAATCCTCCCGGAGCCCTCTTACGATCCAAAAATCTACAAAAGCGACTCCAAGGTATCCATCATCAGTGAGTACTCGGTGAGGAGCAGTGACAACACATCGAATCGTAACTTCCGATGCGGCGAGGTTAGCGACTCCAGTTTGGGCGACTCAATGTTTTCCTATTCGACACAGCAGCGCCGATACTTTGGCAGTTCGGAGAGTTGCCGATTTGCCTTCGAGTGCAGGCGATGCAGTCTGGACGGGGAGAAGTGCAGCTTCTCGGATACGTGCAAATATGAGTGCCGGAATTGTGACTGCTCGTCGAGTTATTTCTCATCAGATTTTGATGACTTGAACTATGGCAGGAAGAGCAGCAGCAGTCAGAAGTCCTATGAGTACTTCAATGATAGCAATTTGGATCTTAAGCAGAATAAATATGCGCAGGATTTCTTTAAGCATGTAAACGATGTGAAACGAAGTATATACCAGGCCGAGTTGCAGAGGAACAGTGCCGTGGATTCGATGTACAGTGGTGGAGGCAACGGCAGTCAGCAACAGCAACAGCCGTCACACTCGGGAAGGTAAGTTTTTTTTTTCAAATAGTAATCAGGGATTTGTGTCAAAGGAAGCTTGGATGTAAATAAAAATATTTTTTATATTTGTTTAAGGATTAATTTGAAATTTAATTTAGTTTGAAGTGAATTTTGATTTCGTACATGCTATTTTTTGGGGAAGGAGATAAGAACTTTTGAATGTGTAGTAAAGGAGGAAATACAGGGTTTTTCAATAAGAGCACTACAAAAGTTTTTTTTTTAAATAAAACAAAAACGGTTTTGGAAATCAACAAAATTCTTTATTCCTGTGAAAGTACGTTCGATGACATTATATATGGAACTCGATTTCTTTTGGACGCTTGCAAAAGTCCAGACGCTGAAACCAATTTTCGACGGTTTTCAAGCATAAATCGGCCGATACTGCTGCAATTTCACGTTCGATATTCGTACGAAGTTCACGACCAAGGCGGCCAAGCGACTGGACCATTTCGTGAGATAACACATTCTCCAAACTTGGTTTCCAATAAATTGATTGTGACATTCGCTGTGTGGCTTGTGGCGCCGTCCTGTTGGAACCACATATCCTCCAAATCCATATCATCCAATTGGGGCCAAAAATAATCGGCTATCATTGAACGGTAGCGATCCCCATTCACAGTAACGTGCTGGTCTTAATCATCACGGAAGAAGTACGGCCCAATGACGCCGCCGGCCCATAAACCACACCAAACCGAAATTTTTTCGGGATGCAATGATGACTCATGGAGTACGTGTGGATTGCTGCCTGACCAATACTGCATATTTTGTATATTGACGGAGACATTCAGCCAGAAATGAGCCTCATCGGTGAAGATGATTTTTCGATGAAAATCCGAATCATTTTCAACTTGTTGCTCAGCCCAATTCACGAACATATGAAGCTTCTGGTGATCAAGCAGATTCAGTTCTTGAGTCATTTTAATCTTGTGAGGATGTAGGCCAAGATCTTTTCGCAAAATTCGCCACAACGACGTCACAGAGATGTCCAAGGCTTGAGAACGACGTGTGAGAGACACATTTGGGCTTTCTGCAACTGAAGCCTCAGCGGCAGCAATATTCTCGACACTACGGGCATTTCTTTATCTCAGTGGCACGGGAACATTTTTTACTATGCCTGTGGACTCAAATTTTTCCACTACACGCTCAATTGTTGATCTACTAGGACGATTATGATGACCATAAATTGGACGTAGCGCTCTTAACGTTGAGGCCACTGACTCCGAATTTCGATAGTAAATTTTAGTAATTTCGACTCGTTGTTGGCTCGTATATCTTTCCATCATGAAATGGCAAACCTTATTCAAGAGAAATTTTAAAAGAGCCGCAAGAAATATGGCGTCGTTTGCTGTCCCTATCGCTCTACTTTTGTAGCGTCCCTGTTGAAAAACCCTTTACTATCAATGCATATGGCAACCCGTTGGCTTGGCAAGATATTTGGATGTAAAAGTTCCGCTTGGAAAACGCTTGAATAGTAGGGCGGTATATAGGCTTTACAGATGTTCAGAGATTCTGAGAACACACCCGTACCGAGTCCGCCGCCCATCTTAGAGCCATCCGTGTAGATTGTCCAGTTAATAAAGTCCTTGCATATCTACCCACTATTCGATTCCACTATTTCTGGGATTAGAATTTCAAAGTCATTTGATAAATAAATTTTAGGAACCGTTTAGTCCGTTGGTGATGAAACCAAATCTTTTGGTATAAGTGTAGTGCTATGACCATATGGTTTGAAAATCCAGCATCCAGACTCTCTGATTCTGATGGCGCTGTGCGCTGAAGATGAACTGATGAGCATTTGTGGCGAGATAGATTTTGTGGGGAAAAAATGGAATTGACTCATTCGCTGAGCACTGCTTATGCAGAAGTCGATGAAATATAGAAAGACACGAGATCTTATGTCGGTGTTGAAGCGAGTCGATTTTCTTCGTAAAATTTTTCTCCACTATAAGTTTTAACGCTTGATTTTCAGCCCTTTCGAGCAGGCTCAAGTAAGTTTAGTTCGGGTGAATATAAGCTTAATTTATGACAGCTTCATCAGATGAGGAAAAGAATTCCTTGTATCGCCTCAGCGAAACAGTATTTGATGGAAAATCGTTTCTATGGTCATTCCAACTGAGATTGTTTTTAATACACGTTCCGAGGACGAAAGGACTTTCAAGTGCTGTTATCAGCGACTAAATGAACTGAATAAGATGAAGCCGACATGAGAGCTTTGAGAAACACCATAATTTTTATGCTGGATTGCAGACTTGGTGCCGTACAATTCTTCTTGAATTGAACGGTTTGAAATTCAGTTTTTATTCCAATGAATATGAAATTCGTCAAAAGCTAAAGCATGTATTTTCGACAAAAGTGTCTTATGCCAAACTCTGTCAAATGCTTCTGAAATATGAAAACTCAGAGAGTGGTTCCACTCTACAGGGAAATCACCATTGAACCTATTGCCAGGAAAACCATACGGCCGGTCGTGATTCGAGATGTTTCAAAGCTGGGGATTTATTAGCTTCTTCACGAATTCATAAAAAAGGAACTTTAGTTCAATGGGCGGAAAATTCGAGGGTGAAGACGAATTGCCTTTTTTTAGGGAAGTTCTGAACCAATTCAACCATTTTTTTTTATATTTCCTCGGAAAGAGACCAGAAGAATTAAACAAACTCAAGCTTCGTGTTGTATTTGCCTTTATCTTTGAAAAGTAAAAATATTTTGCGAAACCACTAAGCTATGACTCAAGGTCAGTACAAAAAAGACTTCATCAAAACCTTCTAGGAATTCTTTGCTTTTGTCACTTTAGTCTTAATTACTTTTCACTCACTCATTACGCATTCCTTTTCACTCTTTTCAGATACCAACAAGGTCGTGGCAGTCCCTTCAGAAATATAAAAGTGCCACCAGCCCCCCCACCATCCATGTACTCGACTCTACCTCTAGCTAAAGATCGGGTAGCTGCGCGTCCTCCAATCAACCACAGTCAACCTGTACCAGCACCGCGAAGCACCTTACAACAACAAAATTTCTCCTCATTAAGAAAACAATCACAACATCATCAGCAACAGCAGCCGGCACCACTACCACGTGACCGCGGCGAATATGCTTCCCTTGATCGTGTCGTCACTCATCGAACGGCATCGGCTGCTGCCACAGCATCATCATCATCGAATGCCACAACAGGAGCCATACCCAAAGGTACACCTTCATCATTACCGAAGAACCAAAAAATCGTCATCAATAGCAACGGCACAACACTCAGCCAGTCAAGCAGTGCCGGCAACAACGGCAAACATCAAAGTCCTCAGCCAAGTCCTAAACTAATCAAAATCAAGGAGAAACCAACGAGACAAGAGAAGCACGACAAGCAACAAAGTCCCATCGAACAATCAGCTTCGGTGACTATAGAACCAGACAGAAAAATAATTACCACCCCCAGGAAGCCGGATGAAACTGATACCAAGGCAAAGAGGAAAATTCCAAAGACGACGACAATTTCTCAGGTTGATGGAGGACCAGGTGGGAGCAGTACCATTCCAACTAGACAAAAGGTGGCTCAATCAGATGCTGCACAATCGCAACCACCGCCTCCCACTTCGATTAATGACAATCCAGCGAACAACAAGCAACAATCAAAGAAAGATGATAAGGACACTACTGCGGCCGGATGCCGTCTTGGGAACACTGAAGCCTCAGGAAGACACAGTCCGATAGTGGCAATCGTTGCATCAGCTGTGAAACAACGCTCCAATGAACAGCAAATTGAAAGCGCATACAAAAACAAGGAATCCAAGGATACACCTATTGAAGGTAACAACACAACCACAGTGACGACAACTACTAGTCCCGAAGCCGATGAGGACGATGATGTCTTCTACGATGCACGTAGCGAAGAATCTCTCAGCGTTGGTCCTCGCAGGAGACTAAGGGTGAGTAAAAAAGAAAACTTTGTCTCCCGGTGAGATAATTAGAAAATTTAACTGCACCTTTACAAGCAGAAAAAAAAGGACTCGCAATTGGCGGTATACCTTATGTGTACATTGGCTTTGTTCTAAACTTGAGCTTATACTTTCCGCTCGGGAAACAAAGAAGGAATACAGTCTCGAGCGTACCTTCTATGCTTGCTTGCTCAAGGAACTAAAATATTGATGCACAAGAACATTCTTCTTTTAGCGAAAGTTTAACGATAGAGTTTGGGAACTATTGTCTCTGGAATTAAGTTGCAGGAGTCTGTTAGAATATTCTTAGTTCCTTGTTTACTGAACTTCTTCCCTTAAAGTTGTAGAATTGTGCGATCTGAATGAAATGGGGTACAAATTTGGCTCAAGAAATGGAAGGTCGGAACTAAACTTCTACATTTTTTAGTCAACAAAGTTAAGGTTTGGAACCTTAGATTTTTTTCTGCAAATTTTAAAAGGACAAGCTCTTGAGATTTGTCATTTCAAGCTTCGATTTCTGTGTCAAGGGTTATGTTATCAATTTTTTTTTACCAATAAACTCTAGCAAGCTCTATCTTTAGTTGAATGGTCTTCAATCTGGTAAACTGAGTTGATTCAATTCCCCTTCCACTTTTAAATAAAAACGAAGGTTAGGTCTTGCTTAAGCAAGTATAGATTCGAAGACTGTTCGACCTGGGCTCTTGATATCCATCCACTCAACATACCTTATCTCCCTGAGTCATAGTAATCGGAAATCTCTGACTTGATGCACACACTGTATTTATATCTTTTTGTTGTACCATCCCTTTCAGACTCCATTTACGAAGAGGGACCAAGATTCACCTGCAGAATTTTTTTTAGTCGCCTTTAGTAAAAGATTGTAAGGATCGTTAAAAATGTCCGCTTGATCGTTCGCCAAAAAAAAAGTGGTTAAGAAGAGTGGTCGATCGTTACTTGAATTTACTGCGGGTTCTAAGCCGACGAAATCCTTGACTACCACGAATTTTTGTCAGTGCTTTATGAAATCTCCTGTTCCCAGTATCTTGCCGCTTCGATTTTGAAGCTTAACAGCGCATCATTGACTGCTCGTGTTACTGTTGTCTGGATACGCAAGTAGCTTGACAGGTTTCTGAAAGAGCATACCTCCTTGTCGTTTCGAACGATTCTTTCGATGTCGATTTCATCGCCTTAAACTCTTAAGTAAGCAAATGTCGTGGTGAAATTGTTTCCAACTTTACAAGATAATTCTCCATTGTCATCCTCCACAATTCGACGAGGCTGAGAGGGAAGCTAAAATAAGTCTGGTTCTGTAAAGCTTGTTTCTATGATTGTATTCATACAAATCGATCAATGAAATGTGAGTATTGACTTGGAACTCGTATGTTTCCTTCAAGGTTGTTTGAAAATATGGTCGAATATAGATTTTTCTGGTCGAAGACCGCACTCATTTGAACCAATCAGATGATTATGAAGTGGAAGATTTCATTTCATATGCACTTGACTGGTTATTTATTCCAACAATATATGTGGTTCTGGGCCACGGAAAATCTATTTGAAATGCTCGAAGACCCATTAAATCTGTTCAAATAAATGTTTGATTCGCGTCATTTGCAGTGCAAAAGTGACTCGTCTAACTTTTTGAGCAGACCGGAGACACCGTAGAAACCGTAACTATTGAGAGCTACAAAAAAGATATTTAACATTCTTTTTTTTCTGTCGCATGTTGCTGAATTGCGCCTCGGGCATTGTTGAGTGAGTCTACCACCTGTTTTCGGGTTGTATTATCTTCCCTTTTAGCGATTTTTACTGGCCGGTCAGATTTCTCCCGAAGGCTTTTTAGAATTCTCGCTTCTACTTTAACGCTGCTCAAACTTTGAAAACCAAAATGGAAGAAGAAATCACAAATCGGAGCCCGATAATTTGCAAGCAACATACGTATCTCCTCAAGAGGGAGTCATTTGGCTAATGTGATATTTTCAAGCTCATACTATCAATTATACATCTTAAAATAAACTTTTCGCAAAACAAAGAGCCCGCATTCAAATAATTTTGTTATTCTTTAGAAGTTTTAAGACAAGATACCTACCATTCCAACAAACGGTTATAATGCCATAACAGCTCCCTGCTCTAGTGAAGACCAACATGATTGCACACCTTTTTGCTGCAAACCCAATACTCTCATATTGGGCTGTTCCTCCACTTATCGAATACGTCGAGTTTTAAATCCCCAGATCCATCTTCGAACTCATGAAGTGGCAAAAGTTCTCACAATTCTTCTCTCAATACTTCTGAAGTGGCATTTTTCCTCGCTGGAGAAAACAATTTCGTATGCTTGAAGCATTTGTTCTGCCTGTCCAAAATTTCCTCTCCGTCAGACTTTCAAACCTTTGCATTTGAAAGAGTCTATAATTATCCTCTTTTGACGAAAATGCTTCCATTGGGAACTGACGAATTTCTTCTTCAATGGAATGTAGTTTTATCTTTCTGACAGTAAGATTCAAGTAGTATTGGACGGTTTCAAATATACAAGTCACCATTTCAGTTCTGGCATACCACAGGGCTCCGTTTTGTCTCCTACTCTCTTTAAAATTTGTTTTATTGATATTTTGTCCGGTACAACTTATGCTATACACTCTTTCGCTGTTGACAGTTCCCTGAATTTTTGCATATTCTTGTGCGGACAAAAAAGAACGGAGTGAAGTTCAATACCATCAAAACTCAATGCAGTGGAGCGAAGATTTAAATACTAAAGGACGTACAGACATAAAGCTCTGGCAAGCTCTGTTTTTCCTTTTCATAACAATCTGAAGAAATTCAAAAGCCAAATACATTAGTACCTCCCCGTTTTCCACGCTGATCCCTTCCGATCGTATCATGTTTTTAAGCAGTAGAGGAGTGCTCCTAACCTCTAGAAGACGAGTAAGTCTTACAGAAATGTCATGGACAGTGACAAAACCTTAGTGAGCGAATCACATCAAGAAATGGAACTGTCAATTTACAAGCTTGTGGGAGCATTTTAAGGCTTTCGTGTATGCTTATAATCCGACCAAAGTTGATGATTCAAATTTCAACATTCAGCTCGTTGATGCCGAAATAAATGCTAAAAAATTGGACCGTCATAAGATAAAGCCATGTTTAATGTGTGAGCAAATGAAGCCATCAATTTTATAAGTTCTCCACCTCTAAAAAAATAAACACCCAAGTACCTGCATGGAACTACATACATATTTATATGTCACTCACTGCTCGATGCATTATGAATTTCACAGGAAATTATGCTCTCATTATTAGTTCTCATTTCTCCTTCAAACTCCCCCTCATATACCACAAAAAATCGATGGAACTAAATTTAAATTTATTCAATTTCTATTCACAGGATCAAACACACTGTACCAGCAGCACAATAACTTCGCCCAGTTCCTCACCACACAATGCAACCACATCTGCAGCGACTATTCCCAGGAATGATGCAGATAGCAAAACCGATGCGGCAGCACCAGCAGCTGCAATCACAAGTCCCAGAGCTCAAGCAACAACCAAGCAACCGCTGCCGCCACCGCCGCCGCCGCTAACAAAGTCAACAATCAGCTGCGATACATGCTGCCAAGTTGAAGACTCACCCACGTCCACCAGCAGAAACCCCTCACCAATATGCAGCAGCAACACAGCATCCGTCAGCAACATAAACTCTCCACAAATGTCAAATGTTGAGTATGCGTCTGGAAAGCATGTTCCACAGATTCCAAAATCCACCAACGATGGTGAAAGCTCCAACCAAATATCTGCACACAATCCACAGGTCAATGAAACCATCATAACAACAATCGACAACACAAACAGTGGAGACTTACTTCGCGTGAGCGCAGAGACCATCGCCAACAACTCTACCGCAGCAGCAACAGTCGTCGTCGCTACAACACCTTCCACTACCACAATAACAAGACCAACAGTTCCACAAGCAGCAGCAACAGCATCATCATCATCATCACCACCATCACCACTACCAAAAACAACAACAACAGTGGAAACCTCACCATCACCAGTGGCCATATCGGCGACAACAACTCCAGCGGAGGAGGCTGTTGCTGGCAACAAAACCACCAGCGAGCTCAGTCGTGATTCGGATATCACAGGTGTCGCAGCGTCAGTGACGCTTAACAGGTACTTCCGCGCTCGAAATCAAAAAAAAAATTTCTTGTTTTATTGAAAAACAACAAAAAACACTTTTCAAAAATTTTTTTTTGATCAGTCGAATTTGTTGGTTCCATCCAAATTCTGTCTATCGGGAGTATTTGGCCGATAGATTTAGATAGAGTCGGGAAAATAAGGAAGTTGTCCTTTTCACTTTCAAGGCTACTCCGTGTGGTGTGCATAGTGAAAGCGGAAGGACGTCCTTGCTGGTATTGCAAATGTGTTTCATTTTATCCTTGAAATTCAGTGTCACCCCAGCTAAAAAAAAAGGGTTGAGCGTGTGAGTGTTGCAAAAAGCAGAGAGAGTGTGTCCAGTTTTATTATTTTTTTTTTTTTTGGGAAAATCCAATTTGAATCCTCAGTCGAGTGTGAAAATCCTTTTTACTCTCTGTCTTGATTTATTTTACCCTTTGTGAGAATAATTAATAAATAAATGCAAAAATAAAAAAAAATAGTTTTCATCCTCGTTTGCTATGGATTAAATATCAAAGGATACAACAACGAATGTTTTTTGTTTGCTGATTGAAGGTGAGCAAGGAATATAAATTGTTTAAGGATATAATTTCACGTTGTACACGAGCCTTCGCAATTCCCCATTCGTACCTTCTTCTTAACCTGCCTTCAAATGGAATGATGTTGCTCGTGTTATTTTTATTTTATTTTTTTGGATCTGCCTCAGTTTAGCGGGAAAAGCTTTTAGCTGGAAAAGGACATCATCCTCTTCTACCAGATGTAATCTTTAACACTATGTATTTAATTACGCGGTGTACTCGTGCTGTGTAAATTTGTGGAACAGTGTTGCCACTTTTATTATGTGTAATTAAAGCCACCCCAAAGGATGAATGCTAATTAAAAGACAAAATCCCATTTCTTCCAACTTTGTCATCTCGAATCTGGAATCTCTTTCGAGATAAGCCTGATGAGTGAAAGTGGATTCAATTATGTATGAGTATTAAAAAAAAAAACCAAGGAACAAAAGTATTCTTGTGTTAAGTGCCTTGGGGAGTCGCATCAAGTCAGCGCTTTTTTTTTTTTGTGTTGTCCATATGCCACAGAATACACACACATGTTTAAAGTTTTTTTTTTAGCTAGTTGCACTAATGGACGTGACTGGTTCTTTTGTTTTGGTAAACATTTTCAAACTTGCTTAGACCTTGGGCATAATTTGTGTTTAACTACCCATATAGAGCGGAGTGTGCTTTTTTTGCAAGTTTGTCGCGGCGAATTAGTTGATTGTTTTTAGCTTGAAATAAATTTAAGAACGTGTAAATTGAATCTGGAGACAAAAGCTATTAATTTATCAAGTAAAAACCAATCAGCAGGGAAAAAGATGCGTGTTGCACGTTGCTTTTGAACTACTTAATATAAAATTGTGAAAAGTTGTAAGTCCTGCCTCGGGGGTGCATTTCTTATTAGTCTGCTCACACCATCAACTACCCATGTGCTGGCATTAAATTATTCAAACTTCCTTTTATATAAGGCTTAGAAAGATGACTGCTCGTCATTAATTTCCACTCGAAGAACGATAGGTCTATTAACAATTCCTGAAGTCCGAGCATCCGAAACGATATTTTTATTTATCTGTGACGTCTTTAAAGCACATGTGACTTGAGGCTGTTGGCGTCTTCCCTGCATGTAAAATTTTATACTAATTAAAGTAAGTTCTTCATGTCATTTGTTGACAAAGCTACCGGTTGCTCTTAGTAGTTTAAAATCCGCGGCTTAGATGAACTTCCTACTTTTTAAAATGTGATCGCTGAAGCTAGTCTTGCTTTTTTTAAACTTTGCCGAATGCCTTCATTTTCACCCGTTTGATTTGCAAGTTCTTCGATTGCATAGACTTGCGCCAAAAAAACACTTCCGTTGTCTGAAAATCTTAAAAACTCATACCACATCTTTTCCCGAATGTCCATAAAACGTGCAGAGTCCTTTTTCAACCTCTTGGAACATTGTGTAGAGTGGGATAAATTGAATGCATTTTATTTACAATAAAATTTGGAGAGGTTTATAGTTCTTATGATCTCTATAGTTCGATCTAATGCAATGTAAAGCTGAAGATCTTGTTCTTTTAGAAAAATGGTAGCATTTCGGTCTACGAGTCCTTCTTGTTTCAGTAAAATAAATTTACTCTCACCACCCGCATGTGCGACTTTCTTCGTTTGTTTTTTTTTTCTGTCGCAAGTAGCTTAAAAGCTTCGCCAACTCTTTATACCTTCCAGACAACAACTAAGTAAGTGTCTTTCTGGAAGACTCCAGCGTTATTGGTTCAACTGTTAAGAAGATAGCCCTATTGTATACTTAAACTCTAAAACCAAACTGTGAATCCGGTATCAAGCTAATCCCTTCAATGGTTTTAGTTTTCTTTGACAGTACGACTTCGGCGACATTCCAATGCATAATGCTCCTTTAGGCAGTTCCTTTAAAATTTCACCAGTTAAAGGGTCGTTTTTTGTTTTTTAATTTTCTTTTGGTCTGTCGAAGGCTTTTTAATATCAATTTCTTTCGTTCTCGTGTTTGACGGTTTGAATGTTTCCGCAAAGCTCCGTAAAGAGATCCACTTTCTCTTCATCTCCTTTTACCTATTCCTCGTAAGCTTTTCTTTTTGGCGTCGACTGCATAATGGGTTCCTTAAGGACTCATTTTGCTTTCCAAAGCCAGAAACTCTTATCCGCAGTCATACTTTCGAGGTTAGCAAAAGTGCCAAAGTCCTGAAAGGTGTTAAACAGCCTGACTTGTTAAACATGCAACCCGTGATCGAACCAAAAGGATTATAAATTTTTCACTCCAATGCATGCCCACTGGTCCGCCTTAGGGGTATGATTTTTTGGCCTGAATAAAAATAGACAGGTACCTCGTTTTCGAACCACTTTATCACTTAAAATCAACGCACGTGGCTCCATTCTATGTTTCTTCTTTATTGAAATGGATAAAAACTGTTCCAATTATGCCAAAAACAATACCAAAAAGTCACACGCTCAGGACGTGATGACATGATTACGTGTGGAAAGTCACAAAATACGAAAATTTGACTTGTTGAAAATGACATACCTTCATTTAAAAAGCTTATTTTTTTTAGCAAAAATTTCATCTTTTTTGTGGTGTTTTTAAGGCTCTTCAGATAAATGATGAGTAAACCAGTCGCGAGAACTTTTTTAACGAACTTGCGAACGAGTGCATTATTTCAATCGAATTTGCTTTTTTAAATTCGCACTGCTTTGAACAAATTTTTTCAAGACTTCATCAACACATTTCGTAGTTTGGAAATACAATACTCAGTTTCATTCTGATTCAAAAAGAAATCTACAGATGATCGACGCTTAATATTGCTGCCTGCGCTTAACTTGCTTCTACGCTTCTTGCTTCTAACCTTCGACCCTTACCTCATTCGCCACACTTATCTCTGAAATCCTCTTGGAACCCTTCAATTCTGCTCCACTTCGACACAAATGCAAAAACTCTTTTGAAATTCCTGCAACATTCCAGTCCCTTGGCTCGCTACTAAATCAAAGCAACGATGACCCAAAATATCTCGCCGCACGAAATCCACAATGGAATGTCAAGTATCTTGTTTCATTTCATTAAACAAACTGTAAATATTCTCATTGCATATACACATTCCTCGCAGGACTGTCCCAGGACACAAGTCAACTTCAATACACATTAGTGACATTGTTGTGCCTACATGGAAAGTTATCCATAAACTTTCAGCCAACTTTGCTGAGACCAAAATCGACAATTGAAATACCCCAGAAAATTCAAATGAATTTTCAAGGTTTATTTGAAGAAAAAAAAACAAGCATTGGGCTTTCTAAAATCCTTGAGGAAATGATTCCCAGTGAGGATTCACATGCTTGGACAGGTCAGCTAACTTTCTGTTGACCCATACTCGTACTGGTCAGCCAGAGGCTAAATTTGCATTTTGAAAATGCCAAAAAAAACCTTTAAAGCGCATTCAGTCTGTTTAATCGTTAACAACAGTTCACTAATTTGGTAAGGCTTTGTGAGGTCGACACTAACTCTTTCATGTGCTTGGACGCAGTGGTCTGGATTACTGACGCGAAATCGAAAAAGGTTTCGCGGAAAAAATTAAGCTGCTTTTCGAGGAAATACCTGGAAGGGAACTTTTCGGATTTTCCAACAAAGCTATCGATTTTCCGGATAGAAATCAAAGGATTAAAATGATAATGAAAATATCATTATTTTATTCTTTTGAATAAGAGCTCTCCCATCTGACTTAACAAATAAGCTCATGACATGAGAGAAAAGAGCTCTGGGTAATGGTTCGTAGGATAAACGGATTGCGACCACATGTGTCGACGGCTTTTTAAGGCCAACTGATTCTCTATGTTTCCACTTAAAATAATAAAATAATGGATTTAATAGATTCAGATACGTCATGTAAAATTATAAAGCTCTCAAAGTATTTCGAAGTCAAAAGTCAAATGCCGAGATCAGTGGAGAAGGCTTACTTGATAAGCTTCTATTATTAGGCCACACTAAGCCTTCAATAAGCAAATAGGAATACTTGGTTACGTTTACAGAAACCAAACTCTCTCAGTTAGGGTTAGCTACAAAGAAGGCACAGCGAAAAGCTAATTCATGATGAAATCCTTGAGCTGAATACCAACGGATCAAAACAGAATGAAGGCATAGGCGCTGGAGTGCTAAATCTTAAGCAAGTAGCTTAATGCTTCAAGACAACATCCGTATTATTCAGGCAAGAGTCACTGCTCGTTCAAAGTGACTTCGATTAAGGTTTATCAGAAAGTTTTCCACTCTGATCAGGTTTGCCTCATTTTAAAGGACTTCATTTCAATAGATTTTCCTGTATCAGACTCTGGAGAATCTTGAACTTTTGTACATGAAAGTGTTGCACTACGCTTATCGAGCGAATTTGTAAAAAAAATTTCACGAAATGTTATATCACTCAACAAGCTGTTACACAGGTGGAAAGGATATGCAGATTAGTTGGACATCAATGTTTCGAAGAGTCCTTTAATTTTTGTCAGCTGGGCAACGTGTTGAAAGAAGAATTCACCTTAAATAACAGGTTAGCAAAGTCTTAAACTGGATCTAGCTTTTTTTTTTTTGAGAATTCATGCGCATTCAAGGGATCATGATCACCCTTAAAATGAAGCAGAAACAAGAACGATTTATATCTTTTTCTCTCTATTTATTCCTCTTTCGCCAAAGTTGTACTCTAGTAACTTTGGTGCTATTATGTTACTTATAACTGTCCCAATTTCCTTGCAGTCTTGCTCCCACGAAATCCTACAAAAGTGTTCACCTTATTGAAAAAATATGCTATCAAGGAACTCGAATAAAAGTGGTGCTTCCTTTAAGCTTTAAACATCCTCGTTAAAGTTACACTAAATTACACTTGTTAAGCAGGTCCTTTAAAATAACCTTGAGATTTCCAAGGAATCACCTTCAAAGAAATTAATCTCCAAGTGTCAAACTTTAATGTCCTTAGACCTTTTAAAAGAGCGCCCCACATTCTTTCATCTTTCACAACTCACCCGTTGTATCACCTCACACAACACTTCAACGATGTAATTAATTAACAAATCCTTTACAATCGTTTGCCTTCATGCGTCCTTGTAAGAAAAAAAATATTAAATAAACCTTAAATGGATCCTTAAAAAATAAAAATTAAAAAAACAAATCAATGGCAAGCAATTTTGTCGTTGAATTGAAATACAAGCGCGGCCAAGGAGATGCTGAGCAAAAGAAATATTAAAAGATATCCTTAGGCGGAAAACCCTTCACCCAGAATTGAGTTTGAAAAAAAGCAAGTTACAAGTTGGAAGGAACGACAAATCCAAACAGAAACATATCAAAAGCAAGAGCACAAGAAGACAACAAATATTTCCCTAAATGGTTTCCTATTTTTTTTTTCACTCTGTGTGAAAAAGGATTCTTTTGGTTGCGTTTTGAACTGTTTTTTCTTTTTTCTGTTTTCTGTTTGCCTATATTGTCATATGTGTGGGCACACATACAAAAAAAAAACACAAATTTATCATCAAGGTTATGCTTACATTCTAGTAAATACTTTTTTTTTATTCAAACAAGGACTCGAGGATATTAACGTTTGGTTCTCCCCTGTGATGTAACTTGTTGATAAAAAAAAAGAAGGAACAAGGAAAATGCGTGTACTCCTTGTTCAGACATCCAGAAGAGAAGGTGGAATATCCGTTTAGCAAAAACCTTGTTAGTCCTTTATATTGCTTTTATTGATTGTGCGTAAAATACATGCAAAGCAAACTTTATAAAATGGCCAAATATATTTTTCCATTCCATTGCATCTGCGGTCTAAGGCGAAGTCAAAGTAGACACCGTCATTGTGGAACACTTTTTACGGAAGAACGAAACCAATGATGAAGCTATGACTTGGGTCCTTAAAATCAGCTTTCGTTCCCAAAATTTGTATTGCGTCTTTCCTCAAAACAAACTCATTGAATTGACGCTCACCACAATAATGTTTGCTTTGATATTCGGAACGCTTTTGAAGCTCCCTTGATATCCTTTATTATCAAAGGTCTCATCACCTTTCACAGCATTTTTATGTTACAATGATGAAGGTGGCTTCTTGGTCTTGCTTGTATCGGAGGCACCGTGGCAAAGGGTGGGCCATCTTTTGGTTTCTTATTTAATCAAATGCTGCTCTGTCTGTCAACTCCCACATACTTCGTGAGATGGCATTGTTTATTGGTAACCGAACATACTCCAGTGTTCGTCCTTTGCACTAATCGGCGAATATTCAATGTAGCTGATTTCTCAAACGTGCACTTTAAGCCGAAAATTTCAAGGCGCCAGAGATCAGAATTGTATCGAAGTTGGAAATGACCATCCACCTCGTTGTCATTTCTTTGTTTGAACATCGAAGTACCCCATAATTGGCAACAATTTTGCTCATTCCCATCCCGACGGGGAAGTCACATGTTTAGGGCATATTGACTTCTTTACGACTACGATTTTCCGAGAGCTAAATATGGTAACTTATGGAAGTTTTTAAATTAGAAAAAAAATACGTAATGTGATTGAAAACAAATAGTTGGAAATTTCAGTAATGCATACAGAAAACAATAATGGACCTTAAACTGAACCTTGAGGAACGCCTCTGTGTAAAAAAAGGAACAAGAAAAGAGAGGACATACAACTGTTGGCAAAAATTATGTTTCGGTACTGGAATGAGTTTTTCAGAGTGCATTGAGAAGAGAAGTGTTAAATGCTTTTCAGAAATCCAAAACTGTCAAGATTGTCACTCCAACCGTTTCCTGAACATAACATATATCCACAATCTTAATTTAAAGAATCATGCAACTGTATTCCGGCCTTCGAAAGACATGTTACAGTAGCTGAAATAGCCAGAATCGCGCTTTTACTTATACGTATCATGAAAGTGGTGTTGAATTATAAAATTGTAGACTTTAGGAAGGAAATTGAAAACTTGATTTATATGATTCATATGAATTATGCAGAACTCCCACATGTTGACTAGTTTCATGGGCTATTCTTCACAGGAGTTGATTCTGTCTAGGAGTCAATTATTTCATCCAAAAGCCACACGAGACCGACCTTGATTTTTGGAAAATTAAAAGATGCATCGGACTTACTTGGCTCATGATTCTCACTACCAAAAATATGAACTTTTGAGAGAAAGCCAATCGACCATGACACACTTTTTGTGCGATTTTAAAACAACGAGAGCATTTCGACGATGTTCCAAAAGAGTCACGAGGGCTTAAGGATCCGATCGATTTGGTAAATGGTTCACCTGCCCAAATGTGTTAGTTATACTCTGAACGCTTTGGAAAAAGGCTAGGTTAGATTGAAGGGATGAGCTTCTTTAAGTTGGAAGTAACCGTAGGCCTCCATGATCCATTATGATTACCCATCACAAACTGTATCCTTCTAAGAACTTTGTTATTACTCATGGTGAAACTTTTTGGTGTTCCTGAAGGAACTCATATCCTGTGCAACCGAAGCCGACTCGACTGTAGCTCCTACAAAAGTCGTTGAAAATGACTCCGGTTCTGACGTGCCTATTGCTCAATGCCCCGTCAGAACACCCGACAGGATGCTTAAATCTTTCTTGTTGAAGGGCAAAAGGCCTTTGCTTTGTGCTTAGTTTCTCCGTAGACTTCAAAATATAAATCAATCGTCCCTAGAGTGCCAAACTCTATTGCCACGTTCTCGAGTCTTTTCTTGTTCATCTGCTTTTTCATTACCTTCTTTGTTACTGTGGTCAGAAGCCTAGATGATGGATACCTTATAGTGCTCACGTTTTATAGTACGCTTGTTAAGTGCTGCCGCTTAGCTGCCCACAAAGATGTTCACTCTTGAATGAGCGAGGTTCTTTGTTAGTACTGTCGAAGCAGCTCCTTCGATGGCGAAAATTTAAGCCTGAAAGACGCTGCACTGGTTGTGGTAGGAAGTTTGATTCCTTATCACTTCTACTACGAACAAAGGTGGCAAAGATCCTGTTGAGATCCTGTAAAACATAAACAGGCTAGCCTTTGTGCTTCGTTCAGCTTTTGGGCATTGTTGGCCTTTTTCGCTTCCCATGGAACCGTAGGTAAGTATAAGACGTTATGAAGGACCAATGTAATACATACTGTCGCATTGCCCCAATTCTTGCCTCGGGTTCTCTTGCATAGGTTGAGAGCACAGATTGCCTTGTTCACTCTATCGTCAATATTTCTTGTCAACATAAGCTTCGAGTCCAATTTCATTCCCAGGAATATAACTTCTTGGAAAAGTTTCAATGCTGTTTTATTAATTTTTGGATCAAGTTCCTTCTTGTCAGCTTTGGCGTTAAGGCCGCTTGAATCTGCCCAAAATGGAAGTTCTTTAAGTGCTGCCGCTGTAAGACTGTTGTTAGCAGGTAAATACACAAGGATCAAAAGTAAGGTCGAAAATATACCGCCCTGTGGTGTGCCTCTGCTTGTAAACCTCTCTGCAGTGTTCTCTCATGACTCTCAATTTAATACTCTTCATTCGAGTACGTTGGCTATCCACAGTAAGACACTGTAATCTGTATTGGCTTTTTCTCGAGGGCAGCGTTTATGGCTTTCGCTCTAGAAAAAGTTCTTTTTTAAAAACTTTGAAACAAGTTTCATTGATCCTGAACGGTTGAAAGATGTGGAGTTAAGTTGATTTGAAAAACTAAATATGTATCTGTCTTTGTTTATCTTGTTAAGGAACTTATTTGGGTGCGTAGAATTTTTGAATTCCATCAGACAGTTTGCAAAAACAACCTGTTTCTTAAAACTTTCAATTCGAAATCCGGTTTTTATTTACCTCTTTGGGAGAGCATCAACGCCAACCTAACTTTGTCCAACTTCATATGGCACTAGTATGTTTCTGGCTGCTTCAAAAGGTCCTTTTTCCGTGATTGAAAAATTCCAACCTCATCCAGTTAATGAGTCGTTTTAAGTTGATCTAAGCAACTTTTATCATTGTTATGCCATTTTAAAATGACTTTCCTACGGGATGACACCTCTTTTCCAAGGTTTCCAATTTCCAATTTCCTTCTTTATTCTGACCTTACTCCTTAAAATCGCCACAAGTATCCCGTGTAAAACTAATTTCCGAAGTTTGAAGCGCCGTCGACCGCCCAGCTCTTTCATTAGTCGAAATTTCAATTTTTGTTGTACAAAAAAAAAGGTCAAAATTAATACTCTGGCTTACGATTTCTGTTTAATTATTTGAAAAATTAATTACAGTGATGGAATTTTGTATCCAACTGGCTGTGGAGAGGTGGAAAAGTGAACACTCCAACGGTAGATAGCACACAGGGTGTAAAAGTAATCTGTTAGAATCTTATTGGCAAGGCACAGCAGGAAGGAGATGCTCAGCACAAAAGGCGACTGTAATCAAATCTTGTTGCAAAGAGGGATTTGTGCATCAACATCCTTTTTCTCACCTCTTGCCTGTCCTCGTGGCGTTTTCTCATTTTCCATTCGGCCTCTCCTGGTCCTGGATGGTGTTTACCTCGATGCACTCGAAAAATCTCAGATACCTTTCCTTAGTTTTGCTTATAGATGTAATTTTGTTTACTCTGCTGTTGTTAGTCTGCAATTATAGCAAGGATGAAGATAGTTTGCATGAATTATTCATTTCTGTTTTTCGAAAGCACAAGGACCAAACCAGCTCCTTCTGAAACTTCTGTATAATCTGGACAAGGAAGCTGTGCCAAGGAACGTTAATGCCTTTATTCTTAAAAATTATACTAATACATTTAAGCGATATCCTTTTTTTTTGCTGTGAAAAGTGAAAGCGACTTTAAAACAGGACAAAATGTACAAATTCCTAAATGGAAAGTGCATTTTTAAATCTTTTCCAGCTCTTAAACATTACCGCGTATTTAAAATCCATGACCAGAATACGTAAGCCTCTTTAAATAGACTTAAATTTTCCACTTCAATACAAGGACTTAAGGACTTATTGATGCCGCTGGTATAGAGAGAGAAATCAGGAGAGGGATTTTGTGTTGCACTGATGCTCTCAAAGGAAACCTTTTCTCCAAGTTTTGGAAACTATTCGGAATCTTTGGTTCCACAATTTACAGAATTATTTGTTACAGTAAAACAAAGAAATTTAAGCCCCAAACCCTTCCTAAAACTCAATGGTCTCTATTATCATGCAGGATTTGTCTCCTTCTATGAAAAAAAGGATGTACAACTGTTCAAATACTTATTTGCTGAGACATTTATATTAAAACTGTTTCTGCCAATGGCTTGTCCTCGAGAGACTCACTGATTCAAAATTGATGAATTAAGGAACCAGAGCAGGGCATAAACATTGTTGCTATTTCCTCAAAAACGTCCTATCTTATTAACCTTGATGGCGTTTTAGTCTGAGGTGGACCTCAACTAACAAGCCTCTCCGAAAGTTCGATCCTTTACAAATCGCGTAGACTAAGTTTGTTGAGGTCCTTCTTATTTTGTGTGCGAAGGTAAGGTCCTTTTTATCGTCGCTGTTTCTTTCGCTTTTATGCGAAGACTCTACGGGACGGGGCTCCTCGTTGAACCTTCTTCTTGACACACCGTCTTCGAAAAAGGGATCAAAAATCATCCTTAAAATATGGTCTTTACTTATTTCGAGATAGGGTGGTCTTTTGCGACTTCCTGATATATGCGTGGATGTTGTGTGTCTTTTTTTGTGGACAGCAGATATTTTATTTTGCCTTTATCCATCTTTTGTGCTATCTTTGATGCTTTCATTTCGATGCGTACACCATTGACTGCTGATTGACATATTTCTGAAAGATAGCAATTCTGCTTTTTGTGTCTAACACGTTCGAAAATAATGTTAAAAAATTTGCATATCAGCCCGCCGCCTTGACAAAAGCCTACGAAATCCTTACCGATCTAAAAGGACAAGCTGACATTTGCATAGATGCAGAGTTGGCGGGCACAGGGTTAAAGTGACAGAAAAAAATGTATATGCGACGTTGAGAACACCCCTCTATGATTGGTGCAGTTTCGAAGGTCTTCTTTCTAAAATGTCAAATGAAAACTGATGATGATTAATTCATCGGGTAAACTCTCATCGGTCCATACCCCAGCTGCTTCAAAAAGTTTAGCAGGAACTTCATCGGCCTTCCTGCCTCCATTTCATTAAACTCTGGTATGTGGTTTTTTGTGGGACATCACGATTTTTAAACGGGTTTTTCTGCTTGCCAGCGGAAGGTTGTTCCTCATCACCAATTTGGTCTTTTCATCAACTGTGTTTCTGTTACAAAGTTTCCATCTCTATCTTTACCATCCAATGTTCATATCTTCCGCTTCATTCGTAAGGCTCGCGAGTATCTCTGGTCATTTTTTGAAGAGCAGATTTGTACGCCGTCTGTTTGTGTGCAGTCCTTGTATTGGTTGGATACATTCTGACAATCTAAGGCGGCATCTCTATCTTGAATCGATCACAATGTGATCAATTTGATTGACAGTTGGGTTTTCAGGATACCACCAGGTCACCATGCCGATGCTGATCCGTTTTTCAAAAATGGTTTTTCTAGTTACCGAAGATTCCTTACTCACCTTTGCCTTAAAATCGCCGAGTTAGATTTTGACATCATGCGAACGGTCTTGTTTTGGGAACATTGCTCTTATTTTGTTCGTAGAAGACCTTTCCTGGCAATCTTCACTTGGAACATACGCAAAGATAAAACTGGCTAATTTAGCCTTTGTGCGGCTTAATATCATACGTTCGCTTGAGCCAAAAGTCAACAAGAGCCGCTTCCAACTGTTTGTGACTTGTACACCTTTTTCTATGTTGTGTGCCTGGAGGCCTCACAGATAGTCGTAGGTCCGATTAACTTCCTCAACAAGATAAGTTGAGTGTACCTATGATAAAAAGGGTCTTCCGATAAGGACTCCCGAACTTTTATAACGGCCATATTGTTAAAGATAAATCTGTCCAATTAGCTGTCATAAATTTAGCCTGTTTTCTCTAAATGGGTGTCCTTCTATGAACACGCACTTACAACAACGACAAAACCCAAGATCTAGAGTGGGTTGTTGATTTCGCGACGCTCACAAGAACCCGGCTTTTCGCAGACCACAACTTGGCGAATTTTGCTTCATTATGTGGGCCTGTACCCGTACACAAAATTCAACTGACCCAGGAGCTGAAGGTAAGCGACCTTAGACAACAACGTGTGTTCGATGAATGGGCTCTGAAACAATTGGAAACTGACCCTAATTTTCATCGAAAAATCATCTACAGTGGTGAGGCCCATTTCTGAACAAATGGGTACGTCGACAAAGACGTAAGTTGTAGATCTTGGGACGATACCAATCCACATGAGATCCAAGAGCGTTCAACGCATCCCGAAAGTCAAATAGGGTTTCAACACAGCTCACATCACGTTGGAAACTCTACATGATCGGTTCGAAGGCATGGTCATCTCACGTAGCGGTGATGTGAACTGACCACCGAGATCTTGCGATTTGACCCTATTAGACTTTTTCTTGTGGGGTTTTCTAAAGTCGAAAATGTATGCGAATTAGCTACAAACTAGAGCGGCCCTCAAAGCCAACATAACCCATGCCATGATGAAGAAAAGTAGTGGAAAATATTTTTCAGCTGATCTGAACATATCTTTCTTTATCCTCCATAGAAAGTTTCACCTTTGAAGATCCTGAAAAAACTTCGGAGACCTTGTACATAAAATTTTAATGTGCGGCATTTAAATTATATACGATAAAAAAAGCTCTATATTTCTCATAAAACCAAGATCCCCAATGTACTGATGAAAGTTGCATAATGGACAACACTATGGCCCACAAAATGAAGGTCTTATCCTATTTCACATATCCTAGCTCTTTATATTATATTCACGTACATAGAAAGCTTATTGTTTAGCCTTTTTTGCAAAGAGCCAGGCTTTCATTCACCAACTAGTTTGAACGCCTTAAAATTCCACTAAAATTTTGTTCACCCCTTGTATTAAAAAACCCTTCCAAAATTCAAATGTCAAAAACCACCAAGGTAAGCCGTAAATTTATTTGATGTCATTATCCAAATGATAACCCGCCCTAAAAAAAACTCCAAACGGGAGCGTCGGTTTACAGTCAAGTCAAGAACGTTAAACTTTCGCAAACTGTCGTCCCGTCTCTGAAGAAGTCTCATTAGAAATTCATTTAAGCGGATTCATATCCAGCCACTTGTGCTTTCGTGTAACAGTGTAGTGACAATCAATTACTACATATCGCCCGACAATAATTGTTTAGTAATCAAGCACAAACAACCCCTAATAGGATGGCGCCACAGATGCAAGCAGCGGAAGGATACGTTCCTTAAGTAACGAGTACATCCCCCAAACCTAGTAGACAATATTAAATTCTTATGCAATTAAGACACGAAGGCAAAAAGTGGCTGAAACCATTGTTTGCACTCCTGCTCTGGCCAAATACTTAATTCAGGACAAATTTTACGGTCTCCCACATGCGACCTAAGGGATGAAAAAGCAAGCTCCTTCCACTAGCTATCAGTGTACCCACTCGGCACCACAAAATGGCTATCCTTCGAGCATAATAATTCATTTCGGTATAGCATCTAAGAGGAACATCAGGACCTTGGATACGGCAGTACCGTGCATGTGTGCAAATAGAGGCTACAGGGTTGCGGAAATTACCCCAATAATAATTAATGCGAGGCTGAAGAGCGCAGTCATGCTTCTAAATTGCAACAACACAGTTGCACTGTTGCCTCGAGTGTGGTCTTGAAGTTTTTTTAAATTCATTGTCACCGAGGACAGTAGCTGGCAAAAATGAGAATCCAGGAAGGTAGCTATGCAAAGCCATATGAGTAGGTGCACGAGTATATGTCGTGGCACGTGAACTGCTGGTATGCAAGTAGAGCAAAAGGTTGTTTTTATTCCGGCGACTAAGTGGAATAAGTGGAAAAAATCACTTAATCCTTCGGCAAGGACATTTGCTTGGTCGACTGCAATTGGGACAATGTATGAAGGTGTAGCTGTGCCAGATGGATTAGGTGCGGCTTCTGCTTCTTAAGCAAAGATGTGCGATTGTTTTAAACTGATGGCAAATTATAGTCTGACCTTAGAAACATGCGAAAGGGGGGTTAAGTGAATTCTATTGAAACAATGTTTGCTGGAGAAATAGTCAGAGGAGGAAAATTAAATGGGATTAAATGTCAGAAAGCTCGGATGGAAGGTGTCTGTGAATTTGAATTTCCATCAACTAAATATCGGAGCAACTCTTCTCTCGGGTCCTCAGAGAAAAAAGGTAAACAATGTTTGGGCGCCATTTGAAATAAACATTCAGAGAAATGACCCGACCCGAAAGCTATCAACGCAAAAGACTTATAGTTCCGCCGCTTTTGTGGCACGATAAACGCATTCCTTTGAACGTTTTGGCCATTAAAATTCTCACTAGCTCTGTTTTCGTAAAAATAAGGCCCATCGATGCCGCGTGTTTAATAATTTCTCAAATCTATGACTCGAAAGGTGGAAATGATTTGTTTACATTCAGAATGATTTTTTGGCTCGATTTCAAATACTCGGTCAATTATCAAAGATCGAGTCCTACTATGAGCCCAGCGTAGCACCAAAATGTTTGTTCTTGCACGTTGTCAATTTTGAAATAACTTATTTCTTTAAGAAGCTGTAACTCTTATGCTATGTTCCCAGGTTCTTATTCTATTCAAAGACGACGTGTTTTTAGGAAGCTTTTTCTTCTTTGCCAATCAAAGGGTGTCACACTGGAAATGGCGGATCTCTGCGGGATCCTGAGCCATGTGGCTATATGGTTTCGGGGACATTGCTTTCGATTGATTGGACTTAGCTTCAAAGAATCCTCATTTGCTTGACCGCTGAACCGCAGTTTTTACATATTTTCATGAATTTAGTGGCTTGAATTCGATGGTGCTTTGAGTAAGGAGGATTCTAGTCTATGGATTTTTGTTTTCCAGACTAGAAGCATATTATTGTTCAGCTCACAGTTGTATTTCTCCTCCATTCAACCTCCTCGCAGGCAAGACCATATATCCGGGGGAGAATTTTGAATTTTAGGTCTCTTTTATTTGATCGGCCATCTTGTTTATCGTCCAACGTTGGGTTTCCTAAAGAAAAATACTGGCAAAGTGAGTGTTTTGTACGTAATTTAATAGTTTTCAAGACTCTTTCTCTTCGTGGGATCTTAACCAAGATCTCATCCCGTGACTTATTTACTACTCGGTTTTTCGTCGAAAGCATGTATTGGTAGACTGCCGATTAAAAGTGTGCCAATTAGTAGAGATGGCAGACATCTAGTAGGAAGGCTTGCAGAAAATCTGAACGAAGCATTTTAAATGAAAAATGTTTCGGTATAATGGACGCCTGGTTTGCTCACACCACACAACAAGCCAGAAGCAACCTGCACCGAAAGCAAGCAGCAGTCGTAACAGAGAAGGGCAAACTTAGTTTGGGATACGCAAATGGTGATTTTAATGGACTACCTTCTCCAAAAATAAGAATGTAGATATGAAGATAAAATGGCCCAGTTGCGAACCAGTTTTGTTTATGAAACTTAAATTATTGCTCAGTGGAAAGAGACTCGAACAGAACAATTGTATCCAGCTGAAAGGGGCTACGTTGAAAATGAAATCGAAATGCTTCAAAAAATTTCAGTTACGTTTCAATTAATCCCTTGTTAAAAATTCCGATACTTTGATTTCTTTCATACCGAACATTTGATTGGACAATTAATTATGCGAAAAATCATCCATCTGGAACACTTACAGTTGATATTCATTCAAAACAAGCTCATTTCATGCGTATGAGAGAAGACATCGCCTCAGTAAAAATTGTGTGTCCGAAGACACATGTGTCGAATTGCCTTTAACAATTCAGCAATTCCATCTTTTCCTTTCCACTTGTGATTTTGGAAAAGATTTAAAATAAAGGCGTCGTACGTTCCTTAAATAACAGTCTAGAAATTGGGCCAATATTTTACCGCCAAGTCTTCACCACAATTTTCACAAAACTGTCAATGTCGATGACAGGTTAATGATTCCCGATTGTCTGACACTCTTTTTGAATAACAGTCGCCTTAAAGATAAATGTCCCATTCTCTAAGGTGAAACGGCTGATAAATCCTCAACTTAAGATCATCGCAGCAAAAGGTCACCAATAGACATAAAGTCATTGCTCAGCGAGAGATAAACCTCTCTCTGCATCTCTCAGGTTAAAGTAAGTCAGTAAAAATGATAGAGCTTAACATCTACAATCAGAGTAGAATTTAATGCAGCCAAACGCTCCATAACTTTTTATTGATTCTCAAGCTTTATATACTCTTGCATCGCTGAAGTCGGTATGTGTTCCGATAAAAACTTCGGCTGGAAGGACTATACAACCAATTTGACCACGAAATGACTAGATTTGTCAAGGCGATAAAACAAATACTTTATGCCGTCTAAGAGGCTAAGCAAAGCTGGTATAATGCTTAACAGGCACCTCAAATACAGCTTTCGGAATTCAGCGTTAAAGTTTTTGAAAGATTTTAATATTGCGAAATCAGTGGACTCTCTTCAACAACATCACAACATTTCCTACAAGCTATGCGCCATCGACATAGCCAGTTAAAATCTAATCTTCCAACTAGCGACAAAAATTCTTTAGGATATCCTAGGCTCCAGGACATACTGTTTAAGTACAAGTACTACAATAAAAGCAGTGCAATACGAAAGTGGTATATTTTCGCAAGCTCTGCATATCACAATTTCTTCCACCCTATAACGTTCCGCTTGTAGTTTGTTTAAAACCAGTAGAAGGGTGTTCATATAACCCTAAAAACTTATAAAATAAAACACAAAAATGTCATACAGTGGGACAAACCTTCAGAAGGCAAAACGCCATAAGAAATTCAACTACCAACTGTCCGCCTTGGATATGCAACTTGACTCCCTTGGACTGGTGTTTTTAAGGTCTTTCCTTGTCAATCGCTCATACTGATAAACTATTTAAAGTTGACCACTTTGAAGCCACAATTCAGCGCGGTATTGCCGAAATAAGGCTGGAAAAAGTTGTCACTTAGGATAGCTTCCGGAAACAGCAGCTTAAAAAAAAAAAAATTGCTATCGAATTTGCCAAAAGTTCTACTACCTTCAAAAAAAAATCACCCTTAACTTATTGGAACATGCCTCCTATAGCTCAATGAAAACAAAATGTCTTAAGTCGTTTTTTTTTATGCTCGAAGATCAAAGGTTTTGTTTGAAAAATAAACCGAATCCTTATCCTTTTTTGATCCCTTCTTCTTTCCTCACAAGCTGTTACCTCGCGCCTAAACGAAGGCGCATAAAACTTTACTTTATTACCGCGAAGGTTAAAGTGATTTTCCTTGTAATCCATTTAAGCAAAACCCAGTATCCTTTCTGAATTTTTCAAATCCACCCCAATTGACTTGACCAGATGGCTTCTTTCACTGAACATCGGCTTTCACTTATCCTTCAACAAATCGTTTCAATTTGCCTCACGACGACCTCATGAGCTGGTGTTGCTTGTGTTATTTCTGCGTTTTTGCGGTCTTATACCAAAGCAAATTAAACTAAATGAATATTTAATAAGGATAACAGAAAATTGAGCCACTTTCCCAACCCCTGCCATGGAAATATATTTGCAAACGCAGCGCGCGCTTCATCTAATTGCCTGTCTGACAAAATAACAAACACACACACGAGTCTGTGATAAGCCTTAGCCTAAACTAAAGCCATTCATTTACGCCCCCATATGCGTTACCAGCCCCAAATTGTTAACCGACTAATTGATGGTTTCAATTTGCTTTTAATCCAATCTTTTCTGTCACACTCCCCGCCCGCCCTCTGTTTAGGCGACCAATTTTCGCGGCATCCTTGTTTTCAGATATGTTCATTCGAAGCTCAACATAAATAATACTCACATGAGGGATGAAGCGAAGGTTTTTGTTTTCGGGCAAAACCTCAAAAACGGAAAGGGGTTGAAAAATGAGTCCCCATATGGAGCGAACTATGAATGGAGTGGTTGGAACCACTATTCCAGAAAAAATCCAATTTCAGTGAGAGGAGGACTCATTTCAATCGAGCCAAATCACAAATGCAATCCACGATATGTGAATTTGTGTGAAGAGTTGTACAGGCGAAAAGCCAGGACGTGAACAGCTTCAACTATATTTAAGCACACAATGTGCCCTCCACAGAGCTACCTTAAGCTGGTGGGACTGCTGTGATTCGAGGGTGAGTTTTTTTTTAATACAAGGACTCTGTATATTGTCCTCTCTACTAAACCGGACGTGTGAGTGTTATCAGAGGATTTTTTTTTTAGATTTTTTTTTTCTGATAAAACGAGGCACAGTGAAGTGACAACGAGCATTTAAATGTTGCGTAGAGAGAAAGAGAGATTCAGGAACACGGTTTTGTTTTTTCTGGGACGGGATTTGTTTTGGAACTTTTGGTTTCTTTCCCTTCAATTTAGTTCGGATGTGTGTTGGATTTTTAGTGAGGGAATGAGATGTGACATCAAAAAGCTTTCGTGTTCAGTTTAGCTGGGATTTTCCTTTTTCGTGTATTTCACCGCTCTTGTTTTGGTCCTTTTGGATTTTGCACTTGCAAACATTTTATTTGAAATATGAAATGGATTAAAGGAGATTTGTTGGACAGTATAACAGCATGTGACAGTTATTTTGCGGAGCGTATGGTGCAACGAAACGAAAAACCAAAGAAAAAAATAGTGAACGTTTACAGGTTGAAGAGGATCCCATTTGGAGTTGTAAATTGGTGCAAAAGAGATTAATTTTTATGGTTAAAAAAGAAATGGAACCCAATCGCTACGCTTGTGTAAACGAAATCATTTGATGCTTCCTTCTACAAGATTTTTTAAATTTTTAGTGCATTGATAAATCAGAGTTTGATCCATCAGGAAAATGATGCATTCTACAAGCTTAGCTACAAACCCCATATTGTTGAGCCGAAAACAAATGAGTTGACTGAAAATCGACATCAAGCTAAAGTTATCCGAAGAAACCTTATTACTTATAAAGGGTGGGCTAATTTTTTTACCCCAAAACACGAATATGTTGAAAACGGAATATTTTGGAAAAAAATGTATGCCAAAAAATTGGATCTACTGTCTGATCTGACTTAACATCTCTGGAAAAAAATGTGATTTCTTCTGATTCTTTCGAAATTGGCTGCACTGTAAATTTGACAGCTGTCAATGAAAGTTCAAATTTCGCTTTTACGAAGTAGATCGGAAATAGCAAAATAACTAACGTGTTTCAAAGTATACGGGGTGAAAACCGTCCGTTTAATGGCCTATCTTTTCAAGAAAAATTTGGCCGAAGTTAAGAAATTAAGAGGAATTGGGCCATCGTTGGGTTCAGGACTTTCTTCTTTCACAAAAAACTCAATTCTCATGAATTTGAATCCTTAAGAGCAGCAATGAAATTATCTTCTAACTCTCAGGATGTGTGTTAGGAAAATCCTCACGTTAGACCCGATTAAACATTGAATTTTCAAAAGCCTACTTGGGCATTACTTTTACCACATAAATATCAAAAGCAAATACCAAGTTAGAGACCTAGATTGACAGATAACACTACCAAAAGTTGTCTATCCATTCGTAAACCGAAGTTGCTTTATTCAACAGGGTAACTTCACAATATTCAGATTCGTAAGGATGTCAATTCACCAGAGAATCAGTCTGGACTCCAAATTTTCTTAATAGATATTGAAAAAAGAACTGAATGTTTTTATGGATGTGCAAAGATCTTCGAAAAAGAAAATAGTTCGACTATCTTGTTGAAAATTTTTTACCAAAAATTTACCAAAATAGCCTAAGGAATGCAATAGTTCTATGAAAGTGCGCAAACGCTTTAATTTTTTAACTTACAACCTTATTTGAGCTTTCTTTTAAGCAGTCGGTCATCCCTAAAGCTTGGAAGGACACATTTTCTATCCCTGTTTATAAAAAGTGCCGCAATCTCTTCGGAAGAGTTGTCTATGGCTGTTTGTATTTTCAAAGTAAATTCAATCAAATAAGTTGGTGCTTTAGCCACGAGGCATTTGATAAAATATCCCAGCAAATAATTAACCTGAAACTAAGGATCCTTTGGGTTTTCTCTATCCATCAATTCCTGTTTTTAATCTTTTTCAGAAAATCGGAAAATCAGAATAAGGTGCATTTCCCTACCACCAGAGTACATCAAGATAGTCATCTAGGACCCACTCTCTTTATTCTTACTATTAACGGCGTTGAGTGCGTCATAATAAATACATTGACCTGTCCATTAACGCTGATGATATGAGAATCTCGAAACATAATCATCATCCCCAATCGATCCGAATTTTCTTCAAAACTATTTGAATCGGTTCTTTCTTCCTTTGATGTAGTTTTAACCAATTTTAACTCAATGTCGATAAATGTAAATATTTACATTTCTCGCAAGTGTCTACCTTAACCTTCCCGTACATACTCCTATAGTATTCCTTCAACGGAACTCATGTTCCCATATCATATGGAATCATGTGTAGAGTTGTCTTATCCTAATGTCTCTAAGTCTGTTTGTGTCACCTTTGTCCGACCAAATTTGGTCTCGTTATTTTGGCTTAGAATCGAGTTTACTCGTTTGGCTTTACGCGGCATACTTTGCGTTCCGTGTGAAAATCGGCTCAAATTGATCAATTTACAAACGCTTGTAAAACGATGAGACATTGTCGATATAATCTTCATACAACAATTATGATGCGCACAGCCAATAGGTCCTTTGACTTCCAATTCTCTTTAACCTCTCTCAAGGACCAAACCATTTCATTCCGTCTTCTGAGTTTAAAGTTCAAGCTTTACGAATAATAATATTATAAGAAAAATAACACAGAGAAATAACACAAACCTTGTCTCTGAGACATCTAGTACGCCATTTGTTGAATTTTGAATTTGTTCTTTATTCATTTCCGACAAACATTTATTAACATCGTCTTTCTTACTTCTGGCAAATCACTTTGGCTAGTTTTAAGCTTCTATCTATCTGAAAATAAACATTTTTCTTAGGTTCACGGCAAGATACACGAGGTCTGTTCAGTTCTTTATATTAAGGGATCCTCAAGTAAACACAAATGGCAAAATTCAACAAGTGCCTAGGGCCATTCTTCGCACATGATTCGTAATTTCCTGACCAAACAACACTTGTGTGATTTTCAATATCCCAAGTTTACTGCTTACGCTCTTTGTGAATACTGGACTTTACTCAGGACAGGGAAGAAGGAACACAAAGAGAATAAAATAAAATTGCTTATCAATAAATTTTGAATTTGAAAACTAAAATTTACCAATTTAAGTAAACCAATTTACATAAATAACAAACCGATTTTTTTCAACCAGGGTCCTCATCTCTTGAAGTCGAGTTTCAAGCCTCGAGCTTACGAGTCTGTCACTTTTTTGTCCATGCAAAGATTTTCACACAAGCTCTGAATGAATTCTCTACGTCGAAGAGAGACGTAGATACACTTCCCGGTGTGTCCATGGCACTCTTGAATGAAATCCTTCTGTCAGTTGAAGCCCAAACTAAAGTAGCACTACCGCATCGTTGCATTCGGACCAAATCCAAATTCACATGAACACACAGGGTTAAAAAAGCAATACTCTTTTTTTAAAGTTCCTCTCCAATTTGACACATCGAAAGCCCACCATCCTAATCAGAATAATACACTTTCTCTTGGGTCATGCCCGGCTTCATCCGACAACTCGGAATTCTTTAATGTCAACGAAATTTAATGGCAAAGAACAAGCTTCTTATCCGATAGAAAAGCCTGTCTTAAAGTTTTAGTTTGGATACACTGTGTTGATGAACGATGCTTCTGGTCCTCAAATCAGTAGGCTACCCATGTTCACCTTTTGCTTCTATTCAACTGATTGTTGGGCACATAAAGTAGGAAGCCTCCGATTAAAAAAGCGAAAGTATTCCAAAATTTCGTGTTCATTATAATTGTTCGCACAATTTTCGCCATAAAAAGGTGACAACAATTTCCAATTGGAAAGTAAAAGTTGTTACAATTATTTTTTTTTTTTTTTTTGAATCTTTTGTTGGCGTGAAACTAGCCTCTTTTATTATAATTATTCGCGGAACTATAACACATAAATAAAATTATTTAACGACGAGAGTGAAAGACGACATCGAGTACTTGGAGCGCCCAAAGATCTCTCTACAGGCCGCAAGGTAGACTCAAGAAAGAAAAACACTTTATAAGTTCCTACTTATTACCTCCTCCATGAGTGTGTCTTACCAGTTTCTTTTGCGGGTTAAAAAATAATAATAATAATCACCAAGAACTTGCCACTTTGTTGTTAAGCGAATTATTCAGACTACGAGTATCCATACACCACTGAGTAAACAAGTTTAATGGCGATAGTTAAATCCGATTAGTTGACGTATCTGCGTCTGTATCTGTGTAGATAACGCCTGTCAGTCTATGGTTTGGTACTCTCAACTTATAATGTAGATCATGTGGGTGAATGTCTACACAGGCATGTTTTACGCGAACTATTCACTGATTAATCGGCAGATACTTTTGTATCTAACGCTTCTGCTTTCACTGTTTTCAGTCCGCCAGTTCACTTCTATTTTAAACCTTTTAAAGCGTACCTAATGAAGTGGCATAATCAGCATAGTGCGTTTAGTGTTAGCAGCTTTTTGAGCACCGCACACGATTCCATCGACATTATTGGTAATGCAGAAACAAAAAAAAAAAACAGGACTGCTGTCGGGTCACATTTTGAATGGGCTTAATTGCGCAAAATTCAAGAGTAATTATCCATCCGGCAAAACCTTCAGAAGAACATGGTTTAGACCTCGACAGCGAATGCATTACCAGCAGTAAAATTGCACAATGAACGTCATTTTGTGTGGAGAATGGCTGAGAAGTAGCGTAATGAAATACCAACTTGGAGGTTGAATTGGATGGCAACACCGTTTGAATTGGTAATACGAGTTCAAAGAGAAAATTAGCGACCAAATTAAGAGGGAGTACTTCCAGCAAATTGGTAGGTGAAATTCAACAATTCATCTCTAGGAGGAGGCCAGCATTCTGACAAATGTGGGTAGATTTGGATTCGAGTTTGCAAAGAAAGTTGATTGATGAGTTGTTTTTTTTTTTTGGTTCTTGAACAAAAGTAGTTTTTAAGTGCTTGATCTAGATGTCACCCGCCATTATTAAAAGCGCAGGAGGAGATCAACGCAATCAAATAATTCAGAGACGCCACGTTACTCTGATCACTGTTACTAAATAAATGGGTACAAAAGTTCCCGATCGGACGGATGTAAAAGTTTTAACCAGTCTTCATCAGATCTAAGGGAATAGCTTAATGCCCTCCAAATGAATCTCAGCATCTTGCGCCCATTTTTACAACTATCCCTCACCCCATCCGTCTTCGCAAAAATTAAGAAAGATGGCTTAGAGCTTGCAAAGGAATCGAAACTACAAACCAATACTCACCTCAAAGCAACGCGTGTTCCTAAATGTAAGTTCCCTCAGCTTTTCACGCTCGATATCTCTTGGATAAGATCATATTTGCAAAATAGACAGTAAAAGGTTAGGTTGTGGTTGTACGTAACTCAATAAGATACCAGATTGAAATTCGTGAAGGAACATCTGCCATTCCCCACGTCCGAGTGATTGAGTGACTGATTCAAGGTCAGCAGTAAAGTGTAGTTCCTAGTCCGCCAATTTGCGGGACAATATTTTAAGTACCTCGTGTGCTGACTCTTAATTCTGTCTATTTGTGATACCTTAAGGTGATCATTTTGGACCTACTCTTTTTATTTAAAAAAAAGTGATATCGAGCTAGTACCTACTGATTAGGGTCTAAATTCAGTCGCGGTTATCTCCCAGAAGTAAAATTTTTTTGTTCAAAAAAATGAAACGCAGCCTAAAGAATATGTTAGATGAAAATTGGTCGGTCTCAACATTGATATTCAGGCTCCAAATTTGCAAATTTAGCCAGTTGGATCAAATTCTAAAGTAAGTTAACATTTTTTAGTGTACAACACCGTCTGACAAAACCAAATTCTATGGCTTGAAATCGATAGGTTTGGATCACCTTCAAAACTAACGATAGCCATATTTTCTGAAGAACGTGCGTGATATAAAAGCCTTAAGATATCTATCACAGACCCATTAACAATAGAAAAATGTAGTGGCGAAAGAGCTCCTTTCACGGATAGGGCCTAGCTTCACAATTTGTGTATGCATCTTACATTTTCACAAATAACGTGGGTTGGACCTACAGTTTATTCCCGACTCCGAATTGCCACAGCACCCAGAATACCAGGCTTTCGAATTCCCTTTACAGTTTTTCCAATAGCACAGTCAGATGAACGACTAAGTCGCCCTCAATCTGCTCGTATCGCACGAAACGTAACTACTAGAGAATCGCCAGTTTTTAAAATTCCTTACTTATTCCATTCCATTCTAGGACCAATTCGCTGTCCATCTGTCTTTCACTACTCTTCCTACTCTCAGTTCATATAAATATATGAAATATAACATCGTTCATCGATGACATGGATTATGTTGGCTTTGAAGGCCGCTGGTTTGTGGCTTATTCGCATAGACCTGCGACTTCAGACATCTAGGTGATCAGTTCATATTACCACCAAGTGAGATGACCATGCCAGATGGGCACCATAATTTCTAATCTGGCGTGAGCAGTGTGGCACGAAACGCCATCCTGTCAACATTGTTCACAAATAAATTACGACCCATGATGCAGCGAGTTCAAAATCTACACCAAACAGTGACTTTTTCGGGATTCATTGGACGCTTTTGGATCTCACATGAATTGGTATCATCCCAAATTCTACAATTCTGTTTGTTGACGTACCCATTCATCCAGATTTGAGCCTCATCACTGAAGATGATTTTTCAATAAAAAAACGTCGTTGTTCGCTTTTGTTTGTCTTCAGTTCCAGAGTCAGTTGATTTTTGTACGGGCGCGAGCCGAAATCACGACGCCAAATTCACCAAGGCCGAGTTCTTGTGAGCGACGCGATTAGTGACTGCCTCATATTCTCCTGCATACTCTCACGGACAGCGTAAATGTTTTCGGTTGATCTTTCGTTTCGTCCACGTACGTTCGTTCGTTGGTTTACTGAACCAGTGCAGTCAAATTGAATAATCCTCTCGGAAGGACGATTATGGCGACCTTAAAGTGGGCGAAGCGAGCGGAACGTTGCCCGAACAGAACACCCATTATGACAAAACAATTAAATTATTTACACGTGTTTTTGAATGCTATTTCGAACACTGGCGATTTGCCGAAACAGACTAAATAAACGACAGCCAATTCGACAGATGTAGCTTCAACAACACGGCCGCTATCAACTGTCAATTTTTTTCCTTTTGGAAGACCCTTTATGTTCAAAGATGTATTTTTTTGATAGCAAAAGCAGTCCTCTGCAACTTCGACAGCGTAGATTTCATACGAAGAAACATTTTCGAGCTCAAAAGGTCTGTTCGCCGTCCTCTGACACCAAAGAATAGTCTTCGAACAAACAATGTAACAATAAACAAATGCAACTTCTATCTGCATTAAATTACCGACTTAAATTGTGTATATATATTTTAGATATAATTTTAAGTCATATTTTTACAATTTGTATATTTACCTCAACATAAAGAGCTATGCCATCGTGAACTTTTTTTATAGACTTACCGTCACTTACCGTCAAGGCAGACTTCGAAACGCATTCTTTCGATGTTTTTTCAATCAACTTTATTTACATAATTAGTCTATCCTTTTATTTAAATGAGACAATAGCCTGTGTTCATCCTGAAGGTCCATTGTAAATACTGGTGAAAGAAATTTTCAAATCGGATGAGTAGTTCCGAAGATACCTCATCCAAAACGGTTTTCTTAAATTTCCTTAAATTTTTTGAGCCGAGGAATAACTAATCAACTACAAGTTCATTCACCTTTCCTGTTATCCCAACCGCAACCCGAAAATACACTTTAATGGCAAAGCTGGGCAAGTAAATTTCATTTGCTCTTCACACAAATTGTCTCCATTTTCAAGTTGTTCTGACCCAGAACACATTTATTATTCAACGAAAAGGAAAACCCTTAAACAAATTGATTCTATCTCGAAAAAGGAAACGAAATCCGCACGTGCAAACGAACAACAATTTTCATTAACATCCCAGCAATCAGTCTTCCCCACTCTGTGACGTTGACACCTCCTACAGAATATGTATCTATCACCATCAAGCTTCTAATTTAATCTTTCACCATAAATCAACTAATTACAAGCAACACAGAGACACTAATATCCAAACAAGCAACCACCAATGTCTCTCATAACTCAGAGCCGCTTTTATGCAAAGGTAGAAACAGAAACGATTCAAGAACGACCTTGAGCTTGAGCCGCAACAAAGACGAAGAAAAAAAATCTGACGCAACTCCATGCCAAGCCAAAGATACAGATACTCGAACAGAGCATTCGAGTGAAATGAATATCTGCAGGCGCAACCGGTTTCTTGAGATACATTTTCCGCCCGGTTGGTTCCGTGTACGCCACGGTCCAGCTCTGGCAGCATTTTTTATGACTGAGCTTCCAGACCAATTGTGTGGCTTGCATGAAAATCATGTAACCAATTTGTTGAAGGGGCTACCGAGTTCACATTTGCAAAATGTTGGGTAATTAAAGGTTCGCGAAGCGAAAAGTATCTCGAATTGATAATGAATTAACAATAAGCACCCATCCAAGTATCTGCTTCCCTTACGGATTCAGAGTGGAGGAAAAATTACCCAAACCCACGAAACGGGAACAGAATTACATGACATTCGTCATTCGTTTGTTAATTTATTGGTGAGAGGTCGGCTCTGGCAGAGATGTAGCTGTTGCGGTTGCTGTGGCCAATGGAATGAAGGGCAATGCTGGGCTGTGGCTGCCATAAATTAATTACTCGTTTTAAATAAATGAAAACCAGTTGTGAAAAACGGGAGCCGCATTGCAGTCTTAAATTTAAAGCAGGAGCATAACTTAAAAAAATAAATCGATAAACAAGTAGAGTTTGTTGCATGCTATTCGGGAATGAAATGTAAGCTTGGCTCATAAGAATTTCAAGTGGTTAGGAAACTTATAAGATTTCCCGTAGAGGGTCCTGCGAAAGATTCGTAGTTATCCAGAAATGGAGCAGTATCCCTTGTTAGAGTTGGATTAATTCGACGCGCAATAACTCCAACCAGGGGTTTGGTGAAGAGGTCTTTCTTAAACTTAGCCTCCATATGATGTAGGCTTAAAGATCAGAACATTGAAATCCACCATCTCTATATTCGTTGTGCTCGGAACCTTTTGCCAGCATAGCCCATTTGCTCTTCATTGTACATGCTCCTCAACAGTCCATTGGACTACGTTTTTGAATATGCTCACATGTCTCATCAATTTTTTTTAAAGTTCCATTCCTCAGTAGGAAAAGTGGGACCATTATAGGATCAGTATGTCGCCACCCTTTTTCTCAGGAACGCGTGGAGGCATCAAGTTTAAATTAATACCAAATACTTATAAGTGCGGTCCCTTAAAGCTGTAAAAATCAAATTCTTAATCGAAGGCTTGAGGGCATTTCACACAAATAAAAGAAGAATAACTCTTCGCGACTCCGAGGAGGATGAAGTTTGTTTGGAACCTGCGTTGCGCGAGTCCGACTCGCACTTGGTCGTTTTTTCGGATTATGACAAAAATTTAAATATGGTATAGTTGTTTAAAACTCTGATAAATTTTAGTTTCGATAGCTCCATAGGTGTATCGACTTATTTACATTCACTCAATTCGCAGTATTTTATTTGTCAGAAGTTTATATACTTTCAAATGTAGTTTTTGTATGTTTGAAGGATTGTTTGACAATACTGTTAGTGGTATTCCCTTAGCCCAAGTTAACATCCTGACAATCCATTATTTCAAACACACGACCTCGGAATTCAAGCATTTCAAGCCGCTACAGAATGGGAACCTTGTCAAAGAGAATCGTTAGTGCCAATTTCATATCAGCAGAAAAAAAAATTACATGAACAGACTTGCTTAAAATTCAAGACTTACCCAACCGTAGGGCGTTTTGCTTACAGCGCCATTGTATTCTTTACTGCTTGCTAGAATGTTTTTGCAACAGTATTGAAAACTATTTTTCTGGTTTAATGTGTTGCTGAGCCGTCCTGCCTTCTCAAGCTCTTTAAATCCATCATACTTAACAGTTTATTTTTCGGTGGCAAGTTGTTCTTGACTGACAATCAGCATGGATGCATTTACGACCCACCGTAGCTTCCCGGTTTTACTTTACTTTATGTCGGAGAAGGGAAGCTAATAAGTACTGAGTAGTGTAAGACTTTTGAAACGCTTTATCGCATGCTTATAATTTTTATAATATAATTTCTTAGTTTTTCTAAATCAGTTGTCAGTTAGAAAAGCTTGAATCTTGTCGAACGAACCAATTAGGTGTTATTGAGGGGTTCAACCCCCTAAAACATTATAAGCTTCTTCAGGAGTGTCTCAGGGAAGTCACTTGAGCCACCTTCTGTTCCGAAGTACGTTTTCAACAAACAAAATCATGAAACACATTTCATCCCCGCTTTATTTTATATTCCAACGAAAACCTTCAAGTCCACAAGAACTTCAGCACTGATTTCTACTTTTATATTATGAGTATGATGTAATGGCTTTGTTTCTCTGGCTTCAAAATGTTTCAGTATTTTACGTACAGTGGCCCAGACACGTCATCCTGTGTTATGCTACTTCTCGGGATTTCTTTTACTGGCTGGGCCTCCACCCTCTCTAGTTCATTTATAATTAATCTCTATTCATAGACAGACTGTTAAGAGGTGGTGTCATAGAATGGCTTCCATGTTCCACTCCTACTCATCTTTTTTTCACATGCCGTATTTTTTTCGACAGACAAAAATGGATCCTATCTCGCTTCGTTGAAAGTTTTCCAATTTAAGAATAATATTAAAATTGGCAATTCCAAGTACGATCTAATGAAAACTCTTTTCTTAGAATACAACAAATACTGTGAAATTCAGCCACGTAACAAGACGTCATTCAACCCCAGACTTATGAGAGACTGCTGCCCCCTTCATGGTTTTATCAGAAAAGGGTTTTTCGTGGAAACATTTAGAAGGCTGCTTCACCGAAATAAAATACCTATTCCCAAGAAGCGTCTTTGTTTTTCAATTCACGCTAAAGGGACACAAACGTCACTCAATGTCCTTGAAATCCTTTGCCAACCGACATTATATAGTATTTCCAGAATTATTGCGTTTCCTGTAAATATGATAACAACGTTGCCGAATCTTGGAATCATTAAAAAAACAAGCTTTCACAAAGGCCATTTTAATTACATGGTTTTATTATTTCCGAGATTGCAGTAAGAAACAGTATGACGAATATCCTGGGTTCTGTACTTATTGTGTAATAAATTTAAACATGGTTTTCATGCATTTTAAAGTTTTTTTTCAAAAAAAATTGTGGCTTCAAAGTATTGTCCATTCATTGACCAAACGCATATTTTAATTCTCGATTCTGTTACGCTTGTTATCGGACTTAAACCACGTCTTGTCATGAGTAATGAGTTTGATAAATCTCAGGTCGGATAACGTCGTTCGCGATATTAATACGGTCCCTTTTAACATGAATTTCAGGTGTTTCCACACCAACTTTCTAATGTCTTGAATGGATCTTTTAGCTTAGCTAAAAACTTCTACCAATTTGAGTGAACAATTTTTGGACTTCATTGAAGTTTTCGTCAGTTTTCGATGTACATAGATGAACTGCTCCTACGTTCGTCATTCTAGAAGGACGCACAACAATTTTGAAGCATTTTTGTTACACATAAACGCATTGAAACATTGATAGTGTCGTTGCTGAAACTTTTTTCCAATATTTTTAAAACCAAAAAATTTATTAAAACCCCGCAAGCTTTTTGAAGTTATGACGCTAAAGTTTAGAAGGAGCAATAACTGATATACATATGTACCTTAACGGTCGGATGGTACATTTGGTTAAGCGTCTGCCTTTCCTGGAGTAAATCTTGAACCTTCATTTTATTTTTGAATTTAATCCATTTTGAATTCAATCAGCGATACTAGCGACTAGCGATAGAAATCTGAGCAACTCGGTAATTTTGTTGTAGCTCGCACTTTGAAGGCATAACAATGAGAGCATACGGTGATGAACCAATCTTCCGAAAATTTATTTAATCAAATTATGTCGAATAAAATACTGCGAATTAAATGAATGCAAATTTGGAAGTGGATATCAAACTCTCCCTAATTCTGACTCCAGTCATAGAGCAATTGAAGCAGAAAAAAAATACATCGGTGTTTCAAACTAATCTTCCAATTCTTCTCCTTACATTTACTTCCGATTTCTATCTGCCAAGTGCGAGGTAGACACGCACATAAAGGTTTCTGTACCAGAGTACAATAAACTACATAGTTTTGTAATTTGGAATTTATTAGAACCTACGTCTTGGCGTATAATAAAGTTTGAAAAATTTTTTTTTTATTATGGACCTTCCTTCGTTTCTTACATACTGTTATTTATACTAAATGTTATTATAGCCGCCATCGTAGTCATTTTTTTTATCAAAGCAGTATATGAAGGGTCATCATTTGGTTTTCTTTAAATCACATGATATTTTGACACAGAGCTAAAGTGCGGTCGAAATATTGTTTGAGATTCCGTGTTCTACTTTCGGGGAACTAAATGCATATTTTCAAAAAGGATACTGATTTTCTGGAATCGTCAAAAATTGCAGTTATTTTGTGGAGAACATTTTAAGATTGGTTTGCGGATTGATAACCGAACTTATTGGCTCAGCCTCGCAATTTGGGCTTCAAACTTTACCTAAAAAATCATTTTCTCAGGTGAGGCGCATTTCCATTTTGGTGGCTACGTTGCCTCTTTGGTGTAGTTTTTGGAGTGACATTATTTGTATAGAAACGTTATGGTCCACCAAGAAAAGATAAGCGATTTTTAAGGCAGGAGGATAAAGCAAATCAGCAAGATGGAGCTACGTGCCAACAATCAATTATCGTGCAATCGTTCATCTTGGTGATGTCGTTTGAATCAAATGAATCAATGGAGCTGCAGTTTCCGAGGCAGTCATTTGAATGAAATAATAATTTATTGGAAGACTTAGTCTCGTTGAAAGCTATTTTTCAGCATTTTTAAAAAGAAGCCAGGTTATTTCTTACCATAGATATATTTGTAATGATGCATTAAGTAGTTTTGTTAAAAAAAAAAAAAAAAACGTTGACTTTTCAAGTTTCGCAGGTTGCAAATGTTTGATTATCAATAACAACATTTGTTGACAGGATCATTGTCATTGTTGAGGTACTTGGCACACTAAGATTTTTTTTCTGTTCCATGGACGGCACCGCTGAAATAGCTTATGGCCCTACTAAAAATGGTCATCAGAAGTGCAAAAGTGAAGGGGACAGAATTAATGAATATATAAATAGTTTTCGAGAAAACTTTTAAATCACCTTTTTTAACAAACATTGTAGTTATTTTGTTACACAATCACACGGATATTTTTTGTTATATTTCTTAAAATAAAAACCAATCGATTAACCTTAAGGAATTGTTTGGTTGCAGTCGATCTTTGAATTCGACACACTCCAAGGCTTCTAGTATAAATTTATAATCCTTATCTTTAAACTAACTAACTAAAATTTTGCATACTGACACACCCAACCTTGAATCATATCCCTTAATAAGCTTAAAGAGTTTCAATTTGATTTTCCAACAGTTTTACTAAATATTTTATTTTTCTATTTTTCAACTCAGTCAGTTTTCAAGTTATCTCGTTGGCAACTAACTTTGCCACTACACGTACCTACCCACCCTGTTAGCCCTCCAGCCATGCCAACCAAACATTCTGTTTATTTTCATCTTTAAGGAAAATTGTGTTTGAAGTATTCCTGGAACTTTCCCTGCAACGAAATAGCATGCAAATGGTGTTGCCTCCTGGAATGCCTTACCCCAGGTTAGTTACATTACAGTTTCTCTTGGATTATTAAATTTCGTCACGACCCTATTCTGCACCCTTGGCCATTTTGGTGCAAATAAAAATAAAGTAAACCAGCATTTTTTGTTTGTGTTGCAATATGGTTTAACAATAACAGGAACAAGAAGATTATTCGGCGGTTACGGTTTGGCTCCAAACATAGTTGTTTGTGCAATTCCTAGCACCGATGATCCTGACCTCTTGCCTCGAAACAGCAAATGTTGAATTTTGTTAATTAGCCGGTGCGATGTGAGAGCTGCAGTTTCTCCCTCGTGGGGAGAAGTCATAATTGGTAGTGTTGGCGAAGCTATTAATTTTTTTTTTTACTAATCAACTTTTGAAAGGACTTGTGTAATTGTATGAGTTTTGTTTTTTATTTTCTCTTTTTGTACATTTGCGGGTGATTACATAATTGGCTTCAGTCTACGACTGCAGGACGTATACTTAATTTTTTTTGTGCGGAAATTAGACTTGCAACTGTTTATGATTTTTACGAATTAAAAGTTCAATTAACTCTGATCCTTGGTGGGGGATTTTTTCATATTTTGTTTTTGTGATAGAGACTATCCTTAAACGAAGGGCGAGTTTTTGTTTTAATTGTTTAAAAAAAGTGTAAGTTTTGTTTGTCTGTCTGGTAAATTGAAGATACGATTATTTTTCAAATTAGTGAAAGCACTTGCTACGAACGTTACCTCAGCCAAAATCGAGAATCTTCGAAATATCTGCAGATGCAATTTTGTTTCTTGCCATATTCGACTTGGTGAAGATATGAACATGTAAAACTTTAGGCATCCCCTTCCATCACAAGCTTGAAAGACATAAAATGGTCAGTGGGTAGGTGAGGATTTTCATAGACACTGAAAGGAGCCGGAATCTATGGGTGCTCTTACTCTTAAGTCCACTTTCTGTAACTGGTTATAGCTAAGTTTCCTCACCAAGTCGTAGAAACAGCTTGATGGGAAACTTTCCCGCAAGATCAACTGAGCTCCAATTGACGATAAAGTTCTTACACCCACTGAAAATGAAATGATTTGCTTCAAAATATCTTGAAAACAAGAATGCTGCGGGTTCAGATAGTTTAAGAGCTGTTTTTTTTTCAAAAATGGCAAGGACTTTCTGATGATGAACATGCATCAAATCATCTGTCAGGTAAGGTGGCGAAATAAAAACTAAATGTCTGACACCTTTTTGCAACACTAATGGCGAATACAAGTGTGATTTCCGGTCCGACTCATCAACAATAGACAACATTTTCACGCTTCGTAAAGTCCTGGAAAAGACCAACAATTTCGAAGCCAATACTCACCTACTTCTAAGATGCATATGACCTGTTCCATGGAATACAGTTGAGGCACAAAATCCCCGTAAATACGCCTTGTAGTTTGGAGTTAACACAAAAATTCTCCGGAGTATTCCACATTGACACTGGAACACAATATCTATCTTAAGTCTCTCCAGGTATTTGGATGCAAAGACGATATTAAAATAATCGCTCGCTTCCGACATTTCGTCATTGAAGTTTTCACGGCAGTTGAGAAAGAAGAAGAAAGAAGTATTGGTCCTCCGATTAAAAAAAAAAATCTATTCCGAGGATCTTGACCAACAAACAAAATCAACAGCTGCAAAATTGAGGTAATGAAGCTGTTGCTCTATCTCGAGACAAATGTCAACTCTGTAAATGAGACCCCTCTGGAGATCCGACAAGACTTATTTCAGGCAATCCTAACATATGGTATCCTCGTATGGTGGCCAGCAATGAATATAAAAGAAAAGCTGAGAAAGATAAGCAGAATCCAAAGATTGGCGTGTTTAGGCATCACGGGGGCACTTCGTTCCACAACTTCAACCGCCATGGAAATTATGCTACAACTGGATTCCACGGACATATACGGGAAACTGAAAGCTACCAAGGCAGCGATTAGGTTGACTGAGTGTAACTTCTGGTGCAGAACACAGCCCAGGTCATATGGAATGCGAGAACATACAGACTATATCACATCTATCCTAGACTTCGAATCGGGATACAAAATACTGATCCCAGATAGGGATGATTGGTCGAAAAATATAGTCAGAAAATCTGCCAATCTGGAAGTTTACACGGACGGTTCCAAAATGAACGAAGGCACCGGACTCGCAGTATTTGCGATCTTGCTGAAGATCTCCTTCTCTCTGTCCCTTCGATTGCCCAACCACTGCAGTGTATTTCAGGTAGAAGTTAAAGCTATCCAAGAGGCTGCCCGCTTACTGTCAATGAATCTGATAGACGGGTTATCTATCGTCATATACGTAGACAGCAAGGCGCCCAACAAGGCTCTGGACACACCATCAATTAAATCCAAGATGGTAAAACTTTGCCGTCAATGAAAGAGCCGACGAGCTAGCTAGAATAGGGGTGAGCTTGCCACTGGCAATAAATGAGGAGACCCCTTACCCCATAATTCAAGCAATAAACACTATGCTAAATACAGATGCCATCAATATCAGCAATCGGAGATGGGTGGAACTAGACACCTGTAGGACTTCGAGGCAAATTTAGCCTCACATTAATCCAAAAAAGACAAGTACACTGCTTAGCCTTAGCAGAAATATAATAAGTAAGGTCGATATAATTATCACAGGTCACTGTATCATGGGCTCACATGCAATAAGAATGAGAGCCTCCCATAACGACTTTTGCAGGAGCTGCAGGGACGAGGAAGAAGAAGAAAGCGTACTACACTACCTAGGCACCTGTCCTGCCCTCGCAAAAACGAGGAAAAGCTAACTAGGAAACTATTCATTCGGCAACCTAAAAGATATGTCAGACATTAAGTGACCACTTGGATACCAATCAGGTATTTCTAAGGTATCAGTTAGTCCCCTGGCCAATGAGCATTCGGTGTATAAATCACCGGTAAGTGATAACACAATAGATCCAAACAGGATCGAAGTGGGTCACAACTGTGACAATCACACCTACCTACCTACGTATTTCAGACAATTGAGACTACTTTCTGTTTGTTTAAATAAACAACTGAGATGAAAACTCTTAGCTCGAAGGACCAAAAGTATGTTCTGCAAAACCACCACAACTAACCAGTTTCCTTTTATGGAATCGAATCGTGGGCGATAAACATGATGGCAGATCAGATTTAAGGAACCTTCGAAAGAAAATTTTCCATCTAATTTACGGTCCTGTCTGCTAGGAGGGTGAAGATCTATCGATTTCAGCCATATTGGGCGATTTTAGAACAACGCTTCAGCTAATAGTGTATTCGAATCGCAAGCAATAGGCTCACAAAACAAGGGAAGAATAAACATTCGGGTCAAAAAATAAGCAATCACAGATGCCAGACGATCTGGCCCAAACAACAAACCGTAAGGAATGCAAGGCAGTATTAACTCAGCTCACGCTTATTTCTTGGTAAACTGAATGAATTTGGCCTTTTTATTTTTATTGAAGAGTTAGAGATAGAAGCTTTTTTTCAAGTTTCAAAAGATTTCACTAAGAACTATTTTTATAATTAACTTTGCGGTACAAGTAAGATTTCGGTCTTTTATAGTACATAAAATGAAGGTTACAATAACGGCTTTAGATAAATTAAGATAAGGTTAAAATACAAAGATTAAATGAAAATACAAAAATGTAGAAATAAAATAAAATAAAAATTATCAAAAAATTAAGCTCGATGAAGGAAAGTTTGCTACTCCTATTATTAGTTTAATGTTAGAAGGCAGCGAGTACCAGAGTCTGGCAGCAGAAACAAAAAATAGTCGCGACGAATTCAGGAATTTAGTGGTTGGAGTAAAAATATTTAGTGTTCTCGCTGATTGGGCGAAACGCAGTTTTTCAAAACGATATAATGGTGTTTTGGTTTGGATAATTCTATTGTTGTATTGTTGCAATGTACAACCTAAAATCTTTTTATTAAATTACGAGATATGGTCATATCTACTTAGACGATAGACATATCTCACCATGGCGTTAAATGCTACGAGCAGCTCGTGTTGGGATTGTGAATCGAGATTGCAATACACAACAACCGCGTAGTCAATTAGAGGCATTAATAGAGCTTTAATGAGCCGTAGTTTTCGTGTTATTTGGCGTAAAGCTTGAAAATAACCATTAATTGCGCAGCCCGCCGTAGATTCTTCAAACAATCTGATTAATATGATCAGAGGCTGAAAGGGATCAATTCATTTTAAAACCAAGGTTTTAAGTCGAAAGTTTGACAGGAATATGGTCAGTATCATACACAGTTTTGGATACGAGGATCAACTGAGTTTTTGTCGGATTAAGAGTCAGTCCATTGTTTATGCACCAATTATATATATTTGAAAGTTCCTCAATTACACGGAAAGCAAGGTCTTCAAAAAGACCAATTGGTTTCGACAGGTAAATTTGGACGTCATCAGCATAAAGGTGAATGGAAACATTTGAGCACACATAAGGAAGGTCATTAATGAACAAACGAATGGTCATTAATGAACAAGAATGGGACCTAAGAAAGAGCCCTGCGGTACACCATCAGAGAGCCTCCTGTCACATCCATTTCTGTCACAACCCTTTGGTACCAATTAATCAAGTAGTCTAGCAAAAGACGGACGGATCTTTCATTGAACTCAAAATATAGCATACATTTCTTGCACAAAATACCATGGCTCACCCTGTCAAAAGCCTTCGAAAAGTCTAGCAAGCATAGGACTGTCGCATCTCGCATGTCGTAGTGAATTCGTATGTCGACATTGGCACAAAAAATGGAAGGAATGCAGAATCCATGCAGGTTGATCCATGTGATATCTTAAAAAATTGGCTTTCAATTTTAAGGTTATCGATGTAAGAACTAAGACCGGTGGGATAGTTTATAAAATATTTAACATAAAACAAATGAAAAAACTAAAGTGAGTACCTCTTATTCAAATTGCCATTAAATTACCCAAAATCTCTTTTTAAGTCACACGAAAAGCAAAACCAAACACACTTGAAAAAGGATATTATTCATCATTCCCCAAACAATCTCTTATGAATGATGAATAAACTAAAACAAATTTTTGTTTTATCCAAAAAATATCTTACTCATCTTCATCCCCATCAATCCTTCCGTTCCACAAAAAACTATATGTAAATAAACCCATTCATTGAGATAGGAAAACTATACACAACACTCTTTGGAGCCCTCCACCGCACAAGCGATAATAATGATGACAATGATATCTATCACACTGAATAGTGATTTATGGGAAATTAAGCCACCATTCCATTCTTCCTCCACTTAAGCAGCACCATTCATTTCCGAATGCTGGCATCTCAATAGGAAGCCCGCAAATGATGTGCCATCCTTTGAATTTGAATACAAATAAGCCAGCTTCTCACTGAGAGCCGCTTTATTTGAAATGGCAAACTTGCGAAACAAAACACAACATTGACACCATTATCCCAGAAAAGATGATGAGTGAGAGTGGGTATAATACCCCCAAGGAGCCTAGACATCAGAACAGCTAATTAAATTTAAGTTTAGTCACAAAGTTGCACATGCCGCGAAAGAGGCTGCAAATCCTCTCTTCGAATGACTACTTCGAAAGAGGAGAAGTTTAGCTTTGATTGCGTTGGAAAGAAGCTTTGGTTCGTTGGATTCCTTGGATTCCATCAAATCATGCTCATTCGGCGTCCCATTTGGGGCACATCAACCTTTCAGCGGAAAAAGTTTTACATAATCTTGCATTTAAAATGTCAGAAATTATTTAGAAGGACGAAAGCGTTGCGTTGGTACTCGTAAATGTCAAACAACATACTAGACGAACTTGACATTTGAACAATGGAAAAGCCGATGAAGAGGTTTTATTTTGAGCTTAATGTTACATACTCATGAGGTTAGACTTGCGATGAGGAGATGACTTCATAGAGGCTCGGAAGAATGAACTCAGATTCTTGTTTCATAAAAATATACTTTAAGGCTGCATTCGAGATTTGCCACGTCCAAAATTTGGAAAATAGTCTAGGAGCTAGATTTATTATTGCATCTTCCACCGTTTTTTCTTTAAGATCATTTTGGGCCCAGGGGTCTATCCCTGCCTTCGTTTAGTATTACTACATAGCCAGACCTCTGGTTTGACCTGCCCACGGCATCAAATTTGACGAGCTTTAAGAAGGGTGGTGGCTGAGAGCACATCTCTTTCCAATCGGTGAACGTTTTAACCATTGTGAACCGCTGTAGTCAGAGATAATTAAAACCGCTCATTTTTATTAACTAGTTCGTGAATCATTTTTGCTTGCCTCGGCTTTTAGTGGTGCATTAAGGACTTGTAAGACAAACTACTTAGATTTTAAATATTCTCATCTTCTTGTGGAATTATTGTTCAAGCTTTACCATTTGCGGTCGATAGAATCAATGGCATAGTGATCCAGGATGTTTCTCATTTTCAAATTTAAGACTGGTTATGCTACACATGACATGGAGACTTTCAAACATTCTTCGTTTGCAAGACTGTGGTTGTCTTGACAGAACAAAAGGTATATCTCTAGATAGCTCCAGCTTTTAATTTAAATTCAAAACACTCGGAACTTCTTTCGAAGGCCAGTATAAAGTATTGAGTTCTTTTAATAACATCTTTTCTCCTTAATATAGAGTTGAATTATTGATATAGTTAAATTCCACTTGCTTTAATGTTGGAAGTCAAGATGATTGCAAGGAACTTGGCCTTAGTCGAGAAGTCAAAAGTCGTGCTGCCGAGTTGAGCTGAACTGAGCCTTGTTCATTTGGTTCATGATAAGAAACAGTGGCGGAAGTACTCAATCGTCGGGAAATCGTAATCTTTCCTATTGCGTTCTTTCCAATGTAAGAGTTCACGATTCTTCTATTTAGGGTTGGATCAGCGAAACTTGGGGCTTGTTGTTCCTTTGTCGATAGCATGTGCTGCACTTTCAGCAAACTTTTTCTACGAACGTGTGTATTCATGTGTGTATTCTTTACGAATTCCACACATTCTGTTTGGATTAAGCTGAACTCGTTCATTAATTATCACTTTTAGGGTTCCGTACCAACCAAAAAAGAACCAACAAGACCCTTTTATTAAGGCTTCGCTGTCCGTTCGTCCGTCCATCCGACTTTCACAGCGATGTATCTTCTGAACCGTAATAGGTGAACCCTTGCGAATTTGACCGAAAGTATACTATTGTGATCGCTATAAAAACAAATATTATAATGTTTAAAGTTAAGGGTGCTCCTCATAAAAAGAGGGCCTCAATTTCACGTCTCGAAGTTGGCTATGTGATATTTAAAATTTTAAATTTTAAAATATTGGACGATGGAACGGAACCCTTCGAGAGCCTTTAGTGTGTCAAATTTCAAAGTCTGCTAATTTTTATTCGGTTTATTTTTGAAAAACTTTTGAAGGTTCAATTTAACGACAATGAAACTTGTTGCATATTAATGCGTTCTTCTCAACTTCAAAACTTCCAGACACTTGTTGACTTGGCTTTTTGATATGTTTACATTTTTTTCTTTTTTCGTTTGAGGTTTCATCCGTAAGCCCACACACTTTCGTTTTACCTTTTTATAATAAAAAAATTCGGTCCTTGATCTATCCCTTCGGATCCCAATAAATTATCGAAGGTAAAAGTTTGTTCTAAATATTTGAACAAACTGTGATGAGAAGAAATTCAATAAATACGAAAACAGGCCAGGAAAAAAGTCTCCATATTTTTCTTTTCCCAGATAACCTTATGACACAAGGATGGATCGACCGTTGTGGGCTCTCTGTGGTTTCAATATTTTATTTTCCCCGGTTTTTAGATTCTTCTCATCCATCTATCATAATTCAATTTTACTGCATGAAGACAAAGTTTCGTGTAGTTCCTAATTGGATGTTTTCTTAAATTGAAGTATCGGCATGGTGTTCCGCGCACAGATGTCTTCAGCCATCGGCCATCCAATTCATCATTGGAAATTTTTAAAGTATAAATGTCAATGCGTGGCTCGTAATGGGGAGAACACAAGGGCATCGATGTAGAACAAATGGAGGCACAGGGACGTTTCATAAGAACAAAGGTGAAAGTTTGCTGGAAGACCTTATTACTGGTATAATTGCAAAACAAGGCTAAAAGGTCAGGGTCCAAAATGTCCAATCATTGAATCAAGTAGTTCTGATGTTATGAATTGTTGGGGGATATGATTGTTTTAAGCCGCATTTTAGGTTAGCCTTCACGGCGTTGACATTTCATTTTTAAAGCAGACCGCGATTTTTGAAGATCGCGAATTTTGCTGTGGAAGCTGTCACGTCATACAAATCGAGTTCCTGATCAATAGATTTTGAATAATTTTAAATGTAAACTTCAGATGACGAGTTCTACATCCTGGAATATTTAATTTACGTTACTAACTCACTTATCAGGCCAACGATTCTGTGGGGACATGATCTTGAGCTTAAGCTGTTTTCCACTATCGGGAGATCCGCGAATGCAGAGTAATTTTTGAAATGCAGGTTCGACCTTCCCTTTGTTTTGTGAGCGCGGTAAGTGGGATCAATGTGGACAATCGTAGAAGTTGAAAGATGTTTGCCTTTGTCATAGATTCACCTTACTTTTAGTGAAGACCGTACATCCGAATAAAAATTTTTCTTTCGAAAGTCCCTGAAATCTGCTCTCATGAAACAAAAGTCGAGCGAACGCGTTTTTCTTTAACGCTCTCTCAACGGTAAGAGAGATTAACTCGCTTTGAGTTTGTAGAACTCAAAACTTTTTGTTAAAAAGTCCGCGATTACATAAATCTATTTGTAAAGGTTTACGCACATATTGTTTAAAAAAAAAAAGAATAATCAAATTATTAAAAAAAAAAGTTTTTATTTGTTATGGGTCATTTAAAAAGACGATAATGCTTAATTGAATGCTCAAGTTCAAAAAGGGCTAATTTCTGAATATTTGAACTTAACATGAAATGATGGAAAAATATTTATTTCTTAAGAAAGGAATATTTTTAAAAAAATATTTTCGAGTTCCTTTTTTAGGCAAGTTATCAGACGATGATGTTAAAGGTATTTGTTTGACTAATCAAGCTTATCGGTTGGACAAGGGCCACGCTTTGGTGTCAGCGGGCTGTAAATAAAAGTTTTTTAATCCTACACCTTTTATGCTTACAAAAACTTTACGCGGAAGAAGTTGCGGGTGATCGCTAATCCTTATTTTTTTGAAGTTCAGCTTCACTGTCCCTTTCTTAAGTCACCGTGAAATCTTCAACCAGGACATATTGGTGGTGACCGATGAAGTCAATCTCGTCAGGGTAGCTCAACCTCAAGACAGGCTTGATACTGCCTTCAATTTTGGCACAAGCCCTTTGAAATATTTTTCCACACTAAGGTTGAAGACATCACATCGAGGTTGCGGTCAAATGCAGCTTTAAAGTCGATTGAGATTGAGGATATCGACCTGAAATCGGTCTGTCTTTTCAAATATCTGGCCTCTGAACGATCACATGTTCAGAAATCTTGTTTGTGAGTCGAAAGCCGTTTTCGTCTCGCGGAAGCGATTTATATTACATTTGATCGATTTAATCAATTGAAAGTATTCAATTTCATACTTGGAAAAGAAGCTTAAAGTAAAGAAGTTACCGGCATCCATGTTGAAATCATTGTTTCTTTTGATTCGACCTTAATTTTTGATTAGATTTGTTCGAGAAGAGTACTATATGCAAGCAATTAGTTTTGGTTTTCAGCCCATTACAGTTGAGGAGCTTTAAAAATAGGTACTGAGTTTACACGAGTACCAGCATCTCGAGCATCCTCTTTAAAAGAATTTTCTGGTTTGTTGTTAAAGGTCTCTGATGTTATCTGTTAAATCTTAATGTTGAAAAAGGTATATTATTATTTTAAAAAAAGTTTTCAACGCCGGCTTAAGATGCGTAAATTAAGAATGGCATGCGTCATTTTTGCAGGACAGACATTTTAACCTGAGCAACCAGCAGTTCACTTAAATTGAAATATGGTGTTCCACAGGAATCTGTGATGGGTCCCATTCTATTCTTGATCTTCATTGATTCTCTTTTTAAACAAAGTTTCAATGGCATTTCTAAAGCGTTTGCAGATGATATCTCATTCACTAACACTGGCAGTTCATCTCATTAGTGTATAACTGAAGTAAATGAAATAAAGAAATTGGTTTGCATTTCTCAAACTGATTATTGGTGAAAAAAGCTAAGATTATGCCTTTCAAGCCGAGAGAAAATGTTTCAACGAACATCAATGTTTTTTATGACTCACATGACAATTACCAGAACATTCATGTGGTCGGCACAATTGAATAAAAAAACAATCATTCCTATAATAGTTATTTCAAAATTGAGTCTGTAAATTATTTTCAGTATTAAGGTGTTTTCATTGACTGCAATTTGAACTGGAAGGTTCATAAAAGCTCAGAAGCAGTTTATTGGAATGGTATGTAGAAAAAATCGGTACACGCATAGTTGGCCACCCTTTTGTGGACTTCGCATTCTCCCTCTTAGGCATATTTTTATATTCAAAGTACGAAGAGAATTCTTCAAACAAAATGGTAATACTGCAATTAGAAATTCTAGAATATACGACTTACAAGTTAAAAATATGACGCTTGTCGTACTCCAATGATACGCAAGACTAACTTTTACAAAATTTACTTAATGGTTTCACCAATGTTCTTAAATAAACTTTCGATATCCAAAAGAATAACAAATAATTTTCATTCACTCAAAAATTATCTTTTTTCAATGGTTTTAGAATGCGTGGATCAATTTCTAAGAGCATTATTTATCAGCTTTATCTTTTGTAAATATTATTTTATTTTTTATAAAATATGTTAATCTTTTTTTAATTCAATTTAGAACATTCATTTTACTTTTTACTTTAACATTCCTATCTTAGCATTTATATTCAATAAATCTCTTAAGTCAGACGAATTTTTAAATGACTGGAAGGAATCCTTTTGAACCCTGTTTATAAAAGCGGTCCGAAATATATGATGACTTATTATAGGCCAATTGCAAAACTGTCAGTAATACCTAAGATTTTTGAATAAAATTATTAACGCAGAGGATGTATTTCTCATTTAAGGAAATATTATCTCCTTACCAACATGGATTTATCAAAGGTCGTTCTACATGCACAAATTCGGAACTCTATGGAGAATAATTTAAAGATTGATGTCTTATACACTGATTCCGCATTTGATCGGGTACATCATGAGCTTCTTCTTCAAGAATTGCTAAAACTTGGATTCAACACACCTTTTCTGAAATGGTTACAATCCTACCTATCAAACAGAAACAGGTTGTGCAAATTGGTAGAAATTTGGAAAAACATGTTCCGGTTTACCTCGCAGAAGTCATTTTGGTCCACTACTTTTTATTGTGTTAATAAATAATTTACTTGTCCTACTAAGATAATGTCAGTGCCTTTTGTTTGCTGATGATATAAAAAATGTTTATGGTGTTGTGTGCGCGTGATCTGCAGTCTGATATAAAATGGTATTCGAATTGGTGTAAATACAACCATCATGAACTTAACTTCTCTAAATGCAAGATTCTTAGTGCTACAAGATCATGTAGTTCTTTAAGCTTTAATCATAAATTTGTCGATCATGCTTTACTGAGGGTAAACCAAGTAAAAGACCTTCCAGGCACCAAACTGGAATTTAAAGCTCACATTGACTACGTTGTCTCCATGTTGGGATTTCACTTCAGTTGTTCTTCCGATTCTGAAGTGTTGTTCCGTAGTTTGGTCACCTTTTTATGCCTACAGTATTTCACGCGTTGAGAGGATTCAGAAACGGTTTACGCGTTTTGCATTTAGAAAATTAAATTGGTCATCTGGACTGTCGTCTTACCGATCAAGGTGTATATTAATTGACTTCTAAACCATTCAATTTCGACGACATACCCAATCTATTCTGTTTATTAGAGATGTGTTAATGAACCATTAAAATTGTAGTGATGCACTCTCTGTTTTCCTCTTACCTTCTTTCCGCCCTAGATTGAAGGCCCCATGTTAGATTTTGATGTCGCTCCTTGAACATGCTCATTGCACATTGCGCTGGTAGGTGCAGTTTGCAGCTGATTTTGTAGACTTGTCCACCATTGCTGATCACAGCTAGATGATCACTTTTCGGCTTGAAATCGAAGACCTTCTTTTTCAGCCGTTTTTCCACGACGAATCCGCATTTGGACCATTTCTTGATCTTAATTGTTCCCAAAACCTGAATCGCTTATACTCCTTGGGGATCCTCTCCGATTACTGGGTTGTTTCCGAATTGTATGCGAGCACACTCGCAGACTTTTATCTTTTTCCAGGCATCTTCACATGGTTAGGTTTTGTACCCAATGCACAATCGCCACCTGCGAGGATTGGTTCACTGAATCTGGCTTCCGCCTGGTTGAAACTAATCAGCTCTTTGCCCTGTTTAATAGCTTCTACGCGATTGGAGGAATTAAATACTTCTACACACACGAAGGTGGTTACTTATACAAAATTCCGCGAGTTCCTTTCATGATATTACGACTCTCATGTGGTTTCTGTTTACTGATACACTCGAACTATGAGTACATGCAACACTGCTGTTTGCAATAACTCACAAAGTTATTCTGTAGAACGAAAACTCGTATTTCTATCTCCAACCATCATCAAATAAATCGTCCTTTAAAGAGGCAAGCTGCCTGCAGTCTGACTCTATTCACTCATATCTTAACCATCCCACCCACAATTCAGTTGCCATTCTCCATTGTACAATTGCATATGTGCTCCTTCAGTTAATCTGATCATCGCATTCTCCATTTACGAAAATGGCTTTATCGATTTTCTTACCCTTCCTCCCTGCAGCCAACTACGTTATATCCAGGCAAATCCCATATCCATGTACAACGATACCTTGTTGCAATCGGTTCCTCAGGCTGCCAGCCATGTTTTACAGGTAAGACTCGTGTCTCGTTGTTCTTCTGTGAATGCGATAATAAACATTAAGATAGCCATTTTGGATAAGTGTGCGGAGGGGGTTGGGTGGTTGAAATCTCTGCCGGAAAGTCAGACAACCAGCTTGGAGTTGTCTACCTTGAACAACGAGACTGCAAATAAAACGAGGAGAAGAAAATTCCAAGTCGCCATTCCACACGATTCTTAAACAGTCTCGACATATGTAGTCTCGAGCTGATTTTCTACAAGATACGTGGGCAGTCGGAGTGTAATGAAATTTTTGAATTTATTACATATTGAATGGCTTTGTGGAGGAGACATGTTGGATCAGAGAAGTAATGGACACATTGTTGGCGAACTGAAGCTTATGCAAGTGTTACCCAACATGAGATAATTTGGGCTTTTTATGGACAGTAAATAGGAGTTCTAGCAGCAATATCCGATTTGTTCATATTTGTCGTAAATGAGAAAAATCAATTTGAGGTTCTAATTTAATAGTGCACAAAATTATTACAAAAAAAAATGATTAGTGGACACTGACATGTCGAAAGAAATTACTTTTTAGGCCGAGATAATCACTGATGTGTCCAAGGTCACCGTGAGAATCTACTGAGAGTCCTCAAATATCAACGAGACAATGATTTATACAGTTACGTATCATTGGTGAAGGACCAAAAAAGATGTTCCCCCATATTGCTGCTGTCAAGTGAAGCTACTCGTCCCAAAGCTCTGCTAAACCTAACGAATCCAAAATCATTGTAAGCGAAGAAACCCATTTCCACTGAAGTGACGATCTGAATGAACAAATTTGAGGATGTAATGGAGATGGAACTGTTTAACGATATAAAAGCGATTAAGTCTTACCTGTTAATATTGCACCCTCGTCCTTTCCTGGTATATGGAATCTTGCGAAGGTCCCCCAGTGCCTAAAAAAATGCATCCCTCCTCATCACATATTTTCGCATACTACCATGTCTGGCAAGGGTCTTTGAAAAGCTCTAAACTAAGCACATCACTGTCATCAAGGCAATCTGGCTTTCGTGCAAATAATAGTGATACAACAGCCATGGTTAAAAATGGAATGCTATATCTATTTGTCAGAAAAAGGCTCTTCTCCTTTAGGAGGATGCTCTTTGATGGAGTACCTCACGGTTCTATCGTAGGACCATTTTTTTTTTTTTTTTGTTTTTCATCAATGACCTTCCTAATGTGTGCATTAACATTTACCGATATTCTGATGACATCCATCCATTGGTTTTATTTTGTAGACCTTGTTTTCCGTGTAAATAAGGATCTTAGAAAAATATATACAGGGTGGCGCACAAGAAACTTTAGGACCAAATTATTGAATACATTTTTTTTCAGAATGAACTTTGAAAAACTTGGGGAATTTATGATAAAAAGACTCAGCACAGAACAGAAAAGCAAAGCGCTTGAATTTTATTTTGAAAGTCGATATTGAATCATTCAGAAACAAAGATTATATCGAAATTTCTTTCATGTTCGAAATGCGCACGTAGCTCCAACAATTTACCGATTGGTCCAGCGTTTTGAGTTACAAGGGGCTAACTGTGATCTCCCGCACATTTCTTAATGATGTGAGCATTGGTTGGGTGCAAGAAAGTATTAAGGAAAAACCTGAAACTTAACGTGAATATATTTCCAAACCATAATTTAAATTTTAATAAATGCCAATGTTAAATAAAATCAGACAGCAAAATATTATTCATCAAAAAAATTTAACGCTTCTTATGCACCACCCTTTAATATACTTATGCCGTAAGATGTTATCTAAATTTTGTGAACTGTAAAAGGGTGAAGTCATACTTGTATTGCGAAGTAAATAAAAAATAATTAAATTGAAAAAAAATAATTTGCGTTCCTTGAAAGCGACTGTTTTGCGTGACTTGGGCTGTCAAAAAGTGATTGACACATATTTTTTTGAGGACACCGAAAACATTGCTGTCGATGGACGCGATTTTTTGGCCGCAAGTTTCGAGTATTGTACGGAGACTTTGATTTATCATGCTTCGACAACTTGAACTTGAAGTTATTCCTGGCCTTTTCCGCCGCTGTCAAATTGTTCCGCGCTCTTGGCTCATTTTACGGTCACCATAATCGTCCTTTCGAGAGGACTGGTTCAGTAAACAGTCAACCAACACAAGTTCGTCGACAAAACGCAAGATCTGCCGAAAAAATTGCCGCAGTCCGTGAAAGTATACAGGAGTATCCGAGGCAGTCAATTTTGCTTCAATCACAAGAACTCGGGCTCTCGAAAACCACAACTTGGCGAATTTTGCATCGTGATTTGGGTCTGCACCCGTACAAAATTTAACTGACCCACGAGACGATGACCACAGACAACGACGTGTGAGCGCTGAATAAGCTCTGGAGCAGTTAGAAACTTACCGTAGTTTTCATCGAAAAATCATCTTCAGTGATGAGGCCCATTTTTATAGAAATGGATACGTCAACAAACAGAATTGTAGAATTTAGGATGATACCAATACACTTGAACTCTTAGAGTGTCCAATGCATCAGACAAAAAGTCACTGTTTGGTGTGGATTTTTGGCTGGCCATTACCGTCAACGGCGAGCGCTATCGGTCGCTGATTACCAACTTCTCTTGACCTGAATCGGAGAATATGTACACCAACGACATGTTGTTTCATCAGAATGGCGCTACGTGCCACACATCTCAAGCCACTTTGAAAATTCTGCACGAGCGATTCAAGGGCATGCTCATCTCACGTGGTGGTGATGTAAACTGGTCACCGAGATCGTTTGACTTTTTCTCGTGGAGTTTTCTAAATTCGCAGGTCTATGTGAGTATGGCAATATGTCATGGAACATTTGAACATTTGATGTTTAGCAGAGCTACTTCAAAAACGCTGCTTAGTTTCATATTGTATTAGTCCCCCAAAATCCTTGGATCAGTGCCGATGCATCTCATTCGTGCTGCAAAATTTTCCTTTTCCTTTACTCAAACCAATCTGTCCCTCCTGGTCTTTGATTGGAATTTGAGATGCAAGTGAATCCATCTACGACTCTCCATTTGTCAATTGAAAAACTATCATTGTTAGCGACTTGCCATGACGTCTTGCGAGTACTTTAACAGCTAAATCCGACAGTATAAACGTAAACAGAAATCGTCAGTTAAGAAGCAGTGATGGATGCTTATTAATCATTCATCATTCTGCAATCGATCGTTCGCAATCTTGAGAGCGATTTCTTGCCAAACGGCATCAACGGAATGGACAATCTTTTCGTCTTAACAAATCTTTCACCCCGAGGCATCAGCGAAAAGCAACGCCACACACAACGCTGTTGCGAAGACATTTAACGTTGCTAAACATTCCATGCAGTTGGTTCCCATAAATATTGATGACACTCGACTGAATTATGCTCGTATTAGGACTGCGAATTTATCTTTTCGATTCAATTCAATTCGCCGCTGTTCACAAAATCGCTTGCTGCCAAAGTTCGATGGACCGGTACGAATCAACTATTTCTTCGCATCCAGTTCAAGCCGTCTGTGCTTTTATGGCTAAGACTAGTTTTTTTTTTTTTTGCTTTCGGTATGTCCCCTCTGAATCTGAACCTAATGGCTTAACTGTGGCGTCACTTAGGCAATTTTAATGCTACGCCAAGATCGGCGTAAGCCCACTTAGTTTTGTGGTGCTGCTTGGTGGTCATGGAACAAGTTTCCATTCGCTTTTTTCCGCTTACATCGGCGAGTAAAATGTGCCCGGACAAGGCTGGATTGTAGCGCCGTTAGTTGAGGTTGAGGAAAAGGAAAAACTTGCGAACCATTAAGACCAAATTACTACCGCAGAGGATATTATTGCAATTAGCGTTCCTTGGGAATGGTTTTGGGTGCGTTTTTTTTTTTTATAAAAACGAAAGTCACTTGGAGTGAGGATGCGGTTTAATGACCTTAGTGTACTGTACCTACCCCACCCACTCTGCGCTTGGTTTTAGCAGGAAACTCAAGGTGAATGTCTGACATTTGACGAGCCACGCAAAGTCGCTGTCAAATGAGGATAATTGCCATGGAAGTGCCATGAGATTTGAATTGGGTTCGCCTTGTGGTCGCGACAAAGTGAAGTTGATTATAGTGGACGGGGCCTTTAAGCCATCATGCATAAAGGATGCATACGAGAAATCGTGTGTTGGAAGCGTGATTTGTGGATTCAACGATGATTTACGAGAACAGCTGTGGCGAACGCCTTACCGAAAGTGAATGGCCAATAGCTCATTAGTTGTAATAGATGGTTTGTTTAATTTAGCGTTGATTACGAGTATTTCGATTCAGATTTGTGTTCACCTGCCATTTGAAGCATGCATTTAATGGGCGGTCATTATGGAGATTGGAACTATGAGAGATTTAGAGGTTGTCTCAGAGAGTCTAGCTGAGGGGCAAATGGAACCATGACATTGATGCTTGACTTGTTGAGCATGCTGCAAACAGAGCACCGACCCCGAAAAGTGTATTGAGTAATATTCATAGTGATATTCGGTCTTGAACGGTTTTGAATTGAAGTTTTGAAGATACGAATAAGAACGAAAATTTATGGCCTACTGAACATGAATTTTAATTTTTTTCATTACCTTAAAATCTAGCGCGCACTTTTTGAATTGAATCCTTTTGTTGTTATGGACTTTCAATTAGCAACTTAAACCACAGGTCAGGTGACCAACAATAAGACCTAAAAGAAGCTTCTGCTATAGAACCGAGGTGACGAGGTTATATCAATTTTACTGTCGGAAGATGCTCACAAAATTCCAGTCGTTTCATAAGACTTCAACTGATTCTCTTTCCTTTCAAATTCGACTGTTGTGTCCTTATTGATTTCTCTCTGCAGGACTTGTACTTTTGCAAAAGAGTTATCTGAGAAAATTGTTGATTTATAACTTTACAAAGGCGAGTATAGGTTTGTTTTTCGGGTTCATCTGATTTCTCGGTTCCAGATAAATCTACGTTGCTATGGTGGAAAAACGCTGCAGCCGTTTTCCACCTTCACTATTCATTGATGCACCGTTCATCGCAGAAGATACCAACAACCAAACAGAAGACGTCCTCGTCTCATAAAGTGAAGTCTTTGTAGCTTAATTGCTAAGTAAGAAATCAGTCAGACTAAGTTTCATCATCGATGTTAGGATCAAAGTGTATCTCACCGAGTCGGTTACCCCGAGTCGAACAGTCGAGTAGTATTTTTTCTCAAGGCGATGGACGCTTCAGACAGCAGTAGTTTATCCAATGGAACACCTTAGACTTAAAACTTTAACTCTAGCCGCGCATCTTTGAGATCACTGCTTTTCGTGCTCAAAGATGTTGTCTTTCCACCTCAGTTTCAGGCACAGAATAAAATTAAGGAATCAAGACATCAAGGCATCCTTAGGCTTAGTGAGATATTTCCTAGTTCACATTTGAATCTTCCGGGAACTCACAAAAGTTGAGAATGTCGAAAGTTTTCTTGATAATGTAAAAACCAACGTCATATGCTCAGACAGTCACAGTGTATTTTTCTTCTATTATTTGTAGGCTCATAAGGGCTACTTCCCAAAACGATGTATTCGCAGAGCGTGCGTAGAATGATATGCTGAAAAAGCCGAAACAATTCGTAGTGGTTTGGAGCTCAGATGTATTTTGGTTTGATCTTTTCTCTATGGTTGATGTCCGAATATGAATTTTCATTCAATCAATTCGCAGTATTTGATACGTCATATTACTTCTTAATTGTATCAGATTATAGTAAGACAAACCCCTAGCAGTAAATAACGTATAAGCACTTCTGCAAACAGGCTTAATTTTTTTACCAAACCTAAGTTGTGCAGGTGCGATTTGTCTTTGCATCCTGACGTGTATGAATGAATTGTGAGATTCTTGTGTCTTTGCCACTTAATTTATAGAAATATTACGTTTCATCCAATTTGGTAAGAAAAGGGAAGCTTTAAGTTCACTCGTGAAATTAAGATCTTTCTGCGCCAGCTTATAAAAGGCTCCTTCTATATATATGGAGTGTAGATTTGTAAGGATAAGACTATCAAGTAAACCTTACTCTGTGAATCTGTCTTAGACCAGAAAAACTGAAAAGATTGCTTTTAATTCATGACACCTTCTTCCTGCTTTCGATATGAAGATAACTTGGAATCTCCTCCATGTCCGAGAATGTAACAAAAAATGAGACATTTCTTAAATGGAAGAGTTCCACTTATCGGTATGAGATATGTAATATATGGCAAGAGGCGATTGCCCAGGAAGTTTTGACCAAGGTGATGACTTACATAATTTCCTCCTTTGATTCGGGCATCCCGAGAAATAAGTGTTCATTCGTTGTGTGTCCATAATGTCGAAAGCGTTCTCAGTTGTTCTATTAAAAAGACAAAGAACTTGATGGAATCTTTAGGATGTTTTTCAAATCTTGAGGCTTATTTGTAAATAAGAATATTTCGGATGTTTCTATCAAACTAACCCTGTCAAAATAACGAAGAACTAAACTATAAGTGACAGTAGAAGGTTTGGCAAAAATATAACTTAAATTACCATGAGTGTGATTCTTGGTGGAATTATATCATATTAACTGAATCTGTAAGCATCGTTTGAAGTCCTTATGTAGAATGCCATTAGCATTGTTTTTTGAGAATAGAACCAAAAGAACAGGACCCAGAATGAATCCTTTTGGAACGTCGCTATTCAATTTAGTCATTTATGCTACTCGACAAAAGAAATCCGACGGTGGCATACCGCCACTGGGGCCAAGCAACATCACCAAAATAACTGAATACAAAGATTATTGAACTAACTTTGCATTAAATTCATTGTTGGATTGCTGGTGTGGCTCAGAACCCCCTTTTTCTGGACCTGTAGCTTAATTCCAAATACTCATTTTCACTTTTTTTTTTGTTTTTCGTTTTCATCCTGAAAGAAAAATGTCTAAATATTCCGCCACTATAAAAAGAGCACAAAACAATCACTCGTTAACATCAAGATGGAAATGCTTTTCCTCTGATCAGATTATCAATGAAGCTACGAGGAAGCTTCAAATCCTGAGTCGACTGTCTTGTGGCAAAGTTCTCTAAGCCTAGTGCGTTTCCAGTAACTGACGACCCTTCTTCACAAAACTACCAACATCAACTACCTATTTAGACCAAAAAATATATATATTTATTTTCGAAATTCGAACTTTTTGGCAACACGAAATCCACACAAAAAACTGAGTTTTGGTTAATTTTTAAGGGCACAAGAAATGTAAGTGTCGGAACAAAAAAATGAGTCAAAGATGAGCCTGTTGGTGTCGAATCCCATAATCCAAATTCAACTCCTCTCTATAAATGGATTCATTCTACCGAAGATACGATTTAACAAGTATCATTTTCACTTGACTGACTATTCCAAATGCGCAAGAAGACGCCTTCTCAATTTTAGCTTCCGACCGATGCTGATCCAATCAAAAATTTACTTTCCACTTAATCCAATTATATTGGAAACCAATTTCCTTCCATCAATTATGCAATTCTCCTTCTCAACTGTACATTGCCAGCAAAACGTCCTGCATCCACGTAGGAAAGCTTGAATGCAATTCCATTTAAATGTCAACAAACAAACAGACAATGTCATATTCGTCCTTTTTGTTAAAGCTGCAAACGGAAAGGATATTTTTCTTTTCTTATGAATTTCCACGTAAATTTAATATTTTCCAGAAAAAAAATTATGTATGTATTTGTATTAATCATTTAGTATTCCACAAGCATTGAGCCAGACAGAAGGATCAAAGGACTCTAGTCGTTAAAATTATGCAAAATACACAAAACAAAAAAAAAATAAAATGCGCGAGACATGACATTGAGTTGAACGATATTTTTCCTTTCAATTCAATATCCTTTCTCGTTGAGAGTTTTTAAAGGAGCCTCTTATTTTGTTGTCATCCTTTTAGGCACACTGATGTCCTTGATGCTTTTCAGTCCCTCTTATAATTCAATTTAGAAAAAAAAGGAAATTGAATCGGTTTTTGAAAATATAAATGTTTGTTTTTGGAATCCTGGCCAGTGGGATATGATATGTGAAGGATCTCGAGGGTATATGATTAAAAATGATGATAGATACTTTATACCACGTTAACTAATTTAATTTGTTTATTAAAAATTAATACCAGCGCCGTAACATCGGAACAGCCACGAGAAATTTAGCAGAGATGTAATGATTAATTGGTATTCTCTGCACAAGCCACATTATCCAATTAAGGGACTTGGCTTGTGTGTATTGAATGGAGTCTTCTTCTACACCACTTAGGTGATGAGATTTATGCGTGTTGATAATTAGAAGCAATTATGTGATTACGGGATTGAAGAGAAGCAGTTTGACTTTGAAGAGAAGGTGACTTTTTTGGAGTTTCCAGATTCAAACAAATAAGTTCCCTAATTATGGAGGAAAATTAGGAATTAAGAGAAAACAAGAAACATTTGCATGAGGAGTCCTGTGGAATACCTACTAGGCTGGAACATTTGTTCTGCGGAATAAAAAATAGTATAGCCACTGCTACACATGGAACTCGACATATCTGCCTTATGCTGTAGGATAGTTCTTTTGTCGTGTGCTAAGGTCACTTACCCGAGCAACGAAGCAGTTCTCATTCTCATTCAGATGGTTTTTACTCTTACCCACATACGTCTCAGGACAGCGAATCATGAAGGGTCTGAGCCTACTCTATGGTAACCTGAACCAGGTTACATGATCTTTATAGCGGAGGTTCGGTCTACCTCTTCGTCTCGAACCAGGAACTCGGATTCGAAGAAGCGTTGGTGTCCACCCGGTCGATGTGGCCGAACCAATGTAGTCGATGGATTTTCACCTTGTGAACTATGTCCACATCGTTGTACAACTCATAGAGACCACGGTTGTGTCTTCACTTCTATTCGCCTTCCACGCAGACAGGACCGAATATTCGACGCAGGTTTAGGGTTTTGTAAAGCATGCTTTTGGTCCAGGAGTTTCGACCTGCTCTTCAATCGCCGAGTAAGCCTCGAAAACGGCTCATTGGAAACGCACAAAAATGTCGATGACGTTGGCGTATCCCAACAATTGGACTGACTTATGACAGATAGTGTCTTTCGTATTTACCTTTGCCCATCGCATTATTTGTTTGAATACCAGATTGAAGGAGCCATACGACAGCGCATCTCCTTGCCAAAATCCGGTGCAGGATTCGAACGGCTCAGAGGTCTTTGTACCGAACTGCACGGTGCATCGCGATTTTTTTTAGTGTGATGTGACATTGCGACCAAACTACAATCTTCCAGAACTTCTAAATTTGCGTTAACATGCAATCTGTCGTTGTTCATTGACTGGAGTGATCTTCCTTTTGAAGGACTTTTGCTACCCTTATGCATATCTCATAGAACGAGCAGAATAATTGAAAGATTGTGCAGGGGTTCGAAACTCTGCTGTATTTTGGTCAGAATGCGGTTAGAGAGACTTATTTGCATTTGCTCAATTCGCAGAATTTATTTCGTCATTATTTTAAGACTGCGTCAGCTTTCTGTTTTGCTTTTACAATAAACTCAACGATTTCATCTTCACATGCCATTGATGGAATCTTGGTATATGCCGAAACAGCACGACTATCCACATTATGAGACAAATATGACTAGCTACCCACTACCACTACCCAAGAGATATTCGAAAATGGCGTCTGAAATAGATTCAACAACAAGATGTTATTACTATCTAGGATTCGAAACACGGGATCTACAAACTGCTCCACCCACTTGTTATATGTCGATACGTCTCAAACCTACGCCAGTGCTCAAGGTGCTTTAGATAAGTAGCTTCTTTTTCTTTTTGGCAAGATGTTAACCCTTTTCATTGTACATGTACACATGTCCAGGACCCTACGTCGGGAGTGGCTTAGCTTCGCATCTGTCTCATTGAAACAATTATTGTTGGGCATCACAAGTAACCAGGCCTATGCAGGCTTAACCTTCAAAAGAATCGTCAATATAGAAACGATAACAAAAACATCTGGTTCAAAGGCAGTGATAAGTCTACCCAGGTCCGCTCCAGAGGAACTTGTCAGCAGAAGACTATTTGTAAACGGAATTTCTGCATGCAGGAACGCATCAGGTGAAAAAGAACAAGCAAATAGATTACACAGTTGAATATTATCTTAGAAAAATTGGAGTTGTCCCAGAGAAGTATGACTCTGCTGCCAAGATTAAAGAATCCATTCCACTCAAGAAGTGTCAATTCTTATAAATATTAAGGCAGCCTTTATTCCGCAAGGCAGAGATTGTCCCATGGATTTCATGAACAAGTTTCTTCAAGCTCTATTCCTCTGAAGTTTTCGAACGTTAGAGATCCTAGGAGACGTCAAATTATCTCGACTCTTCTCAAATTTTAAGAATGCCTTTCATATGCTTGATCATGCGCTTTTGTCAACTTTCTTGGCAAAAAAAACTATCACACGTCTGACCTCTTGTTCTATCGCCCCGAAAGACTGGTCTATCACCAGTCGTCGGACATGTTCTCGTCCTGCCTAACTTGACATATGACCTTGTTGCAAGTTCCCCACCGGAAGGTTTGCATGAATCCGCAGGTTTTTTGTTCATAACCTTTTCTGTGGCCAAATTAATCACGAAGAGATTGGGTTCTTATTTGGTGCTTTATTTTTTTGAAAAAATACTCGTGCACCAGGATGACGTTTCTAAAATGAAATTAATGAAATGAATTTTGCTTCAGCGAAAACTGACATAAGAAAGGACTTCAGCATGATTACTTTGACTTTGTAAGAAATGAGAAGTCCACAAAAACGCAAACAAATTGTTCAATTTATTTTGTTATTGGGTCAATTCTTCAACATATAAACTATTACCTCTTTGCTAAGAGACTCAAATTTCAGGATACATTTATTATTGGCACTTCTTGAAAGTGTTCATTCCACAAGTCAATCAATCAATTATGCATGCCAACGCGAGTGAAATTGTTCAGGACGCAAGAATAAAGCCATCCTGTTGCTCTGATTTGTTTTCATTCATTCATTCTCTCTCTAACACAATTCACAACCATCTCACGTTCCCCATTCAATACGTACACACAAAACCCCATCAAGTCACGTATCCTGCGTGCCTAACAAGACACTCTCTTTTAACCTTAAATCTTTTCTTTCTTTTCCAGGTGAGTCTCTTTCTTGCTATGAGGATATGTAAGTATTGCCCTTCTATGTTATATAAAATCTAATCAAATCGGTGGCGAAAAAATTCAGGATACTATTCCGTGGAAACCATAAATCCTTCTCGCATTTGCACATCGTACTCGCACCAATCCAGTTTCTGTTATCTTCAATCGTTTGCTTCCATAAATAAATAGTTTCTTCATCATAACCAACAATTGTGGTTGCGCCTTCGAAACAACCACCAAATAATAGCTGGAAGGGTCCTGACAAAAATTCAATTTAGCACCCGTGTATCCGATCAGAGGGAAACTTTAATAATGCGCCAAACAACAAGGACGAAGCAGCCAGCGCGCCCCTGAGCTCCATCAATATTTATTCACCATTACTGACACCCAACCAGGACAGCATAAATGTGTAGAAGGTTGCCCCCTTCCCTTATCTCTTTCATTGAATTAATATCCTTTCTGTGGTTATTTGCGTTTCGCTCGTCGCAAAGTCCTTGACTTTGGGCGATCTACCTTCGGGTTGATGGGAGTAGTTTTTCGTTTCCTTAATTTTAATCATTTATATTGCAGTGTGCTGTCAATATTTGTTCACTCATCAAAACTTTTGGTGAAACTTTTATATAGTGTCCTTTTCAAAGGACACCATGGCTCATGATCAAAGCAAGAAGAAAGTTAAATTTTCAATGAAAAATAAAAAAGAAAAGTGATTAAGATACACGTGCCACAAGGAATCGGCAGGATCTTCACATAAAACTCAATACTCAATTCCCTGCGATATTGACCAGATGTGTGTGCGTGTCATTACTTTATTACAGCAGTTCTTCTCAATTCAAGTGTTTGTCTTTTGTTTTTGTTGCGATGTCCAAGGATGAAAATGTTTTGCAGGACTTTGTGTTTGTGAGGACAATTTCTTTGTCTTCCCGAATACATTTTAAGGTGCCAAGATATTTTCAGAGCGAATCTAAGGGTTAAGGTGGTATCTCTACGCCTGTGAAATAATAAGGATGCTTTTATGCACTGCAGTTTTTGTAGGACTGCGAATATGTCTGTTTCGGTGTTACTTTGGTTTGACAAGAAAGGCGGGTTTTCTATTTTATTTAAAGGGCGTTTCTTTTAGGGGGGTTGGTTTTGGAACTGGCAACACTATTTCTATAAATTCTACAAGTTGAAAATTGATTTGTGCAAAGATTAGTGCTAGTACAACGCGTGCAAATTGTGCTGACTTATTTTGTAAACCATGGTTCGGTTCGCCAAACTGGAAGATTTTACAGAACCTTAAGGAGCTCAGGTCAAGCTTGTGCAAGAGTTGAAACCTCGTGGCCATTACATATATGCGTCATAGGTTCGGTAAATGGGCCGAAAACGTGGTTCAGATTGATCCTCATTTTCAACGCGGAATTTTGTTCTCCGATGAGGCCCATTTTGGTTAAATGGATATGGAAATGGGCAAAATTGCCGAATTTGGAGTGGATAAAGCCCAAAAGCCTTTATCGAGACACCTTTACATCCATTAAAAATCACTGTTTGATGGGCCTTGGGGGCTGATAGAGTCATCGGCCCATATGTCTTTAAGAACGCTGCCGGCCAATATGTTACTGTCAATAGAAAGCGCTATAGAAACATGATTTCTGATTTCTTCGCACCTCAGTTGAATGGCATCCCCGTGACACAGATTTTGCGCTACACCACACACGGCGCGCGACATCATCAATTTATTGCGGGAAAAATTTGCTAATGACTAAGACCTCCTTAACCAAAAGGTCCCCCTTAAGGGAGACTTTGTCATTGGAGTGCCATTTTCTTGCACTTGTTCATAACATACAGAACGCTAAAAAAAATTCGAAAAAACCATAATAGCAGCATGCTAGTGAAGACATATTTTCCGAGCATGCTCTCAAAATTTCAGGTCGATGTGTTAAGTACAGCGGTCAGGAGAATGTCAGCCATTTTTAAAAACGTGTTTTCGAGAAAACCGAGTTTAAAGTTTTGTAATGTGTTTACACAAATATTTTCTTTTGTATTACTACTAATCGGCAATGCCTGGTCCATAGATTCATACCTCCTCTTCTTCTAGCTGCTTATGTTGAGCCGCTAACATAACCCACTGCTCAATCCGGGCCTTTTTTGCTGCGTCGGTAACCTGCCTCTCCGCGCGGTCGATCCTTGCTCGGTCCCGTGAATGGTCAGAGCACGCTGACGGTGTCAATTACAGACGCGTTTAAAATATCATAAACGTTCGAAATCCGGGAAACGCTTCGACAGATTTATTTCTACTTACATGTAGATTAAGAATCCGTAGTAAAAAAAATGATTTTTTGAAAATTTGAAGGACAAAGTCCCCCTTAAGTTAATCGGAAACGTCACCAAATGTCCTGATCCAACTGAGTCGTATCTGGTTCAGTTTTTCGCTGAACCTTCGTCACCGAAAATCACATGAAGATTTTTCTTTTAAAGCTAGCGTGAGCCTTAGATAAGTTCCGTGCTTCTGCTTCGCCTATCCGGGATGATAACTGATAAAACTGATGAAATTTGTCAGTACAGCCATTCAAGATAAGTCTTAACAATTTTATCGTTCTATCGAAACTGCGGCCGGCAAGATTTGTTCATTTGATTTTTGCGTTGGTGTTCTTGCTCAAATTCAATGCGGGGACTGGGTAATCAAAACCCCTGACTTGTAATGGAGTCAGAGAAAGTGAAAAAAGAAAAACAAAGTCAGGTCTGTAATCAAGTATCTCTGCTTGAGGACAAACACGCCGCCGACTTCTACATAGCGATCTCCTCCACTCCTTCATATATAGTAGTATTCTAAAATTGGCGATAAAGGTTATGTCGTCCGTATTTTGAGATGGCAAGGGATTTGTAACGCAATACTTGAAAAAAGGAGTATGTGCTCTCAAAGCTAAACAAAAGATAAAGACAATTTATCAAGGAATTTGCGATGGCTTCAAGTTGCTCTAAAAATGCACGCTTTTCTCCAAGACAAGGAATTTTAAGATAATAGAAATTTTAAGATAAAAGGCTCCACATAAAATATATATGAATTTTGAAAGGTTTTTTTAAAAATGATTTCGAAATAAAGAGAATTTTTCTAACACCTAAACGATCTTTGATATATTTAGCGACGCCCACGGAACAACATGCATTGCAAAATAATATTAGATTGGCGAATGGCGAATTGAATTAAAGTAGAAAAGATGGCGAGTAATTATTTGGAACTTACGGCAGACAAAATCTTATGGGCGACGTATATTATACCTCTATAGTTAGAGCAGCTTAGAGGATCACTTTTCCTCAGAATCAGACAACCGCCACTTAGATTCTATTCATTGGGCATACTTTCTACCAACCATATTTGACTAGCTCATCTACACCTGTTTGAAAAATTCTGCAGTCAGGCCGTCTGAATTAGCAGTGTATCACTGCTTTGACTTCAATTTCATGTTGATAGGTTTTCGGCTTTCAATAGGATCAAGTTGGTTCTCCCTTGGCAAGATAATGCATTTCGAAAATCACCTCAAAGCTTCTTCGGTAAACACTTGAACTTGACCCCATTTTTTTGTGGATGCTCGGTATGGCTTCCATTTTTTTTCTAAATATATCATTCTGCAGTTGCTAATCGACTCCCAAAAAATTGATCGTAATTTTTTTCTGAATAAAAAATACTTTCGTCCTATGTGGAATTTGCTTTTATAGTTCCCAATTTCCTCTTTTGCGCTCTGTTGCTTTGCGTTACCCCCTCAGAGTTCAAAAAGTCGATCTGCTCAGTTATATTATTTTTGGAAAAGATTTATGTTCATTCATTCACAAATTCATAAAATTCATGTCCAAAACCCACTTAAAAAAAAATAATTTGAGTCCAGTCAACAGATACCGTTGGAATCAAACTTATGGCCAAGGCTGACCAAGTTCCAAGGTAGTTCTTCATAATAATACTTTGTGTAGCTTATCTGTCATTCAGTCTTCTGTTAACGCATAACAACTGCTGCATGATTCTGCACTTATCTAACAAAAAGACGACATTCTTGTATGCCAGAACTTGCCGAATTAAATACTGCGAATTAAGTGAATGCAAATAATTCGAAATCAAATTCTCGGTCCTAATTTTAGACTCCATCCATTGAGCAATTGAAACCATAAATCCATCAAGGTTTCAAACCACTACACTATCCTTAAATCCTTCCGCTTGTATGATAAGGGTAATCAAAATCCCTGAGAAAATAAATAATCTTTTTTTTCACTTTCTAAACTAAGCAAAGCTATTTCGATCCCCGTCATAATCAAGGAAACTAAATCAAGTAGTTTATTGTCTAATTTAGCAGCCGTCGAATGCAGTGGCTCTTTTCATCGTGATTCATTATAAACCGCCACAAAGGCTCTAATTGCTTGATTTTGGAACTATTCCCAATCACAACAATGCTCTCATGCAATGGCCACAGGTTCGATTAAAATTAAATCGATACTCAATCAAAGAAAACAGGTTTGGCAATACTGCCAAGAAAAATTGGGATTTTCATTTCGCAATTCAATTAGTCGGTTCCATCATACGTCTAAATAAGAGCGAAGCTTGAGCAACAAGCCTTATTTACCCCCTCCAACTGTCCATGCTAATGGAAACCAAATAAATAATCTAAGAAAGTTTGTCCATGTCAGAAGCAAAGCTTTCGTTTTGTTGGTTTCCTGTCCCTCGCATGTCCTTCAACGAAAGGAGCTACCGCCGCTTCATTAAATATCAATTCATTTCTTCTAATTGACCTGTTTGCGTTAGCATTATGGCTGCTGAAGCAACAAAGCCGTAATGCCAAGCCATTTGGGAATGGAATGGAATTATTGTAAGAGCTTCTTATTGAAATTACGAGGCGAAGGTATTTTTAGCCACAAGCCAAGAAGGTGCTCCAGAACGACGAGAAAATATCACACTTGCTGTGTCCTTTTTTCCTGACTCGATGCAAATTCAATTAATTTTTGTTTCGTCTTTTTTTTGGTTTTATTTTCTTAAGTTGGCCAAAAGGGCTGTGCCCTTTGAGAATTTTATTTCTTTGTTTGGAAAGAGTTATGGCTTCATTAGGTTTAGCCAAACCCACATTGATTTTAGTTGTTTTTTTTTTGTGTGCTGCTTTGTAGAGTCCTGCAAGGGTTTTGCTGGAGATGTTTTGTTTCGCTTCCGGATAAAGTAGCGTGTGGATTTATTTTCGTGACATTTAAGGTGATTACAATCCATAAAGACTTGAAAAGGACGATGTTGCTTGATTATTCGATTAGGAGGGCACTTTTAGTGGTTCAAAGGCATTTCCTTAATTAGGACAGCTAAGCATGAAGAATTTTTAATCTTATCAAATTTTTAATCTTATATATTTTTTTGAGCTGCCTTCTAAGTCATTCAAAAAACTTTCATTAGCAGCTGGGCTGTGTCTCTCTTCAAACACGCTAAGGTGAGGTTTTATTCCGATTTTTTGTGATAAACTATTTAACAAGCTTTTGATTGTACTCAGAGTATTGTTATTCGACTTGTAGTAGCTTGACTTTCAAATAAGGCAGTCTAATGCGGCCTTAACTTTTACTCACATCAGATGAGGCTGGTCTTGGTTCCAAACTGCTTCCGTAATAGCTGCTGCCTAACCTTTCACAGCTAGTGAAATATTCACATCTCATGTTTGGAATGGTCGTATGTGGATGTTTTATGCTAAAGGCCAGCTTGTCTATGCATTTTCGAAGCACTGAAAATGCCAGCGTATAACGAAGAATTTAACTTTAAAATTTCTGTCCTAGGTAAATATTTCACGAAACAAGTTTCTACACTTCGACCAATCCAAAAAGGACTGCAGAAACACACTTGATTTTAGTCTATTTTTAAACACATAATAAAACATTCGTTGAATAATTTACGCACCTGTTTGAACCTTTTGTAAAATACCCGAACTGATGCACTTGTAATGTGCCTAATGAAATAGAGATGCTACCAAATTCAAGCTGATTCCAATATAATATTCTGACTCACTCCTCAGTGTTCAGTGCAGGACTAAATTATTTTTTCTCTGATTAAAGTCCTCATTTTCGGGAATCAGAATGATATTCTGGCCTGGCGTATGGGTGGTCCCAGGTTCCAATCAGGATTGATTGACTAGCGATAGGACCTGTTTTAAGTGATTGGCTCTTCTCTCCCATATTTGTGTCATCAAAATAATGATTGGTGAAGATTGAGGATGTTCTTATTTGCTCTGCTTTTGAGGCACAACACGAACAACAGAGAAATGATGACACCTTCCAAAAAAAACTCATGAATTGCATCTGCTGGCATATCAACTACCGTGGAAGAAAATACTGCGAATTGAGCGAATGAAAAAAATCGATATAAAATTCTTCTTCCCTCTAACTGAAGAAAGACTAACTAACTATGTGAAGAAGAGAAGGGAAATCAATTGTTACAGCTAACAATTATTTAACAAGAGTTAGTATATTAATCAATTTTAGCCGTTAAAGCAAAAATGATGAATCTGCATCGAATCTTCGTGATTGTGAATCCCAGAAAGACGCAAAACTTGTCAGTAATACTCGAGAAATGTACTCACACAGAGAACTTTTTCGACAATAGTTAAATAAATCCGAGGCCAGAATTGATCTCAGTATCGCAAAGGAGAAATATGTCATGAAGGTTGAGGAAGACGCCTGCGTGAATGTGTTATACATTTGCATTTGCCAACATTGAGTTCCAACTTTTATTGCGCCAAATGAAGAACCGATTTAAGCCATTTTGGGGAAGAAACGTGTTGAGAAATGCATTTAAATTTGAAAATTCATTTTCCTTTCATTCAACTAGACCTTAAAGCTGAAAGAACATGCTATGGGATCTGTCTAAGGACACCCAATGTAAGTTAACTACAGTTATTCTCCGTGCTGCCACCAACACTGTTGATGTTGCCTTTCGACATCTGATCTGTCGCTGTCTAATACCGCTCTACCACACCAAAGAGTCTCCGTTGAGCTACTTGTGACATCATGGTCGTAGTTGACACACACGTTCATAAGTCATGCTGTGCATGAACTAACAAAGGATCAACTTCCTTTGTTTCTTGGTATTGTTTCCTAAATCACTCTGAAAGCATGCTGGCTCGATTCCGATTGCAAACCGAGATCTGAAGTGGAAAAAAGGCATCTTTCGTGTTCTAAAGTTTTTTCATCTATCTCCAAATCCGTGTCGATTACCGTCACTATCTAATTGAACACGCCCATCGATTTTAGTATTGATATCGATATCACAATCTAACGACTCCATTCTTTCTTTATTTCTTGATTCGTCATCTCAATGACTTGTGGTTATCCCGACGATCCAATGAAACTATATAGCATGAAATAGCATCCGCATAAGTAGCTTCAATGGTGCCTGCTATAAATAAATACAATACCGGCCGAAGTAGTCTTCCTTGTGGTACTTCACACGTTGAGCTACTTGTAACATCATAGTCGTAGTTGACACACCCGTCCACAGCTTTTCGAAAAAGGTGGCAGATTATCGGGGCTGCCGAACTTTTCTGAACCAGACCTTTTCTTTCTAGATAGGTAAATGCTGAAATGAGGGAATAGGGCCAGTAAGGCGCTTATCTGGGTAATAGGCCCAGGAGATCAAGTTGATATTCGAAGTCATTGCTCTTGCAATTTACGAGATATCTTATCACGCTGCAAAAGACTAAAGTTGACCTCGATCTTTGGACTTGACCTGTATGCGATCATGTCATCTCAGAACGCTATGGCTTTTCGGAGAGAGGCTTCAAGAAAGCTCGTTAAGATGGTGAATAGTATCGCGAAACACACTCTTTCTGACCGTTGTTGATTTCGCATTCTCATTTCTATTTTTCGCAGTAAACTGTCCCATGAAGATCTAATGAAGAAATATGTTCAGCAGCGGTTTGCTTATGCCCAGCAGCTGGTCTTACTTGTTAAAGAGCCCATGCCAACATACGGTGTCCTTTACCAATTTTCAGGCGGCATGTATGGTATCACGAATTTGTTATTCTGAATAATATTTTTGTCCTCAACCAATTTTCGCAGGGCTCTATTGATGACTTATTCAATATCTTCCTGATGTTCGGAATGAAACTTATCGACAAGAAATTTTCCGGATTGGATGTGTCTTTTAAATAGGCTTAGGTTTTCAATTCCAGAAAATAATTTTCAATCAACTTAGTAGACTTAAATTGTATCATTCTTTTGTTCAAATTTGTTGATTCGATTATTAATGTAAAAATTGAATTTACCAGTAGCACTTGACCTGCTTTTTATTCATGATCTGTATCTTCTCCATTCAACTTACAAAGTCACCTCCACGCTTGCCTACTCATTTACATCGATTTGTATCTATAGCCGACTCCAGATGTTGCTACCTGCAGACACACTTTGATCAGATAACACAAACACGGTGGGTGAACTTGAATTCAAAACGGTTGCACTCTGCAGTATGCCGACCTTGAATTTTCCCACCGCTTTCTGCTTTTATGATGATCAATAAATAAATAATAAACTTCCCTCAAAACTGCCCACGAGTTATTGGAATTCAAACAACGAAAATTAATTCGTTTCCACAAAAAACTTACGAAATACAAGTCCAAGCCCAACAGTTAAGATCGCATTAACCCAAAAACCAAAGCCAAAAATGTGACTAGAATAAAATCTAGATTGGAATCGCTAAAAAGCGGTACCGCGAATCCAAAAGTGCAAATCAGAAGTATCTAAAGCAAATTTGCAAGCTTTTAGAGCAGCAAGAAGACCGTTTTCTGTGAGATACAAGTTTCCTTGTATGAAAAGTTGTTAGTCACGAAATCGTTGGAATGAATGAAGTGCGTACAGTCAGCACTGAATGAGGTCAGGCCAAAGAATTGAAATGCTCAAAGCCTACGCTCTAAGCGCTGGGTACGCATTGGAAGTGTTAGAACGGCCCACATGTGCGAGTTCACTTATTGTTAGATTGTAAGATTGCTAGGGCAGTTCAGTAACACCACATATGACCAATGTGCGTTGGATGATGATGGAGCTTGCGTCAGAAGAAAAAAGAGTGGACAGACCAAATTAACATACAAGACATTGTGGAGGAATTTCCTTTTAAGGAGAGCTTTGAATGGCAAATAGAATATAAACCTACTTGATTGGATTGGACATACAGTGACTTGTCATTTGTTGTAATTAATTGAGGATCAATGCGGAGGGAGCCTGCCGTAGCAACGAGACGTCAAATAAATCTTTATTCACGGTTAGTCACCCAATGGCGGATTGTTGGAAGAAAGTTTGGTCTCTGGAGGCGTTGCGAAAATGGAAACATAAAAATTTGTCTTCACATAAGTTTCACTGCTCGATTTTGACTGCGAGAAGAATCCAATTAATTTTGGAAAAATGTTCAAGGAATGAGTTGATAGCAGGCAAAGTTCGTTCTGGAAGAATGGTTCAAAACAGAAAACCTCTGTAAATATCTTTTGGCTTTCGTAATTTGTATTGCTTACCTTGCTTCAACCCTTAAAAATTAGTATTACAAGCATAAAGAAATTGTTCATAACAAAGCAGTTAATTTTTCAATACATCATTTGGAATGAATGATATAATAAAACAGATTGGTTTTATAGTTTGGCGATTTGGTGCGTTTTTGAGGCCGTACGTCAGATCTACATCAACAATTAGATGGTCATATTATCGGATTCACGAATGTGTCATTTTCGCTATCTTGAAACGTTTGCTGAAGCAAGATGAATTTCGACAATGCAGCTTGATGAAATACCACACTACACTGGGTGCAGTTCCATCTCATAATGTGTCTCCGGGTTAGATTTACCGCATATTTGACCATTTTGTTTGTTAACATAGCGGCTCAAATCGAGTTCGCCCGATATAAAAATAGAGTTGAGCATGAATAATCGTAATTGTCTTTCATTTAAAGGAGTTTCTTTAAAAATTCCAAGCACATAGGCAAGTCTGCCTGCTTTTGTTCGCTTTTTTTTAACCTTACAAGAAAACATTTTCAAATCCACAGAAGATATACATTTGTCGAAAAGTTGGGAGTGACCTCTATGCCAGCAGCTGCAGTAGAAATAGTTTCCCGAATTCCAACTGTAGGATTTTAGTGATAAATCCTCCGAGTGATGGTCCACGCTCGGTAAAAGAGTTTTCCAGTCTCACATGCTCGAAAAACTAAGTTTGGACCGTAATAGTGCATGGCAGCAGCGCACAATCTAAATAGCAATTTCCAAGTGCGACACAGACATGCACACAAAGGGTTCCGTACCACCAAACAATCCGCAACACTACATTTATATTTAATTTTAAAATTCTCCTAGCCTGCTGCTAAGCGTAAAACTTCATATTTTAGTTTATATAATATTTTTTATTTGCCATTATAGTTCACACTTTTTAAAAATTGCAAATATCTATCTATTACGGTTCAACCTTGTGACAGACAGACAGAGTACTGAATCCTAAAAAGAAAAAATGTTAATCGTTTTTTTTTTGGTAGCACATATCATCAGCCATCTTGTTTATACCGATGCCGAAAGCAGAACCACTGAACCCAGAGGGGAAACGGTATCCGATTGGATCTGATTCATCTGGTCCACAAGGAGCACCAAAAAGGAATGTAGCTCAATCAAATAACATTCGATGATGCTCCTAGATCCTAGATCTCTGCACAACAATTCACTTCGACAGCAACTTAATCAAAGAATTTCATAAGCCATGTTATACATGAACTTACAAAGGATCTACTTTATTAAAATGCTTAACCACTTCTGCTTATCGTATCCTGGTGATCACACTAAAGAGAAGACAGCTTGATAATTTCTTCAAATTTGTTTCTTGGTACTGTTTCCTTAATCACTTTAAAAGCATGCTGGCTTGATTCAGATTGCAAGCCGAGAGCTCATGTGGAAAATGAAAAGGCATCTTTCGTGTTTTTTCTGTGTCTGTCACGAGGAGAAAAGTTATTTGTTCGTAACAATATTTGGGGCACTTAAGAATGAAGGCAAAACTTCTGCAAGCTTTGATTCAGGCAAAGCCAAGACTACATCAAAAGTTTTCTCATCTATCTACAAATCCGTGCCGACTACCGTCACTATCTAATTAAACATCCCCAACGATCTCAACATAAGTATCGATATCACAATCTTACGACTCCAGTCTTTCCTGGATTTCTTGATTTGTCATCTCAGGGACTTGGGGGTATCCCGACGATCCAATGAAACTATATAGCATAAAATAGCTACACCATCCGCACATGTAGCTACAATGGTGGCTGTAATTAGTACAATATCGGCCGAAGTAGTCTTCCTTGTGGTATTCCACATGCTTTTAGTGTGGAGAAATAGTCCTATTATTATTTCTTCAAATTTAATTATAAAAAAATATTAGTAAGTCAAACGACATAGCTTAAATTGTAAGGTTTAGCTTAAAGCGCCCGCAGAGGGCCGGTAAGTTAAGTTAAGTTCATTAAGCTAGCCTTAAGTGTTTTTGTCTAGCATGTATGGAAAATGAATTTTAAAATAAGAATGCAATGAAAGGAAAAAAAATACGCCTTATATACAGAAGGTCTGGAATGTAGGTTTTTTTATACCTCAAGACTTCACGATATACCTTGTCAAAGTCTCGAGCCTATCAAGAAAGCCACCGCAATATATATTTTTTTATACTGATAGTCGCGAATTTGACTTTGAATTATTCTTGACTAACTGAAGAAATTCATAGTCGCAAATGTGGCGTCCAAAAATTGAGATGCCAATGGATTCATTGAACTTAATGAAGCTTTTTGCAAGCATAAGCTAAAACTTAGCTCAAGAGAAATTTTTTGGGAGTAGTATTGAAGAAAGCTTATCATATTTTAAGCTTAAAACTATTTGTTAGTAAAAGTCGGAAGTTTTTAGAAAGTCGGAAAGCAGTGATTTTTTCGCGCAACATTCTGGAAATTTGCTCGAAGTGACGGTTACTAATACAATGAGGGGCGATACCAACAAAAAAGTTAAACCTACAGGCAGGTGTAACCTATTGACTTTATATAATCTCCGAAGTGATAAATGGCCAAACCTACGCTGCATAGTTTCAATCCCACTCTAGTAAGGGGGCGTAAATTTGGCTTGCATATTAAAAAAAAAATACCGACAAAAATGCCATAAAAAAACTTGGCAAGGAACTAATTCAAGGCACAAAGTTTCGAGTTTTTATTTTCTGATTGGCAAAAATCAAAATTCTGAGATGCGCACTCGTCACCATGACTTGTTAAAATGAACATTATTGGTCCAAAGCGGCTTCCATCAGGAAATCCGCAGTCTGAGAATTGCATATGTTCACAATATTTTTGGTAAGGAGATTCACAGAAAACTAAGAATCGAGCGGCACTCAGTTGGTCGTAATGATAGTCGTTTACAGGTAAAGAATTCAAATAAATAAACTTTTACAATTCAAACTTCGTGCAGGAGTGTTGATACACTAAGACAACGCATAAGAAAACAAAATCAATGTTGCGCTGGCTTCCATTCGAAAAGCGGGTTTCGAGTTGTTCTTACATTCTTCTTGTGTCCAGATTTGCTCTACAGTGTCCTCAATCTCTCTCTTCGGCTTACGGATTAGATCAAATGTAAATTATTACAAAACAATTGAAAAAGAGACACTACAAAGTTCTCGGAAAAGGGTTACACATTTAAGTCTTGTACTTTTGAATCATATCTCGTAAATGCAAGTGTTCCGCAAGGTTTCAAAATTTATACCGCATTATTCTTCATTTGAAATGCTTTCATAAATTCCCAACCCAAATTCAAAAAATGTGAACAAATTTTGATTTCGATTTAAATGATTAACCCCGCTCCGAACATCTGTCGTTTGCATACTTTCAAACTTCACCCCGAAGCAAAAAATTGAGCTTAAAAATTATGACCGTGAAAGCAATATCCACAATCGCCCTTTTCGTAATAATTCGCATTTAAAATTTAAATGAAAACTTTACCGGGTGAATGTAAAATTGAAATTTATTCAAATTGCTGGAATTTTAATTCCATTTAAAAGAATGACGTAGCACAAGGCACAACTGCCGCGCCGCGCCGGCCGGATGCAACTGCCGCAAAGGATACAATGTATTAAAATATTTCAGGATAATAATTATTATATTCGAAAGGCAGGTGCGGGAGTTTTTCCCCATACGAAATAATGCAGCCGACACAATGTTGGACAAGAAAATTAAACGGATATTTATTTTTGATTGTGTGACAAGGACCTCCAAGTCAGAGGATCGGAAGGAGGACTGTAATAATGGAAAATAAATTGATTCAAACTTGGGTAGAGGCGACACCAAATCGACAAGGGTTTAACTGGTGGGGTGGCTTGTGGGCAACGATACCCTTTCATTAAATTGAGGACTGTGCAGAAAGATGAAGGATTATTTGGGGTAGAACTCGTATTTCGTTTTTATTGGTTATTTACGAGCGAAATATTGACTGCGTCGGATTTAAAATCAATAATTTCTTATTAATTACATTTTCATTACGGTTTGATAAATTTCAATTAAAAGCCAGCTATTGATGTGGTCAAATTGTTTAATTACAATATAAAAGGTTGTTAATAGATGTAGGACAAACAATTTTAGTCGAAAGGGGACATTTTTAGAGGCAAACAATTTGGAAAGACTTTCATTTGCCCCCATTTTAGTTTTGTGGTCCGCATAACCATAAATTCGCAAGAATCATTTCCTTCAATAAGTGCTGTCTTTTTATGGTCTTCTGCATGGCTCTGCGCCTTTCCGATATCTACCCCTTTAGTCCACAGTTAAAAACTATTTAGTCCCAGGAAGTGTATTTAATTTCCTGCCGATAGTCGAGAGTCGGGTTCTTCCGTCTTTCTTCTAATTTCTGAAATCATCTCTTATGTAAGGCCTTTTTAAATTTAAACAGAAAATTGAGATGACAAGTTTAACGTCATGTAAGTTTTCGTGGCAAAAGCTAGAGCGTAGGACGAATTTCAGGGAATGCACTTTGGAATATCTGTACAGCAGGTAAAGGGTAGACAAGCAATTTCGGGAAAATTTAAAAAAAATATATCCTTGCATTACCATCGCCGTTGATATCGCAGTCCTTTTTACTGAGGCTCTTATTTTTTTATCGATATGCAAGTTTTCCACGAGCGTGGTTCAAATCATTGATTTAAAGATTTTTTTGAAAATATTGCCAGTTCCTTGAAACGTCAAAGAAGCATCCGGAATTGGACTGAATGGTAGACCACATGATCTACATAAGATTTTTGCGATTCAGGAAACATCAGGGGAGACTAATGTATTTGCTCATCACAAGATATTTAAAGACGATTTTGGAGATCTAGGTTTTTTATTTTAATTTACTCGCCTTTAAGGGTTTTTGATAACCCTAACAGCGCAGTACAAGCAAAAGATTATAACGTGCTTTGAGACTCAAATGTGTTTTGGTTTCGATAGCTCAACAACTGGAGTCTGAACATGGAAGAGGAACTCGATATCAACTTATTTACATTCGCCTAATTCACAGAATTTAATAAATTTCTATTTTAGTCAGCATTTTTAATGCTTTCGTCATCACCCTCCAGTCAGTGTTATGCCATCAGTTACAAGACTAACTCTAAGATTCGAACCCGGATCCTACCAATTCCTGCAATTGAAAGCTAGGCACTCAACCGACTGTGGCATGCAACGTTACTGATAACATTTAATTTAAAATTATGATGCTCGCCAAATTAACAGTTCAACAAACTATACAAGACTGTGATCCTCAAGATCGTGGTATGCTCATGACTGAAGAGAATTCACTAAGACCTGATGATTTAGACGCCCGTATGCTTATAGCCCCTGCCGATGAAGAAGTCTCGGATAAGCCATCAACCTTGCCCAGGGGGTTAATTCCTCAAAATTAACAATAGCATATTATTTATTTACTTAACTATGGTTTTAAATTCACAATTTTTAAGATAATAATTATACATTGACAGGGATATGGTTTCTATGACTTTGCCACTTAAATATTCGCTTATTTAACTCAATTAACTTGAAGAAAAAGCCACATTTTTCAGAGAGACCATTTTAGTTTTAAATAATAAATAATAAACATTAAATAATAAAAAATAAAAAATATAAAACAAATAATAAATAACATATAAGAAAACAAATTTATGTAAAAATTAGTTACGATGTTGTGTTAGAGAAGTAATAATAGTAAAGTAAAAAGTAAAATTAATAGTAGTAATAGTTATTAGTACAATAAACGATTTAATTTTAATATGATAGTAGTTTCACATTACAGTTTATATTTTGTTGGCAACTAAGTAATTATGGATTTCACTCAAAGATGAAAAACGCTCTGGTCGTCCAGTTGAGGTTGATGACGACCAAATCGAAGCAATAATCAATTCGGATCATCACAGTACAACACGTGAGGTTGCAGAGAAGTTTCATGTATCACATACATGCTTTGAAAATCACTTAAAACAACTTTGCTATGTGCGTAAACTCGATATATGGGTTTCTCATGAACTGAAAGAAAATCATTTAACACAACGCATAAACATCTGCGATTGGTTAAAGAAAAGTAATGAAAATGATCCATTTTTAAAACGATTGATAACTGGTGAAGAAAAATGGGTTTGTTTACAATAATGTCAATCGGAAAAGAAGGTGAACCAGCTCAAACAACATCAAAAGCTGATATTCATCAAAAGAAAGTTATGTTATCAGTTTGGTGGGATTACAAAGGAATTGTCTACTTTGAACTTTTACCACCCAACCGAACGATCAATTCAGATGTCTACATTGAACAACTAACAAAAAACAACTAACAAAAGAAAAGCGGCCCGAATTGACAGTTGTATTCCATCATGACAAAGCAAGGCCATACACATCTTTGGTCACTCTGCAAAATTATTGGAACTTGGTTGGGATGTTTTGCCACATCCACCATATTGTCCTGACCTTGTACCATCTGATTACTTTTTATTTCGATCTTTGCAAAACTCCTTGAATGGTAAAAATTTCAATAACAATGATGATGTCAAATCGTACCTGATTCAGTGCTGATAAAAACCAAGTTATTTCGTTCCATTCGTAAAATTGTCTTTTATTTTCTAAAAAAAAATCCGCAATTACTTAGTTGCCAACCTGATAGGTTTGAAATCAAGTCGTTGTCGGGTAGCAAACTCGAATTTTTTTATTTAGCGCAAAGATTTGCAAACGTTTAGTTACCATTTCAATTTTAGTAATGTAAGCGAGTTCGTCTGTAGAGTTAAGCCATGGTTAGCTCAACATTATTTAAATGGTTTTACTTTGTTTAATTTAAAGTCGACCCATGTGAGTTTTCGAAAATCTTGCACACACAGGCGATCCGTAAAACATGATTGATTGAAAATCAGCCTCAAAAAAGGAGGTAAATAACTTTTGACTCGCAACGTCAACATTGTTTATTATTTCTTCAACATGAATATTAAATGTTGAACGTCTATCCAAGTGCCCGCTAAGGTAGTTAACTTTTGAATTTCTATCAATCTGGATGTCGTTCAGCGATAATTTATTGCTGGGAAGAAAACGATCTTGTCTTTTAATGGGTGAAAAGAATGGCCAGTTCATGTTCAAGTGGTTAGCGCATTTTAAGCTCAAGTTATTCGCTGGTGCAAGCGGTCCATCAATCGCGTCTAAAGAGCGCTTACACTCTCCAAAATCTGGGTAACGAATCGAAGATATTCGACCGAAATTCGTCGTGAGCGATGACTCCCATTTCCACCCGAGCAAACTAACTCGAGTCTCAGAGAATTAAGAAAGCTTTCAAAAACAAGAGGACAGAAACTCATCGCCAAAAACTACGGATAAAGGATTACAAAGGTTCATCCAACCCAATAAAGAGTTATGGAAAAAAAACTTAAGGACGCATATTGGCATTTGACTATCCTTTTGATAGTCTAAATTATTCACTCAGCCAGACTATTGCTCTGAGACAAGGCCACAGAGTAAGTACTTTGCCACAAAGCACTGAAACTGACAGCCTTCGTGAAGGCTACGTTGCTAAGACAAGGCGCTGAGATTCACAAATTTAAGGGACCTTCGAAAATTAAGAGAACCCCATGGAATAACCACATTCAGAGTCATCAAAGAAACCAACATAAATCCATTCTATAGGAGCACACATTTGACTGGCAACCATTTAAGAGTAAACAAAAAATATAAAGCTAAACACAAGCTTACGTTTCTGATCCTTGAACTACGAATAAGCATCCTCTAAGAAAAACTTTCGCCCCCCATTGGACTGCAATAAAGTGCATCTGTGCTGTTCGTTCGTTCGTTCGTTATCCCTTCCATTCATCCTCTAAACGGATTACTTATTTGATTAAGGTCAAAACCCTGAACGGACTGACCCATCACCTCCTCGCTGGATAAATTGAAATATCATTTCCCAAATGAATTCGCATTCACTTATCCATTTCTCCAATTTCCAATATTTCTCGAGCGCATTCCTTCACAAAAAAAAAAACACAGAGAGATAGAGAAACTTTGGAAGGAACGATGATGTTGATGGGCCAAAGTAGAGCACCCTTTAACATAATAAAAAAAACATCGCTTACAACAACCACTAACCTAGTTAAAGATAAGGAGTGTTAGCTTCCGATAGCAGCACACCAGAGGAACCAAGTGGTCAGCTGGGTGAGATGTGTGTTGTGTAACCAAGACCATTTGTTCAATCAACTTCTAGCCTCTCGTGCTATGCAGTCGTGACCCAGATGTAAGGAAATGGAAACATTTACACAGGCGCTTCCCATTTCATATTGCACAGAACGAACGCTGACATACGGGTGAAGTCCTTTAAGTCTCGTGTTAACAAACAGCAGTTGATGTGTCCAGATTAAACCCCCCACCCGAATGCCCCATTCCGTGTTGATAAAGCTAAGCTCACTCTCTCTATCCATGTCTTCGTCCTCGGAACGAATGAAGTTGAAATAACACCAGCACAAGTGATGGAATTTTTATTTATTTTTTTTTTTTAAATAAAATTGAACACAAACACAATGGGAATGTCCTTAAAGGAGAAGAATAACGAAATTGAATTATTGTCAAGTGAAAAAGAGAGTGCCACATTCAGCTGGCTAACGATGGGCAACATATTTATTGAATGCAGTCCAAGAGGGGATGACATTCCGATTTCCATTGAAGAGCTCTGAAATGGCCAGTTCCTGTTCCTGTGGAGTGTGTTTTTATGTCATATTTTTATGAACAGAGGATCTATATCCTGGCAATTGGAATTTTTCTATTAAAATGAAAATGCAGTTTTTTTTCTATGTTTCGCTCCCCCCTGATTTGTAATTGAAGGGAGGGGGCGGGCCTGCTTTCGATTGAAATATTTTTAAAGGTACTCATAAATAATTGCTTTATTTGTTTTGGGTTTTCTTTTTTGTTTCGTACTGAATCCTTTTCAAATAATGAATTCCTGAATTTTATTGATGAATGATTAGTGGCGTAGTAAAATTGTTTTAAGCAAAAAAAACAGGGTTAATGGCGAGGATGAGGTCGGAATTTATTATAGAAATGTGATTGAATTTGTGGTCTGCCGAATAGAGGGAGGGTATCGGAAATAAAGGATTTCCTAGTTTTTATTGCTTATGGGGCATATGCGCACCTTTATTGTTCCTATTAATCCTCTAAAATAAAACTCACAAACGGATGGAAAAAAACCAAAGTCGGCACACACTGCGGACCATAAGTATCCGGATAGAAAATTCTGTCAGACAAATGGAAAGAAAACTTTTGGTCGATCCAAAAGTCAATTTGGACTTTGGAGATGTATGGAATGCGGTGCCTACTTGCTACTATTGTTTAAGAATAAGATATTTTCTGGTTGACTTGAAAAAAATAGATCTTCAGTTCATTGCTGATTGTTGTCCAAAAATTATCCGCTTTTTTTTATTTGATTGCCAAACAGATCACGAATCAGCTAAAGCTGCATAGTTTTTCTATCACTCTTTCAATCTGATTTCCTAGCGCAGTATAGCAGATCTTCAGCAATGTTTTTATTATTGTTTATTCAGAGATAACCGCGCTTGTATCCAGCAACCGTTTAATGACAAAAATATGGAGCTATGAATTTCGAGACTTTTTTTGCAAAATTTTGCTTAGTATAGTCCATGATTCCAAAATGAACTTTTTTCATGAAATCACTGAAAACGTAATCTGAGAAGCTGAATACCAAGAATTCCCGCAACTGAACAAATATTCCAAAAATTGTATCCAGAAACCGTTTAATGACAAAAATATGGAGCTATGAATTTCGAGACTTTTTTTGCAAAATTTTGCTTACTATTGCCCATGATTCCAAAATGCACTTTTTTCATGAAATTACTTTAAACGTAATCTGCGCAGCTGAATAGCCAGAATTCCTGGAACTGAACACATGTTCCAAAAATTGAATCCAGAAACCGTTTAATGACAAAAATATGGAGCTATGAATTTCGAAACTTTTTTTGCAAAATTTTGCTTACTATAGCCCGTGATTCCAAAATGCACTTTTTTCATGAAATCACTGAAAACGTAATCTGAGCAACTGAACACTAAGAATTCCGGAACTGAACACATATTCCAAAAATTGTATCCAGAAACCGTTTAATGACAAAAATATGGAGATTTGAATAATTACCAATTTTTTGCAAAATTTTGCTTACTATAGCCCATGATTCCAAAATGCACTTTTTTCATGACATTACTAAAAACGTAATCTGAGCAGCTAAATACCAAGAATTCCCGGAACTGAACACGTATTACAAAAATTGTATCCGAAAACCGCCTAATGACAAAAATATGGAGATTTGAATTTCGACCAATTTTTTGCATGATTCCAAAATGAACTTTTTTCATGAAATCACTGAAAACTAAATCTGAGCAGCTGAATAGCAAGAATTCCCGCAACTGAACACATGTTCCAAAAATTGTATCCAGAAACCGTTTAATGACAAAAATATGGAGATTTGAATATCGACCAATTTTTTGCAAAATTTTGCTTACTATAGCCCATGATTCCAAAATGAACTTTTTTCATGAAATCACTGAAAACGTAATCTGAGAAGCTGAATACCAAGAATTCCCGCAACTGAACAAATATTCCAAAAATTGTATCCAGAAACCGTTTAATGACAAAAATATGGAGATTTGAATTTCGACCAATTTTTTGCAAAATTTTGCTTACTATAGCCCATGATTCCAAAATGCACTTTTTTCATGAAATCACTGAAAACGTAATCTGAGCAGCTGAATACCAAGCATTCCCGCAACTGAACACATATTCCAAAAATTGTATCCAGAAACCGTCTAATGACAAAAATATATAGATTTGAATATCGAGCAATTTTTTGCAAAAGTTTGCTTACTATAGCCCGTGTTTCCAAAATGCACTTTTTTCATGAAATCACTGAAAACGTAATCTGAGCAACTGAACACCAAGAATTCCCGGAACTGAACACATATTCCAAAAATTGTATCCAGAAACCGTTTAATGACAAAAATATGGAGATTTGAATATCGAGCAATTTTTTGCAAAATTTTGCTTACTATAACTAATCTGAGCAACTTAACACCAAGAATTCCCGGAACTGAACACATATTCCAAAAATTGTATCCAGAAACCGTTTAATGACAAAAATATGGAGATTTGAATAATTACCAATTTTTTGCAAAATTTTGCTTACCATAGCCCATGATTCCAAAATGAACTTTTTTCATGAAATCACTGAAAACTTAATCTGAGCAGCTGAATAGCAAGAATTCCCGCAACTGAAAACATGTTCCAAAAATTGTATCCAGAAACTGTCTAATGACAAAAATATGGAGATTTGAATTTCGACCAATTTTTTGCAAAATTTTGCTTACTATAGCCCATGATTCCAAAATGCACTTTTTTCATGAAATCACTGAAAACGTAATCTGAGCAGCTGAATACCAAGCATTCCCGCAACTGAACACATATTCCAAAAATTGTATCCAGAAACCGTCTAATGACAAAAATATATAGATTTGAATATCGAGCAATTTTTTGCAAAAGTTTGCTTACTATAGCCCGTGTTTCCAAAATGCACTTTTTTCATGAAATCACTGAAAACGTAATCTGAGCAACTGAACACCAAGAATTCCCGGAACTGAAGACGTATTCCAAAAATTGTAACCGAAAACCGTCTAATGACAAAAATATGGAGATTTGAATTTCGACCAATTTTTTGCAAAATTTTGCTTACTATAGCCCATGATTCCAAAATGAACTTTTTTCATGAAATCACTGAAAACGTAGTCTGAGAAGCTGAATACCAAGAATTCTTGCAACTGAACACATATTCCAAAAATTGTATCCAGAAACTGTCTAATGACAAAAATATGGAGATTTGAATATCGAGCAATTTTTTGCAAAATTTTGCTTACTATAACTAATCTGAGCAACTGAACACCAAGAATTCCCGGAACTGAACACATATTCCAAAATTTGTATCCAGAAACCGTTTAATGACAAAAATATGGAGATTTGAATAATTACCAATTTTTTGCAAAATTTTGCTTACTATAGCCCATGATTCCAAAATGAACTTTTTTCATGAAATCACTGAAAACTTAATCTGAGCAGCTGAATAGCAAGAATTCCCGCAACTGAACACATGTTCCAAAAATTGTATCCAGAAACTGTCTAATGACAAAAATATGGAGATTTGAATTTCGACCAATTTTTTGCAAAATTTTGCTTACTATAGCCCGTGATTCCAAAATGCACTTTTTTCATGACATTACTAAAATCGTAATCCGAGCAGATAAATACCAAGAATTCCCGGAACCGAACACATATTCCAAAAATTGTATCCGAAAACCGTCTAATGACAAAAATATGGAGATTTGAATTTCGACCAATTTTTTGCAAAATTTTGCTTACTATAGCCCATGATTCCAAAATGCACTTTTTTCATGAAATCACTGAAAACGTAATCTGAGCAGCTGAATACCAAGAATTCCCGCAACTGAACACATATTCCAAAAATTGTATCCAGAAACCGTCTAATGACAAAAATATATAGATTTGAATATCGAGCAATTTTTTGCAAAAGTTTGCTTACTATAGCCCGTGTTTCCAAAATGCACTTTTTTCATGAAATCACTGAAAACGTAATCTGAGCAACTGAACACCAAGAATTCCCGGAACTGAACACATATTCCAAAAATTGTATCCAGAAACCGTTTAATGACAAAAATATGGAGATTTGAATAATTACCAATTTTTTGCAAAATTTTGCTTACTATAGCCCATGATTCCAAAATGCACTTTTTTCATGACATTACTAAAAACGTAATCTGAGCAGCTAAATACCAAGAATTCCCGGAACTGAACACGTATTCCAAAAATTGTATCCGAAAACCGTCTAATGACAAAAATATGGAGATTTGAATTTCGACCAATTTTTTGCAAAATTTTGCTTACTATAGCCCATAATTCCAAAATGCACTTTTTTCATGACATTACTAATAACGTAATCTGAGCAGCTAAATACCAAGAATTCCCGGAACTGAACACGTATTCCAAAAATTGTATCCGAAAACCGTCTAATGACAAAAATATGGGGATTTGAATTTCGACCAATTTTTTGCAAAATTTTGCTTACTATAGCCCATGATTCCAAAATGAACTTTTTTCATGAAATCACTTTAAACGTAATCTGCGCAGCTGAATAGCCAGAATTCCTGGAACTGAACACATGTTCCAAAAATTGTATCCAGAAACCGTTTAATGACAAAAATATGGAGCTATGAATTTCGAGACTTTTTTTGCAAAATTTTGCTTACTATAGCCCATGATTCCAAAAGCAACTTTTTTCATGAAATCACTGAAAACGTAGTTTGAGAAGCTGAATACCAAGAATTCTTGCAACTGAACACATATTCCAAAAATTGTATCCAGAAACTGTCTAATGACAAAAATATGGAGCAATTTTTTGCAAAATTTTGCTTACTATAGCCCGTGATTCCAAAATGCACTTTTTTCATGAAATCACTGAAAACGTAATCTGAGCAACTGAACACCAAGAATTCCCGGAACTGAACACATATTCCAAAAATTGTATCCGAAAACCGTCTAATGACAAAAATATGGAGATTTGAATTTCGACCAATTTTTTGCAAAATTTTGCTTACTATAGCCCATGATTCCAAAATGCACTTTTTTCATGACATTACTAAAAACGTAATCTGAGCAGCTAAATACCAAGAATTCCCGGAACTGAACACGTATTCCAAAAATTGTATCCGAAAACCGTCTAATGACAAAAATATGGAGATTTGAATTTCGACCAATTTTTTGCAAAATTTTGCTTATTTTTTGCAAAATTTTGCTTACTATAGCCCATGATTCCAAAATGCACTTTTTTCATGAAATCACTAAAAACGCAATCTGAGCAGCGGAGTACCAAAAATTGCCGCAACTGAACACAGATTCCAAACATTATATCCGAAAACCGTCTAATGACAAAAATATGGAGATTTGAATATCGAGCAGTTTTTGCAAAAATGCATGATTCCAAAATGCACTTTTTTCATGAAATCACTGAAAAAGTAATCTGAGCAGCTGAGTACCAAGAATTCCCGCAACTGAACACATATTCCAAAAATTGTATCCAGAAACCGTCTAATGACAAAAATATGGAGATTTGAATATCGACCAATTTTTTGCAAAATCTAACTTACTATAACCCATGATTCCAAAATACGCTTTTTTCATGAAATCACTGAAAACTGAATCTGAGCAGCTGAATAGCAAGAATTCCCGCAACTGAACACATATTTCAAAAATTGTATCCAGAAACCGTTTAATGACAAAAATATGGAGCTATGAATTTCGAGACTTTTTTTGCAAAATTTTGCTTACTATAGCCCATGATTCCAAAATGCACTTTTTTCATGAAATCACTAAAAACGCAATCTGAGCAGCGGAGTACCAAGAATTGCCGCAACTGAACACAGATTCCAAACATTATATCCGAAAACCGTTTAATGACAAAAATATGGAGATTTGAATATCGAGCAATTTTTTGCAAAATTTTGCTTACTATAGCCCATGATTCCAAAATGCACTTTTTTCATGAAATCACTAAAAACGCAATCTGAGCAGCGGAGTACCAAGAATTACCGCAACTGAACACAGATTCCAAAAATTGTATCCAAAAACCGTCTAATGACAAAAATATGGAGATTTGAATATCGACCAATTTTTTGCAAAATTTAACTTACTATAACCCATGATTACAAAATACACTTTTTTCATGAAATCACTGAAAACTTAATCTGAGCAGCTGAATAGCAAGAATTCCCGCAACTGAACACATATTTCAAAAATTGGTTTGGGTGCGAGTAGACCTGCCCATACCATGAACTTCCCATCTCATGATAAAAAAAAAACATTAAGGTGCTATTTAATTTGCTCCCAACATCAACTTTAAGATACTCACTTTTTTAGCTCCCCGTAAGTTTATATTTGTTTTCGCCTCTTTGAATCATATAAAATACGATTTGCGTCTAAAGTATAGATTTAAGGTATACTTATTATATACTATACATGTTAACACAGTAGGAAATCCTTATAAATCTGTGAAAGATTCGCGGTATAAAGAATACATTGGTCAAATTGAAATAAAACATATAAACTAATAGATTAAAAATATAAATAAAAAGATTAAATCTAATTTAAAACAAATTCATGTTGAAATATAAGGTATGAGATTATAATAATTGAGTTGAATCATTAGCAAATTTATCAAGTTCAGTTAAAATTCTATAAAATTAAAATCACATTTATTACTTAAAATGGGGATTAGTAGGGGAATGGTTAGCTGCTATGAAGGTAAAGTTGAGTATTCAACATTAATTTCAATAGAACATTTCGGTACTTGCTTACTTACGAAAGTATTCTTTTAAGTGATCAGGACAACAGGACATTTAGTAACATTTATCTAATGATGTGAACAAGATTGAAAAGTTTGATAGATAAACATATTTCAGTTTGGAAATACTTCTTTTCTGATTGAGTTACCTTTCTATGATACTAAAGTAAAATTAGATTTTTAGTTTGACTGCAGAAATAATTTAATTTTTACCGTTTTTTTAAAAAAGTTAGCTGGTTGGACTTTTTTTGTCATTAATCATTTAATTATTAACTTGAGGTGGCGTACAGTTACAGGATTGGTATTGTATCCTTTTGGCTAAGTCAATTGGTTGTTGAATCTTCTCCTCCACTCAGCGTCAATGCAGATGGGACAAAAGATCACACTTTTCTCTCGGAACAACGGGGCCTTCATCCGCTTTTGAAAGTATCCATGCTTCTACACCATATAGTAGGACGGGATGATATTGGTCTCTTAGAGCGACACTTCAGTTCTTCGAAAGAGGGCTTAGCTTTAATAGCCAGAGGTATTCTTCGTTTGATCTCAGCGCTGATGTTATTATCTGTATTTATAGCGGAGCCAAGATAGATAAAGCCCCAACAACCTCAAAGTTATAGCTGTTTATGGTAACGTTCTGATCCGGGTTTGGTCTTTCTTCATGACAGCATATGCCTCTTTTTGCCTTCTGGCGTTGACAAGGTTCTTTTGCACTATTGTCCTAAGAATGATTTTGAAGACATCGCATGATAGTGCATCATCTTGTCTAAAATTTTGTTTGACATCATCATCAAACCAACCTTGAAATTGATGAAAATGTAGTGCGTACTGACTTGGCGCTCCTGGGTTTTTTCCAAGATCTGCCGTTATGTTAATATTTGGTTTATGGTGGACTTTTCTGGTAGAAAACCACATTAATACGGACCTATCAGGATGTTGACGAACTGCTTCAGATGTTCACATCATACGGCGAAAAGGATGTTAAAGGCAATTTTGAGGAGATTGATACCTCTATAAATGGCTTCCTTCCTTCAGGATTGGACAACTGACCATGTATTGCAGATGAGTTGGTGCATACTCCCAACTAAGTCTTCGCCGCCGCTTTTAGAAGTTCTATCTTGCTATCTGTACTTCGTCTAGGTCAGGTAGATGACATTGTTGGTTCTTCCAAGTCCTCAGCATTCACTGCAATTCTACTATGTTATTTCCATTTTGCAGGCTTCGGTTTGGGGTGTGTAACCTTGAGATAATTGTTTTTGCTGGCTGGCTGTCCATGGCTTGCATTAAACGACTCAATGGAAGCATTTTCGATAGTAATATAGGACCAACGACCCAAAATCTTAGCCAGTCATTCCTCTAAGAGTATCCAACTCAACGTGAAGATAAGATATTTTAAATTTATAGTTGCGAAAATCGATTTCATAACAACAACTTTTACATTGGAAGTTGAATATGTATTTGCTTTTGGCAGTTGTTTTTCAACTTCTTCAATAAAGTGTTATAAATAAGACAGCCAGAATTATCAAAAATTATATAGCTTAGTTTCAAAAGTATTACATTTTGTAAGAACTCTGTTTATAGGTATTCATATTTTAAAATTTGAGGACAAACTGCTTATCTCAACTTCACGTATTTTTGGAATTATTTTTAATCAATCAAATTTGTTTAATTGCTTTTCTTGGGAAGATATAAACCACTGCTCGGAATATTAAGGATTAGCTTTATGTCCTTTTTGAAAATGTTCAAAAGTACATAGTTTCAATCCAGAGATTTCCACCACCTCTTTCTTCCGAGCTGGTAACTGCTCAGCAAAGGACCTTTTTCTGTCTGGTAAATATATGGCTTAAAGAGGATCACATTCAGTCCAGTTTTCTTTGCAGATTTGGATAGGATTTTCCACGCCGATTCCGAGAAATTTTTTTATCTCTGTGTCATTTTCTGGAAAGAG